>OX402589.1:9994581-10597225 GCA_948098905.1 Tiliacea aurago | reverse complement strand
ATGATGTATTTCTGTTGCCGCTATAACAACAAAAACTAAAAACAGAATAAAATAAATATTTAAGGGGGCTCTCATACAACCAACGTGATTGTTTTTGCTCGTTTTTATAGATAATGGTACGGAACCCTTCGTGCGCGAGTCCGACTCGCACTTGGCCGTTTTATTTTTATTTGATGATTATGATGATAGTTTTTTGCAAAGATATAAATATGTCCAGACAGACAAACTGTGACAGTTCACAGCTTTGTCGAAAAAAAAAATGCGTCCAACGGTTAGCCGCAAAATGCACGTAAACTAGAATAACACAAGGACAGCACAATGATGCGGCGCGAGTGTAACACGTAGCTGTCACACACACCAGTATATCAAAGTTGGCATATTAGTTATAGTTCTTTCAAAAAAAAAATCACCTCCGAATAGAGAGGACCGTCTCTGGCGCGAGACGGAATAGAGGCATTGAACCAATTTGGACTAAGTATGTAAGTTATATAAGTTAACTGTGGCAATTTTTATTCCCGCACACGTGTTGGAAAATAAAAATCGCACGCGTGTGAAATAAATTGCATTGTGAACCTAATCGTAGTGCGATATGAACCAGGTTTCGAGGAAGTGTATTGAAAAGTTCTTTTGCAGCGCGACACTCTATCTAGACATATAAATAATCAAAGGTTTTTTGATACTCTCAATATTACATAGTGGAATACAGTTCGATGCGTACTCCGAATGTCTATTTGGAATTTGATATTGTGGAACAGATTTGAATGGAATGTACGGTATGCGGATATTCAGTTTCAGAACCATTTAGGTTATTGATATTCTGTGAATGGTATATTCTGAATTAATTTATTTTGAAAAAGGAATGTAAGACAATATTATTATTTTAAGCCGATTGGACGCTTGAATTTTTGAAATAAATAGTAGATTATTAACCAAGGGGATAAAGCAGTGTCTTCTGTCGCGGATGACGATTTAAGTTCACCCAAGACTAAGACAGCTTTATCACCGAGGAAAATACTCTACTTTTCGTACCATTTGCGAAAAAATGAACACAGTAATAATATGAGATAAGCATTTATTAAAAATAATGACAATTAAAATAAACTTAACGTTTATGTATTTGAAGAAAACAAAAACGCGGCAAATTCCTAGACTAATATTTTTTTGTCGGAAAAGCAAAGGCATCAAGCTCATACGGCTTCGTCGGTTTTCGTAATTTTATTAATCATAACTGCATAATAAATGCGTATTGCTTTTTCAAAAAGATGTATAATGCTTTATATACAAACTCAATGGTGTAAACACAGACGTAGTTCAATATAAATTTCGGTAAGTATTCCAAATTTAAATCACATTCACACACCCTGTTTTTAACAGATTAAAAATGACTATTGTTATGTTCGCTTTTTGTGGCATTGAATGTCACTTTTTTGAGCAAGTGGTACGAAAACTTCTTTACACACGCTTGACTTGGGGACTAAGCTGGTGAATGCGTGACGAGAGCGTTACGGAAAGAGGCGAACGGAAGTTGCTTAAATTTTAAACATGGAACACACTGCGCCACCACCGCGGGCCGTCCCGTTTATAGGTATTTTTAGGGTTCTGTACCAAAATGGTAAAAAGGAACCCTTATGGTGAGACTAAGTCTGTCTGTCTGTCTGTCACACCTGGAAATCTCAAGAACTACTAATGCTATCAACTTGAAATTTAGAATAGTTTTAGATGACGTTTGCCCAACTACTTTGCAAACGAGAAAGAAATTAAAAAAAAAATCTTTTCGCAAAAGCGACTGAAAGGGGGTCTTAAAAATTTGAAGTGGGGCTATTAGGGCATGTGGGGTATTATATGAAAGAACGCTGTTTGCACATTCTCAAACATTTTTTTTTAGGCCGTATATACCGTAATTACCGCCCCCCGCTTATCTCCGAAGTTTGCATAGATAAAAATCTGAAATTATTCTATGTGATAGAAGTGTATGTAAAGATTACAGGAAAAATAAAACGATGTCTCTAATAGCACAGTTTTTCAGAAATCATCAACATCATATATACTTACGGAACCCTCGGTGCATGAGTCCGACTCGCTCTAGTTTTAAATTCACACTGGCTGTTTATACCTACACTCACAAGACGGCAGCTTTTTTGAAGTAAAACTTCTTTTGCTAGCGAACGGTGATTTATGCTTTACTTCAGGCGTGTGTTGTTCATTTTTGCCTTTCATTCAGCATCTTCCACTCGAAGTGTGAACATAAAATGAATCTAAAGTGAAAAATTAATTAATTAGTGAACCAAACAACGATGTTGGATTTCGGCACTCGGTATTATAGAGGTAAGAGGAACAGGGTGCAATGTTCACTCATCCTCCCTAGAAAAGGGAGGATCCTCCGACCAGACGGGTATTGTGTCTGGTGGGCAACTGCCCGACGATTGATGTCGGGACGTTGTATACAATATGTAACAAAAACCCTGTTGTTCCTTCTACCTACATTTTAAGAATCGGTATACATACGTAATAAAGCAAATCATATAGAAAAACTTTTCAACAAAAATTATTAAAATAAATATTTAATTATTAATATTTGTAATGTTTAACTGATTTCTAACCTCTTTCATTCTTTGATTTTGACTTCTCGACTAGCCAATACTTAATTTTTTTAAATTAAAATTCCACCAAAGTTGTGCTTGTAGATCAATGTAGATAAACGTCCTTAAAAGGAACAACAGGGTTTTTGTTACATACTGTATATGCTAGTTGCGCGGTAAACTCTGGTTGCGCGATGCAGGATTTTGCGTGACGTCAGTGTGACGCGTAGTTCGCATGTAGCGATGTTGATGTCGCCACGGTATCTTTCACTCGGAGCAGATGAACGTTCATTCCTATATAATTTTGTCCGTGTCGTGTGAACGTGGAATAAAACAAAATCTGATAACGGCTTTAACGTGAATTTCCAAGAAAAACAAATGAGAGAAGTTTATGACTGGTTGGCAAGTTTGGTGCTTTTACCCCGGAACGTGCCAAAGAGCGTTTTATACTGAGCGTTACGGTATGCGATCCACCATTATGATTCCGGAGTCTGTTACATTCTTTCTAACTATACCGTTCCGTTTGGTTCCGGACATAAAGAATAGCACCATCCCATTTCTTCCCATGGGTGTCGTAAAAGGCGACTAAGGGACTTACTAGAGAATGGGCAGCAGCGTTCTCTATGCATTTTTAAAACCATACTGCGATCGCCAACCCGCCTGCCAAGAGTGGCGATTATGACAAAAGCCCCCCTGCCTTTTTGGGGGAGGCCTATGTCGAGCAGTGGACGTCTTTCGGCTGAAATGATGATACCTTGATGTCGTACCTATATTCTCCAAAACTTGTTCTTTTTTGTGTTTGTTTTTTTTCTTAGTTTTCTTTAAAGAAAGAAAGAAATCAAGAAAATACGTTTATTTGCAGTAATCACAACGCAAAGGAAAAAAAAAAACAAATACGAAAGAACAAGATGGGGGAAATAAGCGTTACATCCACTCAAAACGGCCATCGCCATATTGCAGCGACCCTATACGGGACAGAGTCCTAGCGCTTCTTGTCAGTGACAGCCGGCGTTGACGTGATGACGTCAACTAAAGTCCATTTCACGAAAGAAGTCCCGCAGACGTGGCGCTGCAGGCATGGGTTATTTTAGGAATGTTGCTAACTTAGCGTATAATAATAATTAGTTCCACTTATTTCCGCGGGACTTCTTTCGTGAGACGGAGTTTAGTTCAGCATTTAAAAAAAATAATGCGAAAGTAAGTTTTTTTGTTACCCTTTCACGCCTAAACCACTGAACCGATCATCCTGAAATTTTGCATATAATAATGTTGTCAGGTGTACAGAAACGGACATAGGGTAGCTTAGATCCCGAAAAAAGTACTGTTCGCGAGAAAAACAATAATAACGTTCTTATGATAATAGATGGCGCCACGTGTCTTTACATGATTGAATTGTATTAATATTGAATCTTTAGTAGTTATTTTGTATGTAGTTGTGTTAAGAGTTTTTTTTCCGCCAAACGCCAAACAACAAGCGGAGTACAACCCGAATTGATTGTCAAATTATAAATTAACGCGAGCGAAGCCGCGGGCAAGCTAGTAAGAAATAAAATAAATACAATACTTGGTTGTAAATGTTTATATAAATAAATATAATATATCAAATGGCAACATTCCGTAACGTCGGCAACAACTCAAGCGCCGCGCGCCGCTGGCAATACGCAATCTGTGCGCGCAGCCACAGCTGCTGTGCTATGAAGTCGTGATGGCCCAGAGGTTATGACCTCGACTTCATGTACGAGGTCGTGGGTTCAAATCCGTGTAAGTACCAATGTGACTTTTTACGTTTAATTCAGGTATACCCATAGTAAAATTACAAAAATAATACAAAATTACAATCCATTAAAAAAATTAAATTAAATTACATGCATCAAAATTAAATTAAATTACAATAGATATTAAAAATTAAATGAATGATATTAAAAATTAAATGAATTACATTAAATTAAAATACAGCGTCATACTTAAAGTAAGTCTGAAATCCCCAACCCATCATGAGCAAGCGTGGTGATCAGTGCTCGTGCCTTTTGTGTATGAGAAGGGGCCTCTGCCCTTCACTAGGACAATAATAGGCTCTTACTATACTAGTTCTGGAAGGGTTCTGTTCCGTGTGGTGCCGGACCTAAAGAATAGCACCACCCTGTTTCTTCCCGTGGGTGTCGTAAAAGGCGACTAAGGGACTTACTAGAGAATGGGCAGCTGCGTTCTCTATGCAAGCGTGGCGATTATGGCAACCCCGCCCCTCCCCTTTTAGGGGAGGCCTATGCCCAGCAGTGGACGTCTTTTGGCTTAAATTTTGATTATACTACCCATAGAACTTAACAAAACACTGATTTTAATTACACCTTTACATCAAAACACTAATAATTATTATAATCTCAACATTTTAATGACGTCGAACATCAAAAAGTTGGCATAATATTCATAACAGTGCATGTAGTGGGGAGGCAAGCGAGATAAAATCGCATTGGGCTGCAAATAAAAGGAAGCACGTACGACCCCGCTGCGCGCACGCCGCGGGGACGCGGATCCATTGTTTCAGACGTTACGAGATTTAAAACAAAACATACTTACACAACAGACGTCTGTAATCCCCGAAGGGTTAGGCAGAAATATACCTATAGTACACCCACATTTCGCCAGATGCATGTTGATATTATTATCAACTAGACGCAAATGCAGTAATATAAAAAAAAAGAATATCTTGATAGAAATACTCAATAACATCTGAACTGTGGGTATTTATTTTATTTATTTATTTATTTAGGTTAGCCAACAATTGTTTACACAATACAATCACAATATTTTCCATATTAGTAGATACATTTATAAGTGCAACAATCACTTACAGGCTAACACAACATGCACCATTTTTTGGTTTTACATAAGAATACAAAGCCAAAATGGATTTAATATACAATTAAATTTATTCAATCATTTTGGTGATTCACGAGTAACAATAACAATAACAAAAATTTTATTCAAAATAATATAACAAAAAGATTAAAACATTAACATTAACGAATAAAAATCCGGCCAAGTGCGAGTCGGACTCGCGCACGAAGGGTTCCGTACCATTATCTATAAAAATGGCAAAAACACGTTTGTTGTATAGGAGCCCCCCTTAAATTTTTGTTTTATTTTAATTTCATTATTTATTTTTAAAGTCAATATATATCTACTTATTCTGTGAATATTTCAAGCTTCTACCTGTTGCCGTTATCAATATAGAGTAAAAACGAGCAAAAAAATCACGTTTGTTGTATGGGGGCTCCCATACAACAAACGTGATTTTTTTGCTCGTTAAATATTTAGCTTATTCTGTTTTTTAGTATTTGTTGTTTTAGCGGCAACAGAAATACATCATCTGTGAGAATTTCAACTGTCTAACTATCACGGTTCATGAGATACAGATAGCCTGGTGACAGACGGACAGACAGACAGACGGCGGAGCCTTAGTAATAGGTAGTTATACCCTTGGGGTACGGAACCTTAAAAAGCAACACAATTAAGATGTAAATAGCACATTAATTTTCAAACTTTACATCAAATCCATTGCTAGACGAGAACTACTGCCGACAAACTGATAAGCAGTTTAGCAGACTTTATGTATGTTATTTGTAATATAGATTTTGAATAAATAAATAAAAAAACACTTTGTCCGACCTGGGAATTGAACCAAGGACCTCATGCTCAGTAGTAGCGCTTGCGACCAACGACAGTCAACAAAATATACATGTAGGTAATTCAATTTATGGAAAAGATGTGTTTAATGGCTCGTACAGACTGGTGCGATATCGCAGGCGCGACGCGTAGCACAATTTCTTTGTCGGTGCCTGTCGCGCCCGTGATATAGCACCGAGAGCATAAAGAATCAAATAAATGCATAGAGAACGCTGCTGCCCATTCTCTAGTAAGTCCCTTAGACGCCCTTTACTACACCCATGGGAAGAAATAGGATGGTGCTATTCTTTACGTCTTTTAGTCTGTGTGGTGCCGGTGCCATTCCCCTATTTCTTCCCGTGGGTGTCGTAAAAGGCGACTAAACGACTTACTAGAGAATGGGCAGGAGCCTTCTCTATGCATTTTAACACCATACTGCGATCGCCAACCCGCCTGCCAAGCGTGGCAATTTTGGCAAATCCCACCCCCCCACCCCTTTAATGGAGGCATATGTCCAGCCGGGGACGTCTTTCGGCTGAAATGATGATTCTTTACGTCCGGCACCACACGGAAAACAAAAATTTACAATCACCATAAAGAAACCTTGTTAAAAATACAACATCCTTGCCGTACCGTGCAACATTGGACCCTCGCTCCGCCTCGCTGCGCTCGTAAGGATGCTTATGATGCGGTGTTGCAGTTTATTTAATTTCCTCAAAGGCATTACGTGGAAAAAGCATGTTTTCAAGTGCCCCCCTAGCTTGCAGTACGCTCTGCTCCTTTTTGTGGAGCCCTTTCATGTTAGGAGATATATTTTGACAGGGAGTTTCTTTTGATGAGGAAGTGGTGTGTAGTGTAGGATGATGGGAGTGAGATGTGTGCGGTTTTGTAAGTGTGGAAGATTTTGTTGAAAGATTTTGATAAGTAAAAATAGGTAGATATGTTATACAGGCTCCGCAAGCGGCACCTCAAAACTTCGCTAATTAGCCTAGTTCGTATCGTCTTGTCTCTTTTTCGCTCGTGATAGTTACGTCATGCCGTCCTACTCCCACGTGTCATCTTATAGTATGACATTGTGTCGTTTTTGAAGATCGAACGTTGGATATTTATCCTATCTACCTCTTTTTTTTATTTAATATTTTAATGGCCTGGTTGTTTACTTATAATA
The DNA here is from genome assembly GCA_948098905.1 of Tiliacea aurago. Lineage (NCBI taxonomy): Eukaryota > Metazoa > Arthropoda > Insecta > Lepidoptera > Noctuidae > Tiliacea > Tiliacea aurago. The sequence continues at coordinate 10,589,815 of OX402589.1, read as the reverse complement.
TCATTGGGAAGGTTGGTTTTTTTGTTTGAATACTCTATTATACATTAAGAGATAAGGTAGTTTTTATACCAACTTCACAAAAAGGAGGAGGTTCTCAAGTCGGTTGTATATTTTTTTTTCTATTTAAAGGCGCAGGATAGCAGATACCAGAAGTGATCATCGTATTAGTGGTTCAGCAAATTCAATATCATCAGGATTGTGCCGAAATATAGCAGTTCGTCGTAAACGTGGTACGACAGCGGCTTCCCTGACATCATCCTCTGTAATCAGAAGACAGCCGCCAAGCAACCATCAATGCGACGCTCTGCTATAGTAACTGTCAAAAAGTATTCACATTCTTAATATTAGTAATAATTAATTAATGATTAATTGTTGATCTTTTTATTACACGACTGCCCAAAAAAAAGAAGTTATATTTTTTTATTGATCTTTTCTTTGTTTGTTGTAGGTTTTTATTTCAGTACTTTTAATATAGACTGCCTGCTGTTCAGTCTTTCCATGAGTTATTCCTGTATTACCGACACAAGATTTTTTATTTTTTTCCTTCTGGAAAGCATCATGGTTGGTGATCATTTATTCACATTACAATCTAGCCTATTCACTAATAAGTTATTTATATACATAACTTAAACTGCTAAGTAAATTTTATTTATTTATTATTTGTGTACAATTTTTAACTTATGTATAGGCTGTTTACATTGCAATATACATGCTCGTAAAAGGACGCCAGTGAAAGTCACAATACCCCCCGTACTAGTTGATACTGTATTACAAATTGTCCGACCGACACAAGATAAGAAGAAATCTGCATAAAATACATAAATATATTTAAAAAAAAAACAATATTTCCTAACTCAATATTACACTTAGAGGAAAATCTAGACGGTAAACCTAGTACAGCTCTTTAAGAACAACTCTATAAACGTCGTGCTTTCACTTGGGCTCTTCTTACTGACACGTAATCGTCTCTGACGTGGAATGAGGAAATAAGGTAGATGTGTCGAAAGAATATCGGATTTGTCACCTTGATATGATCAAAATGTGCATGCTGTGCAGTGTGTTGAAATGTTGTGTGTGTGACTGTTGATTAGTATACGATTAGTATTGGAACTGTTTTATCGATAATCGCATAAAAGAATACGTTTTACAAAAACCAAAATACAACTGACTTCCAGAAAAAATACTTTCGGAAGTCGATGTCTTTGGTTTTGTATTTTCGTTTTTTGTCACCGACTTCCAAAATATAGTTATTTTTAACCGACTTCACAAAAAGGAGGAGGTTCTCAAGTCGACTGTATTTTTTTTTTTTATGTTTGTTACCTCAGAATTCCGTCGTTTATAAACCGATTTGGATAATTATTTTTTTATTTGAAAGGATATACTTCCAGATTGGTCTCATTTTTATCAAAATCCAGTTCAGATTTTGGGATCCATGAGTAATTGAGGGAACTCCTCAAATATTATAGGCATATATATAGCGATTTTTATATTTTCATCAACAAATCAATCATTTGTATTCAGAAAGTATAATTTGGTGAAGTGGAACTGATGAAGAAGGCCACAGATGGCCACCGGAACTTCTCAATGATACGTATTTCACGGGTGGCGATGAGATATCTAAGCGAAGCAAATTTAAATAAATAGTTCGATCAAAATGGTACCATCAAACTTATCTGATGATGAAGCCGGAAGGTAGGCACTGGAACTCCGTTATAAAACAATGTATCCTACCCGTGTTTGGTCTTATTTGAATTGTCATTTAAAAAAAATTATGATTAAAATTTGTGTGGAGTAGGTACATACCACTACTAAAAAGTGAAAAATAAAAACTTTGTTACAAAAAAAAAACAAGTGACTTCCTTTTGGAAGTCACTCAACACTAAAAAGTGAAAAATAACTTTAAATAACATAACATCACGCCTGGTTTCCCCGAAGGTGACACCGACTTCCAAAATTAAATTAAATATAATATTAAATGTGGGTATACTACAGGTACACCTCTGCCCAACCCTTCGGGGAAACCAGGCGTGATTTTATGTTATTTAAAGTTATTTTTCACTTTTTAGTGTTGTGTTTTGGAAGTCGGTTGTTTTTTTTTGTAAAAAAGCATTTATTTTTCACTTTTTAGTAGTGGTATGTACCTACTCCACACAAATTTTAATCATACATTTTTTTAAATGACAATCCAAATAAGACCAAACACGGGTAGGATACGTTGTTTTATAACGGAGTTCGAGTGCCTACCTTCCGGCTTCATCATCAGATCAATTGAGAACCTCCTCCTTTTGTGAAGTTGGTTAAAAATCATTTATAGCCAGAGTGCACCTCATGACAATTCCAATAAGACCAAACACGGGTAGGATACATTGTTCTATAACGGAGTTCCAGTGCCTACCTTCCGGCTTCATCATCAGATAAGTTTGATGGTACCATTTTGATCGAACTATTTATTTAAATTTGCTTCGCTTAGATATCTCATCGCCACCCGTAAAATACGTATCATTGAGAAGTTCCGGTGGCCATCTGTGGCCTTCTTCATCAGTTCCACTTCACCAAATTATACTTTCTGAATACAAATGATTGATTTGTTGATGAAAATATAAAAATCGCTATATGTATGCCTATAATATTTGAGGAGTTCCCTCAATTACTCATGGATCCCAAAATCTGAACTGGATTTTGATAAAAATGGGACCAATCTGGAAGTATATCCTTTCAAATAAAAAAATAATTTGAAATAACATAACATCACGCCTGGTTTCCCCGAAGGGTTGGGCAGAGGTGTACCTACAGGTACACAACACATACTACAGTATACCCACATTTAATATTAAGTATAGGTATTTAATTTAATTTCGGAAGTCGGTGGCAAAAAACGAAAATTAAGAACCAATGACACCGACTTCCAAAATTAAATGAAATATAATATTAAATGTGGGTATACTACAGGTACACCTGTGCCCAACCCTTCGGGGAAACCAGGCGTGATGTTATGTTATGTGCTTCCGAAAATTAAAGTAATTTTTCACTTTTTAGTGTTATTTTTTGGAAGTCAGTTTTTTTTTTTGGAAAAAAGGATTTATTTTTCAGTTTTTTTCGCTTTGTAGTGCTTTCTTGGAAGTCGGTTGGTTTCATTTTTTTTGTATTTTTATTTTATTTTTCGCAAAAAATAAAGAAGTTCTGACAGTTCCGAAGACATTAATTAATAACAAAGAAAAAATGGCGGTGATTAAGGAGGAGTCGTTCCTCAAAGCTACCATTCTGACTGGAAATTGACTTAAAACTTTCAAAAAGAACGAAAAATATAGAAAGTCAAAGTCAAATTGTTTATTTCAATATAAGGCACTTTTGAACGTCAATATTTACAAAAATAATAGAATTGATTCTAGTCGCCCCTTCCAAAAGGTAGTTTCGTATGGAGAAGAATGGGCAAGAAACTCCACCGTTACTCTTTGAAAATCTTGTACAATATTTTTTATAGGTAGGTACATTAATTATACAATTATATGTGAAAACGATGCACCTAGAATAAAATGACTATAGCACAATAGGTAAAACGAGTTATGAATGCAGCAATGACAAATAAATTAATTATGTGATAGATACATGGTGCTCACATATTTACAAAAATTTGAAAAAAAAATAAAAAATATATGGTTTAGAATAATAAATAGTGCCACATCTCCCATTTATATGATCCCAGACCCCACCGTAGGGATTCGCTCCACGGCTGCATTACTTGAATTTATTCCTGAACCTTTTGTGAAGGATTACGTTGACAAATTGTGTAAGCGAGTGCGATTTGTCTGTCTCACGGTCCCCTTATGGGCACAGATTTTGATGCTAATACGATGTTGATACTCTTTGAGGAGTAGTTGAAAGTGGAGCGAGTTTTGAAAGGGTCCTTAGAGGTTTTAAGATGTGTCGGGTAAGAAATATACAATTTATATAGTGATTTAGAAAGTGACATGAGGATTTTGTTAGGAGGAATGCTAGTATCCGAATTTTTGCTCATACTTTGATCACCAATCACGCATCCTAGCAAAGGAGATTGCCCGTTTTGCTACGACCCGCCGTTGCGCATCAAAAAAATTTGTTTGGTAGCATAAATTGGACATAAAAGAGGGGTGATGTCGTACTTTCAAAGGAAATAAAAATTATCCTTTTATTTTGTGGGGTTTTTGGTGTTTTTTTAGTTTTGTAACAAACCTTCCACCAAAAAAGCAGTCCTTTACAACAGTATGATTTGAATTCACTTATGACAACAGAAAATGGTGTAAACAAACCAATGAGTGATCCCAAATTAATAATATTACATATGTGGATCATGCTAAACTGTGTACAACTCCTTACAATTAAACGCAATCTTAAACTCATTCTGACACGTGTCGTTCCGATTTCCGTCACGCCGTCACTGCGGGTAAACCGCCTAATCCTATCTTAATTATCTACCTATATCAATTAAGATGGACGTCAATCTGAGACCGCAATCTACATGCACCGTCTACCTTAACAAAATGTCAAAGTTTTGCTGGATAATTTATAACTAGCAAAACTCCATATACGTGATGGATAACGATATCTAAAAATAATTAAGATTTTCTAAACTGATAAATCGCAAGTACAACACTTAAGCGGTCAACGGCCGCGGGTCACGTCTGTGAAGTTCCTCTAGTTCATTTAATTTTAACTTGTATGAATCAAATAGAATCCACGCAACCCTGACTGACGTTTTCCAAAAATAACCCGGAACTGCAAGGTTGACTACGAACGACCGTTTGTATTTAGCTATGTAGTAGGGTTGTCACGGAACCTCTACCTTCGTATCCTGACCGCAAGTTTTTGACGGAGTTGTAAAAGAAAGGAAAATATTTTATTTGGGACACGCACAAGAAATACAAAAAGTATCATTTAAAACTTAACAAATCTCTTCTAACATAACTGCGATAGGACAGAGGATAAAAAGAGATGTAGACAATGAGTGTAAGAGTAGAAGAGAAAATAAAATACATAAAATAAAATAATAAAACAATTCACTTATTAAATAAGTCACAACAATGATACATACATACAAAATGAATTAATAATTACTAGATAATTGGCAGCAGCGTTCTCTATGCATTTTAACACCATACTGCGATCGCCAACCCGCCTGCCAAGCTTGGCGTTTATGGCAAACCCCCCATTTGGGGTAGGCCTATGTCCAGCAGTGGACGTCTTTCGGCTGAAATGAAGATGATAATGATGACAAAATAAATTCGGGAAACTTACAGCTAACATAAAAGGTGTATCTATTCACACACGAAATCTCTTAAGGGGTCATTGTACTCATCATTATGAACAACTTTTACTATAGGATCAAACCTGAAATCACGAAAAAAAAATAGCTGTTCCCTACATTTATGTACGCATAACTCGTCAAATCTTTCTTTTTATACAACGTGGATTTTCAAGGGGTCGTCGTCGGACCAAAGGAATAAATTCCATTAATTTCATGGGAAGTATCGCATGAGATGGTTCCTGTAAATATACCCGAGGCGCGGCACACTCTTTTTTTTAAGGGTTCCGTAGCTAAATAGCAGAAACGGAAACCTTTTAATTTCGTCATGTCCATCTGTCAGTCTGTCCGTCTGTCCATCCGTATGGATGTTACACAGCCATTTTACTCGGAGATTATTTATTTGCTTCTCGAATTTTCGATGTAAATTTGATAAAAGGTGTACTTATTCTGTGCACCGCTACGCAGTGGTGTAGTGAAATTACGATTAGGGGTGGCACAATTTTGGGGTGGCTCTGTTTAGTACGTGTAAAAGAGGGATACAAAAACAATGCACATAAGCGTGTGGGATATCGTTGGGTCCCATTTTTAATAATACCTACTTTTTTATTTAATCTATTGTTTTTTAGATATTTTCTTTTACACACAGTACCTATGTTTTTTTTTTTTGAGAAATACTATTACATGCAAAATTATTTTTGCGGTCGATAAAATCAATACTGTGCATTCGTACTAATCATTTCAACTACGGAACCCTACATTGTGCGTAGTTTACACGTACTTGGCTGGTTTTGTTTAATTGGTATTTTTCTTTTAATTTCAATTTAATCTTAAAACACGATAAATTCCCACTTTTTTAAATCAGCTAAATTATTTAAAAATTACATTCTCTGCAGACCATAATCCTGTTAAAACTATGTATGTTTTATAAGTTTGTGTATCAACACCTCTATACTCTATGAATGTCACGCTTTCACGGCGTGTCTATGGTCTCTCTCACGTTCGCGGCAACACGTCTTTGAATCGAGTCTACCATCGGGGATTCCATTCGTGTTACTTGAATTTTATTTTGTACCCTTTTGTGAGATTGCTTTTGATAAATTATATAAGCTATGATTTGTGAGTTGTAAGGCTTTTTTCGTTGATATTTCGTTAGTTTGCTTAGAAATTATTTTAGCGAGGTGTTGTGGTGAGCGTATCAAAGATTTCTTGATATAAGTATTATACAAGGTGTAACATAAATAACGCACAACCTCTTAAGGGGTCATTGTACTCATCATTATTAACAACTTTTATTATGGGACCAACCTTGAATTCGCGAAAAAAAATCTGCGGTTCCATACATTTATGTTCTCATATCTCGTTAAAATGTATGGAACCGCAGATTTTTTTTACCCCTTTACCCTAAGAGGTTGTGCGTTATTTATGTTAGATACATCTTGTATATTGTAGCATGACTTTAGCAAATTTTTGTTTTAGCGGTACAGCTGAGCATGAGGCCCTGGGTTCGATTCCTACATCGGGCAAAGTGTTATTGGGTTTTTCCGTCTAGAATTTCTCAATAGCAGCCCGTAGTCTGGATTTGTGCCCGGTTGCTGTCAATAGGCTCGCCCCCTATTACATGGGACTTAAACATAACTGGCGAAATGTGGGATCACTATATGTACACCTCTGCCCAACCCTTCGAGGATACAGGCGTGATGTTATGTTATTTTAAAATTCTAAGTATTGCCTTATTTCATGAGGTGCTGAAAAAAGATGAGCATTTTTTGGTTTAAAATTAATTGCTGGTTCTCACCAATGGTGGTGACCTTTAGATGCATTACCTGCGCTCAATAATGGCATAGTAAATGCCAGGCAATTGCCCGACATTTACAATAATAATAATTATTATTACATACGCGCCAATGAACATGCAGCAACTAGTGACGTAACTAAATATGTATGTTTATCTCTTTCTAACAACAGTTATAGGTCTTTCCTTTTCTTCATGCGCTGTATGATTGTATTCAAGTATGTAGCTACAATCATGGCTTACGCTGTTTTTCAGTGCACTAATGTTCGTGTATGTCGCGTCTATTTATAATACGTCATTGGTTCTCACATCTATCTTGTGCAAGCTCTTACAAGAAAGAAAGGTTAGAAAAACAGACATAAATTTCCAAAAAATACACATTATAACTACACAAATAACTTCACAACTACAATATTAAACCACTACATAATATAATTCTAAAGCCATAAATTCCTATGACAGACTGAAGCGTACCTAAATATAGGTAATACCTCTTCGAGCTAGAGCAGTTATAGAGCTCCTTAACACTTGAATAATGCAGTTGTCAATAGACAGATTGATATGCTCACTACAAGCCCCTCTCTGAGGTGGTCCCCCTGAGCTGAACATACGGGGAGGTAGGATAATGAATATGCTGTTCAACTTAACATAACATTACGCCAGCATTCCCCGAAGGGTTCGGCAGAGGTGCACTTGTAGAAACACCCACATTTCGCTAGTTAAGTTTGCATGTAGGTATATAAATATGGTTTTTAAGCGTTAAAAGAAATTTTTAGAGATATCATCGTGATTTTTTTCTATCGTATCAAATTAGTTATATTATTATTGCATCATAGTATCAAAAATAGCATATATCCTGAAGAATTCCATTTATTTTTCTGATTTTGTTTACTGCAGTGGATCATAAACTTTTAGGCATTATAAAACTTGCGTTTAGCTCCTGTAAGCTCATTAATGTTATTAAATGCTCGTTTTCACTAACACTTGATTGAATACCTAATTAAGTGTACTGTCGGATTTTCAAAATCAAGCGTGAAAAAATAAATCGGGGTAGTCTTTGGGGACTGCCTTTAGAAGTGAAAACTAAGTGACTTGTAAATTGTATTGAACCGTTCGGTGACGATGACGCGAGTTCCATGATTTTTGTTCACCCAAAAAGTGCACCTAAAGTTTTCACTTCAAAAAACTTTTATTTGGAACCCACAGTTATAGTTATATTTACTTGGTTAGTATACACACGACGTAGTTTTTAACTAGTTTTAGTATTTAGGCGACGATAACCGACTTTTAATTATTTTTTACTGAAGATCACGTCTAAACGTGATTTGAAAAAAAAATATGTTAAATTAGAGCATTTTCTCAATAATTTATTATGTGAATATTTTAGATTATGTTTCTATTACATAGTGAAATTCATTTGTAAAGTTACGTCTAACGCGGATAAAAAACCGAGAATGGCGCAAAAAAAAAATCAGAAAAAAATTACTATAATCACGATAGGGGGAAAAAATATACAATCTGGCTCTGGATGTACGACATTAAATTAAAACGAGCACAGTACTAGTCCATCGAAACATTTTAAAACACGAAGATTAGTAGATAAAGGAAAATTAAGCATAACTTAACAAGCTTGAGCGCTTGCAAAACTTGTGCATTCGCTTTGTTTTTGGTCTTCGAAAGTATGACCATGTTTCTCACCTTTGCAAGGAACTCAAGTGGCTCCCAATCCGCCTTCGCAGGAACACTCGGATTTTATGTCTCCTCTTCAACATCCTACATAACCCGTCTTATCCTTCCTACCTGCGTGAGCGTTTTTCTTACGCTCGCCCTAGCGACGCTCCCTGCAGATCACACCTTAGATCCCTCCTTAAATCTCATCCTCATAAAACTAGCTACTATTCTTATTCCTTCTCTGTCCATGCTGTAAGATTGTGAAACTCACTTCCGCCTAGCATTCGTGATTTAAAAACTGTTTCTTTATTCAAATATCGCTTAAAAGAGCACTACCTTTCCTCTCAACTGTGAGTATTTATTCTTATATTTATATATATTTGTTTATATATGCTTTATGTATTTATTTAAGTTTATGTAGGTTTTGCACGTGTGTACGTATACGTGTGTATTTTTAATATTTAGTTATGGTATAGTTTAGGTATATTTAACATTTTAGTTTAAGACTTCGCATATTCATATTTTCTCTTCTTGTTTTCACACACTATTGTCTACATTTCTCCTTTCGCAGGTCTGCTGGAAGAAATTTCTTAAGAAATAAGCAGTACCTTTGTACTAAATTTTTGTTATGTCATATCTCTTTGTATTTTTCTGTGTGTACATAAATAATAAAATAAATAAATAAAATTAAATAATTGCAATTTTCAAACAAATTAAATAGCAGAATCAACTGCATAAAAATAAACACTCTTTAACTACGAAAAGTTACTGACCTTGCGCGGCGCGTTAAGGCTTCTACATACCGGGGCGACTTGTCGCGCGACGCGACGCAACTCAAAGGCACCGCTCGTCCCGCGGCTCGCGGGGCCTTTGTGCGGCGTCGCCGCGTCGGTCCGCGACAAGTCGCGCCGGTATGTAGAAGCCTTTAGGCGCGCCTTACAATGTTTACCTATTATTACGGACTCAGATCTACATCATGTTGAAAAATAACAAAATGGAAAATAATTTCCTGTGGCTAAAGTATTCATTGGATTTGATTTATTTTTTGTATACGGGTAAAAAACAAGATACTCTTTACGTGGTTTATAGGAATGTCAATCGTCCTGTAACACCTTGTATAAGGCGTGACACGATATTTTCCTGCGGTCAAAAAATTGTGTGACGTCTTAAGGCTCCTACAAACTGGTGCAATTACGCGGGCGCGACAGTCAGCGCGACCCTTGTCGCACCCGCGATATTGCACCAGTCTGTAGAAGCCTTTAGATATTTTTTACCAACTTAGTGCTTGTAAAGCTACAAGTGCAGTAAATACACACTAAATTCTCAATTTGTTTATTCTGTAAATAATATGTAGGTACGTATATAACCTAATTAATTAATAAAAATAACAAAATGATATCCAACTAAAACTATTCTCAATTTTATTAATATTATGGTTTTTCAGAAACAATTTTTATGTTTTTTATTAAAACAGATTCTAAAATATCTGGAAAAAATACACTGGATGCTGGGAGGGGAGGAAGGGTAGCCTAAAACCTCACGACGTATCACCAAGGCGGAGGGTGGGGTGTGTAAAAGCTTAAAAAATCTCACGTGACTATAGGATGGCCTTCATGTACCTACCTAATTTGAAAATTTGGATGCTTAATTAAAGAGAAAATCGGTTATATAATTCTTTGAAAACTGCACGGTGCACCACACGGCACACGTAACGGTAATAATCCTAAACTCTAACAGTAATATACGGGCGCACGTTGATATTGCGATTGGCGGCCATCTTAGTGACGTAGTCGAATTGTCAGTACCGTTCGCAAGGTCAGCCAGCGCTTACGCGTATTGAGTACCTCTACCACGTATTTTTTATAGCTTTTAATTTTCGTTATCCTGTTTTATTTTTGTTGTTTTGTTATTTGTTTACCATAGGTACTTATTCTGTTAAAATGAGTAAGAACGGACTCTGAAACTAATTTTGATTTAGATTATAATATGAGTGGAATTGAAGAATTAATCTAGAATTACTAAATTGTATTAATAAACATAATTTTTGTAATACTTGGTTTTATTTATTAGTTGTCCATTAAAATTGGTTGAGACATTCAATGAAAACGTATCAAACAGACAAGACTTCATTCACTTTTATAATATTAGTAGGTAATTTAATAGGAAATATTTATAATTAAATACCTATAAATATATGTATACAACATTAGTTTTTGTTTATACTAAACCCGAAAAGGGGTCATTGTCGTCATCGTAATTTTTTTTCTATGGGACCAACCTTGAAATCGCGAAAAAGAAATCAGCTGTTCCCTACATTTGTGTTCACTTAAATCGACAAAATGTATGGAACAGCTGATTTTAATTTCGCGACTTCAAGATTGGTCCCTTATAAAAAAATCTTCAAAATGATGAGTACAATGACCCCTTTTCGGGTTTAGTATAAACAAAAACTAATGTTGTATAATATAATATAAATATATAACTCTAGGTTATTCACTTTTTTGTTGTCTATCTTTTTGTTAACTGTACTTTTTTGCGGTGGATGACGTCACGCAGCTGTTATTGTGACAAGGTTCCATCGCAATATCAACGTGCGGGGCTTATAAACTTATAGTACAACGTTACACTCACGAGAACAATAATATTAGCATTATTCGCTCAATTACTCAGCCTTTGGGCGCATTATGCCCGATTCGCAAAATGCCAGCAGCATAATTTTGATCTCTTTACCTTACTGACATATTTTAAATTGTTTTTTTTTTTAAATAATGTAATCTATTTGCATGCCCCCTTAATTAAATTGCTTGTTTATGTTAATTTTGTACGCCATATATTGGCAAAACATAGTGCACATAATAATAAATTTAAGACATATACCTACTATCTGTAACCATAACTATGTTGTAACAAAATAAATGATTTATTGATTGATAATACGTGACAAATTCACATACACAATAGTGGCGCATACGCACTATTATACGCAGTTGGGAGTGGCCAGCCCAGCCCACAGAACATTATACTCAAACAGAGGGCCAGCCCAGCCTGTCTTACTCAAGTCGGAGAGTAGAAATACTTTCAGTACCCAAGTCGGCAAGAATAGTCTAGTTTCGTAATTTCGACGACGATAATTACGTTGACGACGACCCATCTCTACCCATATATAAGTTTCTGAGGGCGTTGACCAGACAAACCCCAGTCAACCCCCGTTCAAGATAAATCTTATTTCTTTAACAGAAGTACAGTTAAAAACGTATCAAATAAAAGGTGCACTGGGCATATATACACCGTGCGGTAACGAAACCATAGCGACTTCTATTTTTTCCACTAACGCCATCTATCGAGCTTATAGACAACTTTAGTAGTAGATTGTTCAATGCAATAAAAAAAAATTGCGAGCCGTTATGACACGCCTGGCAGATGTGAAACATCGAAATCAACCAAACAAACATCGAAAAACAGGTCAGGCTCGCGTAGCGGGGGGACCGTGCGCGCGGAGTGAGCGGTGAATCGCCACGCGGAATGCGTCGCCCCGCCAGCAATCGGTTTTACGTGCACCTATAGATGTTTCACATCAAAAAAAGCACCATATTTGGTCATTGGCTTTTTTACCAAATCCATCAAGTAAGCATGGTTGAGATCCATGCGTCATGTTCGCGAACGGGCGCTGTCAGTTGGGACTGGTCATCTCTTAGCTGCCACGGCTTATTTTTAATTATTTTAGTTTTGAATTGTTTTTGTTTTTAATATATTATCACGGACTCTTCTGACGTTTTGCATCGTTCTCACATGTATAATTTCAATACTAAGGATGTAACCAATATTTTGTATCAATATTTTAAATTAAAAGAGTGTCCGTGGAGTTTCTTGCCCAATCTTCTCCATAGGAACCTACTATTTGGAATGCGCAACTAGCTTCATATTTGTAACTGACCGACTTCTTGACAATTCAAAAGTGCCTGTAAATGGTTTAATTGAAATAAATGATTTGAGTTTGATGAACAATTATTTTTTGATTAGCTTTATTAAATTGTAATTGAAACATCATCGACGCATTGATGTATTAAACTAAAAGCGGTAGATTCTGGACTTACCGCCAGTTATACGTAAGTTCATTAAATTTAATTCCCCATTAAAAGTAATGTTGTCACTTTCTGATACATTCCGTTTAAAGGCTTCTACAGACCGGCGCGACTCGCGACGCGTCACAAAGGCACCGCTCGTCGCACGACACGCGGGGCTTTTGTGTATTGTGGGTGCGTTTACAAATATTTAAACAGTGTTTTAATAATACAAGGAAGAAAAATAAGACACGGGATTACTTACCACTGGTAAGTACAGCCATAAATGCAAAGAACAGTGCCCACTGGCCATACATTTAAAAACCTGACAATTAAAGTTTATGTATGAATATAAATACGGTATATTAGAAACAGTACCTGTAAGTTTAGAAAATAATGTCTTATAGTAATTTTTACGATTTAAACGCTACGAAGTTCAAATAATACTAATGTTACTTTTTAGGTTAGGATTTGCCGTTACTAAATACAAAGAAATAAATCTGCTAGCTTTACACACGTTACGTACAAATCTGTTAGCTAAATTTATTAACACACGAAGTTTAGTCTAAAATAGGAATACTTATTTAGCTATGGTCTAAAACTTCTTTTTTACTTTGTGAATTCTTTGAAACCAACTGCCCTTACTGTCACTGGTTAGACTCGATGATTGTCACTGTAAATTGAGTGTTGAAGATTAACTGTTGTTTCTCCAGCACACATAAGGGGGCCTAAAATGAACGCTTTATCAGAATATGATCTGCGTACAACTCATACATCCCGCAATTCATCTGTTTGACAGCTGATATTTGACATTAGACTTCACTATAGCAATTCATAATTTGTGGACCATTTTACGAAACTCCATACAAAACTGTCAAACAGATGAATTGCGGGTTATGAATTGTACGCAGTTTCATATTATGATTCTGCCAAAGCGTCCATTTTAGGCCCCAAGTTCTTAGTAACTACATTTTTAGTAAAAAAACGATAGTTAGTTTCTATACCTCTAAAAATTCTAACTTAGTTTTTGTATTGTCAAAAGTGATCACTTGTGGTATGTGTCTTACGGTACATACCTGATGAATAAAACGGGAAAAACAAATAAAACACTACTTATGTTAAAGTAGAATGGTTTATTAATTATAATCATTTTTAGCTTTGTTAGTTTGATTATGACATGATTTATTATGTTTATATTAAAAATAATAAGCATAAATACTTACGATTACTGGTCTTACCAAGGGGTATCGTATTACCCAGTTACTGGGTTGTGGAACCCAGATAGACAGTCGCTCCATGTTAAAATACTGGTATTTGGTTGCATCCGGTTAGACTGGAAGCCAACCCCAACATATTTGGGAAAAGGCTGGGCAGATTGAATTTTTGACTTACGATTACTGGTGATATCCACTCGCTAAGTAACGAAATAACTCTTGTGTTGAGCTCATGAACGAGATATCGTCGAAATGTATTTGGGCAGACGTTGCAGTTTAAGCATAGTAAATATTGACTTTTTGCTGATGGCGGCATTGTCAAGAGGACGGATTTAGAACGGTATGGTAAGCAAAGGTCGTCAGATGAGGAAGATATAGAGGTCCAGAGGCGTTAAATAGGGTCGTAAAAAGAAGTAACACACAAAATGACTCAGTACACAACGAGAAGCAAACGCAACAACGGAGGAGTGAGGACTGCGCCGATGCCAATCACAGAACCCTTACACCAGAACTGTCAAATGTCAAAAAAATCCGTTTCAATCGTGCGAACTCAATTACATACTGCATGATTAATTTATTTCATTATTATGTTATTTTTAATTAATCTGTATTAAACTAAAACTACTAATAAAGAAATACTTACTGTTTAAAATCGTAAAATAATGCATAAAACACAGAAACAGAGTTGAATAAAGTCAAGTAGCAGTGTGTCTATTGGAAAGTTCGTAAAATAGGGATGCGTTCAAAACATCGTAATACCTACCCCTTGATGTAGAATAAGCATATAGAAATATTTTTTTCCTGCGTTTCTTTTAACATTGTGACAAGCGTAATTAATATACAATTCAATTAGCTGAATTTTAAGATTTATTTCATTTCTATACACAGTCAGGTGAAAATTGGTCATCCTTCTTTGTTCATAAATCATAAAGTTTATTTGTGAATGTACTACACTCTAATACAATGCGTCATACATATGAAATAGCACGCTTGTCTGACATACAAATATGCACATGTTTGATTTTGGTTTATCTCTTTGACTGTCGTTTTTTAGGGTTCCGTAGTAAACAAGGAACCCTTATAGTTTCACCATGTCCGTCTGTCTGTCTGTCTGTCTGTCCGTCCGTCCGTCTGTCCCCGGCTTAGCTCAGAGACGCTAAGTCCTAGAAAGCTGTAATTTGGTATGGGTGTACATACTAATCACGCCGAAATAGTTGTAAAGTAACACCATGAAAAACATTTTTTTTAAGGGTACCTCTCTTGCCCGTAAAACGGGGATGATATTTTTTTTTCTCGTCTAATACATGGTGTGGGGTATCGTTGGATAGGCCGTTCAAAAATATTGTGAGTCTGCTAAAAACATTTTTAATTCAGAGATCCGTTTGCGTAATATTAAGCTTTAAAGTGCTATTTTTTGTTAGAGTCAAGTGTCCCCCCCCCCTGCCAGCTAAATGGTTGGTTTTGGATATGTGAAAAAAATTATGGCAGTAGTATATATAACGAAATTAAAAGGAAAACTATCACAGCTAAGTAGGGTTTACCAGTTAACGAGCAATCATCGACCAACTTAAATTTGCAGTTGAAGAATTGACCGTAACGTATAAAGATGTATCGGAGAGCATGTTTTTCAACTACAATGTTAAGTTTGTTTTTGGGATGAATTCATCCTAACTACGGAACCCTTCATTGTGCGTGGTCCGACACGTACTTGGCCGGTTTTTTTTTCTTTCGCATAGTTAGCCGTTGTCAAGCAACGGCCGAAAATTCGGCCGATACTTCGGATTTATGTTCGGAGTAGACCCCCATGTTTACTGATTGTGATGTTAGCGGTAGCACGTGGTGGATCGCCCGGAGGACACGGTGGAGCATACGGTGGAGGTCTGCCCGGCTTGGGCGGAGCACCGCTCGCCGTGTCCTCACGGAGGCGATCGACGGCGGCGATCTCTCGCGTCTGGCCCTGGTTGAGGCCATGGTTCGGAGCGAGAGTGCATGGGAGGCCGTCACCTCCTTCTGTGAAGCAGTAATGCTCGCGAAGGAGGAGGCGGAACGCGTGAGGGAGAGGCAAGGTTCGCGCCATCGCGCCCCTAGTCGTCGCAGGAGACGCCCCGGGCGTCGGGAGTCGCAAGCCGATTTCCGGCCACCGTAGGCGCGGGCTTGCGAACGGTGAGCGTTGGGTAGCTCGCCGTCCGATAAGGACCAGGCCCGGGTCGACGGCGCGTTGTGTTCCACGCGCGCCTCAAAAAGATGTCAGCACCAACTGACGGGGTCCTTAGGGCCAATGCTGCCAGGGTTGCGAGTTTGTCCGAAAGGGATATCGTGGCCTAGGCACACAGGCAACAGAAGGAACACGGGTGGGTTTTAGTCAATTAAAGTCTGACACGCCCTCCCGCACCGCCCAGAGCGGGAGAAGTTATTTGATAATTTCCCACCCAAAAAAAAAAGCGGTAGCGCGTAACATATCTTCTTCCTTTTAATATATCAATGCATCGACGATAATTTATTGAGGTTATAAAATTAACCTCAATAAAATTGTAGAATGAAAAACATATTGCAGTTGCAGGTGATTTTAAATTAAAATTTCGGTTTTAAGTATTAATACCAAAGCACTCAATTTGTATGTGGAACTACAAATTGGCATTCACAGGTACATTATCTGATCCATTTGTTTACAGTTCATCAGATACTTTTGAAACAGAGCATACGTACCAAAACGTTGGCCCCAGAACAAGTTCGTATGTCCCAAGACGGACGGCCATAGACAATCGCGGTAGGTTCTACTGCGTATAATCTATGCCAGTAAGACACCTTTGTTCCATGCGCTGCCACGGCGATTCACGAGCAATACAATGGATGCAATGCATCAACCTGATAGCTTGTGGCCTAATCCTTGCTCTCCGATATATTACATATGCTATTGGAATACGGATGCTGGGGAGTATGTAGGTTACTTACAGAAGGGCCATAGGGTGACCATGGGCTGTATCGGCAAGCGTAGTGTGGGACGCCCCCCAGCTAGATGGACCGACGACCTTAAAAAGGTGGCTGGGACAGACTGAATGCGGAAGGCGGAGGATGGGGTATTGTGGCGCAGCCTAGGAGAGGCCTACGTCCAGCAGTGGAGTGCGATACGCGGTGTTGCTTGAGGGTGATCATAAGAGTAAGTTAATAAAAAACGTGTGCGGTCGGGGGACCCCCGTCAGGAACGAAGGACGCTTTTTCTTCAACTCCGAATGTAATTATATAGAAATTTAGATTGTTCGCAGCCGCCACTTGGGTTTTTCATTTTGATTTTACTATCGGTTTAAGCACCCTCGAAAACCGTGAAAACGATACCCGTGACGAAGTATTGGAAAATCGCAGTCGCCATTTTGGATTTACATTTTGACCTCACTGTTGGCTTTAGCACCTTCAAAAACTATGAAAACAACAACCATGACGAAAAATTAGAAAATTTTCGCCCTCTTGTATTTTCATTATGAACGCTTTTCACGTGACGATGTCTGCCAGTTTGCTCCTATCGCATGCTGCGTTAAAGGACTTCGTTCCAGAAATCAGCTGGTTGGAAAACCAGGCAGTCTGACGCTCATTTATGTTGAAATGTACCTTTATGCCGTGATGCACATGCACACACTGTTGCGGTTAAATCATTCCACGTTTTTATTTGTATTTTGTGTTTCATGAACACTTGCCAAATACACGATTTTCTTTCTTTCTTTCTTTTCAGTTGCCCAAAGGTTCCAAGTTTTGAAATCCAATTCCACGTTTGTGAAATCAGAAACTTAAAGCACCGAAAACTAGATGAATGTTGACAAAGCTGAATCTGAATATTATGTGAAATCATTCGTTGCTTAGGGCGACGATAACCGATTTTTAATCTTGGTTGTACGATAATTATTTCAAATGGTCAATTAAAACATTTAAAATAATATAATATTTATCTATGTATGCATGTATCTAACGACTAACTGTTTGTGTTGTCAGTTTGTATTAAATAATTTTTTTTGTCATAATGCTATTGACTATCGGGCTTTCGTTACGTTTTTAGACATTATACCCTGCGTGTTTTGAGAAGTGTTTTTATTTGTGAATCAATATGAATCACATAACTACACTTTTATGAGCTAAGATAATTATTTTGCATGAGCAAAACGTTTCAATTACTGAAATTGCGAGGCGTTTAAAGTTAACGGTGAGTAACAAAATGTTATTATTATGTTTAGAAGTTTATTATGTTATTTATTCCACATGCTATTGATTGTTGTTTTTTGTAACAATATTTTTTTATTATTGTTCACAGAGAAGAACTGTGCAATTGTGGGCCCATCGATATGCAGATTCGGGAAGGATTGATCCTCGCCAACCGGGACCAAAGGCTGGATTTGCGTATACATATGCGCGGCACCGTGATATAGTTGCTGCGCTTAAGGCTGAGCCGTTCCTCACTACTCGTTCCACGGCGACTAAATATGACGTGACATTACAAAAGGTACGGAACCACTTGCGTGCAGCTGGAAAATTTTATTGTCAGATATTCACAGGCAAAACCGGATACGCTTCGCAAGAGAATATTTGGATTTCGATTGGTGCAATAATATAGTTATATTTATCTAGCGATGAAAAATGTTTTAAGTCAGACAAGGACGGTCGCAAAATATTGTGGCGAAAATTGTGTTGGAATATGGTTGCCAGCATGAGGACACGATTGCAACAAGTAGGTAGTAGATACTGAAGCCACGAACCATGATAGTGAAACATTCGGCTATTAATAAATAAAAATATCAGGGGGTAATTAAATTTGTTTTGTGTGAGTGATGTTATTGTTAATGAGATTACAATTTAGGATACCTGTAAGTATCTTATTATATAACTTACTAAATGTTTATTCATATCACTAATAAATAAATTACCCACTTGAATATGAAAAATAACGTTAATTCTTGTCCGACTTAGAATATTTTGTAATGCACAAAACTTTATAATTGGTATGTAATTATACCTACCTACTCAATTATAACCTAAATTATAACTACCTAGTCAATAAAAATATTGTTTTTATTGACTAGGTATTTTTACTCCCCTATATTTGTTCTGGAATAATGTTGTTATTATCAGGTAAGTAAAGTACAAAAATAAAAATTCAACAAAATGAAAAAAATGATTTTAATAATGCAAAAAGTTAACGTCGGTGGTGAGACTAGATCCTAAGACATGTGGTTCACTAGCCAACTGCATACAGACCTATGCCACGAGGCCTATTAATAACATTCTTAAATTTATCCTTCATATTCTTTTCTTCTCATATATTGTGAAGCAAACACTAATAAATACGCGTAGTAACACCCGTTGATTTTACGCACACTAACATCTATGTCGGTGTGCCCTGCAAACCGAACTAATTTGCTGTGTGTACATCTATAAGCGTCAAACGGACTTGATCTTCTGTTTGTCATCCACAGTATAGCCGTCAGTAAGGTTCGACGTAATCAATCAGGTCGAGTGTAGCCCCACTGTCTCAAAGGATTGGAGCAAAACACCATACATGAATGCCTGGCATAGATTCAAGGGCTCTGTGAAGATTTAGTTTTTTATTATAGGTACATACAATCATACATACCAACATAAACTCACGCTTTCTTCCTAGGCAGATACTATAGAACGCAACCTGCTACGATCCTTACATACTCATTTTGCTTCAATTTTAATTTCAACAAGGTTTTTATATTAATAATCTTTTAGACCGATTTTATTTTTAATATTTTGTGAATGTGAGAACGTTGTAGGCTTAATAGACTGTAGATTTTATTTACGTCGATTACTATCGACACGCTAAAAAACACATAGTAGACCTCTCGCCCGAGAAAATACTGCCACCTTTGGCGGTTTTGTGAACTTGTTTATAAACAGAAAAACATAAATAACAATTTTTGATAAAACATTGATTACTTAATTTAGAAACATACATAAATGGCGTACTTGAGTAAATCATATTTCAGTAATAAATCCAAGTTTTTCAGAGCACCTAATATTAGTGGAACCATACATTGTCCAAGTGAACGTGAACATTTTGCTCAGTAAAAAGGTTACTTCATAAGGAATCTTATTTTATCCTTTCAAGAAGATGAAGATGGGTATAAAAGATAGGTAAGCTGCATACCTACATATGTATCATCTATTTTTCAGACATCTTTAAATCATATTAATTACTGCAAAAGTAATTAACGCTTTCATAGCATTCGTTAAAAACTAGTCTCGCCGCCAGCCCAACAGTTAGAACGGTTTTATGCACTAGTAACAAGTTACAATATTTATAGAACTTTTGTTGAGGTCAATGAATTGTGTGGATTTAATAGAATGGATAAGGTTTCAATCTATCATAACGACACAGACATATCATAAAGCGTTTTATTTCTTTCTAACTAATCAAGAGCTACATATGAAAAGAGAGACATCTAAATGTTTGTCAAGGACTATATTTGCCAAGACTTTTGTGTGACGTCAAAATCATGTCTATGCACGACTGGTCGCCATGTTTAAGGCCTGAAACTGCGTTAAGCGGGCGCCCGCGACGGGCAACCGTCGCGTGTCTACGCGCGTGGACAAGCGGGTGGGCTCCGTAGGAACGCGACGGTCCCCGTCGCGGGTACCCGTCGCGGAGACTGGATTATTTTATTTACGCAATGTCGCTAGTTCAAGTCAACAAGTCCGTGCGTGGCCGTGTTACCGATCCGCTGGCGGGCACCGCGCGTGCCCCCGCGACTTGTTCCGTCGCACGGAGGCTGCCCCCGTTACGTAGGTGCGGGGCGCGCCTCCCCGAGACGGACGACCGCGCGGGTCCCCGCGACAGAGCACTTTTGTATGAAACCGCGCGGGTGCCCGCTTAACGCAGTTTCAGGCCTAAGTATCAAGTTTTGTGTTACAAAACTCGGCAATGTGTTGTCAAACGGTTGCTTGCTTTCTGTCTCGCACTCCCCACAACCCTACGAAAGGCGGCTATTTTAAGTGCTCGATTTTTGTAGGTAGTCACGCTAATTTTGTTGGTATGGCAAGTCCATAGGTTTTTAAGTCAATAAAGTGGAATGATAGCTCAATTCACATACGTTTTCAGGGTAAGATTTTTGGAGAATAGACCAGCTGATAAGTTCAGTCTCATTACAAACTATTCAATATAATATTCTGTTTATAAATTCAGCACCTTCCCTGCCTGTAGTTCCGTATCACATAGCTCCATCCCGCGAGTGTTGCGCGGCACCATCTTGTACTAATTGGTCCGCGACGCGAAGATGTTCCGACGATTTATAGCGCACCTACCACGCGCAGCATTTAATACTTTATACGCAATTTTTATATTAAAATCGTGTGTTATTGTGTTATGTTTTAGTATAAAATTAAGTGAGGCCCTACCATAATCTATTGCAGGACAGTTTAAGGCGACGATAACAGCCTTTTATTGATTTTATACTGAAGATCACGTCTAAAGGAGTAGTGTTAATTATTTGAAAAAAATATATGTTAAATAAGAGCATTTTCTCAATAACTTAATATGTGAATATTTTAGATTATGTTTATATTACATAGTGAAATTAATTTGTAAATTTATGTCTAACGCGGATAAAAAACTGAGAATGGTGCAAAATCTACTAAGCGTATTTTTCTGAAACTTTCACCAATTTAAAGATAATTTAATTATTGATCTTTTAGTATACGTGTTTTATTAAAATACCTTTTGGTTTGTGTATAATAAATTAATAATGCTTCAAAAAGGGGACAGCGCTCCTTGATGGGCGAGTCCTATTACTGGCTGAACGTACGACGCGTTGCGTGAGCTCAGTGCAGAACACGCAAGCTAACCACTCAAGGTCACTGGCATATATCTCCGTCTTAAGTCCAGCTGATCTAGACTTACGGCCGGTTCACACATGTCTCCGTTTTACTGTTCCGTTTTATCTTGTACGTTTTTTTTTCGTCGATGGCGTATGTAGTTGTATGACGACGACTTCACACATGGCACAGTATTCTGTATAAAGTTCTGTATACAGTTAAAAACGTACCAGTAAAACGGACTCCATGTGTGAACGGGCCGTTACAGGTCAAGATGACGGGTAATAATTGTACCGCACGTAAGAAGTACAAAATTGCATGACCTTTTACTTATCGTCTAATATTGTAGTAAATAAAGATGTCATCGAGCTTCAGGAAGAGACTATAGCAAAGGTTTGGGTGGCTGAGACAAGATTCTGCTGCTTTTCCTATAACTCATCATTCATCATTTCAGCCGAAAGGGACGCCTTTCGGCTGAAATGCTGCTGCTGGACATAGGTCTCCCGAAAACAGGGGGGGGGGATCTGCCATTATCGCCACGCTTGGCAGGCGGGTTGGCGATCGCAGTAAGGTTTTAAAAATGCATAGAGAACGCTGCTGCCCATTCTCTAGTAAGTCCCATAGTCGCCTTTTACGACACCCACGGAAAGAAATGGGATGGTGCTATTCTTTACGTTCGGCACCAAACGGAACTCCTATAACTAGTTAAGACGGGGATATATGGCAGTGACCTTGAGTAGTTAGCTTGCGTATTCTGTACTGAGCTCACGCAACGCGTCGTACGTTCTGCCGGTAATAGGACTCGCCCATCAAGGAGCGCTGTCCCCAATTTAACGCATTATTAATTTATTATACACAAAACAAAAGGTATTTTAATAAAACACGTATACTAAAAGATCAATAATTAAATTATCTTTAAATTGGTGAAGGTTTCAGAAAAATACGCTTGGTAGATTTTGCGCCGTTCTCAGTTTTTTATCCGCGTTAGACATAAATTTTCAAATTAATTTCTCTTTGTAATATAAACATAATCTAAAATATTCACATATTAAATTATTGAAAAAATGCTCTAATTTATCATATATTTTTTTCAAATCATTAACACTACTCGTTTAGACGTGAACTTCAGTATAAAATAATTAAAAGTCGGTTATCGTCGCCTTAAGCCTCATTTACTGCCACGTACTCGTAACTGTATTAATGAGTGCAAGCGGAGCTCGGACTTTTCGGGATAAGATTTTAACTAGTTGGTTAACTATTCGTTGTGTTTATCAATATGTATGAAATCTTGGAATTATTAAACAAAATAATAAAGTGTTCCTTAAAAACATTCGTTGACACATTACCACGCATTACTGTACATCCTGTACACCAATGTGTACAGGATGTACAGTAATGCGTGGTCAGATTTAAGGTGACTGACAATGAAACTGAATAACTTTGTCTATGGTACCAACATTGTAATCGCGAAAAAAATATCAACTATCCCTTAAAAAACTTCAATACCTACTCGATCCAAATTGATAGAACAACTGATATTTTTTTCGAGATAACGATGTTGGCCCCATGGACAAAGTTGTTCAGTTTGATGGCCCTTAAATATGACCACACATTTCTGAGACACGCTATATGTAGATACTAGGTATTATAAAATATAGGAGTATTAAATGACGAAAGAATAATAAAATACATTGTATGACTTGTTTATCGGCTCTCGTAAGTCATGTCACTTGGCATCTAGAACTAGGTCACTACTCGTATGCATTCAATTCTACAGTATGTGGCCGTAAATAATGGTTCATCGAGTTTAAGAAAAATAATAGAATAGACTGCAGTGGATGACAAGCCGTAGTCAATCAAAGTAGCAGATACAAAGTCCGTTTCGTACTTGTACTACTAGTGTCGCGTCGCGCTGTTGCATCGCGCCTGTCTGCGGGAGCCTTTATAAGTCAGTCAATGAGATTCATGGCGATGCTAACTGTCTGGCATACGCCGTAAATTTAAACATTTTCTTTGAATACTGTATTAATACATTTTCTTTGAATACACCTTACCACATACACCAATAAACGATATTAATTTATTTACTGCCACGTACGGTACCAAGAAATACAAATCAGTTTGTATGAAGTTTTTTTTTTATTTGCCTCAGCAACTGAACATGACGCGCAAAGGAACGTTAATATTATAAAATATTAGATGCAATTCTACGGTACATTTTCTTTTTCTTTGAAAGTTATGATTGGGAGAAAATCTCACTAGTAAGATGGCCAACTTTGCCTTATTATAGCATAGCCTGATGTTGCGAGCTACCTGAGCGCGGGGTTAACGTGGATAAGACTTAACATTGTATACAACATGTCCTGGAATTAACACACTCCACTAAAAAACCCAATTAGAACATTATTTTATAATCACATACAATTAATTTTTACTATTATGTACACATTGCAGAATATTAAATACTTAATTTTACATGAATGTTTACTTTGAAAAGTATTATATTTACTGCTTTAATTCATTGTGAATGTGAGCACTATGTGGGTCATTTTTTTTTTCTTTAAATATTTTCCTTTTTTTTTCTTTTTCTCAGGTAGTATTAATGACGGTCTGGCATTTTGAGCGCTATATGCGGCCTACCCAAATGTTCTTTCTGTGGTATTGTTCGTCGAGTCGTTGAGCTCCTTAAGTCTTGAGTTGAGCTGCACGATTACTGACAAATGCTTACACTGATTGGACAGGTCCACTCAAAGTGTGGTTCTTTCCTCAAAAGACCATTTCAGACACGGATCTACATGGTCTTCAGATGACCTGACCAAGATTATGTCTGGACTTTAAAAGAGACTTTGACCCCTGAGTTGGTTTCGCCATTTCTTCTCAGGGGTAGTCAGATAGGAAATGTCGGCTACATCTAGATCATTTTTTTTATATGACGTGTAAAAGTGATTCTAATATCCTATTTACAGAATAAACGATTTAACTTAATTTCATTAAAAAACATTGTTTATTTATTTAATTGTTTTGAATGATTGTGGGAGAAAATTGTGGTCACATTACAAATTTACGCACGCACACAGTCTTATGGCACTCGGGCCCGTATTTATAGAACTTTACTCAGTAGTCAAGCATTACTTAAGACTAGATTCAAGCCTTTGGATTGGTTGAATTTAGTCTTAAGTAATGTTTGAGTACCGAGTAAAGTTCTATAAATACGGGCCTCAGTATTTCATCTATTTTGGTTTGTTTTGACTGTACAGCGGAAACGTCACGTAGTTTTATTTACTTTGGGATAAAAAAATACCTATTTTGAAAATGACGGAAATCGATTCAGTAAACGATTCTGAACAAACAACTGTCATAATTTGCGTTCATTTAGTTACTTACGTGATTGTGTACTTAGTTTCTTGCATTATTTTTATGGCATTGAAAACTCAGAATTCAATGCCATAAAATTATTGCAAGAAACTCCAATCGTGAAGAAACTTCAAAGAGTCTTCCCTGCCATTATCGCGCCCCCCGGTCTACTCTTTGATATGTACCTAATGATCTCCGTAGTCTCATGAAGCATGAGGCTCCAGGGGCTAGTGTAAATCTTTGGGTTCATTCGAGTAATCGAGTCTAGTTAACCACGCAGGGGTCAGTGCATTTCATTCATTCATTCATAATAAAAAAATGCGCCTAAGGAAGTTTTCATTTTAAAAATCATTTAGTAAAATATTCGCATCCACATAACTCCTTCGTCCGCCGGCACCGTGCCTCCTGTACTCCAGTCGCGTATGAAGGAAAATTAGACTTTTTAAACTTGCCTCCAGAACTTCGATTTTACCTCATTCCTCCCAAGTTTGGAGTTACTCCCCTCAGGTGGGTTGCATGCTTATTACCCAGTTTTTTTAAAGTCGCGGCGGACATGCATTGGGTAAATCTTTGGTTTATTTAAACGTGGGTTAACTTGGTTGATGGGCGTGTGTATGTGATTATTATAGTGAGTTTTTTATAAGTTTGTTCTGTTTATATCGAAGATATTATTTATTTTATATTAGATGGCAAGAGACCGAACGGCATGTCTTTATTTCCATGGAAGGTTGGTGGCCTTTAGTGTGGGACGCAACGTGTGTCGACACTCTTGTGCCATCCCATCTTCCTGACTCCGCGTGCTGTGCTGGCGCTGCTGTTGCGTCTGCGGAAAATCTCAAGCGGTGAAAGTGTAATAACCTTAACGGTAATTATATTTTCGAGCCGTTTGGGGTTGAAACGCTCGGGCCGTGGGGTCCGAGTGCTCATGTTTTGTTCAAAGAAATCTCCAAACGGCTGGTTGACACTTCCCGGGACCCAAGGGCTGGCTTTTACCTTGGACAGAGGTTAAGCATTGCCATACAACCTGGCAATGCCGCCAGTCTCTTGGGTACATTACCAGTCGACAGCGATGCGGAGGAATTTTTCGACGCCATATTTTTAATAAATAGTTTTAGTTTAGTTAGTATATAATTTTGTTTTTTTTTTATAAATTAATTTGTTATAAGTTGTTATTTATGTATTTTAATTCTAACTAAATAAATAATTATTTCTTCTTTTATATTTATAATTATATGTTTTAGATTTCTGACTCCTAAGTCACAGGATCTCCTAGTTTGGGAGTCAGGGTTTACGCTATCTGTATGAACTTTATTCACTGTAATTCATGCGACCTCGTTTTTAAGCATTGTTGAAGGTTTTTGTATAAATTAAGATTTTTTTATTCATTTTATTTATTTATTTATAATCACGTTTCGCCAAATTATAATTAGGTTATAAAAGGTGCCAATTTATTCAGTGGCTATTTTTTGGTATAAGAAATAATACAGGGTGGAAGGGACATCGACGCGAATCCGTTTACCATGGGTTCAGTACATCATTCTTGACCCCCCTGCGTTAAAATTTCTCGTCGGTTATTTAAAAAAAAAAAACGCTGTTTCCTACAGAAGTGCAATACCTACTCGGTCAAAATGTATGGAAAAGCGAATATTTTTTTTAATAACTGACGAAAAATTTTACCTAAAAACTGAAAAGGTAACGACAAAAGCAATACTCGTATATCTCTCAAAAAATATATATCCGCCGGATACCAACCCGTTGATAAACCAATTCACAATTTATATCGGAACAGAATAAAAAGCAAAGAGTATATGTGCGAGCCTCCGTAACGTCATTTATAACATATCCTATCGGTTGTTTCCGAAACAATGTTCGCGAATGACAAACGACGCGGCGGTCTCGAATACAACCAACATTTTATCGTTCGGGTGATGTGTGGTTAAGTTTTTCTCTTTAATAGTTACAGGTGTAGAGCTATTCTGTAAAAATGTCACCGTGAAATCTTAGGTGATGTGAGCTTAAGACGCAGATATATGCCTGTGACCTCGAGTGGTTAGCTTGCGTGTTCTGTACTGAGCTCACGCAACGCGTCGTACGTTCAGCCAGTAATAGGACTCGCCCATCAAGAAGCGCTGTCCCCAATTGGACGCATTAATAATTTATTATACACAAAACAAAAAGTATTTTAATAAAACGCGTTAGCTAAAATATCAATGATTAAATTATCTTTAAATTGGTGAAAGTTTCAGAAAAATAAGCTTGCTAGATTTTGCGCCATTCTCAGTTTTTATCCGCGTAGGACTTAACTTTACAAAATATTTTTCAATAAGTAATATAAACATAATCTAAAATATTCAAAATTATTAAGTTATTGACAAAATGCTCTAGTTTAAAATATTTTTTTTTCAAATCATTAACACTACTCGTTTAGATGTGATCTTCAGTATAAAATCATTAAAAGTCGGCTATCGTCGCCTTAAGTGAGCCATCAATAGTGTCAATCCCTAGCGATCCGTAATAGCATTAGGTGGAATGGCAACTCTCTTAAATCTCACTTCACCTAAGATTTCACGACAGAATAGACTGGCTGGTTTTATTGGAAGCTAAGGAGGAGCTCGTGACTAAGTTAAAACCACCGCACGGGTCCACCCTTCAGGTTAATCTACGCTTGCCGGGGTTGGTCCGTGGATGGGTGACCATCTTTACATACCGAGACTCCTCTCCGTGCCTCGGAAAGCACGTTAAGCCGTTGGTCCCGGCTGTCATTCGTGGTGGACAGTCGTTAGGGATGGTCAGAAGCCTAAAAGTGACAACTAATCTTACCAAGGAGTATCGTGTTACCCAGTAACTGGGTTGTGGAGGTCAGATAGGCAGTCGCTCCATGTAAAACACTGGTATTCAACTGCATCTGGTAAGACTGGAAGCCGACCTGAACGTAGTTGGGAAAAGGTTGGGAAGATTGGTGGGAAAAATGTAGTCTTGTGCGTCCGACTCACAATTCCATCTTGTTACTTGGCTCATATTATTGCTTCAGTGTCATAGGATATACAGTATGTAACAAAAACCCTGTTGTTCCCTTTAGGGGCGTATACATTAACCTACAAGTACAACATTGGTGGAATTATAATTTAAAAAAATTAAGCATTGGCTAGTCGAGAAGTCAAAATCAAAGGACTAAAGAGGTAAGAAATCAGTTAAACATTACAATTATTAATAATTAAATATTTTTTTAAATTATTTTTGTTGAACAGTTTTTATAAATGACTTGCTTTATTACGTATTCATAACACGTAGCTAGAAGGAACAACAGGGTTTTTGTTACATACTGTATATACCGTAGGTATACAATATGTAACAAAAACCCTGTTGTTCCTTCTACCTACGTTTCAAGAATCGGTATACATACGTTATAAAGCAAGTCATTTATAAAAACTCATAACTCAAATTATTCATATTTTTAATGTTTAACTGATTTCTTACCTCTTTAGTTCTTTGATTTTGACTTCTCGACTAGCCAATGCTTAATTTTTTTAAATTATAATTCCACCAATGTTGTGCTTGTAGGTTAATGTATACGTCCCTAAAGGGAACAACAGGGTTTTTGTTACATATTGTATACGGTATATACAGTATGTAACAAAAACCCTGTTGTTCCTTCTAGCTACGTGTTATGAATACGTAATAAAGCAAGTCATTTATAAACTGTTCAACAAAAATAATTTAAAAAAATATTTAATTATTAATAATTGTAATGTTTAACTGATTTCTTACCTCTTTAGTCCTTTGATTTTGACTTCTCGACTAGCCAATTCTGTTTTTTTTTTAATTATAACTCCACCAATGTTGTGCTTGTAGGTTAATGTATACGTCCCTAAAAGGAACAACAGGGTTTTTGTTACATACTGTATAGTGAATGAATTTTCAGAATCGGAGCAGTAATTCCGATGATTGCCCCGTATCCATACAAACTCACAAAATTTACCTGTTTCTTCTTATATATAAAATTCTCGTGTCACAATGTTAGTTACCAGACTCCTCCGAAACGGCTTGACCGACTTTTATGAAATTGTATATGTACTTATATTCAGTAGGTCTGAGAATCGGCTACTATCTATTTTTTATACCCCTTTTCCCACGGGATCGAGACTTACGCGAGTGAAACCGCGGGGCACACCTAGTATTAGTATAGATTTCTACCCAAATCTCGATTCATGTGTTCTGAACTGATCATTAATAATATAGAATAGGTACACTTGATTTAGAATACAAACCTTACAATTCAGGCTATTTCATAGCCTAGCAAGGAGAACAGCACGTCACCCACTTCATTGTCAGAGATTTAACACTACCCACCTTTGTGAAAACTGTTACATGTACTACAATCTGTTTTTTATATAAATAAAGATTATGTTATGTTATGTTAATTCGATACATTTTTAACGTAAATATTGTATTTGTTTATAAATCTGGACGTGCGTAAATGAGTAACAGTATTGTAAACAAATTGGTAAGAAACATTGTTCACAGAAGACGAATGACGCAGACGCAATACACATTGAAACAAGAAAAGTATGCAATTGGTATCCTTAGTGTAATCTATATCTACAGCATGTTTGAGAAAGGTTTGATGTTATTTTGCTGTACTCAACGGACACACAATGCCCATCGTGTACAATATAATAACGTTCTTGGGGCTGCCGAGATGTTGTAGTGTGTCTAGCATGTTTATGGAGGCTCACATTGATGGCTTTCATGAGAAAGAGAGCGGCCTCATATTGCACCGTATCCGAGCAAGCTCCAACAGCATTCTGAAAGCAATAGCGGATCGGTTAGACTGTCCTTTTCTTAGACACTGGATAGCGCTCCATGTGTCTATTTGATTTAGTTTGTTTATTTTTATTTTCGTGGTGTACTAACATAGTTCTTAGGTAATAAATAGTCGGAAATAAAGTTATTATATACATATTTTTTAGTATATGTGAAACCTGAATATAGTTTGTTCAGAATAAGGAACTGAATCGATTTCAATCATTTTTACACATGTCATATTTTTGGGACAAAATATATTGTCCCAAAAATATTTAAGTGTGATGGAAAATGTTATCACCATTTAATTATTTACAATACAATCGCCGTACGGTTAGGTACCTACTGCCAAATTATTATCAATGACCGCAAGACGACCCGGGAGTCGCGGGGCCGCCGTTAGCATATTTTTGTACGGACAACCCGGTAATTTTGTACATAGATTCTTTACATAAAAATACTAGACACGTGTTTCGGGTTTCGCATATACTAAAACTAATGTTGTATATATTTATTGGTGTGGTACAGACAGTGAAAACTTGTTCAATTTGATGATCTGTGGACCCTTAAACATTAGCATATACGGTTATTACGGTACGGTATATTTCCGGTACCATTTACTGGTTGTTTGCTTTGCTGTTTAGCCTTTAGGTTCCTAACCTAGAACAGGGTACCATCTCTGGGACTCATGTTAACGGAACAGGCATTTGTTGATTTTTTGTTGTAATTTAAATCTTATATCAATGTTCATAAAAGTCACACTTTGCGTGCTCATGTATGAAAAGATACGATAGAGTCACCCACAATACCAATCACAAAGCCTCCGTTTATAAGCACTTCAATAAAACCAATAAAATCGATAACAGTTCCAAATACTAGGTTCTAAAAAAAGAACAGTTCCACTAAATATTCGCACAGCGAGTCTTCAAAGGCACACGGGAACGTTATTTGTCCTATTTCTTTATGCCAAACATAAAATGTTCCACTGAGACCTCTCAAAGAGATCCGTCTGTCTGTCTGTTCGCAGCCAAAAAGCTCTCGAGAAAATTTTTCTATCAGTCGATGTCTCCCTCTATTTGCTAAGACCTGTTTCGTTAGAGGCAGTGTGTGTTTCCATTGAGTCTAAGATGTTTGGACGATATTTCCTTTATTACCTGACTTGTTTGAAAATACAATAATACAAATAATTTATTTTCTTTCACAAGTTAGGTAGGTACTACATCTAGTGGTTGAAGTGAGTTATGTTAACACGCTGACAACAGGTAAACCGCTGTCACTGTCAGACTGCATACAAAAGAAAGAAAAGCGCGATGACACAACGCTTGTAATTTATTGCAAAATATGAAGCATTTATTTATTTACTCAAAAATGAGTTGAGTAATCGAAAATAAAAAACAACCAAGTTCTGCATACAAATAAGACGTTCTTGTTATTCTTGTTAGTCTGACAGGTTAAATAAGTACCAACCGTACGTTGATATTGAATAAAGATATTTTGGATTGAAATTCAAAGCAAAGGGTTAGGTTACCGTTAATTTGTATCGAGATTTTTTTCTAAACGTGTTTGGTAACAACCAAGTTCTGAGATATATGTTCAAGAATGACATATATTTTTTCCGCTACCACAAACTATATAGATTTGGCAATTTTTTTTTAAGACAAGCCTACTTTTATCATTTGCGTCTTGTCAGCGCCTTAAACTTATATTTGGATCTTTCAGAGTAAGGTGCACCTAGGTGTTTATGCCATACAGATTGCAGGGTACGTGTATGACCTGTTATAACGATCCGTCATATTGGTCTTCTAGTCGCTGCTTCTTGTCAACGTATGTGAGATTAAAAACTGCTATGATTATCATTTTACCAGTTGCGAAAGCAACTTCAGTTAACACCATTTGTTAGGCATTTTAGCAGATCATTCCAATGTGACAGAGAATTACTTGTGTGTTAAATACTTGTGGCGGCATCTACATCGCCACATGCGAACTACGCATGACACTGACGTCACTCAAAATCATGCATCGCGCAAGCAGAGTTTACCGCACAAATAGCATATAAATACAACATCCCGACATCAACCGTTGGGCACCCCACTGTAGGTGAGCGCCGCCAAAACCGACGCCCTCGTTGCTAGATCGGCCCTTGCAGGGCCTTCCCCAGGGAACTGGGGATCTCACCTAGTAGGGGTTTGGTCGCACGGGCGTCGTGAAGAACTTAGGGCGCTCCTACAGTCACACACCAGAAACACACTTGAGACCGCCGAGGGGGAACTCCCCCCCCCAGCGACTATGTGTGCAAAAAAGCACTCCCACCCCTCCCGCGGTAGGGGGAGGAGAACCCAATGGGGGGACCCGTGTCCCCAATTATGGGGACCGAGAGACAAATGCCTTGGGCAAGGGGCCCAACAGCCCCAAAACCGATTCCTCCCAGAGACGACCACCGATGAACCGTCGGGCAGTTGCCCACCAGACAGGATCCTCCCTTTTCTATGGAGGATGAGTCAACTTTATACCCTGTTCGTCACACCTCTAAGCTGTGATTTTCCAGCAGTGGATGAAGCATGGCTTTCAGAGATGATGAATACTAACCACTAAATAGTGTAGGACTAAGAATGAACATGTTTTCCTTCAACCTCGCCCCTCCACTAAATCTCGTGCCCCATCAAACATTGCAAACAGCCCAGTCTCTTTGCATGTAGGACGTCGAGTCTTCGGCAAATATGGACACCGCGTATGAAGTCAAACAAAATTACGTATTCCATAAAAATATACCCCTTTTGCGCACGTGACAAGCGAAGACGTGTCAATATAAAGCCATAACTGTAGTTAGTTTCATATAAATGTATGTTCAAAATTCATTGCAGACTCCTGATGTTGACGTGTATCTATACCGGACTGACATATATCCTATTGCAGGCTGGAGGTGTCTCTCTTACGTCATGTTTGAACAGTAAATAAAAAAAGTATTAACTGGAAGATGCACAGGAGTAGGGTCGCCAGGTCTTAAAACCGAAAAGCCGGACAGACCAGCCAGTTTAGCCGGACATTTAGGTAAAAAGGCCGGATACCCTTAACTTTTTAGTCTTACACGACATTTTTGTTAAAGTAAATCAAGGCTTATTTTATCATTTATATACCATAAAACCTTCTTAAGTTCTAATGAAACAACAATAAAATCAAATGAATCAATCTTTACTATTCAAGCGGAAACCAACAACACATGACAAATTTAAAAAAAAATGTAAAATTTAAAAAGCCTAACAAAAGCCGGACAGGTCGGACACCGTCTAATTTGGCCGCACACGCACCCAAAAAGCCTGACTGCGTCCGGCTTTATCCGGACGCCTGGCAACGTTACACAGGAGGATACAAACTAAATTAAGCAATAAAAAACAGGCCCTCAACTTAGAAGCTAAAAGACCTGGTTTATCCACGATGATTTCATAATATGATTACAAAGGACCCCCAGTGACAAAATGTTCCCAACTTTTCCCACGTCTTCAGTTTAGTTCGATTCAAAGAAAGAAAGGAAAGAAGGAAAGAAAGAAGGAAAGAAAGGAGGAAAGAAAGAAATATTGTTTATTCTGCAAAAACAGGACACACTTTACAAAACAAAAAACACTGATAAAGTTCAGAAAAAACACTACCACTTGTCTGCAACATTTAATTTTATTTCTTTTAAAAGTATTTCTTATAATAATATGTATTTCTTATCAAACAATAAAGTTCAGATAACACTGGAGAACATAATTATAGTGATTTCAAAACTGAAATATGCTTGTATTCAAGTGTCGGTTGTTTTCCATTTTAGATCACATTCTAACCATCGATTTTGTTGTCACAAAATACCTCAAAGGTAATTAATTGGCACGTTATTAAGATGAAATTTGAAGACAGTAGCCACAAGGATTCTGAACGATCGGTATCCGCGGAATTCGACGGAGAATGTCTACATTCCAATGGTTGACGGTGAACGTAACCTCATTGGCTACCTAGGTGTAATAATGAACGTTGATGGTGTTTTGTTTTGTTAAACTAGATGCTACTTAAGTATTATAAACTAGATTGAAAGATTATCACTGTAAAATGTGTAAGATAGAAAAATCTGTTGGTATCTCGGAGCTATAACTCTTTTAAACTCATTCATATGAATGAATGAGTTTAAAAGAGTTATAGCTTAGTGTTTTCAGTTCGCAATTTCAGCCAAAAAGACGTCCACTGCTGGACATAGGCCTCCCCTGAAGGGAGGGGTTTGCCATAATCGCCACGCTTGGCAGGCGGGTTGGCGATCGCGGGTATCCATATGGTGTTAAAATACATAGAGAACGCTGCTGCCCACTCTCTAGTAAGTCCCTTAGTCGCCTTTTACGACACCCACGGGAAGTAATGGGATGGTGCTATTCTTTTTTACGTCCGGCACTAAACCGACAACTCTAAACTAAACTATCTGAATGCACAAATTATTTACGTATCCAATTAATTAATTAAAAATTGCACGTATAGTGGGGATGATATTTTTTTTTCTCGTCTATCCCATGGTGGGGGTATCATTGGATAGCCCGTTCAAAAATATTGCGGGTCTTCATAAATCATTTTTCTATTCAGGGATGCGTTTGCGTTTAAGCTTTAAAGTACATTTTTTTTTGGATATGTGAAAAAAATCATGGCAGTCGTATATACATAATAACGAAATTAAAAGGAAAACTATCACAGCTAAGTAAGCTTTAGAAGTTAGCGAGTAATAGTCGACTAACTTAAATTTGAAGTTGGAGAATTGACTGTGACGTATAAGAGTGGGAGAACATGTTTAATTTCTTGGATTAAAAATAAAAAACACTTTAAAATGGCATAAACAGATCGATAAAGTATGCAGTAAACTTAATCAATATTCCTATGCCTTGCATATGTTAAGCAAAACGGCAAATAGAACAACAGTCTTAACAGCATATCATGGTTTAGTTGCCTCAACATTGAGGTACGGCAATATATTTTGGGGCAATGCCACAGGCAAAGATATCGTATTTAAGTGCCAAAAAAGATGTATAAGAGCCATTTGTAATCTGCAAACCACCGACAGTTGCAAGCCTTATTTCAAAAATATGAAAATCCTTACTATGCCCTCATTATACATATACGAAACAGCTATGTTTGTTAAAAATAATATGAATGGATTTTCTCGAGTATCAAGTCAGCGTCGATGTGACCAGTTAAATTTAGTTGGATCTAGAACCGCATTATTTAAGAAAAGCATTTTTGTAATGGCTCCAAAAGTGTATAATAAATTACCAAAATGCATAAGAAGTGTAGAAAATGTTGGCCAATTTTAAAGTAAACTATTCTTATTTCTAGTAGAGAAGGCCTATTACTCCATAGAAGATTTTATTTTAAGTGATAATTTATGACATTGACATTTTATTTTATTTTATTAACGGCTATTGATATTTTTTGACATTATCGACATTATAATATTAGTAACTGACTTAGAATTTTGAAATCATTTAAATTAATCTTCTTCGATCTAATTATTATTATTGCATGTTCCAAATCATTAGACCTACATATTAAAATGATATAACAAATTATTTGTATACCAATTGCATTGGTAGAACATAGAGATCTCGCGAAAATGTATATTTTAAGACCTTTTATGTACTATGTTCACAAATAAAGTTTAATTTGATTTGTTTTTTCATGTTTACAGCAAATACACGACTTTTCTTTCTTTTCTTTTCAACTACAATGTTAAGTTTGTTTTTGGGATAAATTTATTCCAACTACGGTAACTTCAATTCTGCGTGCTCCGACACGCATTTGGCCGGTTTTTTTTTCAATTCTTTCGGCACTGCCTGTAAAATTTATTTTTGTGTTTTTTGACATTTATAAGTTTGCACCAAAATCTTCAAAGGTTCAATTGACAATACCCAAAACGCCCCGAAGTAACTCGCACCGTGTTAAATGTGGTGTACAAGTACCATAACAGCAAGTCAATGTCTAAATAATCTGCTCACCGAAGCAGTTATGTACACAGCACTGACTCGCTTTGTTTATTTGCTATCAAAAGAATTTTTTGTTTACCACCGTCATCTAATGAGACAGCGGATGCATTCTTCTTTATTTATCGAGATGAAGCCGACGTTTCTTTCCATTGTCCACGAGACGCGGCGCGAACAAACCGAGAAAAAATGTATTTAGTCTCCCGAACTGAAACTTTTGCGAAATTATTTTTCATAGTCAGCTTTACCGGGCTTTTCATGTACGTCGCCCTGGCGTTTTATTCATTCCACACTGCGTACACCACCGTTTCTCAGACGGTAAATTATCAAGAACGGTTTAATAAACTCCGACTTTACGACGAAGCTGGCGAAAGGTTCGAGAACGATCTCAAGTATATCCTAGTATGGTCGGCAGCGGTCAGTAGAACTCAGGAAGAACAACAGAAGCTTTTGCCGTACGAAGGACAAACTGCATTCATTGAAAATAACTGTCCAGAAATCAATTGTTACATAACAACAAACAAGACGATACTTAACAATGATTACACGAATTTCGACGCCATCGTTTTAAATATGACTCTAATGGGGCAATTAGGAGGTTACGAAGACCTCCCAAAAAACAGAACGAAACGCCAGAAATACGTATTTTATGGAATGCTGGCGGCCGACGACCATCCTATATGCAACATTCACGTAGACAACTTTTTCAACTGGACGTGGACTTACAAATTTTATTCAGATATATTCAGTCCTTATATTGAAGTGAAGGACATGACTGGCAACGTTGTGGCTCCCAGTAGAAAAGTGCTATGGACCACGCATTTAAAGCCGACGACGAAAAGTGAAATTGATAAGACAGTGAATACAAAGACAAAGGCAATAGCGTTGGTTATAGACGATTGCGGTTTTGTAGTAAGAAGGAAGTTGATTCTTCCGAAACTAACCCGAGCACTAAAACTATTTAATTTGTCGATTGATGTCTATGGTTGTGGTTTTAAGAATTGCCCTAGAGAAGGATGTCTAAAGGCTATTGAAAAGGACTATTATTTTTATTTGGCGTTGGAAGGGGGTCTGTCAGAGGAGTATGTGACGGCAGAAGTGTTGAAAGGGTACCATCATGGAGCAGTACCAGTGGTGGTTGGTGGCGCCGATTATACCAAGTAAGATCTTATTTCAAGTTAAACAAGTAACTATTTACCTAAATACTGAATTAAATTACTATTTTATATAATTATATTACTAACTGTACAAATAAATATGGAAACATAAACAAAAGGGCACTTACACGTCGAAGTACTCGTCCACATCATTGTCATCCGGAAATTTGCCCAGAATACTGGCAGCATTGCCACGTTGAATGGCAATGCAAATACTTTGACCAAAGAACGAGTCAGTCCTCTGGTCACATGAATGTCGACCATTCGGCGAGAAGTTACTCAATGGTATAAATGTTTTAGTGTATAATTATGGCACCCGTCACACGGTCGATTTCCTGTAAAGTGTAAAGTTCCTAAACACAAAACTGACAACTTAGTACCGAACTAAGTTTTCAATTTTGTAAAAAGAACGGTATTTCAATCACTGTTACGTTCTTATTACAAAAACTGACTCCATGGTTTAAGCCATGTCAAATATAAATCTTGTTTTGTAATAAGGCGGATAATGTTTTATTTCTATATACATTCGCATTGAGTATTCATTCTCTCGAAATACTCTCTTCATTTTAAAATTCGGTGATATTACGGTAGTTTAAAATACCACATTAATTAATTCACTATTTCATCACACCTCTTAAAAGTCCAGTGTTTCATGACTCTTCTTTCTCCCCAGGTTCCTTCCGGAGAACTCCTATATAAATTTCAACTTGTACAAAGAAGAAAAGCTTGCAGCTCTTTTAGATTACACCATAAGGAATTCACCAGTTTACCAACAATATTTCAACTGGAAGAACTACTACACAATAGAAAAGGTAGAAGAATTCAGAGGATACTGTGAGCTCTGCAAAATGTTGAATGATCGGAAAAAGTACCAGGCCTTCAGTACATACAGGAACTTTAGGACCTGGTGGTACCATGGTCCGTTGAGGGAGAAATGTCTTCCAAAAGGGGCGGAAATGATATCAGAAATTAGGGGGTATATGAAAGATCCTGTGAGGGGCTAGTTTTTTCGGTGAATATTCTGTTGGGCATTGACTAAACCATACTAAGTAAATTGTGTCACTGTAGGAATCTTTTCATATAGAGAAGGAACAATTGGCTCACTGCGTGTGCGCAATATCAGAGATATAATGAGTCCTAGAAAGTTCTAAGTAATCTTAGAAAACATAAACAAAACATTTTCTAAACCATAATTTTGTGCTCAATGTGATTGAGTCTGGATTTATAGGCTTGTATTACATGGGACTTCAACATAACTGGCGAAATATACTCACTATTCACTAGTCATAATTTACCTCTGCCTAACCATTCGGTGAATGGTGAATTTCAGGCGTGATGTTGTGTTATGTTAAATTAAATATCTACCAATAAATATAATATAATAATAGCTACCAATTTAGTTTCATTCATAATGTTAAGTAGGGGTAAGTAATATTTGATATAATTACAAAATCTCTAATATTTACAATATATAACAACTGAATCTATAATTTTAGTTGATATAATGATCAGTTAATATAATAAACGATTGATATAATTTTAAAGCAACTAATTTTTATAAGCATATCATACATTGAATATAAAATCGTTTGATATACCACTCAAAAGACATAAAACCTATTTAGTCTAATATGATAAAACGTGCAAGCAAGCATGCAGCATGCAAGCAAGCATGCAGCAAGCAAGCATGCAGCAAGCATGCAAAATGCAGCAGGCATGTTTTCTGTCACGGCTCCGGCGCTGCAGGGCTCCAGCGGTCCCATGCGAGCTTATCGTCACAGATGAGTTTCACGCTCACCACCGAGCCTTCGGCTTGCTGGCCGGCTCGAAACCACCTGCTCCTCAGCTCGCGGGCCGCCTCGCCCCTACGCGCCTACGCGATTTTAAATAACACTCTAGGGCTACCCCTAGAGTGTTATTTAAAGCCAGCCAATATTAAAAATTTTAAAGCCCAATCTAATTTGACACTTCGTCTTGCTTTTACCTTCTTGCTTTTAGTGTAAGTAAACTATAGCAACACTATGAGCCCATTTTTCAGGGTTCCGTACCGAAAGGGTAAAACGGGAACCCTATTACTAAGGCTCCGCCGTCTGTCTGTCTGTCTGTCTGTCCGTCAGTCCGTCTGTCACCAGGCTGTATCTCATGAACCGTGATACCTAGACAGTTGAAATTTTCACAGATGATGTATTTCTGTTGCCGCTATAGCAACAAATACTAAAAAATAGAATAAAATAAATATTTAAGGGGGCTCCCATACAACAAACGTGATTTTTTTGCTCGTTTTTGCTCTATATTGATAACGGCAACAGGTAAACGCTTGAAATATTCCAGAATATGCAGATATATATTGAGTTTAAAAATAAATAATTAAATTAAAATAAAACACATATTTAAGGGGGGCTCCCATACAACAAACGTGTTTTTTTGCCATTTTTATAGATAATGGTACGGAACCCTTCGTGCGCGAGTCCGACTCTCACTTGGCCGGTTTTTGTTTAGTAGGTGTCTAACAGAATCGAGAAAATGTAATAAATAGCTGAGATTATGTAGTTAATAGTATTAGTACTTACATAATAAAACAGATAAAAGGTGTTCCAATTGAAGGTTCCTATGTTTTATAAAAAAAAAAAAATACACAATTATTATGTAATCCTAGTCTTGTTTACTCTTTCAAATTAGCTAAATTAGTGCAATTATGATAAATAATAGTGTTCTAATTCCAGTTGTTTCGAAGTTACTGGATTCACAGAAAAGGTCGGATAAGCACTATCCTCCGACCTTTCATTCATTCCTGTAACTGTGTGTAGTGTGACACTAGTGGCTGCTAACAGACACTAGCAGAGCGTCGCATCGATGGTTGCGTGGCGGCTGTCTCCTGATGACAGAGAAGATGTCAGGGGAGCCGCTGTCGTACTACGTCCACGACGAACTGCTATAATTATTCCGGCACGATCCTGATGATATTGAAGCTGCTGAACCACTAATACGATGACTACTTCTGGTAAAGATTATCTTGCGCCGTTAACTTTATACTTTATTGATTAACTATCTATACAGTCAATGAGATTAAAGATCGATACTATAGAGAGGCCATCAAAAGTAATGTCATAGAAAAATTGTGGTCCCATGTTAGATGATAAATGATTTTATTTTCTGTAACTAGGTTTGTACAAACACTTTAATAATTCAATCATATTTTAAAAACTAGATGAGGTCGGTGTTTCCTATCTGACTACTCTGAGAAGGAAGGCCAAAACAGACTCAGAGGTCATAGTCTCTTTAAAGTTCAGAAATAATCTTGGTCAGAACATGTGAAGGCCATGTAGATTGATGTCTGAAAGGGTATTTTGAGGAGAGAACCACACAGATTGAGTGGACCTGACCAGTCAGTGCACACATTTGTCAGTAATCGTGCAGCTCTACTCAGAACTTAAGGAGCTCAACGCAAAAAGCTCATGTCTCAGTGACGCCATCTACCGTAATATTGCAAATTCAATAAAATCTTGACACGTTACACTTTTACCGATTACGAACCGTCTGAAACATCTAAGAAAATTATTAATTTTATCTTTCTGGGTAAATTACAAAATATTAACGAAAACAAACCATAAGTCTAGTCGTTTTATCACTATACGAGATTTGCAATACCATAATGCTTAATTAGGCATATACTTCGAAAATCATTTTCTTTTGGTGGACACGAACTTGACATACGCCGTACCACACTCGACTGAGCGACTTTTCCCACCTAGGACAAATGCATCGTATTACGATTTTGATAGCCATGTCCCCTCTATTGTTATGTAAATAATTTAATGTCTTTGTATACAGTTATACGCATTAAGCGAAAAATTTCTCCGCTTACTTGAATTATGTTCGCGTCAACTCGTGAGTATACAGGGTGTTAAAGTAACTGCGTGCCATAGTTCAGGGGTAGGTTCAGTATCG
Source organism: Tiliacea aurago (assembly GCA_948098905.1). NCBI lineage: Eukaryota > Metazoa > Arthropoda > Insecta > Lepidoptera > Noctuidae > Tiliacea > Tiliacea aurago. The sequence continues at coordinate 10,548,726 of OX402589.1, read as the reverse complement.
ACAAAGGAACCCAGGAAAAAAAAATACAATTTTTTTTTTATTAAACATAAATAAATAATAAAATTAAGTCTCTTCGTACGGGCGTAACAGGGTTAGGACTGTCAATTTTTTTTTTTATTTCTAAACGATTGCTCTTATAATTTAGTAGGTACTAAATTAGGTTGAGCTTGCAATATTTTTTTGTGTTTTCATTTTTGTATTTATTTTTTATTATTTCTGGGTTCCTTTATCGATACTGAACCTCCCCTTAAGCACGCAGTTACTTTAACACCCTGTATAATGGTGAAGTATGAACTCACGACATCTGGCTCGCTATTCCATCGTCCTAAAGACAGGGATACTGCTTTTGAATCTCTTATATTTTGTTTCATAATATCGTTTTTCATTGTGTGGAGCAGTGGTGGCCCAGTGGTAACAGCCCCGACTAAAGACTTGTAGGTCGTGGTTTCGACCCAGGCGCTTTACTTTGTGTAAATAATTTCATCACCACTGCTCTCAAAACGGGGAAGGAAAACATCGTGAGGAAACTGGCATGTCCTAGAACCAAAAATTCGACGACATGTGACATCTACCAACCCGCACTGGGCTCGCGTGGTGGATTACAGCCCACTCCCTCTCACCGAGAGCAGGCCTGAGTCCCAGCAGTGGGAACATTATAGGCTGATTATGTTTGTTTTTCATTCAATGAAGCGTACAAAATAGCCTGTGGAAATATTTTAACGCCTGACTGGTTTAATATTTACGAAGACAAAGGTTCTTCCTACGCTTTCTATTAAAGGTTACTCTTTTGTCACGTATTGAGTCTTTGTTTAAAAGAATTATTGATCGGTGACATTTTACTTTGCAGAAAAACATGGTCCTACTCATATATATAATCATGGTAAAGGGTTATTGTACGTTTGCCACAAAGTAAGTTCGCCACGGAAAAAAATATGTGTAAATTTGCCACAGTTCTATTTTCATGAAGTAAATTCGTCACAGTTTATTAATTTTGATTGTTGTAAATTCGTCAAATTGTTTATTTCCGCACAGACAGCAGAAAAATCAAACAATAAGAAGAATAAAAACATTATTTATTTATTTAAAAACCAATAACTTTGCTTGCTATCAGTATTTTATATAAAAATGATGTACGTACCTAATGAAGACTTGTGGTTGTGACGAATTTACACATATTATTAATGCAAGTGGCGAATACAACTTTCAATGTATGGAGTGTACAAAAATGTGACGAATTTACTATGTGGCGAATGTACAATAACCCGATATAAATATGTCTAGATGTCTACCGTCAAAACTGTGAACACGTCGAAAAAAAATTGCGTCCAACTGTTAGACGCAAAATGCACACACATAAGAATAACACACTAACAGCACAATGACGTGACACGAGTGTAAGATGTAGCTGTCACGCACACCAGCCTATCAAAGTTGGCCTGTTTATTTCTTTTGCAGCGCGACACTCTATCTAGATATAAATAATCAAAGGTCCTACTGATTTTAGGTACAGAATATCGACCGATAGAAATTTATTTTATATATATATATATACCTATTACAAAATATTGCATAATGTGCAATATTTTGTAATAGGCAACTGGCTAACTATTAGCAACTAGTAGCTAACTAGTTTTTGTTTTATTATTTATATAAGTTAGTTTGTAAGGTATATGTCTATGGGTAGTCTGAAATAAATGTTTTATTATTAATAATATATTATTATTTCTGAAAATGGTCAAAAATGTGGTTTTTTAAAGCAGTGTAGGTATCTCTTAAACCGTAAATATTTATTCCAAATTATAAACAGTATGATATTTTCAAGTCTTTTGTGCATACGGTGATGGAACTCAAAACATAATTAAACATAATTTAATACATCAAAAAAATCTTCAAAGTCAACTCTTAATTATTTTTAAAAGCAGTTTATCCCTTCGTTAACAGTTATAATTATAATTAAAAGTACACCATAATTGCAAATGCCAAACTACATCCGGCGCGCGGCGATGGATTAATTTTTATTTAATCTAATTTTATACGATTTTATTTGCATTTTTACGCCATACGTTGTGTCATCGCGCATCTCTTTCTTTTGTATGCAATCTGACAGTGACAGCGGTTTACCTGTTGTTGGCGTATTAAGCTATCAACTAAAAACAAGTTTGCGAGCAGCGAGCATCGAGTGATTATTATACCAAGCTTAGTCTCTCGGCGAGTGTTCTGACCGCCAGGCGAGCGTCCCTGAGGTAGTACTCTCTTTGCTAGCTCTTATCGCGGCGACAAACGAGTATTCGCCGGCGGCGGCGGTGTGAACAGTCAGCAATCAAGTAGGTACTACAAAAATAAATCTGCTGTGCCATACATTTTGTCGATTTTAGTGAACACAAATGTATGGAACAGCTGATTTTTTTTTTCGCGGTTTCAAGGCTGGTCCCATAGAAAAAGTTGTTCAAAATGATGAGTACAATGACCCCTTTTCGGGTTTAGGGTAAACACAAACTAATGTTGTATATTATCAAATAGCTGCTGCACACGGCTTCGCCCGCGTGTCTTTTTCTAATATAAAAGTAACCTTAATTACTCTTTATAACACCAGCTATCTGCCAGTGTAAGTAACGTCAAAATCGGTCCGGCCGTTTCGAAGATTTGTTAGAACAAACAGACAGACATTTTTTTCAAAGCACTGTTTAACGCCGAGAATTGAAAATCCGCCTTTTTGACGCACTGGGATTCGCTATGTTGAAATCTCAATATAGTGAGTTGAAAATCCAGTGCCATCAAAAATCGACGCGTTAGAAAATCGTTCGGGCGTACGAGTGTTAACTATGGAATTGTGGTGGCATCTACAACGCCACATGCGAACTACGCATAAAAGACCGGACGTCACACAAATCCTGCATCGCGCAAGCAGAGTTTACCGCGCGACTGGCAAATATACAACATCCCGACATGAACCGTCGGGCAGTTGCCCACCAGACACAACACCCGTCTGGTCGGAAGATCCTCCTTTTTCTATGTAGGATGAGTGAACTTTACACCCTGTTCCTCGTACCTAGAAGGGGCCTATGCCATCAATGGGACAATAACAGACAGGTATTATCATCCTCTTAAGGGTTGTGGGGACACATATACACACATACATACTCACACACGCACACAGACACACTAACACTTTATAAATGTAAGCTTATTAAGAAATATAAGCCAGTTGGCATTTGACTCTCGAGCCTATGATTACCATCCCAGTAGGTAGCCCTAACAGTGGTGACCCCGATCTCGAAACAAGCGCACGCGCGAATCCGAGTTACACGTACACACATCGCGTGATAAAATGAATCCGCAATACCCAACCCAAAACAACAATACGCCAACTCAACGATATGAAGAACAACCAGTGACGGTGTCAACAGTATCCGTAACAGATAAAATACCAAATTTTTGGGCGGACAACCCACGTCTGTGGTTTTTACAAGTGGAAGCAATTTTGGCACCACAGAAAAAGTCCGACTTGAACAAATATTACATGGTGGTAGGAAAACTCAGCAAGGATGTGGTTCAGCAAATAGCAGATATTTTGGCAAATCCCCCGGAAACCAGCAAATTCGAAACATTAAAAAAACGCCTACTGCAGATATATGAAGAATCAGAAACAAGACAAGTGCAAAAATTAGTGTCAGAAATGGAAATAGGAGACCAGAAACCTAGTCACCTACTGATAAAAATGAAAGAATTAGCAAGAGAAAAAATAAAGGATGACACATTAAAAATATTATGGCAAGGTCACTTACCGTCGGCAGTTAGAGCACTACTCACCGTCACACCTACAAAGGACCTAGAAGAAATGGCAATAATAGCAGACAAAATCATGGAATCCAACCAGACCGCCCAAGTCAATGAAGTAGCGCGTGGTGATGCGAAGTCCACGACCACATTCGACGTAGCAACCATCATGGCAGAAATAGCGAAGATAAACCTGAAAATAAATGAAATGGACAGAGGAAGAGGAAGATACAGAGGCAGAGGTGGACATAGAAACTTCTCACGTAGCCGCTCAAGGTCAAGACCACGCAGTACATCCGAGAATGCAGATTGGCTGTGTTCGTATCACTGGAGGTATGGACAAAAAGCGAGGAAATGCCTCGACCCGTGCAACTGGAAAACGAAGAACTCCCCACCGAAGTCGAAAAACTAGCAGAACTGCAACCGGTGGCGGAAAGTTTGACAGTTAAGGATCACCGCCTAATAGTAAGTGATAGAAAACTTAACATTAAGAGACAAAAAGATTGTGATTGTGAGACAAAAAGTAGCCTATTTCTTTGCCATATTTTATCGAAATCCATTCAATGGTTTAGTCGTGAAAAGGTAACATACAGACAGACAGACAGACAGACAGACAGAGTTACTTTCGAATTTATATTATATTAGTATGGATATTAGTTAGGATATAATTATGTATAGTTAGGATAGCTACTAGAGAATGGGCAGCAGTGTTTTCTATGCATTTTAACACCATACTGCGATCGCCAACCCGCCTGCCAAGCGTGGCGATTATGGCAACCCCCCTCTTTGGGGGAGGCCTTTGTCCAGCAGTGGACGTTTTTCGGCTGAAATGATGATGACGATGATAGTTAGGATGTAGGCTGCTATTAATGTACCTATTTCACATCAAACTCAACAAATAAGAAACCGTCACATCATTAAAACATCTTGCAAAAATATATTCTCTTTAGCGAGAGCTACAAAATCAAACTGAATCAGAAACAAACAGTGACGTCACTCATTACCATACCGTAGTACGTAAGTAGGGTCAGCAACAAAGAGCTGTTGAATATTCGAGCAGGCGATCTCTGCGATATGCTAACCATGCCGAGCACTTGACTTGCCGACGGTACTGACGAAATGTATGAATTTTTCAGTATTTACTACTTGGCCAAAGAAATAGCTTTGTTTCATCAGCTTTGAGGGTGAACTGATTGTTTTGTTCTAGTTCTGGTTGTTGATAATTGTAGGAAAATAAGTTATTAGGAAAGTTAGTAGATTAAGTTGAAAGCGTCATCGAAATTCAAATTATCTTACGTTTTTTGCAATTTGCAGGTTAGTATCAAGTTTTATGTTGATCTAATAAATATTATGATTCGCGGACGTATTAAATATTTATTTTTAGAATTATAATCATTAAAATCATCAACACAACTCTCTAAGTTCATTTTACCGTATTGAATGACTATTTGGTAAAATCATGACATTTAAGGCCAATTCTAAGGAGTTGTATTGTTGATTCTAATGAATAAAGTTCTTCAAAGCCATATTTGTTGAAACCTGACACTGAACTACACATTGAAAAAAAAAACGTAAGAAAATTTGAACATCAAACCTCATTCAAGTGACCACAAACAATTCGAAATCGAATTCATTTGTTTAAAAAAAAAAAAGAAATACGTTTATTTGCAGTAAACATGACGCAAAGAAAGAAAACAAATACAAAAAAGAACATGCAGATGAAACAAGAAAGAGCTGGACTGAAAATAAAAGATATGAAATTCAGCTGTATCAAAACTTTTAAAAGATACAGGGTTAAGACATCTACGTAAAACGGCCATCGCTCAGCATAATGATGTGACCATAAGCGAGACAGAGCCCCAGCGCTGGTTTTCAGCGACAGCCGGCGTTGATGTGATGACGTCGACCGGTGCAGCATACAGAATTCTACATGTTTAAGTAAATATATAACATTTAAAATGGCAACATTCCGTTCCATCGGCAACGACGTACGCGCCGCCGCGTTTATTACTCTGTGCCCGCAGCTGTCAGAAAACTTAAACTAAATCACTTAAACTTTGGTTCTTGGCGGGAAAGTGGAGCGTCATGTTTAGCAGTTTTGTTTTATTTTCTAAAATTTGTGTTTAGCCTAATATTATGTGTAATAATTCATTTCATAATTTAAACAAACTTTATACTTGTGACCTAATTTTACTTGTCACTGGCTACTAAATGTGCATACAGAACGAAGCCATAACAAACCAAAAAAAAAGAAGTAAATCATCGTGGATTCAAACCACGGCACCGTTCGAATTTCGAACTGATGTATTAACACCGGTAAAGCTTAGCCCCCTTATTACAAAACAAGGTTTATCTTCAGACCCAGGTTTAAAACATGGAGCCATTATTGAATTTCGACCTTTATTTCGACTACGGTAAAGTTCCTAAACACAAAACTGACAACTTAGTACAGACCTAAGTTTTCAGTTTTGTACAAAGAACGGTATTTCAATCACTGTTACGTTCTTATTACAAAAATTGGCTCCATGGTTTAGACCATGTCAAAATATAGATCTTGTTTTGTAATAAGGCGGACCGTGTCTAGGAAAGCGGTTCTGTCTTTTCCTTCTAAGGTTCTGTCATAATAAAACCGCCACCATAAAAATCTGTAATTTCCACCAGTATTTGACATTAAAAGGCGTCAAAAGCATTTTGGGCAGCCGTTATTGTGTGACATTTCTACTGGAAACTGATAAAACTGTCTTTAATTACAAAACTATCTTCACCAAAAAAATAAAAGAAGCAGTGAAGGAAATTGACGACACGGTTGGCGCAGTGGTTAAGCGATTGACTGCTGCGCTGCGTGTCGCGGGTTCGATTCCCACACGGAACAAATATTTGTATGACCTACAGGTAGTTGTTCCGGGTCTGGCTGTTTGTGTATGTGAGTTTAAAAGTTTGTAAACGCACCCACAATACAGGAGAAATTCCTAGTGTGGGCCAACGATTAAAAATAAAAAAAATCTCTATGTCATCTAGATGTCAAAAATCGCATCCGACTTTCAGATGTTAATATCTACCCACAAGGGAATAACGCTTAAGTTAATGAACCTATGTATCTCAAAGAACATACTAACAGAACTTTGCACCTGCCAAGTCGTTAACCACATAACAAAGATACTTATGAAGTAATCAAGTCAGCCTGATGAATATTCGAGAAGGCTCGACGACACTTCTCATGGTGAGAGGGCGCCACTGAGCTAGCGATTTGAATTATGCCTGGTCAGGTCCTTGAGTAGCTGGCGTGGTGATAATTAAAATATAAGGTCGGGATTGTAGAAAGATGGATAGGTTATGTTTAAGTAGAATTAGTTAAAATCAAGTTATAATAGGATATAATTATCATCTATGATTTTTGACGTTTAAACTGTCAGTCGAAGTTAATTTGACAGGTATACGTCACTCAACGGTTACATTGAAGATTGCTATGCATGTGACGTGGAAGTAATATTCTTCTATTTATATAAAAATCAAAGTTTGTTTTTTTTGTCCTCTATGTACTCCGACAAGGCTGGACTGATTTTGATGAAACTTTGGTGAGTTTTACTGCATACGGCCGCAAAGGTTTAGGGGTAGGGTAGGGTAGGGGTAGGACACCACGCAAACGAAGGCGCGCCGGGAAGCTAGTACGTTATAATTTTGTTTCTACTATTTCCATCTTCAAGGAGTCACCAAAGAAAAAGGCGGTTTCTTTTTAATTGCATAGCAACAATAAGATTAAACAGATATGTTTTGAGCGCGCAATCGTGAAGACTCGAAAACGTCCTAATTGGGACGTATTTTACTTGTAGTGAAATGTAAAATTAATGAAAAGTGAGGGTGTGCTGCCGCTGCTGCGCGGCACAGTTTTCTCGGTTGTTTTGTGAATGTATACTGTATAACATATCTGGTTAAATATAATATCATTGCTTATCAAGTTCAGTATGATCAATTTAGACTGGGAAAGCAAGGAGATGTTGTAGATAAAAGTAATGTAAGTAAATAACAAATAAATAACTAAATAAAAACCCCCTCTTTGGGGCGGTTGTTATTGAGTTTAACATCATCAGTTTACTAACACTGGACACCCAGGATTCTCGACCATTCTCATGCCTCAATTCATAGTGAAAATCTGTCTTGATTTCCTGATAATCCAGACATGAAGTTTACGTTAGTTTTGTCTTAAATACTGGTGTCTATTGAAACCGGTTAGCAGTAAACAACTAAGCACATTGTGTAATTGAATCGCAATTCAATAGCGATGAGATTCGGCGATATATCGACGAATAGGTGTTAACTAACTAACACGCACCTGGGCCCGATGCAGTGATACCCCTACTAGCTGTTCTCGCAAGTAATTTGGCAGATCATCACGCCTATAGCCCCAAAGGGGTAGGCAGATTCGTTTGAACATCATCATCAGTCTATGACAGATTTCTGCTGGACAAGCTTTCTTCAATCACACGCCATTCAACTCGATCCTCGGGCTATTTACCTCCAGCTGCTATCAACCCCTAGAAGATAAATACCAGCAACTAGCCTGAGGGTGGCCTATAAAATATTGAGTTGAATAGTCCACTAATTTTTCGCCCAATTATTTTATAAATCCGATGTAGCAAGGCCGTGCCAAGACTTTTATAATCAGTATCACATTTTTGTATTTAAAGTTAGTCTTGGACACCACTGAATAACGATGAAGAAAAACGTTTTTGGGATTCCTTGAATTGAAAGTCTTAAATCACATAAACAGACGCAGGTTTTCATGGATTTGTGGCAACATTTACATAGCCACATGCGAGCTACGCATCAAAGACGCTGACGTCACACAAATCCTGTATCGTGCAAGCAGAATTTACCGTGCGATAGGAGTCTATACAACATCCCGACATTAACCATCAGGCAGTTGGTCACCAGACATAACACCCATCTGGTCGGAGGATCCTCCCTTTTCTATAGAGGATGAGTAAACTTTACACCCTGTTCCTCGTACCAAGAAAAGGCTTATGCCTATATATAGAAAACTATACAGGATGAGTGAACTTTATACCCTGTTCCTCATACCTCTATAGATTATTCATTTAACTTTAGACACTACCTTTATCTGCGATGGTCCTATTCCGTTTGTAGACAAAAAATCCACTAAATCTGCTGACTATAGTTCTTATTACAAAAATTGGCTCCATGGTTTAGACCATGTCAAAATATAGATCTTGTTTTGTAATAAGGCGGACCGTGTCTAGGAAAGCGGTTCTGTCTTTTCCTTCTAAGGTTCTGTCATAATAAAACCGCCACCATAAAAATCTGTAATTTCTCAATAAAAACTTATACTCCGTTTGAAATAAGATTAGAAATTTAAATAAACCCTTTTTTACAGTCCGTTCAGATTTTGACTTCTAATGCGTTGGTGGCATGACAAATGGCAGCTGTAATAAACAGTTGGTATTGTAACAACGTTTTTGCTTTTAAATGCCATCCTATATGTCTACGGAATAGAAGTCAAAATTGATTGAACGGACTGTAAACAAGTTTATTTAAATGTCTAATATTATTTCAAATGGAGTATAATATAATTTACTCTGGAATAAAATTTGCATAAACATTTTCTAGCCAACACTTTGCCCAATAGTAGTGCCCGGGCACATTTAGCTAGTTCTATTAGCCGTGCGTTGTTCGCATACGAATAAACACCTGTGCCCACCGAGCTGCTTCGAATAAACTTTTAGCATCACTGTCTGGTTAACTTAGTTTTGGAAGCAATTGGGAAGGTGCAGCGAGAATTGTTTCAGTAGTTTTCATTGTGGCTAAGTAAATAAAACGATTAGACTTTATTTTTTGTAAGGTTTTAGAAATCAAGACGGTTTATTTTATTTGTGTTTTTTTAGGGAGATGCGACGTGTTACCAAGTTACTACCTAGGTTGTGAAGGTCAGATAAGCAGTCACTCCATTCTGGAACCGGTTAGACTGGAAGCTGACCCAAAGTAGTTGGAAAAAGGCTAAGCAGATTGATTGATTGCTAGGGAGGAGTAGAAGTCCTTCTAAGGGATCATTAAGCAAAATTATAAAGAAATTAATACAGAGCACTGCTAAATAGTGCCATAATAAAGCCCCTATAAAACGCTGTATAAAGTTCATAATCATTTCAGCCGAAAGACGTCCACTGCTGGACAAAGGCCTCCCCCAAGGGGGTTCCATAATGGCCACGCTTGGCAGGAAGGTTGTCGATCGCTGTATGGTGTTAAAATGCATAGAGAACGCTGCTGCCCATTCTCTAGTAAGTCCCCTAGTCACCTTTTATGACACCCAGGGGAAGAAATAGATGGTGCTACTCTTTACGTCCGGCACGTATAAAGTTATGGCAAGCTTACCTACTCATTAAAAGTGCTTATTCATGAAGTAGTTTTACACAAGATAAGTTATGAAATCTGGCGTTACTTAGCGGGAATCCATGACAGTATAATGTTATGTAATAATATTTAGTTTTAATTTTGACAACATCTTCTGAAGATGCTCTGAGGAGGGGCGTAACACGTATAGAGTTATTAGTTGTTATTTGGGTTGCATATTTTACAATAATAACCGCATCTTCTGCATGTGCATATTTTTGAAGCTGAGAGGACCAGAATCAGCCCGGATTTAGTTATTGCGGAACTAAAACTAAATATTTTTACATAACATTAAACTGTCATGGATTTCCGCAAATAAAACGCCTGATTTCATAAATTATCATATCTTATCGTGCCATAATAATTTTACACTGCGATTGAGGGGGGGGGGGGTGTTCCGTGTGGTGCCGGGTTACCCTATTTCATCCCCCGTGGGTGTCGTAAAAGGCAACTAAGGGACTTTAGACTGACTAGAGAATGGGCAGCAGCGTTCTCTATGCATTTTAACACCATACTGCGATCGCCAACACGCCTGCCAAGCGTGGTGATTATGACAAATCCCCCTTATTGGGGGAGGCCTATGTCCAGCAGTGGACGTCATTCGGCTGAAATGATGATTAAGGGGGTCACTTCATGGCTAGTTTTTCAAACCTCCGGTTGCATCCTGCAACAGTTACCTACCTACCAATTTCTTCCTCCAATGTTCACAAATTACACAAGCTAATAAGCAGCAAATTCAGATACATCAAGGAAGTAGGTAATCTTTGACAGCAATGACAAAAGCCTCCCTTAACGTCACCCCTCAGACCTCACCCTCTGTATGAGCTGAAACTGCGGATAGCGTTAAATAACTGATTGCTTCCCCAGCGACCGATTGGGAACAAAGTTGCTACTCCTGATATAACGCCGTAAGGGTGGCGTTGATTTGATGATGTTTGAGGATATGAATATTGACGGATTATTTTTAACAAGTATTAATTTTTGCGAAGGAGTTTCTATATACGAGATAGTATGACTTGCTGCTGCGTCTGCGAATCGCATCACTGGTGCGACGGGTGCGCGGCAGCCCCAACAGCCTCGTGGCTACTGTAGCAGGCAGGGTCTAATGATATCTCACTGGATCAGCACACAGACCGATAATAACCCACATTACCAGCATTAAGTCCGCCTCTGTACATTTTTGTGCTTAAAGAGTTAAATAAATAAAATCAGATATGTGAGATAGATAATTCTATCTCACATATCTGATTTTATTTATTTAACTCTTTAAGCACAAAAATGTACAGAGAATGAACTGACTAAAACATGCACGCTTAACAAACTTATTAAAGTTTGTTAAGCGTGCATGTTTTAGTCAGTAAGTACCAACTTAATTTTGCTATTTTATTATGGATCTTGGTTTGAGAATAAAGATTTATATTATATACATATATAGTACTACCACTGAATCCATTTCTGCCAGGAAGCATCGTTGCTGAGTTTCATCTTTAAAAGGGAGGGATCTATAAATTAACGGTGTAATTTAAAGGTTATGAGACATTGCAACTTTTTCCTGGGATGCTTCTGTAATTGCAAATATTCTATAGGCTGTCAACTACGCACCTTAGCATGATCAGCCTATAATGTTCCCACTGCTGGGACACAGGCCTCTTCTCTTCAAGATGGAATGGGCAGTAATCCACCACGCGGGCCCAGTGCGGCTTGGTAGATGTCACATGTCTTCGATTATTTGGTTCTAGGACTTGCCGGTTTCCTCACGATGTTTTCCTTCACCGTTTTGAGAGCAGTGGTGATGAAATTATGTGTAAAACGTAAAAATCTGGGTTTGAGCCCACGATCTACAATTCGTAAATCGGGGCAGTTACCACTGGACAACCACTGCCCATGTCTTACTGACTTGATAATATTTTGACTGCTCCGGGCTCCCTATGATATCTATCACAGTAACTCAAAAAGAATAAAGATTAATTGAAATATGTGACCCCCAATTAGGTAAATATCTTCCGGAGACCATCTGAGATATATGGCGCTAAACTTTTGCCCATCACCATACGAACAAAAAATGTACCAAAAAATTTTAAAAAGCTAAAATACTGAAATATTTATTCGAATAATTATTCATTACTAGTGGTATACTACCACTCGTGGTTGTCTGTGTGGTGTCGGACGTAAAGAATAGCACTCCCCTATTTCTTCCCGTGGGTGTCGTAAAAGGCGACTAAGGGACTTACTAGAGAATGGGCAGCAGCGTTCTCTATACATTTTAACACCATACTGCGATTGCCAACCTGCCTGCCAAGCGTGGCGATTATGGCAAACCCCCCTTTGGGGGAGGCCTATGTCCAGCAGTGGACGTCTTACGGCTGAAATGATGACAAGTGGTCGCCCACTGGTCGAAATTCGACCCACTACTGCTTACAATCTTTAAATAACTTACTAATTCCATGCTATTAAAAAGTACTTACTCAATACCATGCTCAAGCTATCACTTCCTGTTACACACTTCCGTCACTTTTCACGAAATCACTCCCACAGAAAATGAGGAAATGCTAAATGACTTTTATTTCTGTAAGTAGGTTTGTACAAACACTTTTACACGTCAATCATATTTTAAAAAACTAGATGAGGTCGGCGTTTCCTATCTGACTACTTTGAGAAGAAAGTCCGAAAAAAACTCAGAGGTCACAGTCTCTTTTAAAGTCCAGACATAATCTCGGTCAGATCATGTGAAGGCCATGCAGATTGGTGTCTGAAATAGCCTTTTGAGGAAAGAACCACACAGATTGAGTGGACCTGACCAGTCAGTGCACGCATTTGTCTGTAATCGTGCAGCTCTACTCAGAACATAAGGAGCTCAACGATGCGACGATCAAAAGATCGAAAGATGTTATACATCATAAAACATCATAAATGTCTCCATTCGAGGTATATTCATGTACATCCTTAACTTATAATTCATCAGGGCAATCTGTTTAATTACAGATGACGTGGTTTCCCTGTAATGTGGTATTTATTTGCGGCTTTAATGGATGAGTCGCTCGCTTGCAATTTATTATAAAGGCCCCAATGTTAAAATTGAGATTAAATAATATTTGGAGGTATTTTGCAAAGGTGTATTTTATGCAGTTTTGGTCATCAATATATGGTATCGAACTATCCAGCCAGAGATTTCTCGGGTTCCGTGGATTGATTGTGACCTCTAATTACTCAAACCCTAAGACTTCGTCCGTAAGGCGGGCTGGTGGGCGTCAAACCCTAAGGCTTAAGACTTCGTTCCAGACATATTCCATCAAATAAGTTTTATTACTTAATGAGGAAGGCTTTGTCCCCAAATTGTGATGACTGTGGTATGGTTGATGATGTCTTTCATATTCTGATGGAGTGTGGTCGGAATGAAAATACTAGAATTCATGTTTTTGGACAATATAAAAGGTATGATATTGGCTTTTGTAATACCATCCTTGCTTTTCCAGTGTCCGATAAGGCTAAAAAATTGTACAAGGTAGTGATAAGGTAGATAATAATCAACAATTTTGTGGTTTTCTGCACTGGGCCATGTGGTCGCTATGCGACAAAGTCCTTTAAATAATAAAAAAATATACAAGTTGGATACGATAATACGACCATAAATTAAACTGCGAAAATTCAATCAAATATATCCAATAGTTTAGTTACTATATCTAGTCAAACATTGGCAAAACCCATAGTCCAATAGTCGGCCCATCACTACTATTTAGTTTGTTAGAAAGAATCACTTTTTAAATTTTAATGCTAGGATTTATTTGATAGTTCTAAAGTATTCTTTGGTATTGCCAATATTTTCATTTATTATCGTATTGTTATCTCCACATCCTAATCCTAACTCAATCGATCAGCCTTTTCCCAACTATATTAAGGTCGGCTTCCAGTCTAACCGGATGCAGCTAAATACCAGTATTTTACATGGAACGACTGCCTATCTGACCTCTACAACCCAGTAACTGGGTAATACGATACCCCTTGGTAAGACTGATTGTCAGACTTTCGGGCTTCTGACGTCCCGTAACGACTGTCAAAGATCCACAAATGACAGCCGGGACCAACGGCTTAACGTGATTTCCGAGGCACGAAGGGTCTTGGTATGTATAGATCCATCACAGACCAACCGTGGCAACGTAGCTTAACCTGATCAACCCGTTTTTGGGATAAATTCAACTTAACTACGGAACCCTTCATTGTGCGTGGCCGACACGCACTTAGCCGGTTTTTTTCGGTCTGGCTCGCATTCGCCAACTGTGCAGAGTATAAAGTGCGCTAAGGAATCTCGTTCCAAAAACACTCGCCGAATTCATAATCTTCTGCTTTTTTCGAAATCGGTTAAAAATAAATAAGGTTGCTAATGATTTTAAAAGACGAACTTTCTTCAAAACCACAAGCAATTTAATCAAAATCCAAATCAAAAGTCATTTATTCAAACTAGGCTGAGAATGAGCACTTTTCGAACGTCAAAAATTACATGAGACAGCCCCCCAAAAACGCCCATCCTTCACCACTTCCTAGTGCTTTAGCTGGGAAGAAGAAGTGGCGCAACAAACTCCCCAGCAGCACAGCTGTCTGTTCACATAAAAAACTTGAATCTATACAATAAAATGTAAAATAATTTGCATTACGCAACACAAAACATTAAATTAAATTATTTGCCTTATGTTAGCTAGCACAAACCATTATACAAAAAAAAAAAATGTTATATATATTAATAATGTGAAAACCACTAACGCTATTCCCATCGTCAGTACAAAACCATATTTCCACAATAAACACAATCCTTCTAAAGCCATCGTTTACCATAACAATACAATAAAGTCGAAATAAGACATACAAAACATTGAAATGTAAAGAAGATAGATGGCTGCCTCATTGTGTAAGAAAGCTAAAAAGTATTTTCAATAATAAATCTCAGTTGGGAGATGTCGATCACAGATGTGTCCTGGAGGAGTGATATCGGCACTCCTTTTAATGCAAAATTGAAAGGAAATGTGAGAAAAAATGTCTTTGTTGGGGAAAAGACTGGTTCTATGGATTTTTTGGGAGATGTTCTGTACAATATAAAATATTAAGAATAGTGATTGAGATTTTAATTTGCAAAAATCCTCACAAGAATGAAATTAAGTTTGATCTCCTAACTTAGCTTGTATTGAAACTGAACGCGATCAGCACATCTAAACCAAGTGTTGTCATTGTCAAATATTCTACAACTGTGATGACAATGACAGCACTTGAATACGCTTACATAATAAATGGAATACGTAAAAAACCGGGCAAGTGCGTGTCGACCACGCACAATGAAGGGCTCCGTAGTTAGGATGAATCCATCCCAAAAACAAACTTAACATTGTAGTTCAAAAACATGTTCTCCGAAGTCAAAATCGGTTGAAGGGACTGAAAAAAATTATTTAAATTTCTAATCTCATTTCAAATGGAATAAACACTGCGACACAACAATAAACACTGCGTTGTTGGTTAACATTTGCGAAATGGTCACAGAAATTTATTAATAAAACAAGATGGCGGCGCTTGTTCCAATTTTGGCCACGCGCTAAAATAACCTTGTAGTTATGTGCTTATCTATGAATACTCAAAATGAGATGGAAAACAAAGACAATTACTTATGAACTGTTTATTGCTCTAACAAATAAAGATTTTATAGCTCAGCTGAAAAATTACAAAACTAAATCTATGTTTGACTAATACGATAAACACTACACTTAAGTAATAACTTAGTTTTTAAAAGTTTCATTTAAACCAACCCCCCCCCCCCCACCTTTATAACGATAACTGATTTTACAAAATACCAACATTCAAATTAATTACAACAAAGCTGCGTCAATAAATTGACTTAATTAAATAATATTTGGTCTTCTACAAAAAACCTTATTTTGAGCTTAGTCTTCGGAGTTTTCAAAATACTGTTTATCAGGCATCAGTATTAAACAACTTATACAATCGTTTCCTCTGACATATATCGCGGTATTCTGGGTCCCACCATTTCCGAAAACTGGACTTTAGAACGGGAGTACCGTTTAAATGATTAAGTTTTGTGCACAGGTTACAAATCTGGGTCCTAGGATGTACTTGGTAGTAGTAGTATTTCATCCAATCAAAGAAGAATTCATACATGTCAGGGTTTTTGATGAGGTAGTCACAGAGAGCTCCTAATTTCTTCATGCCGAAAGCTTGAGCGTCGATGTAGGAGCCGGGGGGTAGGAAACTGAAAGACAAAATGAAATGTCAATACCGTCTTCTATCTGTGTATATCTATCTATAACTATTTATAGTCAATCAGCCTTTTCCCAACTATGTAGGGGGCGTCTTCCAATCTTACCGAACGCAGCTGAATACAAGTATTTTACATGGAGCGACTGTCTATCTGACCTCCACAACCCAGTAACTGGGTAATACGATATACCTTGGTAAGACTGGTTGTCAGACTTTCGGGCTTCTAACGACCCGTAACGACTGTCAAAGATCCACGAATGACAGCCGGGACCAACGGGTTAACGTGCTTTCCGATGCACGGAGGAGTCTCGGTAAATATGGTCACCCATCCACGGACCAACCCAGGCAAGCGTAGCTTAACTTGATGGAACGACCCACGCGACTGATATTGCATAGCCACGAGCTCCTCTCACTATGTATAGTATAAATCAAAATCACTTTTCGTGTCTTGAAAATTCTAAAAATAGGAAAAACTGAAAGTCCTTTTTCTATGGGATTTTTGTATGAAGTATTGTTGGAGGGACAAAGTCTTTAATAAAAACTAGTGTTTGTCAATAAAACTTATACAAATATAGTATTAAATAATAAAATAAAACTTACTTTGAATAGTCAGCGGGTCCAAGAACAATAGGTATAGCTAAATGCGACATTGCAGTAACCATGACTTCCGTCACAAAATCTTTAGACAAATATTCCTCTAACACGATCTGGAAGGAATATTCCTTTTCCAACATCTTGTAACATTTTATGGCACTACCTCCAGGGCATTTTTTCTGTGAGCAAGGACCATAAATATCTAATGTGTAATTGTATCCCTGCAACTCATTTCTTAACTCCTTAATAAAATCTTCATGCCTAGATTTAAGTTTGCATTTAGTTAGAATCCAAGCGACTGCTTTTGTTTTTTGTCTGATTTTGTTTGTTAGTCTTTTACTCTTCTTCATTTTCTTTACCCAGTCCATGTTGGTCTTCGGTCCAACGAGCGATTTGTTCATGCTGTGGATTTCCAAAAACGGTTGCGGTATATCAGAGTCTAATCTGTACGTCCACGTCAAGTTGAAGAAGTCTTCCAACTCATAATTACATAATGGATGTTTTTCTGGTGTTTCAGATGATCGGAATATGTACAGCTGTTCTGGGGACCTTGTTAAATTGAGAAAGCTTACATCCATTTTGAGAACATTGTCTATATCAAAAACGACTGCATCGAAATCTTCATCGTTTGCCAAAGTTTCTTTATTGTAAGTTATATAGCAGTTTATATGTGGACATTTTTGATTGATAAACATACTCTGTCCTGGCAAAAATTCTGTGGGCTTATGATGTGATAAGCGTGATCTCTGAGTTTTAGTTTGCCCCCAAAACAGTATATATTTTAAATCCGTAGCGTACCTGACGTGTAGACGGTGGTGGGCGCGTGATTTCGTCAGTACATGCGGTAGTATCATGACCACTAAAGCGGTGATTCCAAACGTGAAACATATTGTAACCTTTAGATAATTCTTCTTCAGTATCATTTCTTTCATATGATACGAAATGGTGTACATTTTATGTGTTTTGATCTTCATGAGATTATTTTTTTAGGTCAGCACTTCTCACTGCACTGTTCGTCCACTGACTGGCGTGCAGCCGTCGGATCTAAGTACTAAGTAGTAATATTTACGGCCCTGTTTATAAGTCTGTTGACAGTCCTTGAATTTTTCAGCGAAATAATGTTATGTTTGATTTGTGTTTGCAATGCGCTTACGCAAATGAACATGTAAACAACATGTGGCGGTTTAGAAAATTGTAAATGACGTAGTTCTTGTTACAGTTATCTATCGTTAAAGATATGTTTTTTTTTACCCGACTACGGCGAAGCAAAAAGGAGGGTTATGATTTTGACCGGTATGTATGTATGTATGAATGTTCATCTGTTCCTTCATTACTTCTAAACTGCTTGTCATAATTTGACAAATGAGGTATTGTTAGAAGCGTGTTGATTGTCCGCTAGTTATAGGCTATGTGAGGTTACATTAAATTCAATATGGCGCCCTCTAGCGGTCAAAAGTCAAGTCAAAGCAAAAAAAAACAAAATTGTTTATTCATGCCGTGTTGGGTATCCAATGAAAGGCCTTAATTAGCACATTTCAAAAATTTATATATTGTCAGCTTTTGCTCATGGCTTTGCTTGCAAGCACCCAATAATTAGGTATAATTTCTATAAAATCACAAGCAACAATAAACATATTTTCTCTCCAAACCTAAACAATCGATCTCTTCAGGAATTAGAAAGGTTAAGAAGTCTTTCGAATTTCGAAACATAAACCTATGGTATATGTTTGGTATATTACACAGGTACATATAAAACATTAAACCTAATGATTTAATGAATAAGGTGCACTCGAATGAGCCGTGGTCGTATGCCACCTAAACTATCAAAACAACACATTCTAACAGTAGTAAGCGATCATAATCTTTAGGGCAAGTGGCATACGACCACGGCTGTCTTCTGAACATCACTATGAATATGTATTAAATACATTAGAATATATTACGTGTAAGTTGTTTATTTAATAGACGATAAATATTGAATAGTTTGTACATAATAATTTCAATGAGAATATTTTCTTGTTTCATACTTTTTAGATTTTTGGAGCGTGATTTTTCAGTAGTCGGGTTTTAGTTTTAGAACTTATTTAGATTTGTGTTTGTATCACATTCCTTAACTGTGCAGGCTTATTTTTTTGTTCATAGTTACGTCTTTAAATGATAATGATTGATGAAACAAATAGTTCATCTATTATTTTGATATCTAAACATTTTTGATTAGTAACCTAACTTATTGATCAATTGGCAGTTCGTAAGGTAGTGAGTTTGATTCCCAGTCTGGGCAAATTGCTTCGCACTGGGTGTCTGCTATTTCTGTTTTACAAAAAAAACACGTTTTAAATTTTACTACAACAATAATATTAGTCCCTCTTTCACAAACTCCAACAAAGTGATTAAGGCGAAGCACACACCAAATTGAATATATGCACCTCAAGTTGAACTGTGTGTAATTTATGTGTTTAATTTCGCGATGTACTAGCGCAACTGGCATATGAAAAACTCGCTTACATTCGCTTAATTTATGGGTAAAAAATATTTTAAGGGAAGCTTAATATTGTCGCATACCGCACTGGGTTCGGCACTGCTTTAGTCGCTCGTATGATTTATTTGGCTCCGGAGTAATATATATCGAATTAGGGAGCGTGCGTTTTTTGTTTTGAAAGGACGTCCAGTTAATTCAAGGTACAGTGTTTTGCGTGTGGTGTTTTGAATGTTGCAGCTTATAGAATGATATTAGTTAGTATTGTAGCGGCATCACCATCGCCACATGCGAACTACGCGTCACACTGACGTCACGCAAATCCTGCATCGCGCAAGCAGAGTTTACCGCGCAAATAGAATATATACAACGTCCCAAGTGTCCCAACATCAACCGTCGGGCAGTTGCCCACCAGACACATCACCCGTCTGGTCGGAGGATCCTCCCTTTTCTATAGAGGATGAGTAAACTTTACACCCTCTTCCTCATACCTCTAAAGTATTTTTGTATCGCTGAGTTGGTTATTTTATGAAGAAGCTCCTGGCAAATTGATAACAGCTGAATGGGGCAATCCAAGGTTAAGTTACGCTTATCCAATCGGTTCGTGGATGGGTGACCATTCAGTACATATCGAGACCACTCCGTGCCTCGGAAAGCACGTTAACCCGTTGGTCCCAGCTGTCATTCATAGATCGTTGTCAGAATTTTGGGCTTCTGACTACCCATAACGACGGGTAGTCAGAAGCCCAAAAGTCTGTCAACCAGTCTTACAATGGGGTATCGTGTTACCCAGTAACTGGGTTGTGGGGGTCAGATATGCGACTGCCTATCATTCCATTTTCGCTCACATACGTGATATTTTTGAAGTGAAATCTTCTCTAGGCGCGTTGAGCACTTTTTGGGTGAACAAAAATCATGGAACTCGCGTCATCGTCACCGAATGCTTTCCATGAGCTATATGTATACTGTTTTCACTTCTATCGGCAGTCCCCAAAGACTTGTTTTTTTTTACCACAACTGAGGTGACGCAACTTCATTAATATTATAAAAAAAAACAAAAACAATAACAGGCAGCTAAACAAAACAAATGCCTCCAGACGACTCATATCATTAACAAAGCTCACAAATTATTCAAAATGGCCAAATTAAGAAGGTATTGTGTATAATAGCTCGATAAACAGCGTTCATTACATAGAACCTCTGAGTAAACCGCGGATTAAGTTCAACATGGCTCAAGTCTTGCTTATTTTCTGTTGTTACGCCTCAAATTGTCGACACTTGAGTACAGATTAGCTTCGTTACCCCGCGGCGGAGCGTACCTGCTGAAGGGATGGGGGGAAAAATATCGATATAATTTTTATCGATACTTTTTTTCAAGTGAAAACTTCTATAGGCGCACTATGCGCTCTTTCTGAACAGTGAACGAAACTGAACCGTCACACTCGGGTCGGTGGCGCTGAAA
Source organism: Tiliacea aurago (assembly GCA_948098905.1). NCBI lineage: Eukaryota > Metazoa > Arthropoda > Insecta > Lepidoptera > Noctuidae > Tiliacea > Tiliacea aurago. The sequence goes on along the minus strand of OX402589.1, from coordinate 10,527,760 downwards.
CGGGTATACTCGGATCCAGTCGGTCGGTCGGTGACGCTGATTGACGTATACTCGGCGCTGAATCACGGATACTCGGCTCCAGCCGTCATAAGATTTTAAAATGAGGAAATCTTATAAGTTTTAACTTCTATCACATGGTCATAAGCACACTCGGTTTTTATTTTGTAAATTACTGTCAAATCAAATCAAATTATTTATTTGCTTAATACAGGTGCATGCAGTATACAGATGTTACAAATAAATATAAAGTACACTGTACCATTACATATTAAGGTGTGCAAATATTTATATTATTGGCTATCTAATTAAATAATTACAAAATTGTTATACTCAAAAAAAAATAAAAGAAATAATGTTTTATTTCTTTTATTTTTTTTTGAGTGTTACTAAATGAATTTCTGTGTATAGTGCTGTATTTTTGTGATTATGATTTTTTGTATTTATAAATAAGTCTGAAGTAGTAATCAATAGTATTTAGAAACAAATGTAAAGCTAAAAAAATCAAGGGACTTGACCTATGACACGCAGTAGTCGTTATGACCGTTACGTAAAAAGCCGAAACCGTTACGTAAAAAGGTAACGTATCGTCCGTTTGGAGGCATATCGGCTGATGATTTCCGGAGAGATTTGGAGGCTATCCCGTGGGACACAATCTGCAAATTACAGGACGTAAATGACATGGTGAGTTCCTTCAATTCACATGTCATTAGGCTTTTTGATGCCCACGCACCTTTAAAAACTAGAATTTTCAAAACGCAACCAACGCCTTGGATAACAGACATTATAAAATTAATGTTTAATTTGAGAAACGATGCCCGCTATCGATATCGTCAAACCAAACTAGAATCGCATAAACGTTACTACTTAGATCTAGACCAAGCAATAAATGGTTTATTGAATGAAAAAAAAGCGTTCTTTACTAAGTATATAAATGACAATATTTGCGACTCAAAATCATTATGGCACAATATAAAAAAGCATGTGCTTCCAGTAAGTAAGGACGACGATGTGCTTTTAGAGCAATTTAACGACCCAGACGGGATAAATTCCGCGTTCCTAGATGTCCCGGGTGACCCAACTGTGAACAGTTGCCAAAAAACTTTCTTTGAATCAAATCGGTACGGGACCGCTAATTTCACAATGACGCCAACAGACCCGAAAACAGTTTTAAATATTTTAAAAAGCATATCAACAAATGCGCAAGGGGTTGACGGTATATCGATGGAAATGCTAAGTCTCACTCTCCCGCAATCGTTAATTGCAATAACGGAGATAATAAGTAGATCCATTACCTCTAATGTATTTCCTGATTTGTGGCGTAATGCAATTGTGCGGCCAATTCCAAAAAATAATAACCCACAAAGCTACAAAGATCTTCGCCCCATAAGCATATTGCCATGTTTGTCCAAGGTGTTGGAAAGAGTGGTGTATCTGCAGGTTTCCGATTTTCTCGAAGCGCATGGTATGTTGCCCAAATTGCAGTCGGGTTTCAGAAAGGGACGCGGAACCACTACTGCCTTGGCAGACGTCTTGGGTAATATTCTTGAGGCACGGGATCGTGGTGAGGGATCTATTCTGGTACTACTCGACTATTCGCGGGCTTTTGATTCAATTAATACGTCTTTATTGCTGTCCAAATTGGCGTATTACGGTTTTGATAGCCGGACAACAGCTTGGTTTGAGAGTTACCTAACGGGTAGGACGCAGCGGGTGGAGATACGCATGAAAGACGGTTCCACGGTATCTTCCTGCCCACAACAGTTTATAACAAGGGGCGTCCCTCAGGGATCGTTGCTCGGCCCGCTTCTCTATATACTGTATAGTGCGGACATAACTACGTGCATTACGAACTGCAAATATCACGTCTACGCGGATGATACTCAGTTGTATGTCTCGTTTAACGCTAGTAACACAGCATCTGCTGTACGTACCCTAAATGAGGAACTTGATAGAATTGCTTCTTGGTCTATGAGCAACTCACTAGTACTGAACCCTCTAAAATCTAAGTTTATGGTCATGGGTAGCAGATATCAAATTAAGTCAATTCTGTCTGCGAAACCAGATGTTAAAATCATGGGACAAAGTATACAAAGAGTAGCAGTCGCGCGTAACCTAGGTCTAATCACCGATCCAGAACTTCGTTTTGAAGAGCACATTAATGACGTCGTAAAAAACTGCTTTTATAGATTAAAGGTTCTGTACAGGGTGAGGGACTTCCTTAGTACCGTAATGAGGAAAAGATTGGTGGATAGCCTAGTACTATCTAAACTTAATTATTGTGACGCTGTATACGGGCCATGTCTCCTTTCCCGTACAGAACGCCTAATACAGCGTGTCCAGAATGCGTGCGCTCGTTATTGCTTTGGCATACCCCGGAGACATCATATTACACCGTATTTAAATGAACACAACATATTAAAAATGGCTGCACGACGGAAACAACATTTAGCCGTTTTAATGTTCGGTATTATAAAAACACACAAACCGGAATACCTGTTTAAAAAAATTTGCTGGCGACATGAGCATTACAGTTACTCTGCTCGTTCCACGTCCAACCCGATCTCGATGCCTCGTCATAGGACCACAGCCTTCAGAGGATGTTTCAAGTATGCCGCTTCTCGCTGCTGGAATGATTTACCACCTCCCATAAGATCCCTAAAAACAAAACAAACTTTTAAGTAACATCTGAATTAGAAAAACAAAAGTATGAGCAGCAAATATTTTACAAGTAAACATACCTATCAAAAAACATATATACTTACTTAGCGGTTTATCATCTATGGGCAAGGTATATCAACATCCAGGCGGCTTGAGGCGGCATTGTGATCCGTCGGATGCGTCGTATGCGTCTCGTCATCCTCCCTCATGCCGGAAGCGATGTATGGGTACTGTTACGTAAGTAGTATACACACCTCACGTTTGATCTAGCGTCGACTGACACGCAAGCGTAAGCCGAAAAGCAAGCGTAAGCCAGTGGCCCACTGTAGGTATGTCGTTTGGCGGTAGTAACTCACGGTCACTACACAGAATTATAGTCACGCGTAGCGCGCCACGTGACTTCACTGGACTCGTGCGCCGCGCGCGCCGCCGCGCCATACCTGTAGGTAGCGAGCGGGCGCCCGGCTCGATGACTACAGTCACACACAGTACGTCATCACGCTCATGCGGGAAATGCAACTGTAGTCTTTTTTTTTTTTTTTTTTTATGAATGGCATCTCGTAGCAGACCTAGAGTTCGTTGCTACTTAACCGGATATTCCTGTGGCTGCCCTAAGCTTTTTAATCTTAAAGCCTCCAGCCAGGGCGCAAATTATATATTAAAACTAAACGACAGCGCACTAAGGGCACCCCCTGTGGGGTACGGACCTCGGCTTAGGGCGTCGTTGGGGGATCACAAAATTAGTAACAATTTGGGGACGGGCTGGAGCAACTGTAGTCTGTCCTGTCTGTACTTTATTTATTTATATTGTGTGCGGGCGCGCGGGGCGCGGTGGTCGGGGTGGAAGCGAGACAAAACACTTGATATTCCCGTGTAATAAAAATGTTTTAGATAGATACCTACTTTATTTATGCATGCGGATATTTTTTTTTTTTTAATGTAATTTAATCATATTTATTCTTATAATTGGTTGTATAGGCATTATATTATGAATACTGTTTATTTTATTTTATTTTGTTGTTCAACTCATTAAACCTGACTTGAGTTCCGTACGTATTTTTTCGGGTAACCACTGAAAATCAGCGCTGTGTTGTGGGTCCCCCATAGCACAGCATCATGCTGAGTGCAAGCCTTTTTGTCACAGTCATGACGTGCAGTTGCCGACTATTTGTTATTTTTGTGCTCGTGATTATAATGTAAATAGGTTTTTTTTTTTTTAATGTTTACTTGCTCGAGTTTGTGTTTTCCTAGGCACGTGTTTCTGTGACGAATAAAATTATTTTTCTTTCTTCTTCTTTCTTCTTATGTGTCTACCAATAGTTTAGTTTATCCAAGAGCCTCAACCATTACCTGAAGAGGCTCTCGTTAGGCAGTTGCGTTAGTTAGTTAGTTCGAGAGCAGAATAGCTCTTGGACACGTCTCGACATGTAGCTTCCTCTACTTGGAGCCTTGATCTATTGACAGCCAGAATACGTTTACTTAATTCATAGTATTTAGCTGTACAGTGACAAGTAAATACAAATCATTTTTAGAGGTGTTTATTCTCAGTTATAGGAATTATATAGGTACAATATTAGTTTTAGTATATGCGAAACCCGAAAAACGTGTCTAATATTTTTATGTAAAGAATCTATGTACAAAATTTCAAAACTGTATCATCCGTACAAAAACATGCTAACGGCGCCTCCGCGCCTTCAACGTCTTGCGCTCATTGATAATAATTTGACTGTAGGTACCTAACCGTACGGCGATTGCATTGTTAGTAATTAAATGATGATAACATTTTCCATAACACTTAAATATTTTTGGGGCATAAAATATAACATGGTGTAAAAATTATAGTAATCGATTCTGTTCTATATTCTGAACAAACTATATTCAGGTTTCGCATATACTAAAAATAATGTTGTATACAACATGTCCCAAAATTAATGAACAACCTCTTAAGGGGTCATTGTACTCATCATTATGAACAACTTTTACTATGGGACCAAACCTGGAATCTTGAAAAAAAAATTAGCTGTTCCCTACGTTTTGACGAGTTATTAGAACATAAATGTAGGGAACCGTTGATTTTTGGGATGAGACGTACTTAAGACGTTAGCCATCATTTCAATTTACGAAGCAAAACATCGACATCACCCCATCCCTACGTTTCCAAGTGGTCGCGTAGGAAGAGCGCGGAATAATGATTTCTTTGAGTCCCCACTGTTTGAAGTGCACGCCATTACTGGCTCTGATACGTTTGTGTTCTGCACTTAATAGCGGATCCCAATGCCGGCCATAATTGTTTTGCCTACCTTTGTACGGTAAAAATCATGTTTACGACACTTTTCGAGATGTTCTCGGAGATTTTTATCGCTCAAATTATTGTTCGAGATGCTGATAAAAATTTGAATGAGCACGAATAATGCATTCAGTATTCGTGCTCATTCAAATATACCTTTCTGCCTGTGGGAGTTGTAAGGGACTTCTCTTTAGAAGTAAGAGTGAGTGTATTTCTTGTTTGAACAAAGGCTCCTACAGGCTTCCAGTCTGTAGAAGCCTTAAATGAAGAGGATAAGCAGCAGTTTCCATATTTCCTTAGATAATTATTTTGTTTATTGTAAAAGACTGAATGAAAAAATGAAAAAAATATTGATTGATTGGTTGGGAATTCGTTTTTTTTATTTGATTTTTGTGAAAAAATTGACTACTTAATATACGGGAATAAATATAGTTAATAAAAAAAAAACTACCTGGTGGTATATAGGCTAAAGGTATTTTTATTCATCATCATCATCATCAGCCCAAAGCAGTCCACTGCTGGACATAGGCCTCTCCAATTGCACGCCATTCAGTTTGATTATCGGCAACTCTCATCCAACTGCCACCAGCCACCCTGCGAAGATCGTCGCTCCACCTAGCTTGAGGGCGTCCTACCTTACGTTTGCCGATTCACGGTCTCCACTAAAGAACACGTCTACCCCAACGGTCATCGGTTCTACGGCCAATATGGCCGGCCCATTGCCACTTCAGCTTGCTATTCTGATGAGCTATGTCGACAACTTTGGTTCTCTGCCGGATCACCTCGTTCCGGATTCGATCTCAGAGAGACTCCAAGCATAGCCCCTTCCATAGTTCGCTGAGCAAACTTGAATTAATAGATCGCGAGTGTCCACGTTTCGGCTCCGTAAATCATAGCCGTAAGTCTTATTACTATTTTGTTTTGACGAAAACAAAGTTTAACCATTAACATCCACTGTTGTCTGTTGCACTTGACCACTTGCTATTTATATAATCTCTAACCATATTATAAATCAAAGAGGCTGCTCGTGTTTGTCTGCATGACCGCGTTGTTCTTCCTAACTACGCAACGGATTTTGATGCTGTTTGCACCATCATTTAGAGAATTTATTCCGGAAGGTTCCGTATAAATCGATAAAAGGAACCGTATACATACTTAAACGATTGTATTTTTTCAAATTCAAATTCATATATTTTATTTCAGATAAAATCCATATAATGTTAGTAGTAGTATAACTTAGCCTAATGTTAGTATTACATTAAATGAATAATAATAAACAGCCAATTATTTTGATAAGTGTGTATGAACACTTACCCAGCTTCGTAAGAGGGGAGAGTACCACCGGTCTGAAAACATATTAAGGATCCCATTGGAGGAGGAGCGCAAGCGCGCCATCATAGAAGCGCATCGCTTCTGCATAATCACGGCGAACCCGTCGACGCACGCTTCCGCGAACATTCCTGACATGCTACACCGCCACGGCAACCCCAAAAGCACCCTGAATGCGTTATTGTACTGTACGCGCAGGTCGCTGTATGCCCGCTGGGTATACTTGGTCCACATAATACATTCATAAACTTACTTGTGATAAAGAACTGAGCTGTGATGGCCCAATGGTAACGGCCTTGACTTATGAGTTGTAGGTCGTGGGTCTGAAATCAGGCAGGCGCTTTACTTTGTGTAAATAATTTCATCACTACTGCTCTCAAAACGTCGAAGGAAAACATTGTAAGGAAACCCGCATATCCTAGAAACAAAAATTCAAAGACGTGTGAAATCTACCAACCCGCACTGGGCCCGCGTGGTAGATTACAGCCCACTCCCTCTCAAAGGGAAGAGGCCTGAGTCCCAGGAGTCGGAACATTGTAGGGTGCATGATAAAGAAAACTCGATGTTATGCCAAGTCGTAAAAACCAGGCGAATCAGGAGTTGGTCACTAGTTAATAATAATTTAAAAAGTATTCACCTTGTACAACCTTTGCTATATTAAATTCTCAACTTAAACTTAAGCTAATAACCTCGAGCAAATACGTGGTCTCATACGCCGGTCTTAGAACTAGTTCAGGGTAACTTACCTAATCACCAATAAGACAAGGGGCAGAACAAATAAACAAATTCTTAGGTTAGTGCAAACACAGACGGGACATTGATCGGTGCGTTGCGTAGATAACTAGAGGCATTATTATCAGACTGTCTGGCCCTACTGGCTTTACTGTGGTGCCGGACGTAAAGAATAGCATCATCCTATTCCTTCCCGTGGGTGTCGTTAAAGGCGACTAAGGGACTTACTAGAGAATGAGCCAAGCGTTCTCTATGCATTTCAACACCATACTGCGATCGCCAACCCGCCTGCCAAGCGCGACGATTATGGCAACCCCCACTTTGGGGGAGGCCTTTGTCCAGCAGTGGACGTCTTTCGGCTGAAATGAATAAATGATGATGGTCCTACGCAAGTCTGTGCCTCTTCTAATGTATGAAAGGTTAACACTACCGCTATAGCTCATTCGTGGTACTGTTAGCGATTTCCAATATTGTTTATCGGTAAGAGGCGTCTAAACTAAAAGTCATTATAATTCTCGAGGTGTCGTGTGGGTCGATTTCAACAATTTATTTATTTATTTATTTATTTTACAGTTTATGCACACACATATATACAGACAAGAAAAAAAAAAAAAAAGAACAGAAAAATACGTACAAAGGTGATGCTTATTTCTAAAGAAATGAGTAAAGTGAATATTTTACGGGCCCTCTAATATTTATGTGTATATCTATTGTTGGAGATCCTAAATAAATAAACAAATAATGTATTTATAAATAAATAAATATCTACTTCTCACACACACATTGCTCGCAGAGGATGGGCCCGAAAGGTTCTGGAGTGCCGACCGCGTACCGGAAGACGTAGCGGTGGAAGGCCTCCTACAATGTGGACTGATGATCTTGGATGCTGGAAGCACAGAACCGGTCAAAGTGGCGGTGCTTGGAGGAGGCCTAAATTCAGCAGTGAACGTCTTTCCTACCTTAATACCTACTTCTAAATGTATGTGAGTTGATTGCTCCAAAGACCGTCTTCAGAATGTATGTGTCTTTGAAAGACGTCATCCTCAATTTTATCAAAACAGCTATTTGGCGCCTTGCCCCGCCTGCCGCTGGTCAGTCTTTGACAGTCGTTCAGTTTGGTAGTCAGAAGTCCGAAAGTCTAACAACGAGTCTTACCAAGAGGTATCGTGTAAAGGCTTCTACAGACCAGCGCGACTCAAAGGCACCACTCGTCGCGCGACACGTGTCGCGCCAGTATGTAGAAGCCTTTACCCAATACTGGGTTGTGGAGGTCAGATAGGCAGTCGCTTCATGGAAAATACTGGTATTTAGCTGCATCCGGTTAGACTAGAAGCTGACCGTAACACAGATGGGAAAAGACTAGGCAGGTTGATTGAGCTATCTGGCGCATTAATTAATTCGACTAAAAAAAAAAACGAGGCTACAATAGTCGCATAACATGTGTGTAACATCTGACATCATTTTTTTTTTAAATATTATTTTAATGGCCTGGTTGCTGGGACCTTTCAGCCAAGTCTTTATTTAGTTACAAAACTTGTTTAATATTGATGAAATGAATTATATTCAATGCATGATGATGATATCCCCGCCCGCTCCCCTTGAGTTTCAGTAAAGATGTGGTGCTTTACTGAGACCTCACGCGGACTTCTTGAGAGAACTTGAAGCGATGTTGCACTGTTTTGTTTCATTTGCCTACACTAATGCTCGTTCACAAACACTAATAATGGTTAATAATCCACCATTATTACACATTAATATTCGGCTAAACACAAATTTTGGAAAATTAAGCAAACTGCAGTTTTTTGCTGAATTGCTCAGTATTGAATAATAATATAAATGTTTGCATGCCGAATGGTGAAATATGGCTGAACTTTAATTTATCTTATTACCTATATTTGCAAAATAAATGCTTTTTCTATTCTATTCACATAGCGAAAAAAAAAATGTTACACATCAAGAATACAGCACGCGATGTGTTCCAATATCGCATTAAATTAACAATCAACATAAAACGCTCAGGGTGTAATTTTTTTAGAGTATTCTCTTCATAATATCCTCCCGAAATGAAGTTATCTGGAAGAGAACCGGAGTTGCCGACATAGCCTGCAGAGTAAGCAAGCTGAAGTGGCAGTGGGCTGGCCATGTTTGTCGAAGGACCGATGGCCGGTCTGGAGTGGAGACCGCGTATCGGCAAGCGTAGTATGGGACGCCCCCCAGCTAGATGGACCGATTACCTTAAAAAGGTGGCTGGGACAGACTGGATGCGGAAGGCGGAGGACAGGGTGTTGTGGCGCAGCCTGGGAGAGGCCTATGTCCAGCAGTGGACTGCTATAGGCTGAGTTGATTGAATATCCTCCACACAAACCCATTATCTTCACTATCGATTCTCAGTCTGTACCAAGCTAGATTCGTTTGATTCCGTACGAAATGTCAGCACAAAGTGAGACGAACTCAATCAAATCTAGGTGGCGTAAAGAAAAAGTGGGGAAGTGCAAACTGAATTGTCACAGTTTCAATTCCATTTGGGCGAGTCGACCGCGACCGGCGGGAGATGGGACCGTGTTGTTAAGGCTAAGGTTTGCGTGGTAAGCGGGAGCGATTTAAATTTTTAAAGCATTTTTTAAATTCTTTAATCTGTATGAAATAGAATAAGCGTCTACTGTCGGTAAAGCCGATAACACATGACTCGATTGAACCATTTACTCCAGTGAAGGTTTATTTTTGTTTCATTCTACGTTCGCACGACACCGACAAAATTATTATACAGGAAAATTATTTAACCAGTGCGCAATTTTTTTTTAGTGACGGAGTGTCAGTAAAAGAACACATTTCCAGTTTATAAGTGGAGACTTGTAATTGGCTTTCAGACTAATGCACTGTCCTTGATCTGTTTGTTTTAGCTGTAAGTCTTCCATATTAGTAAAATAAAGAAATAATAAATAAATTTTGTTAAAAAATCTATCTTTATCGCTCCCTCGTCCACAATATAGCATTACCTTAATCTGTGTTAGAGTATTCACAAGTGTAAATCACAGTAAACAGTGAGGTCCACATTTTCACGTTGGGATTCAGTCGTTTTCAGTGATTTAACACCTAATTAGCGGTCTGTGGGTAGATGAGAGTTGTAAGTGTGTCTTATTTATGGACGAGTTAAGTTTATGAGTTCACTTAGTGGGTTTGTGCTATCTTGTGGACGGCTTTAAAGTTTTGAATAGGTAGGTAGGTGGTGAAGATACAGAATTATATTAAATAAACTAGAGAAACTCAGCAGACGTAATGGATATAGTTTTAGGTAAAGAAACTTTATTCTCAATAAAGACATAAATATCACTCACTTGAGAACTATAATAGAATATAATTACATAACTTACACAAAGTCATCAAATACATAATACTAAAACATACACATAATACACAAAGCTCGTCGACGTCAGTTACAAACTAGATAAACAATGCCTTCATTTCTCCATAAGTGATCGATCCGCGATTATATACTGACTAAGTTGAGTTTTGAACGAAGAGTGAAGATTTATTATACTAGAGGGTATTCTATTATAAAGTAGTGCTCCTTCAAAAGACATAAATTTCACTCACTTGAGAACAATAATAGAACATAATTACATATATTACACAAAGTTCGTCGTCATCAGTTACAAAATAGGTACTAAAACATACACATAATACACAAAGCTCGTCGACATCAGTTACAAACTAGATAAACAATGCCTTCATTTCTCCAGAAGTGATCGATCCGCGATTATATACTGATTAAGTTGAGTTTTGGACGCATTAAAAGAGTGAATATTTCTTATACTAGTGGGTATTCTATTATAAAGTAGTGCTCCTTCATAAGACATAAATTTCACTCACTTGAGAACAATAATAGAACATAATTACATAAATTACACAAAGTTCGTCGTCATCAGTTACAAAATACTAAAACATACACATAATACACAAAGCTCGTCGACATCAGTTACAAACTAGATAAACAATGCCTTCATTTCTCCAGAAGTGATCGATCCGCGATTATATACTGATTAAGTTGAGTTTTGGACGCATTAAAAGAGTGAATATTTCTTATACTAGTGGGTATTCTATTATAAAGTAGTGCTCCTTCATAAGACATAAATTTCACTCACTTGAGAACAATAATAGAACATAATTACATAAATTACACAAAGTTCGTCGTCATCAGTTACAAAATACTAAAACATACACATAATACACAAAGCTCGTCGACATCAGTTCCAAACTAGATAAACAATGCCTTCATTTCTCCAGAAGTGATCGATCCGCGATTATATACTGATTAAGTTGAATTTTTGAACGCATTAAAAGAGTGAAAATTTTTTATACTAGAGGGTACTCTATTATAAAGTTTTCAAAAGTATGCATTTTTTTGGGTTCGTTCTGGTTTTGGGTAAAACTAGCAGGCTAGCTGGCCGTGTGCTACGTTGACTGATTTTTTTATATTGAGTGAGTGATATCAATATGTAAACATGATCAAGCAAAAAAGAACACGACAAAATAAAACACAAATCATGTCATTTGGATTAAATATAGGTTTTTATTGTATGAATATGAGAACATGGTAGGCTTAATAGACTGTAGGACCATTTTCTATTTTGTTAAGTACCTGGTACTGGTTGACAGGCCTACACTGTCCGCCCATACCTATTAACACTGTAATTTGAACATATTGTTAAAGCCAATTATTTTTAACCGACTTCCAAAAAGGAGGAGGTTCTCAATTCGGCTGTATGTTTTTTTTTTAATTTTTTTTTTTGTATGTTTGTTACGCGATTACTCCGTCAATTATGAACCGATTTTGAAAATTATTTTTTTGTTTTAAAGGGTATACTCCCGAGGTGGTCCCATTGCCACCAAATCAGAATCTGATGAGGGAATCCCATGGAAATCGAGGGAAACCCTCAAATTTTATATGCAAACTTATAGCGATTTGGGAACTTTTTATAGAAACTCGTGCATTTGCTCTCGGAAAGCACCATTTGGTGAAGTGGAACTGATGAAGGAGACCATAGATGGCCACCGGAACAATATCATAATGAGTACCTATTTAACGGGTTGCGCTTAAGCAATGTATGCTCGTCACTATGCATATGGTGAGTGGCAGTTCTCCTGGTTCTTACCAGGAGAACTCCTCAACAATCAACGTCCCAAAATCGGGAAAAGCAATATTTATTAAAGGTGATGACCAGTTAATATTAGGCTATTGTAACTTAGATAAATTCAAAACTGACCCACTAAAAAGTGAAAAATAAAAAGCTTTTTACAAAAAAATTGTAACCGACTACCAAAAATAACACTACAAAGTGAAAAATAACTTTAATTTCGGAAGTCGGTGGCAAAAAACTCAAATACAGATCCAAAGACACCGACTTCCGAAATTAAAGTTATTTTTCACTTTGTAGTGTTATTTTTGGTAGTCGGTTACTATTTTTTTGTAAAAAGCTTTTTTTAAAAGAGTAACCGTGGAGTTTCTTGCCGGCTCTTCTCCATAGGAGACGATCAATTGGAACCGTGCACTTAGCTTCTGACGTTTCATAGGTGCCCATGCGGCTTTAAAGCTCGTGCACACTTGAACGATATCGCGGTCGCGACAAGGGTTGCCTGTCGCACCCGCGACGACACGGTTGGCGCAGTGGTTAAACGATTGACTGCTGCGCTGCGTGTCGCGGGTTCGATTCCCGTACGGAACAAATATTTGTATGACCTACAAGTAGTTGTTCCGGGTCTGGCTGTTTGTGTATGTGTGTTTAAATGGTTGTTCACCCACAATACAGGAGAAATTCCAAGTGTGGGGCAACGTATAAAAAAAAAAATATATTGAAATCGATTCAGTTCCTTATTGTGAACAAACTATATTCAGGTTTCGCATATACTAAAAATAATGTTGTATAATTTTTTTACGACTTCACTGAGTATAGGTGGTTTTGGTACAGAAATACAAATATATATTTTTTAATTTAAAACGACAGTTCTTTTTTCTTTTTTTGTGGTAGAGTAGCAATTTAGATTAATTTGCACGGTGCGATTTATTTGCATGTTGCATGCCACAAATAGAACCACAAATTAATAAAAGTTGCAAGTTATTTGTTGCTTTTATTTATTTGTATGGCACAGGTAACTTGGGGAGGCCTATGTCCAGCGGTGGACGTCTTTCGGCTGAAATGATGATGATTACACAAAAACCGGAATAAATTCAATCCCCCTTATTACAAAACAAGGTTTATCTTCAGACCCAAGTTTAAAACATGGAGCCATTATTGAATTTCGAGCTTCATTCCGACTATGGTAAAGTTCCTAAACACAAGAGTTTTTTTTTTTTTAAACGTTTCCCCATTCTAGAAATTTCTCCTGTATTGTGGGTGCGTTTACAAACATTTCAATTCACATACACAAACAGCCAGACCCGAAACAACTACTTGTAGGTCATACAAATATTTGTTCCGTGCGGGAATCGAACCCGCGACACACAGCGCAGCAGTCAATCGCTTAACTAGCGCCAACCGTGCCGTCAAAACTGACAACTTAGTACCGAACTAAGTTTTCAGTTTTGTATAAAGAACGGTATTTCAATCACTGTTACGTTCTTATTACAAAAACTGGCTCCATGGTTTAAGCCATGTCAAAATATAAATCTTGTTTTGTAATAGGGCGGTCTAAGGACAAACGATGGTGAAACCCGCATCCTTTGCGTACATAATCAGCCTATAATGTTCCCACTGCTGGGACACAGGCCTCCTCTCTTCGAGAGGGACTGGGCTGTAATCTACCACGCGGGCCCAGTGCGGGTTGGTAGATGTCACATGTCTTTGAATTGTTGGTTCTAGGACATGCCGGTTTCCTCACGATGTTTTCCTTCACCGTTTTTTGAGAGCAGTGGTGATGAAATTATTTACACAAAGTAAAGCGCCTGCCTGGGTTTGAACCCACGACCTATGACTCGTAAGTCGGGGCCGTTACCACTGGGCCACCACAAATCCTTTGCGTAGTTTAGACTAATAACGCGGTCACACAGACAGACATGAAATGCGACATTAATTTATAATATGCATAGATCACTACATAGCCACTACATCATCATCATCATTTCAGCCGAAAGACGTCCACTGCTGGACATAGGCCTCCCCCCAAAGGGGGGGGGGGGGTGTTTGACATTATCGTCACGCTTGGCAGGCGGGTTGGCGATCGCAGTATGGTGTTAAAATGCAATAGAGAACGCTGCGGCCCATTCTCTAGTAAGTCCCTTAGTCGCCTTTTACGACACCCACGGGAAGAAATGGGATGGTGCTATTCTTTACGTCCGGCAACAAACGGAACACTACATAGTTTAAAACAAAGTTGCTTCCCGCTGTCTGTCTGTCCCTATGTATGCTTAGATCTTTAAAACTACGCCACGGATTTTGATGCGTTTTTTTAATATATAGAGTAATTCAAGAGGAAGGTTTATATGTATAATACATGTATAATATATTAGAGAAACACTGATAATTTTAGAGGTTTCTAATGTGATGTCGTAAAAAACCACATTTTTTTGCGCTTACATTGAAATACTAATTACGCTGGCTGAATTCTATAGTATTGTACACCTTAAAAAAGTCTACAAAAAGTCCGCGATTGTATTATGTCTATCTCTTAGGGATAACCCACAGTAACCATTTTTATCCTTTACTTTTAAGACGGAGATATATGCCAGTGACCTTGAGTGGTTAGCTTGCGTGTTCTGTACTGAGCTCACGCAATGCGTCGTACATTCAGCCAGTAATAGGACTCGCCCATCAAGGAGCGCTGTCCCCAATTTGACGCATTATTGATTTATTATACACAAAACAAAAGGTATTTTAATAAAACGTGTATACTAAAAGATCAATAATTAAGTTATCTTTAAATTGGTGAAGGTTTCAGAAAAATACGCTTAGTAGATTTTGCGCCATTCTCAGTTTTTTATCCGCGTTAGACATATCTTTACAAATTAATTTTACTATGTAATATAAACATAATCTAAAATATTCACATATTAAGTTATTGAGAATATGCTCTTATTTAACATTTATTTATTCAAATAATAATACATTTACTAATTAAAAATACACAGCTAATTATTTACACTAAGAAGATACTAACTACGAAAAAAAAAAATTACAACATAAAAAAAATAAAAAGACACTTAAGCGTCGAAGTACTCGTCCGCATCGCTGTCATCCGGAAACGTGCCCAGAAGACTGGCAGCATTGCCACGTTGAATGGCAATGCTAATTCTTTGGCCAAAGAACGAGCCAGCCCTCTGGTCACGTGAAGTGTCGATCCGTCGGCGAGAAATTTCCTTAAAAAGGAGACCCGCACTCGGGCCCCATGACCCGAGCGTCAACCATTTTATTTTTTCGAATCATTAACACTACTCGTTTAGACGTGATCTTCAGTATAAAATCATTAAAAGTCGGTTATCGTCGCCTTAAGACATTCTGTAGTATATTTGGTATCAGCATTGCACCCGTGAGTAGCCGGGGCGAGTTGCTAGTATAGAATAAACAGAATAGAAGAAGAATAAGTAAGAAGAAGAAATTGATTCTTCCCATGGGTATATTACCATACGTTACTGTTTGACATTTAACAAGCTTGTCTAGGAGCTATATATCCCGCTAAGTGAGTTGTTCGAGCAATAAACGGTGTATGCAGTGTATTACGCCGTCAATGGACGGTAACTCGGTTGTGACACGATGGGAAGCCACGCTGTAGCATCAGCAGAAAAAAACGTGATTGATAAATAAAATGAGAATTTTTAATTTACGTTTGTCTCATCAGACAGATTATTAGAGGAAGTTTGAAAGTGATGCCAGTTTTTTCCGTTACTGGGATCACTTTCAGTCGGTTGAAAGAGAATCGTTTTAATTTACTATTGACATAATTTACTCATTACAATGATTTTTAATGAGTTGTATTGCATTTATGAGGTTAGCTATCGACCTCCAAAAATTCATCATAATTATTATTCTTGCCTGAGCTACCGGCACCAAGTTCGTCATGTTCTCTTAGATGTCACTGCTCTCAGTAGCGTCGGGGGTCGGTTTGCCTCCTTCCCTTAAATATGGCGAGAGGGTAATGGCTGATCTTTGCGTTATGCTCGTGAACGAGTGCTGCTTGTCGATTGGTCGTCTTGCCGACCATGGTTTTGTTATTTCTGCTTGAGTATAGTTTTCAATGGTTTTGTTGGTATATTGGCGTGTGCTAGCTGACATATTAATATGGCATATAATGTTATTAAATGTTTTGTGTTTCCTAATGTTAATAAAGTACTTACTTCTATACAATCTAGTTCTTCTAACTGAACAGTCAGTTGTGTTTGTTGCGCCACTTTTTTCCTAGCTAAAGCACTAGGAAGTGGTGAAGTGCCGGGTGTTTCTTTGCAGGGGTACCGTGTGGTGCTGGCCGTAGAGAATAGCACCATCCTATTTCTTCCCGTGGGTGTCGTAAAAGGCGACTAAGGGACATACTAGAGCATGGGCAGCAGCGTTCTCTATCCATTTTAACACCATATTGCGATCGCCAACCCGCCTGCCAAGTGTGGTGATTATGGAAAACCTTTGGCTTATTTCCAGCAGTGGACGTCTTTCGGCTGAAATGATGATGAATGATGAGGGTGGCTCGTAGCAGTTGGATAGCAGCCGAAGTTTGAGTTACTTGAACGGCGTGCGATTTGAGCTCCATGTGTCCAACAGTGGACTGCTATTGGCTGATGCATAAGCCCTGTTGTGCGAACATGGACTAAGTAAACGGAGTGAAGATACTTGTTATACGTGGTTTGGCGTAGTTTCTGTCAACTCCTGTAGAAGGAGAAAGTAAAAAAAAACTATATAACTTCGTGCCTGTTTTCCTCGAAAGGTTAGGCAGGTGGAAAAATGGTAAAAGGAATGGAATGGTAAATGGTAGTAGGAACTATGTCAATCGTCGAATCCGACTCGGCTGGGCAGCGTTCGGGAAGATACGCAATATTTTCTCATCCCACATACCGCAGTGTCTCAAGACGAAAATCTTTGACCAGTGCGTGTTGCCAATGATGACCTATGGCACTGAAACGTGGTCGCTCAAAATGGGCCTTATCAAAAGGCTAAAAGTCCCCCAAAGGGCAATGGAGAGGGCTATGCTTGGAGTTTCACTACGTGATCGAATCAGAAATAAAGAGATCCGGAGGCGAACCAAGGTAGCTGACATAGCCCGAAGAATTGCCGAACTTAAGTAGCAGTGTACAGGGCACATTGCTCGCAGAACTGATGGCCGATGGGGCTGAAAGGTTCTGGAGTGGCGACCACGTACCGGAAGACGTAGCGTTGGAAGGCCTCCTACAAGGTGGACCGATGACCTTGTGAAGGCCGCAGGTATCCACTGGATGCAGGAAGCACAGAACCGGTCGAAGTGGCGGTACTTTGGCGAGGTATATGTTCAGCAGTGGACGTCTTTCGGCTGAAATTATGATGACTATGTCAATAGGTTAACCTCTGCCTAAAAAGAACAAATACGTGTTTCTAAGAAAGTAGTACAGATACTTACTTGAATGCAGCCATATTTTACGTGCGTAACTCCACTAATAAAAAAAAAACGAGTGTGCTTTAGACCACACGACTGAAGTAAAACTTACAAATACTTATTAAGTAATACTAATTATACTTACTTACTTACTTACAACAATAGGCCTGCACCGTCACTGTTAGAGTATATAAAACGCAACTGGCTATGAGAGAAAGAGAGAAACAAAATGTGTGCTCGCACCTCTCTCTCTTGCCCTTACAGTAATATACGAAACGTAAGTCTCTCTATATATATCTTCACTAACTTATATCTGTCTTTCAACTTCCATTCGCTCGCTTCCGTAACGCTCTTGCTCTCTCTTTCTATCTTCACTAACTTATATCTCCCTCTCAACTTCCATTCGCTGGCTTCCGTAACGTTCCCGTCACGCATTCACCAGCTTACTCCCCAAGTCAAGCGTGCCTAAAGAAGTTTTACTTAAAAAAAACTATACTTATTTTGCCAACCCTACCACTCGCGGGCCACTTCGCCCCGTCGCCAAGATACAATGAAATTACGGAGACGGCTTTTTAGCGGGCCTTACGCTATAATTCATAAATTGTCGTATGACCGCTTGTTTTGCTGTCGCTACAAGTTTGCGTTGTGCTTCGAAGTTGGGTCTGCTTTTAACTTCATCCCTATTGTTTTGAAGGGTAGGCTGATGCAGTTATTGTGGCTTTTTGTATTACGATCGGAACCTGTAGCGTAGTAGTAAAAGCATTTTGTGATTCATTTTGGGCGAACGAAGTGGTATTGCTATTGCTGGCGGGGCGACGCATGCCACGTGGCGACGTGTCGCTACTATGTAGTCTATATAAAATAAAATTGTAGTAATACAAGTAGAGGGATCGGCACTGTTACTTAATACAGGCTATTTCATAGCCCAGAATGGAGAACAGCACGTCACCCACTTGATTGCCAGAGATTTAATACTACCTACTTTGTGAAAACTTTTACATGTACTAAAATCTGCTTTTTATATAAATAAAGATTATATTATATCTTATATTAATTGTAGTAGTGTGTAAATAATTTCAATGTTTCACATTTGCCAGGCGACCCGTGATGGTTAATTTTTTTTAATAGATAACTGTCACCTGCGGTTTCACTCGTATCCTAGGGGAACATAGGCATATTGGTATTTTTAACCGACTTCCAAAAAGAAGGAGGTTCTCAATTCAGCTATGTTTTTTTTTTTTCTGTATGTTTGTTACGCGATTACTCCGTCAATTATGAACCGATTTTGAAAATTCTTTTTTTTTGTTTGAAAGGGTATCTCCCGAGATGGTCTCATTGCCACCAAATCAGAATCTGATGAGGGCATCTCATGGAAATCGAGGGAAACCTTCAAATTTTATATGCAAACCTATAGCGATTTGGGTATTTTTTATAGTAACTCGTGCATTTGCTCTCCGAAAGCATCATTTGGTGAAGTGGAACTGATGATGGATACCACAGATGGCAACCGGAACAATATAATAATGAGTACCTATTTAACGGGTTGCGATTAAGCAATTTATGCTCGTCATGTCTACATGTCTTTGTCTACTTTCCTGTCGCAGGTATGCTGGAAGAGATTTCTTCAGAAATAAGCAACACCTTTGTTAGATTTTTTTGTTCCTTTCTTCTTGTATGTTTATACAACATTATTTTTAGTATAATTATGCAAAACCCGAAACACGTGTCTAGTATTTTTAACCGACTTCCAAAAAGGAGGAGGTTCACAATTCGGCTGTATGTTTTTTTTTTGTATGTTTGTTACGCGGTTACTCCGTCAATTATGAACCGATTTTGAAAATTATTTTTTTGTTGGAAAGGGTATACTTTCGAGGTGGTCCCATAGCCACCAAATCAGAATCTGATGAGGGAATCCCATGGAAATCGAGGGAAACCCTCAAATTTTATATGCAAACCTATAGCGATTTGGGTATTTTTTATAGTAACTCGTGCATTTGCTCTCCAAAAGCACCGTTTGGTGAAGTGGAACTGTCGACGGAGACCACAGAAGGCCACCGGAACAATATAATAACGAGTACCTATTTAACGGCCCGGGTTGCGATTAAGCAATTTATGCTCGTCACTATGCATATGGTGAGTGGCAGTTCTCTTGGTTCTTACCAGGAGAACTCCTCAACAATCAACGTCCCAGCATCGGGAAAAGCAATATTTTGTAAAAGGTGATGAGCAGTTAACATTAGGCTATTGTAACTTAGATAAATTCAAAACTTACCCACTAAAATATGAAAAATAAAAAATAAATTACAAAAAAAGAATAACCGACTACCAAAAATAACACTGCAAAGTGAAAAATAACTTTAATTTCGGAAGTCGGTGGCAAAAAACTCAAATACAGATCCAAAGACACCGAATTCCGAAATTAAAGTTTTTTTTCACTTTGTAGTGTTATTTTTGGTAGTCGGTTATTATATTTTTGGGAAATGTTTTTTGAATAAAAGAGTCAAATCAGAAAAACTTCACTTCAAAGAGTTCAGAAATGGAAACACTTGGATTTCTATTAATTTCAATAAGTTTTGATTGTTTTCTTTTTTTTTTATTTTTAAAACGTTGCCCCACATTGGAATTTCTCCTGTATTGTGGGTGCGTTTATAAACATCTAAACTCATATACACAAACAGCCAGACCCGGAATAACTACTTGTAGGTAATACAAATATTTGTTCCGTGCGGGAATCGAACCCGTGACACGCAGCGCAGCAATCAATCGTTTAACCACTGCGCCAACCGTGCCGTCAAGTACTTATAAGTACTTTATCTTGTTTTTTTCCTCACAATATCTAATGGATGAGAAAATTTTACTATTTATTATTCATTTCAAGGCTTTTTGTGTTAACGTAACTTTTACTATTTTTCAACAAATTGTAGAGAAAATAGCATTTTATACAAAAAATAAGTTCTTTCTCCTTTCCTACCTAACTACATCACATATTCAAACTCTGAACATCAAAAGAATGTTAAAAACATGTTAAAGTGCTGTAATGCAACCAACTTGCTGGAGACAAGTGGCGACGGCCGCCGGAAGTTCACCCGCAAACAATATGGCCGCCGGCCACTTCCGGCCGCGGAGTTTCCGCCTTCGGGCCGCAAGCGACATTAATAACTTTTTAAAATGCGTAACGTTGTTTAAAAATAGAAACCTGCTATCATTGGCTGGTTTTAACTTTTGAATGCTGTTACTGTTTCAAAGTTAAGTTAAGTTAGTTAAGGTAGATCAAGTTACGGTTTGGGCGGGATTGGTTTATCTTTGCTCGTATAAGTTAAGATCTGATATTTGTATCGTTTTGGAATTTTGATTATTTAACATCATAGAAGGTAATATTATAATACTAAGTCTTCATTGTTCCGTGTGGTACCGGACGTAAAGAATAGCACCATCCTATTTCTTCCCGTGGGTGTCGTAAAAGGGAACTAAGGGACTTACTAGAGAGTGGGTAGCAGCGTTCTCTATGCATTTTAACACCATACTGCGATCGACAACCCGCCTGCCAAGCGTGGCGATTATGGCAAACCCCTCCGTTGGGGAAGGCCTATGTCCAGCAGTGGATGTCTTTTGGCTGAAATTATGAAGTCATCATTATCATTTGCTATAATAATTGGCAAGATAATATGTAATGAATCTTTTCTCTCTTGTCTCTGATCGTACCAAAATCCTACTGAAAAGTAGGCATGTCTCTTAATCTAAGTCTTTGTTGTGTCTATTTGAAAGAAATGATTTGTCTTTGATTTAAATTTGAAACAGTCTTTTAACATAATCGTCCTTAGCCTTAACCTCTCCTGTTTACGAAAATCTTCCCCAGTCTTTACCGATTGGCGTAACTATTTTATCTATCAGTGCAGCCATCAGTTCTTATAAGAACTTCTTCCCAGAAAAACTAAACTTAAAAAATAACCCACATTACAATTGAATAATAATATCTGCAACAACATTAACCAGTATCACATACGATAACGCATAGCTACGCCGTAGCAGTCGTAGCGCTACGATGCTACGGCGTAGCGGGCGCTTAGTTCCGGAGGAAAGAGGGGGTCGTAGACAGGCGGACACATCCGTCCTACGGACATATGTATCGGTGGCGTTTCCTCCCTGAATGTTTCATGGCTAATCTACTATCTTAGGAATACGGTGCAATGTTATGTATGGCGTATTCATAGATTTATACATTATACAGTGTGAAAGATGGTTTGTAGAACGATGGTAAGTTTTTTCTTGGATTTATTTAAAAGGCGAAGGATTGACTGTAGAATCAATCCTTCGTCGCGATGGCTTTGTATAAAAATATATACGTTTCAATACAGTTGTTAAACATGGGATACTTTCGGAGGCTATAATTATAATAAGAAAATTAAATCTTTTGCATAGGCATGTTTCTGTCACGCGGTCGTGACTTTTGTTTACGAGCTCTATCATTATTGTTGCAGTTTTTGCAATTTAAAAAGTTTAGTAGCAAGGAGTTTTCATACTTAGAATAAAATGGGATAGATTTTATACGAGGACAAATTAATGATTCCGGTACGTCTTAGCATTGAATTCTCAAAAGTCTTTTAAATGGTTCTTTAATATATTTAATTACCAGTTTTACTTTAATTATTTTCACATCAACATTTGTCAAAAATCGAATAGGCTGTATAGGCTGTTTTCGTTGTAAAAAAACTATGTCCAGTTGCAAAAACGCGACATTTTCTGTTTTTTTTTTTTTTTTGTCATAAATTGATTATTTATTAAATTCTTTGATTTGTTTTTTACTATTTCCCACGAGTGTATTGAAAACGTCTTGAGATACTCGTGTGTGTAGGTTATTGCAACCTACCCTACCCACCCCCCCTACCCTACCATTTTTTAAATATTATATTATCTTATCATTATTTTTATATTATCTTTTTTTTTTTTTTAAACTATGCCCCACACTAGGAATTTCTCCTGTATCGTGGGTGCGTTTACAAACATTTAAATTCACAAACACAAACAGCCAGACCCGAAACAACTACTTGTAGGTCATACAAATATTTGTTCCGTGCGGGAATCGAATCTGCGACACGCAGCGCAGCAGTCAATCGCTTAACTAACTGCGCCAACCGTGCCGTCATAGTACAGTTAGCTAGTTTATACAGTGGGCTAGTTTATACTAGCACAGACACAGACGTGCACTCTGTCTCAAAAATTATGCATTTTTGTACGTCATATACGACATGTCCCGGAACTAACGCACAACCTCTTAAAGGGTCATTGTACTCACCATTATGAACAATTTTACTATTGGACCAAAGCTGAAATCACGAAAAAAAATCTGCTGTTCCCTACATTTATGTTCGAATAACCCGTAAAAATGAACAGCTGGTTTATTTTTCGTTATTTCAGGTTTGGTCCAATAGTAAAATTGTTCATAATGGTGAGTACAATGACCCTTTAAGAGGTTGTGCGTTAATTCCGGGACATGTTGTATATATTGGCGTTTTTTGTATTATGTTCAATTGAGATGGACAAATTGTATTTGGCTTTTTGAAATAAATAAATTATTTATTAAGGTTTTTTGGTCAGTGTCTTAGCATTGTTTTTATATTTGACTCTTGAAAAATTAAGTGGTCAATTTTTGAGCTTGACACAGTAATTATGACACCGTAATTACTGTGTGTCTCCATATAATTAAATAAAAGAGGCAATGATATAGTTACTCAATTGTGAGAAGTAGTTCATATCATCGCTATCCCAAATTCCTTCTGTTACTGATGCAACTTTTACGCAAAAAACATGGAGTTTTTAGTTTAGTCACGTCACGCGACGGTATGGTTTTTTTTTTTGTTGGGAAATTGTCTAATAACTTCTCCCGCTCTGTGCGGAGCTAGGGCATGTCAGACTTGTACTGACTAAAATCCACTCGTGTTCTTTCAGTTGCCTGTGTGCCAGGGCCACGATATTTTCGGACAAACTCGCAGGGCAACCGGATGGCTGGCTCTAGCATTGCCACTCAAAATGGCAAAGCGGCCAGTCTTCTGGGCACGTTTCCAGATGACAGCAATGTGGTCGAGTAGTTCGACGCGAGTGTCCGTTTGTTTGTGTTTTACTATTTATTTGTATAGTTAGTCATTTAGTTTTTAATTGATTCTCGTCAGTTTAATAAGTTAAAACAAACAGCGATCACATATCTCGTAGACAAGAGAGATTCTTTTATATGGATAATTTGGATCATTTCAGCACTGTTTGCATAGATCTGCCTCATTTTCTTAGACAGAGGGAAAATTAAACAATCAATTCTGATAAACATTTTATTATTTAACTCATAAAGACAACACAGGCATCTAAACTACTACATTTAATTCCATAGGTACATTACAGTTACTTACAGTAATCGTATAGTTATTAATATATTTTTTACCAAAAGTTAACAAAACACACATTTATTTTTAACCTATTTTTAGCGTTATTATTTACCGGAGTTTTGATATAAACAGTATTTTATTTTTTAATTATAATTTGCCAATTTCTATATCTACTGTCTAATTATACATGTATACCAATCTAATCATAAGCCTTTTTTGGTAATTGTCTATGTTACATTTAAAGCGATAAAAAAAGAATTATACATCATTGAAAAGAATATAAGCTATTTCCAGGCTATATTTTATTATGTTGGTTATAAAACCCGCGCTGAGATTTAAACCCCTTTTTTCTACTATAAACTATAAAGTGGTTGTGGTTATATATTTTGTATATTAAATGCCGCATATCCTATATATATTATAAGCCTTACAGTCGTATATTTTGCGATAAATACACTTAACAGTGTGGACGAAATATGATACTTCATTTTAATCATAAATTGAAAACCAAAAATGTTGTATATACATTCCTATATACATTTGTATTTCTACACAAAACATCATCATCATCTTTTATTTATAATACAAGGTAATAGCCAAGATATATTAGGATGTCAAAGCTTTATATTATTTTGTATATTGCTTAAAATGTTAACAGTAGGTATTCTGGGAAATATTGTCTACACAATTGACGATTTATAATAATTATTTTAGGACTAATTTATTATATTTCTTTTTTTTTGTTTCTCTTCACACACGCTTGACATTTTGAAAGTTCCAGAAATGTTTGTTACTAAAATGTATGTAGACGAACTTGTGACATTTGACTCAATAGCAAGAATAATATTCTCTACTCTGCTTCTTTGTAACGATACACATGGCTACATAGTTTCATAAATATCTAAGTAGAATACAGGTTCGCTGGAATAGTATAGTTAATTTACTCGATGTAACATTTAAGCGAACGAGGCGACTCGAGTGCCTCGTTATAAGTCTGTGCCTTGTCGAGAGTAATAATTGTACAGAGTTGCTTAATGTGAGGCGTAGTATCTAAGTTTACTTTTTTATAAAACTCTCAAATGAATAGCCAACTATCCTTAATATATGCAGTGCGGTATTTTTTATTTACATGAGCAATATAATAAATCAATTCGTGATGTGAGGGCCTCATACAGGGTTATTTTTAAAACGTCAATAACCTCTTAAGGGGTCATTGTACCCATCATTATGAACAACTTTTACTGTGGGACTAAACCTGAAATCGCAAAAAAAAATCAGCTGTTCCCTACATTTATGTTCGAATAATTCGTTAAAATGTAGGGAACAACTGATTTTTTTTTCGCGATTTCAGGTTTGGTCCCATAGTAAAAGTTGTTCATAACGATGAGTACAATGACCCTTTAAGAGGTTATTGACGTTTTAAAAATAACCCTGTATATATATAATAATATGTATGTATGCTAAGCAACTACTACTGTTCGAATGTTCTAGGTTACCTTTGGAACTTTGTATCTAAGTTATATATTTCTAACAAACTATGATTCTATGCTATGATGTTATTATATGTTTATATTTACAAAATAATATAAAACATTCAATATTTACTTGTTATTATAATTTTTAAACTTTAGCTTTTGTATTCAACCGAGTTTAACTGCAGTAGTTGAATATTACATTTATTTTGTCCTGACGAATTTTATATTCTGTGTTTTGCTGTTCATCCACATTGATTTGATGATAGTGTTTCTCGATTTCAGTTATGATACAAAAATGGCAATATACTGTAAGGGTGACGAAAGATATAATTCATTTTAATTATGCGCAAGAGATAGATCATCAACGCTTCTGTACCGCAAGCTGTGCTCCTTCGGCCATTGGGTTGCTGTAAAGTAAAAAAGAAATATTTCAATTATTAATCTTATACAAAAAATACATTTTCATAATGGTTCTATCCTGAGTTTAAATATATCTTTTTACTGCTTAATTTTGGAATATAAAAACCGAAAAACGAGCGATGACGTCACTGAAAAGGCTTCATATTTCTCAAACATGCTCGGAAATTCGAGCATTATTTTGACAACCTTCTTCAAGATACCTAAATCTAAAATGCTGTACTGGTCAAATTCCTGGGAGCAGTGGCCAGCAATGTAATTACTATGAAGATTAATAATATCTGTGGTGTATTTTAAAAATGGAACGAACTTTTTACTTTGAAACATGGCAACCAAGGCAATCAAAGATTTTATTTAAATATCGAACTGGCTTATGAATTGAGCTGTTTAAAGTAAAAAAGAAACAAATGCAACATATTGGCGCGTGAAAAATTATTGTTAATTATTCATTCTGGAATTTATAATTACTTTTTCTTTTAACCGAATTTACTTAATTTGTTTGAGAAAGTACTATACAAGCCATGGACGCAACCAGGCATTGATGGACACAAGTATGTGTGCCTCGGCGCCGAGGCGAATCGTCTATCAATGCCTCTTTTGCAGGCATTTGCAGTAATACATAGACTTTCATTCCATTTATCTAATAATAAGATATAATTATGTCATCAGAATGACTACATTCATTCATACAGCTTCATACATTTTGGCGTTTAGAATAGAACTAATTTCAAAGATGTTTTTTAAATAACATAATTTGAAGAAAAATAAAAATTATAATGGTAGTCACCACTGTTCTAAATATTAATGATTTGGTTTTGAAAGAAAATTCATACTCTTCTTGTAAAATAAATAAATTACCTGGTTTCATTACTCGAACTGGTTTCGTTAAGTAAACTTGTAGGAGGCAAACTGGTACTTGTTGTTGTTGTAATTTTTTTGTTAGAAGTTGAAATGCCCACTAGATATTCTGACGTTTGAGACAACTCTAAGGCTAAATAATAAAAAAAAAACAAAAGAAATCAAAAGAAATATATTAACCTATGGATAGCAAGAAAAATTTACTACAGATATTCACATAGAAGCAAAATTAGTAAAAGCTTGCTCAAAACACATTTTTACTAACACAAAATACTACATACGATTATACAAGACCCATCAAACCAATCACAATTTAATCACAAAGCCATTCAAATTTACGACCCAAAATAAACAGTATATTCAAACAAAAACTCTTCTGAGTCATTTCTTTTATGCGGCTAAGAGGCTAGTGCTCTTTTCAGTCAACAAGATTTAAATTTTAAAGATTAGATCAAGTTTCATGATAAGTAGATTCACTGAAAGGTATTCTCAAAAACAACATGCTAATGTTATAAATTCTAAAGTAACTCTGTCTTTCTGTTATCTCACGCCTTAATGGCTGAACCGATTTTAATAAAATTTGACACAGTTAAACCATAACCTGGATTAGGAAATAATTATATCTTTAGAAAGTCAAAGTTAAATTATTTATTTCAAATAGGCACATAAAAAGCACATTTGAACGTCAAAATTTACAAAAATAATAATTGATTCTAGTCGCCTGTTCCAAAATTTAGTTTCGTATGGAGAAGAATGGGCAAGAAAATCCACTGCTACTCTTTTAAAATGTTTTACAATATTTTATATATGTACATTAATTATGTAATTATGATTATGTGAAGACGATGCAACTATATTCCATTTGAATTAAGTTTAGACATTTAAATAAACCTTTTTTACAGTCCGTACAACTGATTTTGACTTCTATTGCGTTAGTAACAGCAGCAGCAGCAGCTGTAATAAGCAGTTGGTATTGTGTTCGGATTAGATTAGATTCGGAATAGAAGTCAAAATTGGTTGAACGGACTGTAAAAAAGTTTATTTAAATATCTAATCTTATTTCAAATGGCGTATAGAATAAAATTACTATACCTACCACAATAGGTAAAAATAATTAATAATGAAGCAATGACAGATAAATTAATTATGTGACACGTGGTGCTCACATATTTACAAGCATTGTAAAATATATGTTTTCCTAAAAAAAAAAGTAATAGGTCAGTATGTGACTTTAATCCCAGTAGTTTAGTTCCCGTTTCAACTACCACATAGGCAAAGCAGCTGGGCAAAAACTAGTCACAAATAAAGCTCAATACTTCTAACTACACTATTTCTACTTTGGAACTATACCTATTCCTGTGACATTTCTTTGGTCTATCGTGCCTTTTGCATGCAACACTTTTTTTGGAACGTCTCTTGCGGTGGTAACGTGCTGAAAATGTATTAAAAACGGTGATAGAAAAGTGAAGATGAACTGAAGTGGTATTTTGTAGAAATCTCAAGGTGAAAACTGAGGTGAACTGAGCTGTCAATGTCATACCACCTCCATGTTGATTCTGTAAAAATCTCACCGTGAATTCTTGCGTGGAGTGAGCTGTCAGTGTCATTCCACTGATGGTAGGGATTGACCAAGGATTACATTTACAATCAATATCGAGATTTTAATTCCTATTGATCATTTTATATTATTTCAAAGCTAGTATTTATGTATCTTAACATTACTATTTAAGGGGTTTTTAAATAAAATAGCAAAACAGAAATTTAGTCAAACCCAATTTAATGTAAAAAAAGAGTTTCTGTTCAAAATCTCGATTATGATTGTAAATGTACTCCTTGGTCCATCCCTAGCATCAGGTGGGATGACACTGACAGTTTACTCCACGCTCACTTCATCTAAGTTTTCACAGTGAGATGGTAACAGAATACCACTGCTGGTGCTAGTGATTGACACTATTGACAGTTCACTTCACCTAAATTTAGACGGTGAGATTTTTTACAGAATAGATCGGCTGTTTCAAGCACTATTCGCTTGCATTCAGATGAGTTGGATGTTTCATATCAATATTAGAAAAAAATAACATACTGATTTTATTTAAAAATAATTCAAATGCTAATTGAAAAAAAAAAGAAGGATTTTACGTTAATTTAAAGTATTAAAATATGAACTAGATTTACAAAACAACTCAAAACAAGGCACAAATCTAAATCTGTGCCTCGTTCAAAGCCCAAATAACTCTTGATACGAAACATTTAACGAAAAGTTGGTGTTTTAAATTATCTATATAAGTTATTGGTCAGTACATGCTCCATTCTAGAGTTCCATTCAAGATGCATTTGTAAGTAAGTGCATTTAATTAATTTATAGTATAGTCATTAAAATACCTGTATAATGCATATTCCGGTACATGTCTGGACAGTTGTTTGAACCCTGAAACAAAAAATATCAGAATGAATGAGCTGCGGAGTAACTGTTTAACACACATAGAATGTGTGTCACAATCGATATTAATGCCTTTCATTTTGACAGTTCAGCCACGTTCATTACGTTATTTACGTTTTCAAGCTGATTAATTTTGCAAACCTATGAAGCAATAGATTAGGAATATCCTTCAAAACCCTCGAATTATGAAAGAAGTTGTGTTACGCAATTAGGGTGCTGGTTAATCAGTTGCTTCATCAAAACTTTTGACGTTGCTTTGTAAAAAAAAAACATAACACCTTGTTAGGTGTTATGTTTTTTTTACAAACAACATTTTCCTTTATTTTTGTTTGTTATGATATAAAATTAAATATTGCTAAAAATAATTATACTTTTAGGAACAACCTGTATCAATCTAAGTCACATTCCTCTACCACTTTTTGTTTGAAGGACGGTCAATTCGGTCACCGATGTTCGTTCGTTTGTTTAGTAATAGATAAATATTATATTTAGCTAAATACCCTCGTTGTTATTTTTGTTGTTGTTTAATTTTAATTATGAACTTAAGTTTGGTTTAATTCTTTAAATTATGTGGTCGATGATTTTGGTGCACGGTAAAACTCTAATGAGTTTATGTTTGCACCAACTTATATGGATAAAAAATTAAGTGTATAAATGTACCGAATGACTAAATAAATAATGGCATTGCATTGTGCAGGGCAGACCGCTCCGACTATTTTGGAACTAATATTAAACACTGCACTGAATTTGACATAACTATTAGTGCTATCATTTTTCACTATAAGCAGCGTATTAAGAGGGATGTGCATATGTAGCCCGCGAAATTAAAATTTTCGCCTTAATTTACTATCGTAGTGCTCACTGAAATTGCTTTTTTTTGTATATATGAATATATTTATTAGATAAGTGTATGCTTTGTGTATGTATGTATTTATTGTATATGTTAATGGTACACCACTGACTACCTGCAGTATTGTCTCTCCTGCTCCCTTTAATCCATCCAAAGGTTGTCTGTAAAAGATCGCTTTTAGCGATAAGACCGCCCATTGTGTCACCCTATGTAAAATGTAAACATTTATACCTGTAACTTTTATGGTGTACATAATAAAGAGTATTCTATTCTATTATTTTTATTTATTTTTTGCCTTTTTTAGTTTTCCTTATTTTTGTATGGTGTTCTACTCGTATCATTGCTAAATAGTGTTTTGACCGAATTCTATCAGATTCCAAAAATACAAGAACTAACAAAAAAAAAAGAATGAAAACGTAACAGCCTTTTTTTGTCTCTTTTTACCCTGATCGTCTTGTTTCAAGCTATAGCGACTTGATTAAACATGTCGTGTCCAGACGTAAATTATTTTACTCTGTGGAGTCGGACAAGACCTCTTAGACCGGGATTTGTTCAAGATTTATTACTGTCCATGCAATTTGGTTGTGTTTAAGTCTATTGCAAGTGGCGGCCCTATATATAAATGTAGGCAGTATTGTGTTATTCGTTAGACATTATCGTGTTGGGAGTTTGTGGCGAGTTGATAATTTTTACATTGGGCTTCTTTTGATACTTACTATGTATTTTCTGCTACTGATCTGGGTATTGGATTGAAACGGAAGGTCTTCAACACATGTATACTGCCCTGCATAACATACGGTAGCGAAACTTGGTCTCTTACAAAACACCACAGAGAAATGCTGGCACATTGCCTAAGATCAATGGAAAGGAGTATGACTGGTATTAAAAAACAAGACAGGATACGAAATACCCTGATTAGAGAAAAGTCAAAAGTTATTGCTGTTCTTACCAAAATAGACCAACAAAAATGGAGATGGACAGGCCACATGTTAAGAGGCATTCAAGAAAAGTGGAGTAAAGTCGTGACAGAGTGGTACCCCAGAGATGGCAAAAGAAGCAGGGGAAGACAATATAAAATATGGGAAGACGAATTGAAGCTCACAGCGGGTCCAAATTGGAGAAGAGTTACGAGAGATAGGACTCAGTGGAAGTTGTTAGAGGAGGCCTTTGCCAAAAGGCACACTGAACTAAGAGACATTCTTTAAACTACTGAAGTAGCACACAACACAAAGAAGTTCAGAATTAAAAGGGCTTATTATTATTATTATTATGTATTTTCTAGTTGTAAAGTAGCTAAATATTTTTGGGAAATACGTACACGTAAAATTATTATAAATTTATAATTTAAAAAAATTGTATTACACTTTGATTTTTATATAGTTTTGAGACAGCTCGGTACAGAAATAAAAATAATAATTAAAATATACATTTTTTTTAACGTATCTACGTTAATACACGAAAAAAGTATGAATTGCGTTTCTAAATCTGTAATTAAAACAACATGAGTATTTAAATTATCTTTGTCCCAAAAGGTACCACAACGAACCTGCCATATAATGCCACAAAAATAATCGTCCGTACCCAACTACGAATCCCGGTATTCGCATCACTAAACTCGGGAACATAACTCACTGAGCCACGTCTTATCTCCAAACTAAGTATACTCCTTTGAGTATGAATATTTTAAAGTGATGTAAGATGAAATATTATGGAGCTGATTTTATAGTGTTGCAAAGTACACATGCAAAATTATGGTACTTATTGTATTAAATGGGACATAATACATAACTGGCAAAATTTGAGCGTACTACAGGGACCTAACTCCTGCATAACCCTTCTGAGAAAGAAGGCGTGTTGAGGATGTATTAATTAAAAAGTTGTTGGAGATTAGTTAGCTCCAAGATATTAATTAAAACCTGTACGTTTTTTTTTTGCAATTTGAGACCAGTGCTTACCAATGTACCTGATAATACAAATGCAAATCGCCGAGGGTCTATCAATTTACATATCAAAGAAGACTACGGCACACGCTAAGCAATGCACTTTATAACATTATTTTTGTTTAATTATCAAGGATCCGAAATTTAAAAAAAGAAACCTTTATTTAATTACTTTTTTTTCGTCTGTCGCAGGCTTTTTCGAGATCTATGCAACGTGGGAATTTGAATTTTGACATAATTATAATTATAATAATTTATCTTTATTTCGGACATACGTCCATAATTTTTTACAAATATTATAGTTAGTAAGATGGTTAGTAGTACACACAAAAAAATAAAAAAACAAGATAAAGAGGTGTTAGTTATTTGTTAGTAAACAAAACACAGTAAATGATGCCTATTTCCTATTTCTGTGCAGGTGTACACCTGCCCAGTACACGGTAAAAGGACTATCTATTTTGCACCCTCACGTTTTGAGGACAGTGTTGCTACCACGGACCCTGCTCATCATCGATGCAGTTCTTTTCCTTATTATGGAAAACAAATCATCGATGGATGCATCCGCAAATATATAGACAGCAATATATAATGTATAGACAGGTACAGCAAATATATAATGTATACACAGGTATCGGCAAAGCGCACACAGATCACTAGTCAAAGACCAAATTTTTATTTGTGGGGTTAGTTCGATCTTAGGAAAAAGTTTTTATCCTTATTTCTTTCAACATTATTTTTATCTCCAAATCAAGACGCGTTGCAACACGTGACATCATTTTTCTTCTGATCGTCCTGAGAAACACTTTATAGCTGGTCTCATTCATACACTAGGTTCAAGCAGCGTAATACAAGGCACAAGTTCAAACTCTGTTTATATCACAGTTATTTGCTAACTTCGCGATAACCCGGTTTTTATTGTGTTCTCCTTTGTGAGAGAAATGTTGCAGATTTACAGGTGTATGTTTATTCGTCTATCACAAATATGAGGTGGAAAATGGGTTGCTGATAAGTATGGAGATTCTATTTCTAAGTAACCGCTAATCTTAGATTGCCTTGAAGACATTTTATTCAGCCAAATCGCTTTAATATTTCACTCCTGGGTCTAACTTGAGGGAGCCATATTATATTATTATTTGAGTTAGTTATTTTCGTAAAGTCAGATGATGCATCAATAAATGGGAAAGAATAAGGCCGCGTCATAAGCAACTGCGATCATTGCGCGATTGCGCGGTCATCGCTCTCTTTTATGTGAATTTGACAAAGTCGCGTTTGTACATCAAAATTCATAAACACGATCGCGTCTATCGCTTTTGGTATAGGACTATCAACTATTTTTAATGAGGGTATAATTATAGTTTTTAAGTAAAACTAGAATACTAGAGAGCAGTGGTGGACCAGGGTAACAGCCGTGACTTACGAGTTGTAGGTTCAAACCCTGACAGGCGAAAGTTTGTGTAAATTATTTTAAATTCAAATTCAAAAATTAAAATTCTAAATATCTTTATTGTCGGCATATGTTTGTTACAGGTCTTAACAATAAATTCAAGTTCCAATAATATGACCTGCCTAATAGGCATGCAATAACTATGTATTGGCATTAAATTTAAAATAATTTTACATGTCATACTTAGTTATTATAAATATAAAAAAACAGTGAAATTAATACATGGTCAACAAATCAATCAATAATTCAAGAAACAATACAATTATAGTATACAATACAATTAAAAAGTTTCTCAATTTTTTTTTTAATACTGGAAGTTCCTTACTGCTCAGAATGTCAATAGGTATTTTGTTGTAAATTTTTGATGCAATGCCAAAGAAGCTTTTGTTAAATAGATCCGTTTTTTGTGTGTATTTTTAACATAATTATATCTTTTCAATTTGAGTTTATCAAATAGATTTTCATTTGTTTTTATAAATACGGCTACTTTATAAATGTAAATTGCAAGAAAGTTAAATATTTTAAATTCTTTGAAATGAACCATTCACATGAATCAGGAACACGGATACCAGCAATCGCACGTACACATCTTTTTTGCGCTTTAAACACTAAGTCCCTATTAGAGGCATTGCCCCAATATATGACTGCATATATCAGTGTCAACGAAACATAAGCAGGGTATGCGGTCAAAAGAACTGATTGATCAATAGCTTTGGATAATATGCATATGAGTACTGATTGAGTTTATTGCATATTGTGTCAATGTGTGTTTGCCAAGTCAAATCGTTATCCAAAGCCCTAGAAATTTAATGCAGCAATTTTCATCACCAATGCTCTCAAATCGGTGAAGGAAAACATCGTGAGGAAACCGGCATGTCCTAGAACCAAAAATTCGAAGACATGTGACATCTACCAACCCGCACTGGGCCCACGTGGTGGATTACGGCCCACTCCCTCTCACAGAGAGGAGGCCTGCGTCCCAGCAGCGGGAACATTATAGGCTGATAATATAAGCAAAACTACCCTAGAAATTATGCTCATCCTCCATAGAAAAGGGAGGATCCTCCGACCAGACAGGTGTTGTGGTGTCTGATGGGCAACTGCCCGATGGTTGATGTCGGGACGTTGTATATATTATTATGCTAGTTCCGCGGTAAACTCTGCTTGCGCGATGCAGGATTTTTGCGTGACGTCAGTGTGACGTGTCGTCCGCATGTGGCGATGTTGAAGCTGCTACAATTCCATCATTCAAAATCAAAAATCAAAATCATTACCTGAAGTCCTTGCTTGTTGAAGTTGATGTTGGTCCTCACTGTGCGATGGTGTAAGGGCTGGACTGGTCTGGCGTTGTTGCCTAAAGGCGCCTTAGGAGTCAGCTGAGAGCCTTGCATCAGCTGGCGGAGGGCGTACATCTGGGAAAGTATGGGAGTTTAATAAAAGTACTCGTTTTTTCATGGGAATAATTAATAATAAAAAATATGTAGATCAATAAATAAAATAAATTATAAAAGGGTTTGGATTTTTTTCTATTGAGCCTAGCTCCTGCATCCTTATCGCCATTATGATTTTTTTTTCGAAATGAAGGCCATGTATGAAACCTTTATAAATCGATAGGCTGTTTAATATAACTCAAAAATATACTTGAGTAAAAGCTTGTAAAATGTCATGGTTTCGAGTTATAGCTACCATAGATGTAACACAAAAAAAAAATGTCTTTATTTACATTAATTAGTAACATAGAATCGAAAATAAAATCGCGTATCGAGCCAAATGACATCTAAGAAAGCCCCCCTAGTCAGGGGATCGAGAGGGAGCGAGATAGCTAGAGTACGTTGTGATATTTCCCTTTCTAGTATGCGGATCGATCGATCGGACGGTCGATCTCGATCAATCAGCTGGCTACCTAACCTAACCTTCACTGTACGCTAGCGCTTATCCTGTTCTCTTTAAAGTGGATCTGTTATGGTTTATTAATTTGTTATTGTTCCCATACGAATATTACCACACGACGGTGTTATTTTTGTGGAATCAGCACTTTTCCTGGTCCACGAAGACGATTTAGACAGCTAATACGCTCATACCAGCTAACCTTTATGGCGCTACTTGAACAACTTTGTTGGCTTTTACGAGTATATTAGAAATGTGACAGTTTAGGACATTATTTTGTCAAAGAACATATTATTGTAATAAGATGAAAGCAATCTATTTCCGTAAGTTTTATCCTTGGCCGCTATTCAATAAAAAAAACAAAATGGCGGACAGAAAGGGAGCTAAAAGTTCCAAACCCCTTTCTCTTGTATCCTGGTTGCGTTTATAGACACAGATCCCATAACGCATAAGTACTCAGGCTGAATACAACTATTGGTGTAGATCATACTTGTTCCTTGTTCCTTTGTTTTACTTGCAGTTATAACTGCAAGTACGATATCCCTTTCGGACAAATTCGCAACCCTCGCAGGCTCAGTAGCACCCTGGAGTCTGGATTAGTGCCCGGTTGATGGCAATAGGCTCGCCCCATATTACATGGGACTAAAACATATCTGGTGAAATGTGGGTGAACTATACAATACCATATACAACATTAGTTTTTGTTAATACTAAACCCGAAAAGGGGTCATTGTACTCATCATTTTGAACAGTTTTTCTATGGGACCAACCGTATGTGCTCACTTAAATTGACAAAATGTATGGAGCAGCTGATTTTTATTTCGCGATTTCAAGGTTGGTCCCATAGAAAAAAAAAATCAAAATTATGAGTACAATGACCCCTTTTCGGGTTTAGTATATACAAAAATTAATGTTGTATATGGACCGATGGGCGGTGGAACAGACGAGTCCTGGAGTGGAGACCGCGTGTCGGCAAGCGTAGTGTGGGACGCCCCCCAGCTAGATGGACTAATGATCTTAAAAAGGTGGCTGGGGATCCAGTCTGGATGCGGACACCTCTGCCTAATCCTTTGGAATTACAGGCGTGATGTTATGAATAAAATACCTCTTGCTTAGAAATATAGATAGGTTTGTTGAAGATGATCCAGACGGCCGTCTCCCAACAGCCTGGGTGCGTGGTGGAGCCTTCGTAAGTTAGGTACTGCTGCGTGTTCGGTAGGAGAGAACTCAGTGGCAGGTGCTTGATTGGGAAAGAGGCCCCTGTAAGAGAATTTTGGTGAGAATAGACCTAGAAGACTTTATGTAGGAGCTATTGGTGATTTTTTTAAAAGACAAAAAAGATACCCGGTAACTTTTTCTAAAAATTAAATAAATATTATTGGACCAACGAAGAGACAGACGATCATTTATACAGGGTGTAAGGGACAGCCCTCCGCCGACTTATGGGGTGAATTCAGTACATCGTACTAAAATGACCGGTACATGAAATTATTTCAGGAACGTTATGGGAATCCAATGAACCTGATTTGTCACGGCGGAGTGGACGGCCGCGCTCGCTGATTTCAGGCGTCGTTCGTTAGAGAATTTCAACATCCATTGCTGTTTTATTTTATTTTAGGTGTGTTATTTACATTAATGGAGTACTGTGTATACATTGAAATAAAGGAATAGTAACTAAAATTACGATAAAAAAAACAATTTTCCTGAGAAAATTTTCAGTGGAATATGATTCAAAATAAGGAGCTGAACGCACCCTGTTAATTTGCGGAGCACTGTCCCTTACACCCTGTATTTTGCACTTTCAATATCATGATTTCTTCCGTAATGATTTGTTAAGTGCATTCTGAAAGTTGTTTTGATAAAGTACTCAATATTACTAAATATTGATTACGAATTGCAATAATAACTTTGTATTTTACAGCTTAGACTTATAACAATTATGTTGTAACAAATTTTGGTGAAAAAAAAACCTTTAGAAGTTAATTTTTTACACCCTAAAACTAAATATTCAGTGTCAAGATATTAGTTACTATTTTAGTACAGAGAACATCATAAGAGAGTGTTTCATAATTTAAGAGGCGATGGATGCGTAGTTTATATAAACGTAATACCAAAATAATTTGTAAATCAAACATATTCTTAAGGTAGTGTGTCTTTATTCCTATTGGAATACCGAATATCTGGTTCCCAAATATATATTTTGAATGAACACTGATTTAAACAAGAGTTATGAGAAAAATAAGTTTTCTATAGAAATTTTAAATTCCTCCTATCTCGTATGGTCCTTTCAAAATATATATTTGGGAACCAGATATTCGGTATTCCAATAGGTATAAAGACACACTACCTTAAAAATATGTTTGATTTAGAAATTATTTTGTTATTTCGTTTGTATGAACTACGCATATTACGCCGGTCCTTTAATTTAGTTATATTGAGTATTTCATCAAAATAGTGAACATTTGACGGCTATTTGCAACGTTGCCAACTTCTTCAGAATGTACCCTCTAAGTTTGGTTTATTTTTCCTTAAATGGCGCGGTTCTGTTAATGAGTTAGCTTCTGTTACAAAAACCGTACAAAACTGCTTACCTCTGTAAGTAACTTTATTGAAGGCGCTGGTGATCAACCTAAAGTCTGTGTTAGTTGGCTCTCCAACCTGTAAACAATTAGGTAATATAATAGACTTATTTACACGAAAATGTAAATTTAAACAATGGAATAGCTTCTAACAACTGAGATACTGGACCCGTCCTCGTTTGGGTGCAAGGAGTTTCACAAAATCGAGCATGTACTTAGTCTAATATTCTATGGATCTAAGTTACTTAAGTAATTCATTGTTAATTGGAATTCCTTTTTTTCTCCTTATGTAAAAACTGGTTTATGAAAAAAAATCATTATTATCTAATGAAACCAACAACCAACGACAATGAAAGTTTATAATTATGTTATTTGTTGATTAAGTAAGGCCAGTGACTAATACATTTTTAAATCGAACTTTTTTTTAAGTTTTACTCGATTGTTTCATTGCGGCTTTAGTTAATGGAGTGTTCGAGTCCATGTAATTTTTTTTTTCATTCCACTATCAGACGACACTTACAAAATTATCTAAGGATGAACGTTCATCTGCTCATTTCATTTAATTTTGCGATCAATCGGTCGGCAAGTGATTGATGCCGAGTGCCGAAATTCAACATTATTACTGAATTCTCTAATGAATTTATTTTCCACTTTTGAGACGAATTTTGTTCAGATATTTCACTTCGAGTGAAAGATGCCGCCGAATGAGAGACAGAAATGAACAAAAAGTGAAGTGTCTACTTAGTGCCCAGTTTTCTCAAATTGCTTTCAAAAATTGTATTCTTTTCCAAGCAAAATAAAATAAACAAAAATTAAGTTTAAAGTCTTACTACCTGCACCATAAGTGAAATGCCGACAATTCCTTGTGATTTGTGCTGAGCTTCCGACATATTGTGGTACAGCTCTTTGTTGAAGCCATACAGTTGAATCTGTCAACAAAAATACGCTTTAATTAACATAAATTAACTAAACATCACACCTGTTTTCCTCAAAGGTATATACATATATGCAAAGGTGCATAGCAGTCAATCACATTTCGCTGGTTATGGTTAAGTCCCATGTAATAGGGGACGACCCTATTGCCCTTAACCGAGCACTAATGCTGACATCGAGCTCTTACAGATTCATGCACTCTCTATTACAGGGGCCTTCAACCTTTTTAAAGTCAAGGGCCAAGAATACTTTGATTTGCGGGCCGCAAGGCCGCAACAAAAAGAAAATTGATTATATTCCATTTTAAACTTATAAGTAGGTAAATAATTAAAAACATAACCCTTCTTTGGCAGTCGGGTAAAAACAACAATTATTGCAGTTATTACTACCTATTATCAATGTTATGAAATTATCAATAACAATCTTGCGCATGCAGAACTCATTAAATTATTAACGTTGTGTGGTGTTTGGGTCACCAAGATACAGGCTGTCTAAGTTTTCTGTTGATTAAAATTTCATGCATAATTGTATGTTTGTGAACTATATTATGTGTAAGTTTAATAAATTAATTTGAATTTATTAGACAATTTTACAATACTAGAAACAGGAAATGATACTAATAAAATTACGACCGACGGCCGGCGGAGCAGATGAATCCTAGAGTGGAGACCGCATATCGGCAAGCGTAGTGTGGGACGCCCCTCCAGCTAAATGGACCGACGACCTTAAAAAGGTGGCTGGAACAGGCTGGATGCGGAAGACGGAGGACAAGGTGTTGTGGCGCAGCCTGGGAGAGGCCTATGTCCAGCAGTGGACTGATAGATTCGCCCCTGTCTCGCACGGTTTTGACAAAACACAGAGTCACACAGAGATTTCTTTATTTTATGTAAGTTTAATATTAATCTATTATACACATGAACGTCCCGAAATTCCTTCATTAAATGATGATGAAATGCGCATCAAAATCCGTTGGGTAGTTTGGTAAATCAACGCGGTTGCACAGACAGACCACGAAAAGCTACTTTAATTTATAATATACATAGATTGTAGTAGAGGGAATTGGAAAAACAGGATCTAAGAGTACCTAAGAGACATGGCGTAAAGTGTAACCAAATAATCATTGATTTATTCAATAAAGCAGCACTCTACCCACTACCCACAAATAAGTTCCCATTAAAGAAATACTGAACCGACTAGATTGAAAAAAAAACCGGTCAAGAGCGAGTCGGACTCACGCGCCGAGGGTTCCGTACGTATATGATGTTGAAGATTTCTGAAAAACTGTGCTATTTAGAGACATCGTTTTATTTTTCCTGTAATCTTTACATAAACTTCTATCACATAGAATAATTTCAGATTTTTATCTATGCAAACTTCGGAGATAAGGGGGGGACGGACGGTATTTGTTTTTACATTTTTCATCAAAAGTCGAAAAATGTGCTGCCTAAAAAAAAATTAAAAAATGTTTGAGAATGTGCCAACAGCGTTCTTTCATATGATACCCCACATCCCTTAGTAGCCTCACTTAAAATTTTTAAGACCTCCTTTCAGTCCCTTTTGCAAAAAAGGTATATTTTTTAAAATTTCTTTCTTGCTTGCAAAGTAGTTGGGGTAACGTCATCTAAAACTATTCTAAATTTCTAGTTGATAGCATTAGTAGTTCTCGAGATATTCAGGTGTGACAGACAGACAGACTTAGTCTCACCATAAGGGTTCCTTTTTACCATTTTGGTACGGAACCCTAAAAACTACTTTAATTTATAATAAGCAAAGATTCTAGTAGAGGTACCTGGCAAAACAAAAGGTGCTTAAACACCAACACACTTCTGTCTGTACTAAAAGAGACATGGCGTAAAGTGTAACCAAATACTCGTAATCATTGATTTTAATGAGACAGCACTCGACTACAACAAACAAGTTCCCATTAACAAATACTGAACTGACTTTATAGAAGAAAAGCTACTTTAATTTATAATATGCATAGATTCTAGTAGAGGTACTTGGCAAAACAAAATGTGCCTAAACAACAACACACCTCTGCCCGTACTAAAAGAGATATGGCGTAAAGTGTAACCAAATAATCATTGATTTTAATGAGGCAGCACTCGACAACCACAAACAAGTTCCCATTAACAAATACTGAACCACAATAAAGTTAAAACAGTAATAATGGCTAAATCAAAAAGTCATTAAGATAGAACCGCAGACCGCAGTCCACAAAGTTGGAAATAATCGACTGTAGCAAGAATTTTCGTCACTAGCTCGGTCCAAACATTTTCATTGATTAAATTGGTGAATTAATAGCGTGGCTGGAATATCCAATTAGGAAGCATTGATATTAAAACGACGCAAAAACAATGGTATCGTGACAGTTATTCGAGTTTCGTAAGTAATTAATAGTTATGAATCGTGATATCCGTGGATTGAGAACAATCACATATTTATGGACTGAAAAATTATTACATAGAACCGGGTTAATGCCCTTCTGAACCCTGATTTTCACGGTGCGATTTACAAATACAAATAGTTCATTTTCTTTCACAAGTTATGTACTACATTTAGCGGTTGAAGTGACCTTTTAGACAAAAATTGCTTGTGTTAGGACACTTCGCTCTTCTGAAGTTTAAAATTACGTAGTTTACTTACCAACAATTTTGAATCTTATTATCTTAAGAAAACAATACAAAATCATTTTACAAAAAGAAAAAGATATGCCAAATTTTGAATTAACATTAATAAGAATAAAATTGATTTAATTGCCTGTGGCACCTTATGTTGGTGGCCTCACAAAAATCCTCCTACAGCTGACTATGTGGGGCCTGCAACTGCAATGGTGGGCCATGGCAGTTGGTTATCTAGAGATCCCTTAACCAACTAAAAAACCAGGTGGACCCCTGCAGGTACAATTTTGTTAGGTGGGGTACTCCGATAAGCCATATATATTGCGACTGTGGGCCACATCACGAACGATGCCTCACCTCTTGCCGTGCTTGCAGTGCAAACACACCTGCACTATCATATGGAAGACGTATACGAGGCTATTGTTAAGGCTGTTGAAGTGGCCAAATTCTAGTTGAAACAAATTTAAAAATATAAAACCGGCCAAGTGCGAGTCGGACTCGCGCACGAAGGGTTCCGTACCATTATCTATAAAAATGGCAAAAATATCATATTTGTTGTATGGGAGCTCCCCCTAAATATTTGTTTTATTTTTATTTAATAATTTATTTTTAAAGAGAATGTATAACTAAATATTCTGTGAATATTTCAAGCGTCTACCTGTTGCCGTTATCAATATGAGCAAAAACGAGCAAAAAAATCACGTTTGTTGTATGGGAGCCCCCTTAAATATTTATTTTATTCTGTTTTTTTGTATTTGTTGTAATAGCGGTAACGGAAATACATCATCTGTGATTGAAATGAAATTTCAACAGTCTAACTATCACGGTTCATGAGATATAGCCTGGTGACAGACGGACAGACAGACAGACAGACGGGGGAGCCTTAGTATTAAGGTTCCCGTTTTACCCTTTGGGTACGGAACCCTAATAAAAGAAATCATCGATACGACGAAAAAAAGTTGAAGCAATAATAAAAGTTGCAACAGATTACTTGCACCTTCTAAAAACTGTGCAAGTCATTTGTTGCTCCAATGTCATTGTATGCCACAAGCAAGAATCTTGCATCTTCTAAAGGGAGCGTGAGCTAATCTTTGCATTTTTGCATTTTATACACATCTAACAGCTTTTATGTTATATTTTCCCAATGCTGCTCGCTTAATTAATGCTTGGCGTATAAAGACAATAATCTCCGAGAAAACGAAATATATTTTGCAATTTTTATTTCACATTCAAACCTCCATATTGCTGTATATTTTAATAATATTAGCTTTTTTCCTACTAAGTTGGGGACGGCTCCAACTATGATCAGATGCAGCTGAATACTAGTATTGTACATGGACTGACCTCCCTATCTGACCTCCACAACCCAGTCACTGGGTAACACGATACCCCTTGGTAATACTGGTTGTTAGGCTTTTCCGTAAGGACTGTCATAGATGTACGAATGACAGCCGGGACCAACTGTTTAACGTGCTTTCCGAGGCACGGAGGACTCTCGATAATGGATGGTCTCCCATCCACGAACTGACCACGGCAAGCGTAGCTTAACCTTCAATCGCCCCTGCGGCTGTTCTTATTGACCCACGAGCCAATTCATATTAAATAATGATACGAGTTTACAAATTAACACTGTCAATGCTGCCATTATCGTGCCTATATTATTGCCCCCTAGGGTCGCAAAGACCGAACTTTGACCCCTTTAGACTATGTTTGTTTACCGTCATTACAATAATTTCCTGATACTTGAATATCATCATTTTAGTACATGATATAAATAGCCAGCGCTGATAATGAGCTTTAATTATAGAACCATGCAATTCAATTATTCTAGTTCATGAACATACCGGTCTATATATTGTATGTAACAACCAGTCGAATTAATTTTCTCGTACTAATTTGAAAGTAGCGCGAAATATTGTTAAATTATTTCATTTCTGTATTGAATTTTACACGTTAATTATATGTCAAAAACTAAATGAGGCTGGCCTTTTCTGTCCTACTACTACTCTGAGGAGTAATGCCGTAAATAACTCAGGGTTACAGTCTATTTTAAAGTCCAGACATAATCTGGTCAGATTATGTGAGAACCATGAAGATTAGTGTCTGAAAAGGTCTTTTGATGAAAGAACTACACAGATTTGAGTGGACCTGTTCAGACAATTGAGCACTCTTTACCAGATTTAATATGTCATCATTATGGTCTTTTACGGTCAGCACCAATAACTTAGAGATATTGGAAAGACTTCAAACCAAAACACTGACGACCATCTTTAACACCCCTCAATAAATACATCAGTAATAAGAACATATAATAACATAAATGTACCGACTGTCAAACAGGATAAAGCGAAATATAGCACCAACTACCAGAAAAGACTCTCAAATCACAAAAAAGAGCTTGCCTTCGGACTCAGTGGAGATCAAGGTCTTCAACATAGAAGATTAAAGAGACATAGGGGTTCTCAACTCTACAAGATTCGTCAGGATGGAATGAGACACGTACCTGAGAAGTGTCTCACCAAGCTAAAAAGCCTAAACAGATAGCAGTAGCTTATTGTTGTATCCAACAGATTGCCGCGGTGCAGACAGAGAGGTCAGAGTGGTCATCTCTTAGCTGCCTAGGCATAATTTAAATTAATTTAATTTTCGAATAGTTTTTTTTTAATTTTTTTATTACGGACGCTTTTGACGTTTTGCATCGCTTATGTTAATTTAAAAGAGAGTCCGTGGAGTTTTTTTTTTCCTTTTCTTCTCCATAGGTACCTACTAAGCTTTGGAATGGGCAACTAGCTTCATCTTTATGACTGATCAACCCCTTGACAATTTAAAAGTGCCTGTAATTGGTTTATTTAAAATAAATGCTTAGAGTTTGAGAGAAAAAAAATATGTATTATATATGAAAAAATATTCTAAACAAATAAAATAAAATACTGACTTTCGATGTTTAGCATTATAAAATATTTTCATTTGAGCCTCGGTTAATTAAAAATCAAGCCAAACAAAAATATCTTACTCTAAAACCACGATCATTTAAAAACCCTAAAATGCTAGAGATATTTCGACGTAATAGCTTTAAAACGATCGCATTCGAAGTTAAAGAGCGAACTTCGGTCGTTGAGACCCTCGCAGCTATTATTGAGTGTTCGATAACAGTAGCGTTTTAGTGTTGACTTGTGTAATTATATCATTTGGTATTTGTTCAAAGAGAT
Source organism: Tiliacea aurago (assembly GCA_948098905.1). Taxonomy (NCBI): domain Eukaryota; kingdom Metazoa; phylum Arthropoda; class Insecta; order Lepidoptera; family Noctuidae; genus Tiliacea; species Tiliacea aurago. The sequence goes on along the minus strand of OX402589.1, from coordinate 10,483,179 downwards.
GGTCTGGTTGTTTTGTTGCTTTTTTTTGTGTAATTTCGTAAATTCATTTGTTTGACAGCTGCTATTTACTTACACATTTTTACTTCACTATTAATAACAATTCATAATGTGTGTACCATTTTACGAATCTCCATACAAAACTGTTAAACAGATGAATTGCGGGATATGAATTGTACGCAGATCATAATTATGAATTGTCAGTTTGTGACCATTTTACGAATTTGAATATGATTCATAATATTATCATATTATGATTCTGCCAAAGCGTCCATTTTAGGCCCCCAGTGCTAGAATTAACATCTCTGATGTTTTTTAGTCAGGATGATCATCCTCGAGTTGGTTTACAACTCTGATCAGGTTATTTCTGTCGTAGGTCACCAGTCTTTAACAAAAAAAACCGGTCAAGAGCGGTTTGGTACGGAACCCTAAAAAGAACTTAAAAGTCAACATAAATTATAAAACATTCATAACTTATTGACTTTTCCACTACAGCTGCTTTTTTAACAGTGTTAGACGCTTACCCTGCCCTTAGATAGTCTTTGAATAGTGGTACACTCCAAGTCACATACATATTAACTAGTTTTCGTTTAATTTGTGATCGACACAAAAGTAACAAAACAATGGCGGTTTGTAGTCGGACTACTGTGCTGCCACCTATGACGAGCTTTCAGTTTGTAACCCCATTGTTGACATCGGCACTAGTGCCACAGAGAAAAATAGAATAGAATATTTAGACGTTTTAAAAGTGCAAGTGACATTCAAGCTTAAGAGGCCCCTTCCCGGTCTATCTATCGTCAATGCGAGCATGGTCAAAAAGCTTGTTGTTTCATCCAGCACAAGCGCGAACTATTAACAAGCAAATGAGGACGCGATAACATTGAACGAAAAATAGTGTGCGGAGATAAAAAAAAACTTGTTCTAGGAAATACATGTATTTGAGTAAACCTTTCAAGTTTGTGAAATAAATGTTTATCATTTAAAATCTGCATTACACCCGCGAGGTTTCAATAAAGATGTTTTCTTTACTTTTACAATTTATGAGTACATTATGAACGGCCAACGTTCAGGTAAAATTTGTGCAAAAAGCAGATATAGTGCAGGCATAATACTGAATTTGTTTCTCCAAACTTTTATTTTTTGCTTGCATAGAAACCTAGATATAGTGCACAAGATACCTATTAGTACAAAAATTTCAAACGAAGATGTGCTACAAAGCATCACGTACGAGCGTTTGTATGAAAAGTATGACGGGTTGGTCGCTCTTAAGGTGGGAAACCATTTACGAAGTCGACTAAACATACCATGTATATTGGCAACATATAAACCTACATAATAAACTTCCAATACGTTACGTAACTTAGAAGATAGTTACACATCAACAACCCACTTTTCAATCAAACCCTCGGGCTATATCATAAATACTTTAACCCCTAACTGCTTAATAAAACCAGAATTAATTTGAAATCGAAGACGGTATCCCGAAGTTAGTCAGATATTGGAATGTGGGTGCATAGTTGCCAGTCTGCGGTCAGACGGTTGCATAGTTAGACTACCTGGCTCTGGATAAAGGGGGTTTTATATGGTACTAAATTACAGTGCGAAAGTTTAGTGAAAAGTAAGGTTTTTGTCCTAAATTGTTATTTTTTTCTTATTCTTTTCTGATTTACGGAGTCTCTTTTTAGGTTGAAAGCATTGGAGTTTAGAATAGCATAACAATTTAGCCTGAAGCGTTTACACCAAGTATTGTATTCTATTCAGTCAGCAGGTATCAGTTCTGTTGTAAGAGTTTAAGTTCGCAGTAATTAAGGCGTTACCAAATGCTACGATTGATTTCTATCCCGATTTTCACATAGAGTGAGGCTCGGAGGCTGCTATATACATATATTTTGTGTTCATGTATTTTACTGAACCCCATAATATTTGACATGGTTGACAAAAGTGTTCATTATTTTGAAAAAATATAATATTACCACTAAGGCAGGACTTTGGTACTTCTACTACTATTTACAAAGATAGAAATGAAAGAAAATACATTTATTTGCGGAAAAATATGACGCAAAGACAAAAACACAAACACAAAAAAGAACAAGTTGGGGGAAAAGATGCGTCACATCCACGCAAAACGGCAATTGCTCAGCATAATGCTGTGTCCTATGTGACTTAGTAAACTGTGTAGTGTGTTTTTAAATAGCACTAAAATTAGGGACTAAAATTATTTTAGTGCTAAAACTGAAACCCATATAAAACTAGCTTTATTTATACCGTGACGTAACTATAGGTGCTTTAATATTTCCCGGTACTATCTGGTATCAAGTTTAGTTGTTATAGAGTTATATCCCGAACACTGTTGTGAATTTGTGTAGTGTTATTATTAAAGGGATATTCAGAAACTGCACGTACGTTGCGTTATGGTTAAATATCCACCTAGCTGTATAATTTTAGCATGTTTCTGTGTATGATACCTAGTGTAGAATTCAGATATTCAATGTGCGTTTAGAATATGCATGATGACATTCGAAAGTGTGTGGGATGTTTAAAAATTGCATGTATGTGAAGTCTGATATTTGAGGTCATTGTACCTTTCAAATGTTCTGAAATTAATTATTTGGGAGGCGTCCGTTTATCAATCATAATCATAATCCTTTATTTGTCAGTATATGGTACATTAATAGTCTTAAGATTAGTCAACGGTATCATCACATTCTGCCAGTGTGGCGTGCAAATATTAGGTACTTCCATACATACAATTATTAGGTTATTATTAACATTATTGATTGCATAATTATAAATTAAAATTACAATTTGAGGTGTGTCAGTTAAAAATAAAATCATAAACACACGAAATTTATGTTCCATCCACAAACAATCCATCCAAATGTTGTCTTTAAAAGATTGCTTTTAGCGAAAAGACCGCCCATTGTGTCTCTCTCTATGTGTATATAATAAAGAGTATTCTATTCTAATCTCATAACATAACATCACGCTTGTAATCCCCGAAGGGGTAGGCAGAGGTGTACCTATAGTACACCCACATTTCGCCAGTTATGTTTAAGTCCTATGTAATAGGGGGCGAGCCTATTGCCATCAAACGGGCACAGATCCAGACTCCGGGCTACTACTAAATAATTCCAAATGGAAAAACTCAATAACGTTTACCCGACCCGGGAATCGAACCCAGGACCTCATGCTCATGCTGCCAGTGTTGCGGGTTTGTCCGAAAGGGATACCGTGGCCCTGGCACACAGACAACTGGAGGAACACGGGTGGGTTTTAGTCAGTAAAAGTCTGACACGCCAGCTCCGCCCAGAGCGGGAGAAGTTATTTGATAATTTCCAAATAAAAAAAAAACGTACCTCATGCTCACCAGTAGTGCTTTGGACCACTAGACCAATGAGGCAGCTTCTAATTTCAAGCATGGAACATCTCCATTTTGGCTCTCGGGCATAGTAACGCATCTGCAAAGCCTTTATAGGCCCACCTTGCACCACGTGAACCGTCGGCTAATTTTCCAACCAGTAACACAAAATCACTAGGCACTCACCTCGCCAGGAAAGGTATGATGATCAATCTGATGCTCCGACCCCCGGTTGTCTTCCATGCCATAATGGAAGTAGATCTCCTCAAACTGGTAGCGGTAGGACAGCGGGCCGCCGCTGATGTTCACTTGGTGTTTGGAGTCCTTCTCTACGCGGAAGACCAGGGATTGGCCAGTGTTTTGGAGGACGCCGCTGACCTGGAGGAAGAAATGGATTTTTAAGAAAGTTTAATGTATTAAGAGCGTTTACGACGTACGGCATTTCATACAAACTTTCAAGCCCTCGTTTTTCGAAATGACTGAACCGATTTTAATGAAACTTCATAGGTACACATAAGCAGGATACAAAGATCTACAAATTTCGTTAAGAATATTTCCGCAATGTCTTATTTAAAAACAGATAACTGGAAATCTCTGTTTCTATGGAAAATTTTAAATCGGTCTAATTTGGCTGTAACACTATTTTTCGAAAATGTTCTTAACTAACTTTTTAGACCTTTGTATCCTGCTTATGCGTATGAAGTTTCATTAAAATTGGTTCAGTCATTTCGAAAAACAAGGGCTTTATAGTTTGTATGAAATGCCGTACGTCGTAAACGCTCTTAAGGCCTGCTTGCACCAAAAATCATTAAATGCGTTTATCGCTTAATATATTTTAGAACATCATTCTCTCTCTGTCATCTTCAAACGTTAAAAAAAACAAGTTCTTAATAATTCATTACAATCTAGCCTTTAAGACTAAATTGCATAATAGTCTTATTAGGCTAGATTGTTATTAATTATTAAGAACTTGGTTCTTTTTAATAAACCACAAAAAAAATCTTCAAACGATCGAAAAATTGTAGCGAATCAACATCATCTCAGACAAAATACATCTACCTACTCTTCGACGATAGGCCTCACCCAAGCATCGTCATAGCGATGCTTGTACTGCAGAACTTGACTTTAACGTGCCCTTTATCAGATACTAGCAACCAATTCCTGCTTCTCAAGGAATTTTGCGACTTGAAAAAACATCCCGATTTCTTGATTATAATTATGTAAGTTTAATATTAATGTATACACGCGCAAGCCAACACCAAAATAATAATCAACACGAATCGGTATGAATCACACTGTCGGCTCCCCATGGGGTGTCCGTGGGGTGCCCATGGGGTGTTCTATCAATCAATGGGTCGCACCTTGATTAGAACCTGGCAACTTATGCGCTTTGAGTGGAGATGATGTATGGCTTGTTGACACGCGAGGGACGAAACTGTAGAGGCGATGGAAGTGGCTTGTAAAGAGAAATGGGAATAGTTTTTTTTTTGTGAGTGGTGGTTGCCTTTTTGGTAAATTAGTAGAGGATTTAATGTAGTTCTAGATGTAAAATTGACTCACAACCAGGCTCAAATCGGTTCTTTTGACTCAATTATAATTAGGCAAAAAAATCGTCATAAGTAAAATCTGTGAGACTTCTGAATGAAAGAGAAAGAAATAGTTCGTTTTAATGTGCAAAAAGTTAGCCTCACTAACTCGCCGGCTTCGAGGGAGTGGCAACAGAATCCTAAGGATGATTGCTGTCAAACCTGCGGGGTAATTGCGTAACACCATAGCAGTAGAAATCGGTCTCAATGACAGTTCAACAACATTTATTGCGTTATTTACGTTGTTGAGTAAACAAAGTTTTCGAACATATGAAGCAATGGATTAGAAATAAACTTCAAAATCATTCCAATTCCGATTCAAACTGCGTTACGCAATTAAGGGGCAGTATCGGCAGCTGTAGAAAGGCTCAGGTTACATGTTGCCTGATGAATAGTTTAGTATTTTAATTTATTTTTAGTTATTTAGTTCAAGTTTATTTAATTGACCTTGTCATGACTACGAGTAACATAGTTTTAAGATAATGCAATTGGTACAGGCAAAATATGAACAAAAATTGTCTGAATTATTATTTTTATTTTTTCTTTCATGCTGTGATCAATATTGGCTATAATTAAGTACACGTCCAATTGTTCAATTTCCAACTGATCAAACTAAATTGCAAATCTGATATCCGATAATTAGGACCAGAAAATTTTCATAAATAGATGAATTCTTCGTACTTGGTAAACCGGGTTTTGCAATACAAATTATTACGTCAAAGAGTCATAGAATAATTAATTAATAATACATAATTAAAATTCAAAATATAAAAAATTTGCTGCTAAACGTTTCATATAGTTTGAATTCTACACGAGCAGCCTGTGGGTCTCATACACGCGCAGACAGTACAACGCCTTGCGTGTGCAATATAGTAATGCATTCAGGGTAGGCTGAAGATTGTAAATACTACCTTTATATTGTATAAATTCAATCTCTTATTATTGTATAATTGCATAGCACATGTGTAATTTACATACTGATAAAACCATTAAATTGAGACCTCTCACTAAAAATAAATTGAAAATGTTTAATAATAATGTCCTTAGCAATCTTTCAACATTTAGTTTTGATTCGCAAGACCCCAATTTAAACTATGGTACATTGTTTTCTACAGTATGCCAAGCGTGTCCTGTAGAAAAATTTACCATCAATTCTAAACCAAAATTTAATGAATGGGCCACTGCTGGCATTAGAAAAACCAGAAATATTTTATATAACTTGTACTACGAAAAATCATTGACATCTGATCAAGCCCTTCATAATTATGTAAGAAACTATTCTAAGATATTCATAAGAGTCTGTGCTCAAGCTAAATCTAAATTAATTAGTAACAAAATTTGTATTTCTAATAATAAAATAAAAGCTGTGTGGCAGGTAATTAACAAATAAACTGGAAACACAAAACAATTCATAATGAAACCATTTCAGATAAGTTAAAAGTTGCTGAGACACTAGAAAATTTCTTTACCAACATCCCAATAGACCTAACGGAACTCTTTCCTCATCATTTTTATTAGCTGAATTACTTCTCAAAGAAAACTTCTCTAAGGACATTCCAAGTTTTGAATTCAAGCCTATTTCTATTGTTACAATTAAAAAAGCATTCAAAAGTCTTAACATAAAGAACACTGAAAGACTTATGGGGGATTTCCGTTAAGGTTCTTGGAGATATTATTGACACAATAGCCCCTGTTTTAACAGACATATTTAATCAATGTTTAGACAGCGGTATGTTTCCTAATTTAATGAAACATAGTAAAGTAGTACCAATTTTCAAATCGGGAAGTAAGAGTGATCCTTCTAATTATAGACCTATATCTGTGCTACCAGCATTGAGTAAAATATATGAATAAATCATGCTAGACCAGATGTTGTCGCATTTTAATTCAAATGGGATTTTACATAGTAATCAGTTTGGTTTCACGAAAGGTAGGTCGACGACTGACGCAGGAGTAAAACTCATCAGTCACATTTTGGAATCCTGGGAGAAATCCCAGGATGCCATTGGCATTTTCGGTGACCTCTCAAAAGCGCTTGACTGCGTTGAACACAATACACTGATCTATAAATTACACCACTACGGAATTCGTGGACAAGCTGCTGATCTTGTTCTTTCTTATCTATCAAACAGGCAGCAAAAAGTAAACGTTAACGGGGTGACGTCATCGGGATCTCTAGTAAGGATGGGCGTGCCTCAAGGTTCAATTCTTGGCCCTTTCTTATTTCTAGTTTATATAAATGATCTTCCTTACATGATGGCTAACTTATCGGATATACCTAATTCTATTCGCTGATGACACTTCTCTTATTTTAAATAGATAGAAAAGATACGGATGTCTTACACGTCAACAATAGTCTGGCTGTTCTTTCGAAATGGTTCGCAGCTAATAATCTCTTACTTAATGCGAACAAAACAAAATGTCTTAAATTCTCATTACCAAATGTACCCCAATTAGGTCTTAATTTAAAACTTGATGGTAAGAAGCTAGATGCTATTACGGAAACTGTATTTCTAGGAATTACTCTAGATTCCAAATTGCAGTGGGTTGCCCACATTAGAGCTCTTTCAGGTAGATTAAGTTCAGCTGCATATGCAGTAAGAAAAATAAGGCAGTTGATAGATATAGCCACAGCTAGGTTAGTGTACTTTGCTTACTTCCACAGTATTATGTCTTATGGCGTTCTGCTGTGGGGATCGGCAGCCGACGTAGATTCAATTTTCATTTTACAAAAGAGGGCAATCCGCGCGATCTATGGAATGGGTCCTCGTGAGTCCCTTAGAAACAAATTCAAAGACATTGTTGTACTAATTCTGCCTTCTCTTTATATCTTAGAAAGTATTTTATATGTTCGCAAAAACTTAGGACTTTTCAAAATAAGAAGTGATTTCCATAATATAAATACACGTAGTAAACATGAAATTGTGTTACCCAAATTTAGATTAACTAAAACAAGCAAGTCATTTCTTGTAAACAGTATTCGCTTTTATAACAAGTTGCCACAATCGGCTACAGAACTTAGTGATGGAAAATTCAAAACGCACATTAAACGTGCCCTTATCAAAAAAGCATATTATAAGATTAAGGACTACGTTGAAGACAAGGAAGCTTGGCATTAATTCCTTCTGTACATGTGGCCTCCCTGGTACCTCATTAACGGCAAAACTATGTAAATGTCTATTAACAGCTCCCAAATTACGAAGTTATATTTTAATTTAATTTTATCTTTATTTTACAAACTTCACTGACATAATGTTTTTCTTTTTTGACATTATAATACCTACAATTTAAATTTCAACAAGGTTCTAACTTTTATTATTTTAATCATATTTTATATTGTTTTTTTTTGTCAATGTGAGGACGTTGTAGGCTTATTAGACAGTAGATCTGTAGACCATTTTCTATTTTGTTAAGTACCTGGTACTTTTGATGGGCCTACGCTGTCCTCTCATACCTATTAACACTGTAATTTGAAAACATTGTAAAAGCCAATTTAATTTTTTAAAAGAGTGACCGTGGAGTTTCTTGCCGGCTCTTCTCCATAGGAAACGACCAATTGGAACCGTGCACCTAGCTTCTGACGTTTCATAAGTGCCCATGTAGGCTTATGTGAAATAAAAATATTTTTGATTTTGATTTTGTGAGCACTATGTACCTACCATTTTCTGAGTATGTCTTTTATTGACTTGAATGTGCCCTGGCAGCTGAGAGTATGTCATGCTCACTCAAATGTCTCGCTGATGATGGCGTGTGTGTTGGATCATTAAGTTCCCTTCAAAATGGTGCTGATCCATGCGTCATGTTCGTGAACGGGCGCCGTCAGTAGGGACTGGTCATTTCTTAGCTGCCACGGCTTATTTTAATTGCTTTTTATATTTTTATTACGGACGCTTTTAACGTGCACGTCTTTCTACATTGTTCTCACATGTTGTCAACCTATATGATGTAACCAATAATAAGTAACAATATTTTGATTTAAAAGAGTGTCCGTGGAGTTTCTTGCCCGTTCTTCTCCATAGGAACCTACTACGCTTTGGAATGGGCAACTAGCTTCATCTCTCTGACTGACCGACCCCTTGACAGTTCAAAAGTGCCTGTAATAGGTTTATTAGAAATAAATGCATTTGGCCTTATTACAAAACAAGGTTTATCTTCAGACCCAAGTTTTAACAATGGAGAGATTATTGAATTTCGAACTTTATTCCGTCTAAGGTGCAGTTCCTAACACAAAACTGACAACTTAGTACCGAAATATGTTTTTAGTTTTGTATAAAGAACGGTATTTCAATCACTGTTACGATCTTATTACAAAAACTGGCTCCATGGTATAAGCCATGTCAAAATATAAATCTTGTTTTGTAATAAGACGGATTGAGTTTGAGTTTGAGTTTTGGGTGCTGATGAAGCTGCCCACTTTCTGCAGCGCATCAAGGATGTTTGCCGAGTCGCAAGTCGACTGTTTCTATTTTACTATGCGAAAACGGTGTACATCCCTGTTGCGCAGGGTTCGGGCTAGCTCCAACGGCATCCTGAGGACATTCGCGCAGAGATTTGATTGCCAGTACCTGAACCTGTATGCACATACTGAGCAGTCGAGGTCGGTAATGTGTTTATGTGGTATTGTTAATTGTGTTTTTTTTTTATGTTTTTATTTTTTTTAGTTTTTATTTTTTTTGGTTTTAGTTTTTAATTTGACGGCATGGTTGGCGCAGTGGTTAAATGATTGACTGCTGCGCTGCGTGTCGCGGATTTGATTCCCGCACGGAACAAATATTTTTATGACCTACAAGTAGTAGTTCCGGGTCTGGTTGTTTGTGTATCTGAGTTTAAATGTTTGTAAACGCACCCACAATACAGGACAAATTCCTAGTGTGGAGCAACGTTTTAAAAAAAAATATATATATTTTTAATTTGGTAAAACATTTTGTGCCTATGAACCCTATTGGTCGAAATAAACGTTTTTTTTTTATATAGTGGCAAATATGTTGATCGATTACTTAATATACTTTAGTAGAAAACAGGTCACTATGCCAAAAACTGCACTCAACGGATTTTAAAGCACGTTCCATTCATTTAACTTCCCTGTTATTTCGTTGAGGGAGTGACTTGGCTTATAGATAATGTTATGTAAGAGATAGCTACGAACATTTTAGTTTAATAAATTACTTTAAAATGGTATTCTTAAGGTGTAAGTTAAATATACGTAAATACAGTTCGTATGCCGAGTGTAATCAATTTGTGTATAGACAAATTGAAATCAAAACTCACTTGGATAGTAAAAGCAGTTTTTAAAAATGCTGCTTACTTTTGCTTCTCCTCATCAAACGATAAGAAGCTTGAAAGATTCAATTCTATAACAGATTATAAAATCTTTACAAAAAGAAAAAAACAACCGGCTTCCAAAAACACTACAAAGTGAAAAATAACTTTAATTTCGGAAGTCGGTCTCATTGGATCTATATTTTAGTTTTTTGCCACCGACTTCCGAAATTAAAGTTATTTTTAATAATGTAGTGTTTTTTGGAAGTCTTTATTTTTTTTTTGCTAAAATATTTTTAATTTTCACTTTTTAGTTGGTCAGTTTGTAATTTATTAAAGTTACAATAGCCTAATGATAATTGCTCCACCTTTTACAAAGTATTGCTTTTCCTGATGCAGAGACGTTAGTCGTTGAGGAGTTCCCTGTTAAGAATCCAGGAGAACTGACACTGTGTCTGACCATAGGCATTGTGACGAGTATAGATTGCTTATCAACCATATTAAAGTACCTAATCGAATCCGGTGGCCATCAATCCTGTGGTCTTCGTCTGATGACGACCAAATGGTTCCACTTCACCAAATGGTGCTTTCCAAGAGCAAAAATACACGAGTTACTATAAAAAAATACCCAAATCGCTATAGGTTTGCTTGTAATATTTAAGGGGCGATCCTCAAATTTTATAGGCACACCTATAGCGATTTAGGTATTTTATATACACATTTTTTTTTTTTATGATTTCCACGGAATGGGGTCATCTGATTCTAACTTGGTGACGGTGGGACCACCTCGGGATCATACTCTTTCAAACAAAAAATATTTTCAAAATCAGTCCTCCTTTTTGAAAGTCGGTTAAAAATAAGCGAGTTTCTTTGATGTCTTTAAAGTGGGCTACGGTTTCCTTTCGATTGCGATTCTCAAGCAACCCAATATCATAAATATAAATTGCTTCAAAATATTCATGGGAAAAACTATGAAAGTGTAGGTATTCTATGTACAGATAATATAAGGTATTACCTAGGTCGTCTTTTTAACGCCCTAGTAGCTAGTTAGGTCAAAAGAAATTTAATAACGAAGGTAGACATTTTAATAACAAAGATTGATGCTTTTCAGTGAAGTAAGTAATAAAAGTGCGAAATTGTTTTAGTTAGAATAAATTGTCTGATTTTGTATGAGGTCTAACCTTTTAAAAGGCACAATCAATGGTACGTGTAAGGCGGGCCCCGAAACGATCAATTATATTGCACAATATCACGAACTGCGCAATTATCTTTGACCGTTTAGGATTAGTATTGAAGATTGCGCAAACTTTTGTTCAATAAGTTTGAGGGAATTTAATTTTTATTGCACCATATTTTAATAGAACCATGTAGCATACGTATTGTAGCGGCATCTACATCGCCACATACGAACTACGCGTCACACTGACGTCACGCAAAATCCTGCATCGCGCAAGCAGAGTTTACCGCGTGACTAGCATTTAAACAACGTCCCGACATCAACCGTCGGGCAGTTGCCCACCAGACACAACACCCGTCTGGTCGGAGGATCCTCCCTTTTCTGTAGAGGATGAGTGAACTTTACACCCTATTCCTCATACCTCTTGCCTCTAAAGTATTAAGCAGGTAAGAGTAGAAATAATTATATTTGACCACTTTGTCGGCGTGATTAATATGTACACCCTTGCCAAATTACAGCGTTCTAGTACCAAAGAAAAGGCAGAAAAAGAGAGGAGGGAGAAGGTTCTATGAAATGTATTTGTACGCCGAAAACGGCAGAATAATAATGAACTTTTAATAAAACTATGTAATAACTCTGTAACAATATTGTGACAAGTAAATGGACTATTCGATACCTTAAGAGGAAATGCGGGCGGAGAGACTTTTAGAGTAAAAAGTCATAAATCAAGGTTCGGCTCTCGCCTATTTCCTCCTCCAATATTGGACCAATTTAAAAGATATGTCTTATACTGAATAAGAAGGATATATACTGTGTCCCTATGTTTTCCTTTTTGATGATACATTATCTTTATAAGAGCTGGAACCCTCTGAAAATGCTCAAAATTGCCTGTTTAGACCGCTGACAACAGAGGGCTATTGTACAAATTTGCCAACTATTAATAAAAAAAGAAAAACATAGGGACACAGTATATATCCTTCTTATTCAGTATAAGAAATATCTTTTAATTTGGTCCAATATTGGAGGAGGAAATAGGCGAGAGCCGAACCTCGATTTATGACTTTTTACTCTAAAAGTCTCTCCGCCCGCATTTCCTCTTAATTCGCAAACTAGCCAACTCCACATTTCGTCAAACACATTTTAAGATTTAAGATGTTGATTTTGATTATGATTTTTTTTTTGTTTAACTCAAGATATTATCCACCAACGGTATTTTAGATTTTTTCATATGTAGTCTAAATAAAATATTATAAAGTTTTAAGTGTCTCCTGAACAATTAGCTCTTATGGAGTTAGGTGGTTTGCGGATTACTATTACTAAGAGTCTCTGAGCTAAGCTGGGGACAGACAGACAGACAAACGGACATGGTGAAACTAAAGGGTTCCTTGTTGACTATGGAACCCTAAAAACGATACAATAAGGCCCGCTTGCACCATTCAATGCATTTAGCGCTTTAGCGACCACTAAGCCAACGAGGCAGTTTACTGCCCCGTTGGTTTAGTGGTCGCAAACCCTACTGCTGAGCATGAGGTCCTGGGTTCGATTCCCGGGTCGGGCAAGTGTTATTGTTAGTGTTATTTCTCAGTATCAGCCCGGAGTCTAGGTTTGTGAGTTGATGGCAATAGGCTCGCCCCCTATTACATAGGAATCCAACTTAACTGGTGAAATGTGGGTGTACCATAGGTAAACCGCTGCCTATTCTTTCGAGGCTTACAGGCGTGATGTTATGTTCTATGTTAAAAATATCGTTCCATTTCTGTCAATCATTTGAAGATGCCAGAGACAGAAGATGTTTTAAATAGCTTTAGTGTTAAAAAAGCATTTAGTAAAAAGAAAATAAAAAAATACGTGAATTTGCGGCAAACTTGACGCAAAGAAGGAACATAAATACAAAAAGAACAAGTTGGGGAAAATATGCGTCACATCCACGCCAAACGCCAGCATAATGCTGCGACCCTATGCGAGACAGAGCCCCGGCGGCGGCGCTGGTTTTCAGCGACAGCCGGCGTTGACGTGATGACGTCGACCGGTGAGATTATAAATAAGAACTAAAATAAATACATACTAATTAAGGTCGGACCTAAGTAACTAATTAAATTAAACAGATTTTCTTAAAAGCCTGTTTAACTAACTTCTGCCTCACATCGCAAAACATAATAATATATCGTGACTAGCAAGGGAAAGCTACTACACGGCTCTCCCCTAAAACTGGCCCAGTATAGCGCAATGTATGTTGCAAAAACGTGGCCGATAGCCCGATAGGCTATCGCGGGCCGCATACATTAGCATCGCATTGAGCAAGCTTGTAACTCACTATAAATGAATAATTCTGCACGAACGGTAACTATATTCATTAGATATGCCTTTGGAATTAGCCCTTTCGTACATTATGGTACCTACTTAAGAAGTTAAATATTTGATATTTGGCGATTTCAGACTTTTGGCGACGACCACAATCGTCATTATCTGCCCAATCTATCTTGGGGTCTAACCAGATGTTGCTGAATAGCAGTATTTTACATGGAGTGATGCCTATCTGACCTCCACTATTCAAATACTGGTTAATACTATACCCCTTGGTAAGACTGGTTGTGGCGACTGCCACAATGATTTTGGGTTTTCGCAGCACTAAGGCTGGATTTAGCGTTAAGCTGACGTCAGTCGGGTACCGTCGGTCACGCCTACCAAGACGCTGACGATAAATGGACGTGTATGTATAGTGTATCACCGACGACGGTCAGCGAGCGCGAATCCATATCCACACCACCGAATGTCAGCTTTGACCGGTGGGTCGAGCACCAAATCGGCACGCGACCGATGTTAGCACTAAATCCAGCCTTAAGATAGAGACAAAAATAGCACATGTGCTTAATACAAAAAAAAAAACACTTGTCAAAGCAAGACAAATGTGCAGAATTAGGGACCAATATTGGTAGGATTTTCAAATCGGGAACGTATAACGAACAAAATGTTATTAGTGACCGACTAAAGTATTGAGGTCTGTAGGAGCCCTAATCTAACCGAACGTATAGCTGTTATTTAGCGTACAGTGGCGTTTTTATCAGTTTTAATGGATATTACATGTAGCAATTACATGGGTATCAATTAGTTGTTAGAGTTATGTCATAGGGGTTAGTGTTTGAAATTACTATGGCTAAAATGAAGCATTAAAACTGCTAAAATGAACGTTTCTAATGAGATAATTGTTAATGCGTCTTATTTGTGGTAACAAGTTTTTAAAAACCTACACATTATTATTATAACTTTGATGGTGGGACGAACACAGACGGTTAAGACCAGAGGTTCTACTCCGAAGCTTCAATCCGAAGTATCAGCCGAATGTTCGGCCGTTTTATAACTTCCATAGTTTCCTTTTTTGACTTTGAATCCTTACCCGACTTCAAGTCACATTTTTGACTTTGGCTTATCTCTTTGACTGAATTTTTTTTTTTTTTCTTTCGCGGTAGTCAGCCATAGTTAGCCGTAGTCAAGCAACAGCCGAACATTCGGCCGATTCTACGGATTTATGTTCGGAGTAGCCCCCCTGACTTTTTAACTCTGCCTAGTTGAAAAGTCTTATGAGTTTGGTTCTACAGCAATTCTGCTTAGTGGCAAGAGGCTATTGTAGAAATCAGGATGACGTCTTTATACAAATTTATAGTTTAATACAATTAATAGGAGGACATTAGTCGCAAAAATAAACAAGCTAACATGTCATGAAGCTTATTAAAATAATATTTAACATTTCATGGAAAATCAAACCTAGTAAATCGTTTCATTTGCTACGCTTTCAAATAGGGTTTCGTGGAATCATTATTATTTAGGTTAGTTAGTGTTCAGTAATAGTAATGGAACTAAATCATGATTTATTGGTTCTTTGAAATAATACCTACTTATTACTTACCTACCTACACTAGTACTTATAATGTTATGTTAGTAAATGACACGTGTCCGATTCTCAAAGTTTGTAAAGCATTTCTTAAGGGAAATATTTATCTAATCCTCTAAAAACTTATTGACCTTCTAATGAAGTACGCTTTTTAAAATTTAATGAAATTTTAAAAACTTTTTGGCCTTCTAATGATGCACTCCTTTTTTAATAAACGAGCCTCTTTTTAAATTTCTGGTCTTTTCTCAGTCGCAGTAACTAAACTAGGATACCCAGACCAAACCGGTCAGGTTAGGTTAAAACTGTGACTAACCGCTACATCTAAGTTAATCGCTTGGCTATTGGATATTTTTGAACCCCAAAATAGGAATTATTTTAGGTTAACAAGCAACATGAGAATTATTTAAGGTTGGATTTGGAAATGCTTGTTTTTAGAGTTCCGTAGCCAAAGGGCAAAAAACGGAACCCTTATGGATTCATCATGTCTCTCTGTCTGTCTGTCCGTCCGTATGTCACAGCCACTTTTTTCCGAAACTATAAGAACTATACTGTTGAAACATGGTAAGTAGATGTAGGTATTCTGTGAACCGCATTAAGATTTTCACACAAAAATAGAAAAAAACAATAATTTTTGGGGGTTACCCATACTTAGAATTGAAACTCAATTTTTTTTTCATCAAACCCTTATTGTGGTATCTGTGGATAGGTCTTCAAAAATGATATTGAGGTTTCTAATCTAATATTTTTTTTCTAAACTGAATAGTTTGCGCGAGAGACACTTCCAAAGTGGTAAAATGTGTGCCCCCCCCCCCTGTAACTTCTAAAATAAGAGAATGATAAAACTAAAAAAAATATATGACGTACATTACCATGTAAACTTCCACCGAAAATTGGTTTGAACAAGATCTGGTAAGTAGTTTTTTTTAAATACGTTATAAACTGCAATTTACCTTTTTATAGATAATGGTACGGAACCGTTCGTGCGCGAGTGCCGACTCGCATTTGGCCGGGTTTTTTTAAAGAAGTAAAGCATGTTTCCCACCTTTTTAGAAAGAACACTATCGACCCGACTTAAAATATAAAAAAATATTTATATGAACACAACACTCAGTTGCAGAAACGATCTTTAAATTTTAAAGACTACATTAAACACTAATGTAGCATTAAATCATTGCACAAAACCATTTTATATTTTATTTTAATGCTCCATTAAATTTAACTAATGAAATGTCAAACCTAATGAAACCGGCCATTTTAAACACTTTTACGTTGCACGTAACTTCATTAGCGCCCATTAGCAGGTGGTGAACTTTAAGTTTGACATTTCAGATTTTTTAATTTTAATGGGCCGAAAAGCATCCATTAAGAGCAACATTAGTGTTTTCTACGGTACTTGAATGCATTTCTGTAATTGAAAGATGTCTTTAACCAGTCTTTCGTCATTATCTGATTCTTATTTAGTAGATTTACCTCGCCGTCGAATCCCAGACCGAGTGATTTCATTTTTAAAACATGATGGAAAAGAGTTTCGTGTAAAGTATAGAATTTCCAAGGAGGCAGTTCTTCAAATTTGTAACCTATTTGATTAAGATTTAGAACCAGTGACGCAAAGAAATAAATCCATTAATGGCCTGACACAGCTTTTAATATGTTTGAGATTTTTCGCCACTGGATCTTTCCAGCAAGTAGGTATTGGGTGATTTAATAAACATAAATAAATCAACAATTTGTCGGAAACAGGTTGGGTCGGGTTGTTTGTCAGTTTGTTTATACAAAAAGTATCCCGTGAGCTAGCAAAATTAAGCCACCTCTATATTAAAATGCCAGACCGGACGGAACTACGTAGAGTTGCAGAAGGTTTTTATGAAATTGATGGATTTCCACGTGTGGCAGGAGCTCTAGACTGCACACATGTTAAAATTATTAGCTTAAGGGGGATACGCTAAGGTAGCCCGCAAAATTCAAATTTTATTACGTTTTTTGCAATTTGCAGGTCAGTAACACGTATGTTGATCTAATTATGATTCGCGGCCATAACCAATATGGCTTTACAGAATTATAATCATTAGAATATGAATCAGAAGTATAAAAATTGCAAAAAACGTTGGTAAATTTGAATTTCGCGGGCTATCTTAGCGCATCCCCCTTAAACCAGATTATTTAAACTACATTAAACCACAGAGTACACTGAATACACATAAATCAACTACATTTACTTTATTTTATGCTAAAATTGTGGTGTACTTGTACGTACGGATAATAACAGAACGCAAATGTTCACTCTTTTCGTTCAATATGGTAATTTATTCCTGGCAATATTGTTTAAAGTCTTCTTTAACTAAAGTGGCATTAAAAATGTCTAATGCTATCTAAAATTTGTTTGTGCAACTTCATTAAAGTAATGAATTCATTAGCGATAATGCTGCTTTATGTAATGAAGTGTTAATGGTGAGCTTTCTGCAACTGAGTGTTAGTCTGTAAGATAAGTTAACCCCAGCTTTTTCGGAGAAGGTTGCACTTTAGTTTAACTGTACTTTAAAAAAAAATAAGAGTCCAACTTTCAGTAGTATATCTTGTATGCTTATGGTAATGTAACTGAAAACCATGTAAACTTGTAGTATCGTAGCTGGCTTACCATGTTTTAGCATAGAATTACCGAGGACGCGACCGCGGCTATGTTAATGTTTTAAGGGAGTTCACACTGATTGGGCGTTATCGCAGCGTTTTATGAACGCCTTTTTTTCCTCTTGGATATTATTTTATTATGTGTAACATCTTTTTCGTCTTGTGTCTCTGTGGGAGTGATTTCGTGAAAAGGGACGGAAGTGTGTAACAGGAAGTTATAGCTTCAGCATGGAATAAGTAAGTACTTTTTAATAGTTTGAAATTAGTTACCTACTTTATAATAGAAGAATTATACAACATGTCCCAAAATTAACGCACAACCTCTTAAGGTGTCATTGTACTTATCATTATGATCAACTTTTATTATGGGACCAAACCTGAAATCACGAAAAAAATATCAGCTGTTCCCTACATTTATGTTCTCTTAACTCGTCAAAATGTATATAAAGGTAAGGATAGGCTTCTAGACTAAAGAAATAAGATACAGCTGAATCATCATCATCATTTCGGCCGAAAGACGTCCCCACTGCTGGACATAGGCCTCCCCCAAAGGAGGAGTTTGCCATAATCGCCGTGCTTGCCAGGCGGGTTGGCGATCGCAGTATGGTGTTAAAATGCATAGAGAACGCTGCTGCCCATTCTCTAGTAAGTCCCTTAGTCGCCTTTTACGACACACACGGGAAGAAATAGGATGGTGCTATTCTTTACGTCCGGCACCACACAGACACATATTCTTGATCATTTTGAAAGCTGGCTGGGCGTCTGATTAGATGGAACATATTTTTCAACGCAAAAATATCCCCCGGTGCCCGCATTTTATACCATTGTTGGCAAGACACATTGGTTGACATCCAAGTCCATGTCTCGGCATCGTAGGAAATGACCTATGGTGCCGAGACATGGACGCTCACAAAGGAGACTGTCCACTGCATACGAGTAGCACAAAGGGCCATGAAGCGAACTATAATTGGCATAACCCTATTAGACCGAGTGCGTAACACCGAAATCCGTCGTCGATCGGTCGAAAGTCTACAACGTTGGGGATAAGGCGATGCGGCTCAAGTTGAGTTGGGCAGTACAACTAGTTATATGCGGAGATGGTCGATAGAGTAAAGCTGTGACCGAATGGTAGCCAAAGAAAGAGGGCCGTCCAAAAGCGCGTTGGGTTGATAACATCGTCAAAGTAGCGGGTATCACCTGGATGACGGACGCGCAAGCAGGAAAATATGCCCGAAAAAAGCGCACACATAATACGTAGGTAGCATAGTATCTTTCACATAATTAATTTATCTGTCATTGCTTCATTCTTAACTCTTTTTACCTATTGTGGTATAGTAATTTTATTCTAGGTGCATCGTCTTCACATATAATTGAATAACTAATGTACCTATAAAAAATATTGTACAACATTTTAAAAGAGTAACGGTGGAGTTTCTTGCCCATTCTTCTCCATACGAAACTACCTTTTGGAAGGGGCGATTAGAATCAATTCTATTTTTTTGTAAATATTGACGTTCAAAAGTGCCTTTTAAGGGCCTATTTGAAATAAACAATTTGACTTTGACTTTGTGGGTAGCAGTGGGTGACTCCGGGCTGAAATAATGATGATGATGATTGTTGATTAATCATGTTCAAATATCGAAGTAGTGTGAAGTGAGCTTTATATGCGGTCGTGATGTTGAATTTGCAACGCACACTGTTGTAGTTTTTCACTCTGATTTCCGTGTGAATATTTTTTTAAGCATTTTTTCTTATGCGTCAGGAAACTTCATGTGAATTATGAGTTGGTATGGCGGTGGTAACCCTCACCTAATGCTAGGGATTTACGGCTAACTCCACCAAACTTTTTACGGTGAGATTTTTATGGAATGGCAGTTGAATGGCACAGTTGAAATGAACATTTACTATTTAGCCTTGCTTTACTTTGCTGACTGGGTAATATTTTTACTACGACTAAGCTGTTCTCTCGGAAGAGCCCTTGGTCAAGGGACAGTGCTAGACTAAGTTGATGAGCTGTTCATATAATAGGTTAAATACCGAGAGAACAGCTTAGTCGTAGTAAAAATATTACCCAGTCAGCAAAGTAAAGCAAGGCTAAATAGTAAATGCTCATTTCAACTGTGCCATTCAATTGGTGCGTGGTAAAAATCGGAAGTAACGCCGCCATCTTGTTTTTTCATTACAATTTCGCGCAATTTCAAATGTTAACCAACAACGCCCCTCTGTCAATGTTATTTAAACGCCAAAAGATCTTGTAGCACTCTACTTAAACTATTGCAAGTTTTCCGTCATACAGCTCAAAAGCACTAGTTTACAGAAAAAAATCGGCAAAGTGCGTGACGGACCTCGCACAATGAAGGGTTCCGTAGTTGGGATGCATTTATCCCAAAAACAAACTTAACATTGTAGTTGAAAAACATGTTCTCCCGTACATTCCGACTGCAAATGTTTGTAAGCACAATAATGAGAGATTTACCATGTAACACCATAAACTTTTTGTAGGTTTTCCTGTAATATAATATATAAGTAAAGAACTATTATCAGTATATTTTTCAAAATTTTCAGCTCAGTTAAGATTCCGGTTTGCAATATGTTTTTATAGTTTCCTTATTTGCCCCCCAAAAGTGACCCCCATTTTCAAAAGTCATTTATTTACGTTACATGTCCGTGTTTTTTTCCGTATAACAGAAACTCATATGCGTTCCAAGTTTCAATTTTATCGACCCAGTAGATTCGGAGAAAATTGGCTGTGACAGATGGACAGACAGACAAACACACGAGTGATCCTATAAGGTTTCCTCTTTTTTAGTTTTGAGGTACGGATCCCTAAAAAGGCACAAAGTATAGGTAGTAGTGTAGGCAAAATACAGATATATTGCCTACTCTGTACATAAAACGTTGCGCATCGTCAAAGAAAGAAAGAAAAAATGCGTTTATTGGCATTACAGCAAAAAATACCCCATAAAACTATAAATAACAGAAAACAATTATTTTAATGCCAAAAGGGCCATATCCTAGCGCCATATCCTTACCTTATGTTTATCGAACTGAATGTCTCGAAGCCAGGGGTCGAACAGCAGTTTGTCGGGTTCTATGTTGACAGGGCTCTGTCGCCGCCCCTTGTTGCACATGCTCCATTGTGGGTTGATGAGACCCCAGAAACCGGGACCTGCGGATAACAATAATCATTTTATTTCGAAAAATTCATATGTATTAGGAAACATTAAGTTTTATTTAATGGGCGTGCCATTATGCCTGGAGGCTTTTATTTAGGTACGTTTGGTTTACGTTATTTCTGCTTGAGTATAGATTGTGACGATTAGTATAAATATCTATATTTTTTTTTTTGTATAATGGTGTGTGCTAGCTAACGTATGGCAAATAATTTAATTTGATGTTTTGTGTTGCGTAATGCAAATTATTTTACATTTTATTGTATAGATTCAAGTTTTATAAGCGAACAAGCGCTGTGCTGCTGGGGAGTTTGTTGCGCCACTTCTCTTCCCAGCTAAAGCACTAGGAAGTAGTGAAGGGTGAGCATTTTTTGGGGACTGTCTCATGGAATTTTTGACGTTCGAAAAGTGCTGATTCTCAGCCTAGTTTGAAAAAATGACTTTTGATTTTGATTAAACGTAATAACTATGTATGTTAGTAAACATGTAGGTTCGACAAATAATGGCCGATGGAACAATCAAATTTCCCCGTAGTAACATTCTGGAGACTGTTCGAGCCTGACATATGCCCCGTCACTGCTGCAGAGGGTCCGGAGCAGACCCTCTGCAGCAGTGACGGGGCATATTTATGTCTGACCGCTGCGAAGATGGCTTTCTGCGTACAACTTGTCTAGAGGCTGCACGTGTAAAATGTCGGACAATACCATTGATGTACTATATAGGAAGATATGGTACGCGCTCCTCGACGTGGACCGCATAAATTAGGGGAAAGAACACAATCGACCTACATTACTCTCGGTTTGCGCGGAATACCTGAATCGTAGTTTGTTTCCGAGTTGTTATGGGTACGTAACAGTGACAATTATTGCTATCTCGTTCCCGCTATAGCCCGCGTAATTTGTCTGTCTATTTCGGTTGTCGAGCACATGACGCACGATATCGGGTCCATTTAACATTTACGTGATGTTAGAGAGTGGCCTATCTTCCTATTTAATACATCAATGGACAATATGCTTTAAAACCGTCACTTGTTGAACAAAGCGTCGCAATTATTAGAACAACGAGCCATGCGCCCGATGAAATTTCCCATCGGAAAAAATTACAAATTTCCATAAAGAAAAAGAAAGAAAATACATTTATTTACCACAGACTAAAAGGCACACAACAAACAAACCATACAAACTTTAATTCCCTATTTAACCCCTGTAAGGGGTTAATTTTCAAAAATCCTTCCGTAGTGTTCTTTTTTTAGGGTTCCATACCACAAAAGGAAAAAACGGATCCCTTATTAGGATCACTCGTGTGTCTGTTTATTATAAGGATTTCAGATATTTTTCAATAATATTAAAATAAATATTATTAAAATTGTTTAAGAAAATAGATGAAAATTGACTACATCCCCATATCACCGCAAAAACTGAGCTTTAAATTTTGAAAAAAATACAGAAAATAGTTCTTTACTTATTACAGGAAAACCTTTAAGAATCCTACGATCTTAAAATAACGTGGTAAATCTCTCAATATTGTGCGTACAAACTTCATTTGCAGTTTGCATATTGTACTTAGTTGAAAAACATGTTCCCATGTTCCCTAATACATTCCGTATTAGGGAACATGTTTTTCAACTAAGTACAATGTTAGGTTTGTTCTAAATTGGTATAAATTCATCCCAACTACGGAACCCTTGTTTTTTTAAATAAAGTTGTCAGCTGTTTGGAAAATCAGTCATTAAAAGCTATGGTTTTCTAGCAAAACGGTGCCGTCATATTATATTATAGCGGCCGTCGTGTGTAAATTACAGATTTCTAATCTGTAATTTTCACCAGTATTTGACATTGATGTGTCAAAAACCGCTCTGCATTTAAACAGCCGTTATTTTTTTTTTTTTTTTTTTTTTTTTCCTTCTGGCTTCGCTCTTTTTTTCGTTCTTGTATAATATTGATGAAATGAATTATAAATGCATGATGATGATATCCCCGCCCACTCCCCTTGAGTTTCAGTAAAGATGTGGCACTTTACTGAGTCCTCACGCGGACTTCTTGAGAGAACTTGAAGCGAAGTTGCACTGTTTTGTTTAATTTGCCTACACTAATGCACGTTCACAAACACTTAATGGTTAATAATCCACCATTATTACACATTAATATTCGGCTAAACACAAATTTTGGAAAATAAACAAACTGCTGAACATGACGCTTCACTTTCCCGCCAAGCCGATCAGCCGTTATTGCGTGACCGTTGCCAGCTTTCTTAGCCGAAGTTAAAGGCTCGTACAGACTGGCACGATATCTCGGGTGCGTAAGTGTCGCGCTGCCTGTCGCGCCAGTCTGTACGAGTCTTTAAATATGCACTTGCTTACATGAGAACAGCAAACAAACTGATATTTTCGTATAAATAGACTAGTGTCATTGAGATTCAAGTCGTATTTTTATAGCCTTTATTTTATTCATTGGCAATCCTAAATGTACAGTCGTAAACCAAATGTTCACTATTTTATTCAGTTTGATAGTTTTATTGACTTTAAATGAAGGCCTTCAAAATTTAAACGTTTTGAACATATTTAACGCTGCAAGTCTGTGTATATGCTTTTACAACAAACTACCTACTGACATTCGAAAGTTCATTAAACGATTTAAAAACTGTATTAAAACCAAACTTTGTAAAAAAGGGTACGATAATATTTCTGATTATTTAGAAGACCAAAAAGCTTGGGATTGAGCTGCTCGCTGTGCTAGTCTTGAGATAAAACTGGAAAACTTGACATTTTAATTAATATATTAAATCATCATTATATAAATGATTTTATATACGTATTGACATTGCTGAATATTATATACAATGTTGCATGAATATTCACTTTGAAACGTATTATATTTATTACTTTAATTTATTGTGAATTTCAGCAATATGTGAGTAATTTTATTTTATCTATAAATAGATATTTCCCTTTTTTTTCTTAGTTAGTTTTAATGATGGTCTGGCATTTTGAGCACCTTATGCGGCCTACCCAAATGTCCTTTCTTTGGTATTGTTCGTCGAGTCGTTGAGCTCTTTTGTTGTGCCAGTGATCAAGAATAAGACAGGAGACCCCTCTGATGGCTCCAATTATAGGCCCATCTCGTTAGCCACCACTGTAGCTAAAGTTCTGGACAGTATGCTGGATAAACAATTATGTAGTCATCTAAGAATAAGTGATGCACAGTTCGGCTTTCAAGCGGGACTGTCCACAGAAACAGAAATCTTATGTCTTAAGCATACTGTCCGGTACTACACGGACAGGAAGACTCCAGTTTATGGATGCTTCCTTGATTTATCGAAGGCGTTCGATTTGGTGTCCTTTTTTTTTTTTTTTTTTTGGGTGGGAAATTATCAAATAACTTCTCCCGCTCTGGGCCGAGCGGGAGGGCGTGTCAGACTTTTACTGACTAAAACCCACCCGTATTCCTTCATTTGCCTGTGTGCCAGGGCCACGATATCCCTTTCGGATAAACTCGCAACCCTGGCAGGCATTGGCCCTAGCGGACCCCGTCAGTTGGTGCTGACAACTCTTTGAGGCGCGCGTGGAATACGACGCGCCGTCGACCCGGGCCTGGTCCTTATCGGACGGTGAGCTACCCATCGCTCACCGTCCGCAGGCCCGTGCCTACGGTGGCCGGAAATCGGCTTGCGGGCTTGCGAGTCCCGACGCCCGGGGCGTCTCCTGCGGCGACTAGGGGCGCGAGGGCGCGAACCTTGCCTCTCCCTCGCGCGTTCCGCCTCCTCCTTCGCAAGCATTACTGCTTCGCAGAAGGAGGTGACGGCCTCCCATGCACTCTCGCTCCGAACCATGGCCTGAACCAGGGCCGGACGCGAGAGATCGCCGCCGCCGATCGCCTCCGTGAGGACACGGCGGTGCTCCGCCCAAGCTGGGCAGACCTCCACCGTATGCTCCACCGTGTCCTCCGGGCGATCCACACAGTGGTGACACCCGGGCGTTTCCTCCCGCTTTATCCTGAACAGGAACCTCCCGAAACAACCATGTCCGGTGAGGATCTGCGTCAGGCGGAAGGTGAGGACGCCGTGGCGCCTCTCTAGCCACTCCTCAAAGAGGGGACTTATCGCCACAATTGTGGCGTGCCCACGATTTGGTGTCCTATGAACGTCTTTGGGAGAAATTGAGGGCCACCTCAATCTCCGAGGAGATCGTTAATGTTCTTGATTACTGGTATAGCAATCAAGTCAATGTTGTTAGGTGGGCGAACGTCGTGTCCGATGAGTACAGGTTGAGGTGTGGTGTAAGACAGGGTTGGTTAACATCCCCTCGACTCTTCAACCTGTACATCAATGAGTTGATTGAGGGTCTCAGTAGCACTGCAGTCGGCTGCTCTATTGATGGCGTCACTGTTAGCAACATAAGCTATGCCGATGATATGGTGTTGTTGAGTCCTTCAATTAGCGGGATACGGAAACTAGTGAGGAGATATGAGGAGTACGCCGTGGCTCATGGGCTCAGGTACAATGCGAATAAAAGCGAGTTGTTGGTATTCCTACCGCGGAATGTTAAAATCACCAACGTTCCATCTGTTACACTAAATAGTGTACCGCTTAACAGAGCGACGCAGGTTAAGTAGTACTTGGGTCACTCGGTCACGGAGGACCTCGCTGATGACTTGGACGTTGAGAGGGAACGAAGGGCGTTGGCTGTCCGTGGGAACATGCTGGCTCGCAGGTTTAAACGCTGCCCGAAGGAGGTAAAGTGTACAATGTTCCGGGCATACTGCCAATCATTTTATTCCTGCACCCTGTGGGTCAGCTGTACTCAGCGGGCACTCAATGCCCTTCGTGAACAATATAATAACGCCTTTAGGATGCTGATGGGGCTATCAAGATGCTGTAGTGCGTCTAGCATGTTTATGGAGGCTAAGATTGATGGCTTTCATGCCATCATGAGAAAGAGAGCGGCCTCCATATTGCACCGTATCCGAGCAAGCTCCAATAGCATTCTAAAGGTAGACTAGACAGTCCTTTTCTTGGGCACTGGATTGCACTCCATGTGTCCAACAAAATATGATTTGGTTTTATTTGATTGTTCTTGTAAATTTATTTGTTGTGTTTCACTAACATAGGTCTTAAGCATTTACTAACACAATTATGGATGTCTTATATGGTCTGAAATAAACTGATTATATATATATAAGTCTTGAGTTGAGCTGCACAATTACTGGACAAATGCTTGCACTGATTGGACAGATCCACTCAAATTTGTGCTTAAAAGACCATTTCAGACGGAACTATAAGGTCCTCACATGATCTGGACTTTAAAAGAGACTTTGACCGCTGAGTTTGTTTCTCCATTTCTTCTCAGGAGTAGTCAGATAGGAAATGTCGACTACATCCAGCTTATTTTTTATTCTTATTTTTTAAGTGATTCCGATATCCTATTTACAGAATAAACGATTTCATTTCTCGATACGTAATAGTCACCCATCCACGAACCGACCGCAGCAAGCGTAGCTTACCCTTCTATCGACACTTGCGGCTGTTATTATTTAGCTACGAGCCCCTCAAGAAGAATTCATAAAAGTATGAAAACTAAGTTAGTGTTCGTAGTAAACAATTGAAATCAGAAAATCATTATAATTTAAATATTCAATAAACATGTAAAAGCTCAATTTCGATTTCGATTCAAAATCATAAAATATGTCCTAGAATTGCTATCGTCTATCGATCCAGTCGTTAAGATGCTATCGCGATAACATTCACTTGTCATAGAATTTATGACACTCCGTACGTAATTAGGATAACGACTGATTTTAATGACGTCCTTTGATTCACGTATTTCTTTTTAATTTAATTTTTATTGATTATCAAAAAGACTACCCATTCAAATACTTTCATTGTTTTTACTGGCTTCTATGTATCGCATTTTTTGTATGAACTACTTAAAATTTTATATTTTTGAAGTAAAACTTCTTTACGCTCGCTTGACTTGGGGAGTAAGCTGGTGAATGCGTGACGAGAGCGTTACGGAAAGTGTGATCAGATGAAGCGAACGGAAGTTGTAAAAAAAATTTTAAACATGGAACACACCGCGTCACCGCCGCGGGCCGCTTAATAGGTATTTTGAAATTCACACTGGCTGTTTATACACTCACAAGACCGCAGTTTAGTAAAACTTCTTTTGCTAGCGTTACGCGAACGGTGATTTCTGTTTTACTTCAGTCGTGTGGTCTAAAGCACACTCGTTTTTTTGTTTTTTGTTCGTCATTTTGGTACAACAACAGCTTCCGTTTAAAGTCATTGTAGCAAAATATCTACTAAGATATACATAGCTAATTTACTTAATAAAAATCGAGGGTTCGAACTTACGACCCTAGTAAGGCCACTGGGCCACCACTGCTGATGCCGAAATAAATTAAACGCAAAACGCATAATGACATACCATTACGCACAATTCTAAAGAAATTAGTTTTAAGCGATGACGAAACCAAAATTTGCGTAAAACGTTATTCAAATGGAAAGCTCATTCAACCCTATAATACACCGTGATATCATTCAGTAGGGATTTGGGACCGCAAAATTTGGTCACCATAGTGTATTGAATTGTGGGTAATGCGTAGTGGATGCACACTGTTACTGTTGACGACTAAAGTGGGTTAAAACACTACCCGGAGAATTTTTTATGGCAAATTTTAATCGAACCTGTAATAATTTAATTTGCGCTCCTAAAACTATAATTGTAAAACTCTTTTTGTGAAACCTTAAATAATTCCTATTTTGGAATCCTGAAAATACTAAATAGCTAAGGAACTGCGACCAACTTGGATGTAGCGCTCGCCCGCCGTTGCCGCTGCACCGCTCACTTCGCTAGCTCGGCTCGCGCGCGGTTCTAACAAAGTCAAAGTCAAAGTCAAATTGTTTATTTCAAATAGGCACATAAAAGGCACTTTTGAACGTCAATATTTACAAAAAAAAATTTAATTGATTCTAGTCGCCCCTTCCAAAATGTAGTTTCGTATGGAGAAGAATGGGCAAGAAACTCCACCGGTACTCTTTTAAAATCTTGTACAATATTTTTATAGGTACATTAATTATATAATTATATGTGAAGACGATAATTTTATTCTAGGTGCATACCTAGAATAAAATTACTATACCACAATAGGTAATAAAAAGAGTTAAGAATGAAGCAATGACAGATAAATTAATTAGGTGATAGAACATGGTGTTCACATATTTACAAAAATTGTAAAAAATATATAGGTACGTATTCCTAAAAAAAATAACAATATCAGTGTGAGTTAAGGTAAACCTTACCTAACCCATTTAGTCGGGGTGCCATAGCTTAGTAACTGCGACCAATTCTGCTCGCGTGTGGTTGGTTACAGTTCCAACCTAACCTGTGTGTGTGTGTGATAAAGCCAGAAAGTTAAAAAGAGACTCAATTTACAAAAATTATGCATCATTGGATGCGCAAAATGTTTTTAGAGGTTCATGAATTTAATTAAGTGTCCATCATTAGAAGGTCAATAAGATTTTAGAGAATGTAAAATATTTCCTTTTTAATGTGAAACGTCTATCATCATCATCATCATTTCAGCCGAAAGACGTCTTTTGCCTAATCTTTTGCCTAGGGATTTGCCATAATCGCCACGCTTGGCAGGCGGGTTGGCGATCGCAGTATGGTTTTTAAAATGCTTAGAGAATGCTGCTGCCCATTCTCTAGTAAGTCCCTTAGTCGCCTTTTACGACACCCACGGGAAGATATGGGATGGCGCTATTCTTTACGTCCGGCACCAAACGGAACGTCTATAGGCGTACGTAAAACCGATTGCTGGCGGGGCGACGCATGCCGCGTGGCGATCGGCCACTATACAGTCTATATGTAGTAGTACCTATGTAAATGTGTGTGTAGTGCGATGTTTCACATCTGCCAGTCGTCCCGTGACGGCTCAATTTTTTTATCAAAATCAAAAGTTATTTATTCAAACTAGGCTGAGAATCAGCACTTTTCGAACGTCAAAAATTACATGAGACAGTCTCCCAAAAACGCCCACCCTTCAGCACTTCTTAGTGCTTTAGCTGGGAAGAAGAAGTGGCGCAACAAACTCCCCAGCAGCACAGCACAGCTGTCTGTTCGCATAAAAAACTTGAAGCTATACAATACAATATAAAATAATTTGCATTACGCAACACAAAACGTTAAATTAAATTATTTGCCTTATGTTAGCTAGCACACACCATTATACAAATATATATATATATATATATATAATAATCGTCGAAAACTATACTCAAGCAGAAATAACGTAAACAAAACGTATCTAAATAAAAACCTCCAGGCATAATGGGTGTGCCCGCTTAAATAAAGCTACAGCTACGAGTATAACTCGAAGTCACAAATGATAAACTAGCACCATCGAAGTAAAATAAAATCAGTTAATTATTAATAACAATAACAAAACCATGGTCAGCAAGGCGACCAGTCACCACAAGCAGCACCCGTTCACGAGCATAACGCAAAGATCAGCCATCACCCCCCTCGCCATACTTGAGGGAAGGAGGCAACCCGATCCCCGACGCTACCGTAAGCAGTGACATCTAAGGGAGCATGACGAACTTGCTGCCGGTTGCTCAGGCAAGAATAAAGTGATCAATTTGTTAAGATCGCTAGCTAACCACTTATTGCAATACAACTCATAAAAGAACATTGTAATGAGTAGATTTTGTCACTAATAAATTAAAATAAATTGACTTAGACAGTCAAATAAAATAAACAAATATAGGAATTCATATAACCTGTCAGTAGGGAATCTATCTGGAGAAAGAACATCAACATTGTCTTGAGTTAATCACAGCGACCAACTGTTCTTATCGTTTAAGTAGTCGTTGATAGAATAGTATGCCTTTGAACAAAGATTGGATTTAACTTTAACTTTAAACGCATTAAAAGGCAAATCTAGCAAGGAAGAGGGTAGCTTGTTATAAAAAGTTATACCAAGTCCAACAAATGAGTTATGAACCTTATGAAGCCGGTGAAATGGAGCACGTAATTATGTACTTGATATATACTTGATTAATATGTACATGATTGAGCGACAAACAAGCAGTCGGCCCTCTTGACAGTAAGATATCACTGTCACCGAACGATATCAGCAACAGAGGCATTGCAGGTGCATTGCTATCGCAGAGGCAAAGCTAACTAATGTCTCATGTGGCTGTAATTACAACAGCACTCATGTATTTGAAATTAGAATAACGCAACGCTACTTGCATAATCTCATCATTATCATCATCATTTCAGCCGAAAGACGTCCACTGCTGGACATAGACCTCCCCCCAAAGGAGGGGGCTTGCCATTATTGCCACGATTGGCAGGCGGGTTGGCGATCGCAGTATGGTGTTAAAATGCAAAGAGGACGCTGCTGCCCATTCTCTAGTAAGTCACTTAGTCGCCTTTTACGACACCCACGGGAAGAAATGGGGCGGTGCTATTCTTTACGTCCAGCACCACACGGGACGCATTGCACAATCTACTCGATTTAAACAGTTTAATGGATTTGAAGATTCAAAGATAAGTAGATACTTTGTAGAAAGAAATAAAATTAGTTTTTATAATATCAACTACACTGAAAGTAAAAGAGAAAGGAGTGGAACTCTCTACCTGCGTCTGTTTCCGAACGCATACAACCCTAATCTCTTCAAAGTTAGAGTGAACAGGCTTCTTCTGGGTAAGCTCACTCCATCGTCGACTTTGTCTCTGTCACGTCTGCCCTAGACTAAGGTCAAGAGCAAACCCATCCTAAATAAATAAAAAAAAAGTAATAATTAGCCGAAATAATTAAGTTACTTCAAAAATAACTCAACTTTAGTTAAGTAAATAAACTTTGCTTACATTTACAAAACTGTTTTTTTAATAGCAAAACAGGGTTATGTCACAGATAACACCTAGTTCGCAAGTCTCAATTTTTGTGTAAGCAGTAAACAATTTTTTTGTTACAGATATGCAAACCTTTCTTTCAGTATAATAACCTAATCAAAATTCCAAAATACTTAATCGATATTGCTTAAAGCTTTTTCCCAACTACATTGAGGTCAGCTTCCAGTCTAACCGGATACAGCTGGATTTTACATGGAGCGACTGCCTATCTGACCTCTACAACCCAGTAACTGGGTAATACGATATCCCTTACTACTCAATACTTTTATTGCATTCCACATGTAGATATTCTTAGGTCCTAAACTTATATTTAGATCATATGGATTGTCGGGCACAGCAGAATAAGTGAGTTAGGAGAGAGGAAGCATTTGTTATTATACAAACATTACTTAGAAAAACCACTATATTAAAATAAGGATGTAGGTATTTTGCAAGATATGCTAATTAATAGCTTTTTTATAAAATATAAACAGGTTAAGAGATGTAGGTACTATTAATTAATAAAACCATCTGAAATTTAAAGTTATGACTTCAAGGCTTCTACATACCGGGGCGACTTGTCGCGCGACGCGACACGACACAAAGGCACCGCTCGTCCTGCGACACGCGGGGCCTTTGTGCCGTGTCGCGTCGCGCGACAAGTCGCGCTGGTATGTAGAAGCCTTTATATGTCTATTACTTAGATACTCATTTATCGAGTAGTAGCTTTTATTTAGCAAAAATACACTAAGTTTTATGAAAAATATTTTAATTTTCTCTTCTTTTTTTATTGTTGCGGGCATTTTATTATATGTATAATTTAATGGACATTACGTAGGGACTTGTAGAGTGCATTTTTAATCGAAAACTTGGTAAGTTTAGCCTAGATCGGTGTCTGAGTAGATAGCGTGTCTGAAACGTGAAGACACGTTTTGAATAAAATTCTTGATGTTTCCGCACGAATTTGCACGTTTCTAAAATGGGAAGATTTCTGGAAGGGTTAAAATATTGTGTTTAAAATAAGTAGTAAGACTGGTTGTCAGACTTTTGGGCTTCTGACGACCCCTAACGACTGTCAAAGCTCCACGAATTACAGCCGGGACCAACGGCTTAACGTGTTTTTCGAGACACAAAGGAGTCTCGGTATATAAAGATGGTCACCCATACACAGACCAACCCCGGCAAGCGTAGCTTAACCTGATGGATCGACCCGTGCGGCTGATATTACCTTAGCCACGAGCTTCCCAACATAATAATTTCATTCCATCTTATGAACTTAGTTGGCAAATTACTTATAATAATTGGTGAGATCGCTACCGATATTTCTTTATTATTAGTACTTTACTGCAGCGGCCTGCATCCTTTGTGATCATTGATGGACGAACGTGAAAACGTGGACCGAGGCGAATCCGAGGCACTCATACGTGAGTCCATCAATGCCTGGTTGCGGCCAAGGCTTGTATAGTGCTGTTCTCAAATAATGCGCGGAAATTCGGTTTAGTCCATGTTCAACCACCTGAATCTTTACCCCTGACCATGTTGAACCCCTAAATGTTTTGTGTTTGTTGTTTGTGTTTGTTTGTGGGTTGAACATGGAAAATGTAAAATTAAAAAAATAAAATAAAAAGTGTTTATTCACAGAAATATTTTTTTACCAGCAAATATTTGTTCTGCCAAACTGCTGTTGGCAGACGTAGCTCCTTATTTATTTTATTTTTTTGTTTGAATAATTTATAATTTGCACCTTTGCTGTTGCAAAGGTGCAAATTATACTTTAAGTTTAAACTATTTATTTATCCAGAAGATTTAAAAACAGATTTTTTTTTTTAATATGCTCTTTTTCGCTAAACATATTGAAGAGGTAGTTTTGCATTTTATTTTTAAAAGACGTTTTTGTGATACTATCGTTAACATCGACTGGAAGGTTATTAAAAATAGTCGGAACTAAAACAATCTACACCTTCGACCATAATAGTTATTGCAAGATAGAAGGACCTTGTGATATATTGTAATTAAATGAAAGAAAATTTAAAACACATATTAAAAGTACACTTTGTAAACAAGCATATTACAAGTACAAGCTTATATTATGTATAAAAATGTAACTGTAATTGAATAAATAAATTAAATAAATAAGTTAGGGGATTATATCCAGGATAGGAATGCTTGGAAACATGCTGGTGCAGCTCCATATGACAATCTAGACAAAATCAAACTGGTTGCTATTTTAATTGTATAATTTGTTATTTTTCTGACATTGATTTTACATTCTGTGATTACCTAGACTCATACACTGACTTATTATTTGAATTTTTTTAGTAAAACATATACTTTTACGATGTTTGTAAATATGTGAGCACCATGTAGCTATCTCTATCTATCTAATAAGTTACTTTTCATTATTTTTACCTATTGTGGTATACCTAGTAATTTTATTTTATTCTAGGTGCATCGTCTTCAAATTATAATCTTATAATTAATGTACAACTTAAACAAAATATTGTAAACAGTTTTAAAAGAGTAACGGTGGAGTTTCTTGCCCATTCTTCTCTCCGTTACTCCTTTGAGATCTTGTACGAATAATATTCTTTTTATATTTTTCACTACAATACTAATGCAAGGCTGCTGACAACACTACCCTCTCATAAACCAGCAGCACTTTGCATTCCAAATATAAGCTGTAGCTAATAGCAATAAATGTAGGGTAGATGAGAAGAACTTTTGTGTTTTACTGTCCATTGAGGGTTGGACGTGGATTAAAGACATTCAAAAATAAAAGTCCATGAAACATTCAGAAACATTTAGGGGTTCAACATGGTCAGGGGTAAAGGATGAGGTGGTTGAACATGGACTAAACCCAAACAAAGGATAATTTCCTTTGTTTGGGTTTAGTCCATGTTCAACCACCTCATCCTTTACCCCTTATAAATTCCAGATTCAATGATAAATGATAATGATAAATGATTTATTTCTGTAAGTAGGTTTGTACAAACACTTTTACACGTCAATCATATTTTAAAAACTAGATGAGGTCGGCGTTTCCTATCTGACTACTCTGAGAAGAAAGGCCGAAACAAACTCAGAGGTCATAGTCTCTTTTAAAGTCCAGACATAATCTTGGTCAGATCATGTGAAGACCATGTAGATTGGTGTCTGAAATGGTCTTTTGAGGAAAGAACCACACAGGTTGAGTGGACCTGACCAGTCAGTGCACGCATTTGTCAGTAATCGTGCAGCTCTACTCAGAATTTAAGGAGCTCAACGATGCGACGATCAATACCAAAGAAAGGACATTTGGGTAGGCCACTTATATGACTCAAACTGCCAGACCATGATTAACACTAACTGAGAATAAAAGAAAGGGAAAAAAAATATTATGCAATAACCCACATAGTCTTCACATTCACAATAATTAAAATAATATAATACTTTACAAGTAAATATTCCTGTGATTGTGTATAAAATAATAATTAAATGTCACTGTTTATAAAATAATAAAGTTAGCAAAAACAAAAAAAAAACAAAAAAAATAAACTACCTCAATATGTACAAAAGTTGGAGCAGCTCAATCCCAAGCCTTTTTGTCCTCAATATAATCTTTAACAGTATAAAAGGCTTTCTGGCACAACTTACGTTTAATGAATGATTTGAATTTATTAAGGCTTAGATCTTGAACGTGGCTTGGAAGTTTATTATAAAAGCGTATACATTGACATCGAAACGAGCCACCTATTTTCTTGAGCCTTGTTGTAGGTACAACAAATTTGTGTTTGTTCCTAGTATTTATATTATGGATATCACTGTATTTTTTAAATAATTTTATATTTTTATGGGCATATAATAGATTTTCAAAAATATACTGAGAAGGCACAGTCATTACATTAATCTCCTTAAATTTCTCTCTGAGAGAGTGTCTTGGACTTAATTTATAAATTGATCGAACAGCTCTTTTCTGCAAAACAAAGATAGTCTGAATGTCGGCAGCATTTCCCCATAACAGAATACCGTACGACATTACACTATGAAAATAGCTAAAGTACACTAAACGGGCTGTCTCTATGTCAGTTAAATTACGAATTTTTCTAACAGCATATGCTGCGGAGCTTAGCTTTTTTGACAGTTTATCTACATGTGGGCCCCACTGAAGCTTAGCATCCAAAGTCAAGCCCAAGAATACTGTGCTATCTTCAGGATTCAATTCTTCGCCCTTTATTAACACATTAGTTTTCACCTGCCTAACGTGAGGTAGCGTAAACTTAATGCATTTGGTTTTTTTTTTCATTTAGAAGAAAATTATTAACATTAAACCAGTGAACTACTTTTGAGATCGCGCTATTTACATCGTCAGTAACCAGCTGCTGACGTTTAAGTTTAAACAAAAGTGAAGTGTCATCTGCAAACAACACTATATCATGATTATCCTTTATGAGGTAAGGCAAGTCATTAATATAAATAAGAAACAAGAAAGGACCAAGAATTGAGCCCTGTGGAACTCCCATTCTTACTATAGATCCAGGAGATCTTTTCCCATTGACGTCAACGCTCTGAATCCTATTACTCAAGTATGAAATAAGAAGATCCAGAGCGATGTTCCGGATCCCGTAGTGGCGGAGTTTCCTGATTAACGTTTCATGAAAAACGCAATCGAATGCCTTAGACAAATCACAAAAAATGCCCAAGGCATCGCATTTATCTTCCCATGCATTATAAATATGTCCTAACAGTTCAACACCGGCATCAGTAGTCGAACGGCCCCTTGTAAAACCAAACTGTTTGCTATGTAGTAATTTATGTTTATTAAAAAATCTTTGCAATTGGTCTAAAATTAATTTCTCAAAAATTTTACTAAAGGTAGGTAGTACTGAAATAGGTCTATAATTTGAGGGGTCTGATGTACTACCTGATTTAAACAACGGTATTATTTTACTATTTTTCATAAGGTCAGGAAACTCCCCACAGTCAATACAATTATTAAAGATAAGAGCTAAAGTAGGTGCTACAATGTCTATAATAGACTTAGCAACTTCTACAGAATTACCCCACAGATCTGCAGTCTTTTTTACATTTAAAGTGTGAAAGGTTTTAATTATATCTCTACAGGTAATATGTTCAAAATGAAATTCCGACTCGCAAACATTAACATTTTCCTTAAGCAAAGACTCAGCAACAGAAGGTGATGAGTTTAGGGATTTAGTAGTTGAAACGGGAATATCTGAAAATAAATTTTCAAAGGCCACGGCGACTTGTGAGTCTGAGTTTATTATGTTGTCATTAATTGACAGGCTATAGTCAGTATTTCGGTTACTAGACCTTCCCGTTTCACTATTAATAATATTCCAAGTCGTTTTAATTACGTTACTACTGTTTTTAATCTTCGAACTCAAATAACGCAACTTTGCCATACAACAAACTTTTTTAAATAATTTTGAATAATTTCTAACATACAAATTGAATTCATCAGTGTTTACATAATACCTTTCATTGTACAGCTCATAAAGCCGTGTTCTACTTTTATGAATACCAATGGTAGCCCAATCACTGAAAGATGCGTTACTATTAACCGAGATAGTCTTGGGAATAAACGTGGAATTAAATTGTTGACAGTAAATATAAAAAAAAATCATTATATAGATTATTATGATCAGCATGCATAAATGAAACTGGTAATTTGTTACTGAGTTTACCTTTAAAAGCTTCCAAGCGCCTTGCAGTTTTGGGGTTAACAGTGATATCCTTTTTAGCCACTTTGTTGTTTTGGTTTTGGATAGTAATCCTTTGCCCACAATGATCAGAATCTAGTAAATTTATAATTTCTTTGTGGCTTGGTATAATATCTGTATAAATATTATCTAGGCATGTGGCACTAGTGACGCAATGACAAACAACGATAATTTGTCACGCGCCAATGTGTTCATTTGTTTTTTTTTTCAATAAACAGCTTTCTATTTGCAAACCAGTAAAACCTTTGATAATTTACCTCCTTGGTTGCTATGTTTTGGAGTAAAAGATCGTTCCATTTTTAAATTACACTATAGATATGAGTTTACTATGTAATTTATTTGGCCGCTAAACCACGACACATAAATATGGATTTTCATACAACTTTAGGTGGCCGCTGCTCGCATGTATTTGGCCAGTACAGCAATTTCGATTTATCTCGAAAAAGGTTGTTAAAATAATACTCTAATTTCCAAGCATGTTTGAGAAAATTTATTTTTAATATTAATGTATAAACCTTCCGGAATAAATTCTCTAAATGATGGTGAAAACCGCATCATAATTCTTTGCATAGTTTCGAAAAACAACGCGGTCATACAGAGCGACACGAAAATCGACTTTAATATAATTATAATAAGTAAGTATATAGATGACTAAAACCATACCTGTAACATACAGTACAGTAACACGATTATCACCAAAAACATCGGCTTCTGTCGCTAACAGTACCCGCGGTAGTCAGTATCGGTCATCATTATCGCAGTGGGCACGTCATTACCCTAATGTTAGCTGGTTTTCAGTATTTTCGAACCGAGCACTTGCTTTGTATAGCAGTGATGGCCCAGTGGTAACAGCCGCAACTTACGAGTTGTGAGTCATAGGTTCGGAATCCGATGCGCGCCCCCACCGAACAAGCGCATGAATTGGATTGCTCGGAAAAATTGTACGCCATATCCTTTGTGTTCGTTTTAATGGTATTTTCTATTTCATGATTCCATAACGAGAACTCTGTCGCCGATTGTTCGCTTTTTATTAAGAAGGAGATTTAAGCCAGTGACGTTGAGTAGCTTGCGTGTTCTGTACTGAGCTAAACGCAACGCGTCGTACGTTCAGCCAGTAATAGGACTCGCCCATCACGGAGCGCTGTCCCC
Organism: Tiliacea aurago; assembly: GCA_948098905.1. Classification (NCBI taxonomy): domain Eukaryota; kingdom Metazoa; phylum Arthropoda; class Insecta; order Lepidoptera; family Noctuidae; genus Tiliacea; species Tiliacea aurago. The sequence continues at coordinate 10,445,348 of OX402589.1, read as the reverse complement.
AATTTGACGCATTTAAGATTTCAAAGGTATTTAAAAGATCAATAATTATTGGTGAAGGTTTCAGAAAAATACGCTTGGTAGATTTTGCGCCATTCTCAGTTTTTTATCCGCGTTAGATATAACTTTACAAATTATTTTCACTATGTAACATAAACATAATCTAAAATATTCACATATTAAGTTATTGAAATACTCTAATTTATCATATACTTTTTTTCAAATCATTAACACTACTCGTTTAGACGTGATCTTCAGTATAAACTAATTAAAAGTCGGTTATCGTCGCCTAAGGAAAGAATATGGAATTTGTGTAGTAGATGGATTGCGGATTAAAATTATGTTTAAGACGCTGACAACAGGTAAACCGCTGTCACTGTCAGACTGCATACAAAAGAAAGAGAAACACGATGAGACAACGCTTGGAATTTATTGCAAAATATGAATAAATTATTTATTTACTCAAAAATGAGTTGAGTAAATGAAAATAAAAAACAACAAAGTTCTGCATACAAATAAGACGTTCTTGTTATTAATTAAATACCAACCGTACGTTGATATTTAATACAGATATTTTGGATCGAAACTCAAAGTAAAGGGTTAGTTAACTGTTAATTTGTATCGACATTTTTTTTCTAAACGTATTTTGGTAACAACCAAGTTCTGAGAAATATGTTCGAGAATAACATATATTTTTTCCGCTACCACAAACTATATAGATTTGGCAATATTTTTGTTTATGACAAGCCTACTTTTATCATTTGGCTCTTGTCAGCGTCTTAAGTGTTTGTGTAAGCAGCGGTGGCCCAGTGGTAACGGCCCTGACGAAAAGTAAAGCGCCTGACTGAGTTCGAAACCACGACCTACATACAACACGTAAAGGCTTCTACATACTGACGCGACATGCGACGCGACACAAAGGCGCCGCGTGTCGCGCGACGAGCGATGCTTTTGTGTCGCGCGACGAGTCGCGCCTGTACGTAGAAGCCTTTACGTGTTGTATGTAGGTCGTGGTTTCGAACTCAGTCAGGCGCTTTACTTTGTATAAATAATTTCATCACCACTGCTCCGAAAACGGTGAAGGAAAACATCGTGAGGAGACCAACATGCCCTAGAACCAAAAACTCGAAGGCATGTGACATCTATCAACCCACACTGGGCCCGCGTAATGGATTACGGCCCACTCCCTCTCGAAGAGAGGAGCCCTGTGTCCCAGCAGTGAGAACATTCATCATTTCAGCCAAAACACGTCCACTGCTGGACATAGGCCTCCCCCAAAGGGGGGGGTTTGCCATAATCGCCACGCTAGGCAGGCGGGTTGGCGATCGCAGTGTGCTATTAAAATTCCGAGAGAATGCTGCTGTCCATTCTCTAGTAAGTCCCTTAGGCGCCTTTTACGACACCCACGGGATGACATAGGATGGTGCTATTCTTTACGTCCGGCACCACACGGCACTTGACCGCAAATTCTTTGGCATGCCTACAGTATGTTCCAATAGTCTGATGAAAATAAACAAATGTATCAGGAAACGTACCTGTGGATCCCAATTTATAGTGCCCCTTACAAATTGAGATCTTTTATTTTATTATTTGAATACTTGTAGGTACTGTTTGTGCTCCCCGTCACTTGTCCCTAAAGGTTAATTAGAAAACCAGCGTCAGACAGCATCTGTCTGGCATTCAGGTGATACGTAAAAAATAAATCATAGCGAATTGGGCGGGCATATGAAAGTGACAGAGTCAATTACTTCCCCATGCGAAAAAAGAGAGCCCAACAATGCGCTGGAACCAAAATAAAACAACGTAAGAGCGCCAAACCAAATAAAAATTGTTTAAAAATATATTAAGCTATGTTATTGTGAGTTTTCTCTTATGATGATGGTGCTATTCTTTACGTCCGGCACCACATGGCACTTGACCGTAAATTCTTTGGCATGCCTACAGTCTGTTCCAATAGTCTGATGAAAATAAACAAATGGATCAGAAAACGTACTCGTAGATCCCAGTTTGTAGTGCCCCTTACAAATTGAGTTCTTTTATTTTATTATTTGAATACTTGTAGGTACTGTTTGTGCTCCCCGTCACTTGTCCCTAAAGGTTCATTAGAAAACCAGCGTCAGACAGCATCTGCCTGGCATTAAAGGCTTCTACATACCGGGGCGACTTGTCGCGCGACGCGACGCGACACAAAGGCACCGCTCGTCCCGCGACACGCGGGGCCTTTGTACCGTGTCGCGTCGCGCGACAAGACGCGCTGGTATGTAGAAGCCTTTATGCTGAAATGAACCTTTTTGTCGCAGCCGTGAGGCTATTGTTGTTAAAACATTATTTTTACTTTTTTATTTTGTTATTTGTATTTCGTGTTTCATGTAGGTACTGTGTCCAAATAAATGTTGTTCTTTCTTTACTTTAAACCTGAAATTCTAACTTTAAATCAACATAAAGATGATTTTCATCTGACCATTAAAATTTATTTTATATTATCTCAATTTTTGTCGATGATTTTTCAGTTACAATAATTGATGATGTTATTCAAACAATATTTTTTAGAAAAAGTGGTGGGATAAAATGTTGAAACCTTATAAATATACAGATGAACGTGTTACTAATTGCCTAAAAAAAACCGGTCAAGAGCGAGTCGGACTCGCGCACCAAGGGTTCCGTACGAATATATGATGTTGATGATTTCTGAACAACTGTGCTATTTAGAGACATCGTTTTATTTTTTCTGTAATCTTTACATAAGCTTCTATCATATAGAATATTTTCAGATTTTTATCTCTGCAAACTTCGGAGATAAGGGGGGGGGGGGAACGGTATTTTTTTTTACGTTTTTCATCACAAGTCGGAAACTATGCTGCCTAAAAAAAAAAAATATGTTTGCGAATGTGCAAATAGCGTTCTTTCATATGATACCCCACATGCCCTAGTAGCCCCACTTCAAATTTTTCAGACCCCCTTTCAGTCCCTTTTGCAAAAAAGATATATTTTTTTAAATTTCTTTCTTGCTTGCAAAATAGTTGGGCAAACGTCATCTAAAACCGTTCTAAATTTCAAGTTGATGGCATTAGTAGTTCTTGAGATATCCAGGTGTGACAGACAGACAGACAAACTTAGTCTCACCATAAACCCTTATGGTGAGACTAAGTTTGTCTGTCTTTACCATTTTGGTACGGAACCCTAATAATGTTTAACATATTTTTCTTTCTTTCTTTCTTTCCTTAAGTGAGTGATTCCGCCATAATTTAACCTGAATAGAGTTTGTTTACCCTTTCATCATATACATTTGGAACAGACTGGTATATTTTTTCATGGTTCCATAGCCGAAGGGTGCCAAACGGCTATTTTCAGCTAATTACTAAGCCTCCGCTGTCCGTCCACCCGTCCGTTCGTCTGTCTGTCTGCGGGTTGTATTTCATGAACCGTAAATGATAATGATAAATGATTGAATGATTTATTTCCGTAAGTAGGTTTGTACAAACACTTTTACACGTCAATCATATTTTTAAAAAAACTAGATGAGTTCGGTCTTTTTGTTTCTGACTACTCTGAGTAGAAAGGCCGAAACATACTCAGAGGTCACAGTCTCTTTTAAAGTCCAGACATAATCTTGGTCAGATCATGTGAAGAACATGTAGATTGGTGCCTGAAATGGTCTTTTGATGAAAGAATCACACAGATTGAGGGGACCTATCCAGTCAGTGCACGCATTTTTCAGTAGTCGTGCAGCTCAACTCAGAACTTAAGGAGCTCATCGATTCAACGATCAATACCAAAGAAAGGACATTTGGGTAGGCCGCAATAAATTACTCAAACTGCCAGACCATGATAAAAACAAACTGAGAAAAAAAAAAACAATAAAGGCTTCTACATACGCGACACCGGTAGAACAATTTCCTTGAATTTTTCATAGAAATTGTTCTACCGGTGTCGCGTCACGCGACAAAGTCGCGCCAGTATGTACGAGTATGTATTCTTAACCCACATAGTCGTCCTATCTACATGAATTAAAACAATATAATACTTTACAAAGTAAATATTCATGTCATTGTTTATATAATATATAAACTTCATCAATGTCAATGTGTATATAAAAACACGGATATAATCTTGGTCAGATCATTTGAAGACCATGTAGATGTGTCTGAAATTGTATTTTGAGGAAAGAACCACAAAGATTTGAGTGGACCTTTGCAGACAGTGCACGCATTTGTCAGTTATCGTGCAGCTCAACTCAAAACTTAAAGAGCTCAACGACTCGACGAACAATACCAAAGAAAGGACATTTGGGTAAGCTGCCAAAAGTGCTCAAACTGCCAGGCCATCATTAAAATTATGAGAAAAAAAAAAAAAAACAATGACGCCAATGTATAGTAGACAGAAGTGAAATATAGTTAACAAATAGAGGAAACGAGTCTTTTACGGCATTTGTTGCTCGATCTTAGTACGGTACGGAACCATTCGTGAGCGAGTCCAACTCGGCATTGGCCGGGTTTTACCAATATTGGTAAAGTACTTAATTTTAATGAGCGAAAAAGGTACTTAGTTATGTAAATCATCGAATAATTATTATTTACTTCCCAACGATTTGTAAATGCATGAACTGAAAATCCAGTATTTAATCGGTTTATGCTATTTAACAAAACAAAGTACCTAATTAATTACCATCATTCACATCATATTACACGTTAATAATTAAGTAACAACATAATTAAATCGAATTTATTATTCAAAATGATAGCATTTGCTTCGTTAATTCCTAAGCCACAGTGGTGATAAATATTCAGTCATTAAAAAAAAAAACAGAATAATAAAACGAGATTATAACATATTCTGACAAATTAAAATTTAAATATTGATTAAAATGGCTGACCATCAATGTGGTAGTAATCCCTATATTATAATTAAAATTATTTTCGGAATAAAATTTGAATAATTAAGTAAATAGACGCTTGGTTTGTAGATATACTTTGTTGTAAGGATCTTATAATTTATGTTATGGTAAATAAACGTATGTGACATTAATGCAATTGTTTTGTGAAATATATTGAAAAACAAGATGGCAGCGTTGATTCTGGTTTTGGTCACGCGCCAAAATAATCCTGTAGCGCTATACCAATATCACTATAATTATTTTCTATTCACAAAAACATTATCTAAGTTTGCATGCTTTAATTTTAAGCGAGACATGTATGTTCTCATTCCGTTTAGTAACACCTATGTATACCATGTTTTAAGCAAATAAATTATCTTATCTTTCTTATCATTAGTTAATCTTTCGAATTTTCTCAAAAATCCGCCTTAAACATTCGTTTCATTCGACCACCAATACTAAATGCATCAAAAATATAAAAATGGTATAATTACGTCTAAAACGGTCGGTATGCAAAGATAGATGCATCACTCTATTGATCGACTTTCATAGCGTTAATTTCTATTTCAAATTTCAAATTTTTGGGAGAACACATCTCCCAAAAATTTGCTAACCGACCACAAAAACTAACCCAGCAAAAACATAAAACGAAGTCTTCAAATTCCGTTACTCGTATAATGGGATAATGACGTCCAAACGGGTCGGTCGAACATTGACTAGCTATTTGAGATAATAATATAGATGCATCGCTTCTTCTTTCATAGTGTTAATTTCTATAAGTTTTCTCTCAAAAATTTGCTCCTACACTGCCCGACCACAAAAAAATACTCCACCAAAAAAAAACGAAATCTTCAAATTCTCCAAATTCCGTTAAAATGGATCATGACGTCCATACGATTGACTACCTATTTGAGATAATAAGATAGATTCATCACTTCTTCTTCTTTCATAACGTTAATTTCTTTAAGTATTCTCCCAAAAAACTCTTCTACACTGCCCGACCACAAAAACAAACCCAGCAAAAACATAAAAATAAATCTTCAAATTCCATTAAAAACGGGATAATGACCTCCAAACGGGTAGGTCGAACATTGACTACCAATTTTATATAAAATGAAAAAGATGCATCACTTCAATCTTCTTTCATAGCGTTAATTTCTTTATGTATACTTCCAAAAATTTGCTCCTACACTGCCCGACCACAAGTACTAACCCACCATATCAAGAAAAAGAAATCTACAAATTCTGTCGAAAATAGATAAGTACCGTACGTCCAAATTTCGGGTCGGTCGAACATCGACTATCCGATATAATGACACGGTTGAGCGCGCATTATCATTAAGATGTTATCTCTGATCATTACCGTTCCTCCATTATATGGATATGTTACTATGACCCCAATATTCAAACCATTGAGAATATGTGGCTGTAATTCCACCTGCGTGACGTAATAGGTTGACCTTTTTGTCCTTGGGTCAATAGAGGTTATGTGTTAGGTTGTTTTGGATTAGTGGATACTTCAAAGGGGTTTAGTTTTAATGTGAAGATGAGCAAGTAATATTCAATTCATATGGATATCTTTAGAAATGTTATACAGTAATTTGTGCTAGTTGTTACAGTCAATGGTCTATTAGCTACGAGCATCCTCATTATCTTTATCATGACCTTGTACCAATTTATGTGTGGTTGGCGCAACATGTAATCTTATTCCATACTTCTCTATCCTCCCATCATGTCATCGTGTCTATAAGAGTAGGGGAAGACGAATACTCTTATAGCAATACATCCAAATTCATACTCAAAACTTTCCTCACGAAATTTTCCTCATTCCTCCGCATCACATGCCCATGAAAACCGATTTCCACAGTTACATCTGTCTACATCTCGGTAGCCACGCCCTATCTAGGCATTTTATCTTCTACAGAGTCCATCCATCATGTCACTGTGTCTATAAGAGTAAGGGAAGACTCCCAACTCTTATAGCCATGCATCCACATTCATACCTAAAACTTTCCTCACGACATTTTCCTCATTCCTCAGCATCACATGCCCATGACAACCGATTTCCACACAGTCTTCTTATTCCACACTTGAACATTTGTCTACATATCGGTAGTCACGCCCTATCTAGCCATATTATCTTCTACAGAGTCCATCCGTTATTTCATTGTGTCTATAAGAGTAGGGGAAGACCCCCTACTCTTATAGCCATGAATCCAAATTCATACTCAAATTTCCTCGAGACATTTTACTCATTCCTCGGCATCATATGCCCATGACAACCGATTTCCACACAGTCTTCTTATTCCACACTGTTACATCTGTCTACATCTCGGTAGTCACGCCCTATCTAGCCATAATATCTTCTACAGAGTCCATCCGTCATGTCATTGTGTCTATAAGAGTAAGGGAAGACTCACTACTCTTATAGCCATGCATCCAAATACATACTCAAAACTTTCCTCGCGAAATTTGCCTCATTCCTCGGCATCACATGCCCATGACAACCGATTTCCACACAGTCTTCTTATTCCACACTTGTACATCTGTCTACATATCGGTAGTCACGCCCTATCTAGCCATATTATCTTCTACAGAGTCCATCCGTTATTTCATTGTGTCTATAAGAGTAAGGGAAGACTCACTACTCTTATAGCCATGCATCCAAATACATACTCAAAACTTTCCTTGCGAAATTTGCCTCATTCCTCGGCATCACATGCCCATGACAACCGATTTCCACACAGTCTTCTTATTCCACACTTGTACATCTGTCTACATATCGGTAGTCACGCCCTATCTAGCCATATTATCTTCTACAGAGTCCATCCGTCATGTCATTGTGTCTATAAGAGTAAGGGAAGACTCACTACTCTTATAGCCATGCATCCAAATACATACTCAAAACTTTTCTCGCGAAATTTGCCTCATTCCTCGGCATCACATGCCCATGACAACCGATTTCCACACAGTCTTCTTATTCCACACTTGTACATCTGTCTACATATCGGTAGCCACGCCCTATCTAGCCATATTATCTTCTACAGAGTCCATCCGTCATGTCATTGTGTCTATAAGAGTAAGGGAAGATTCACTACTCTTATAGCTATGCATCCACATCTTTCCTCACGACATTTTCCTCATTCATCCGCATACCAATATGTCCATGACAACCGATTGCCACACTGTCTTTTTATTCCACACTTCTTTATCTATCGACAAGATACTTTTTATCCCGGTAGTACGTTCCCGTGGGATAATTTCCGATCTGCACGCGGGCGAAGCCGCAGGCAAAACCTAGTTAAGTTTATTATATCTGATGATAGACAATATTACACATGAGATGAAACACCAACCAATAATTTAACCATTTTATCATTAAAATTGAAGCACGCAGGTGACGCTCTTTTCAGTAATTAATCATGATGAATAAATCCAAACTTTTACAATATTTTGTACAAATTAACAAGTTGTTGCCGTCGAAGCCAGCAAAATTTTAATTGCATAACCGTTGTTTTATAATCGGTGATGAATTACTGTCAAACTGAAAAAAAATATTGTGATTCGGTCCATTTATAATTGTGGAATAGGAAAAAATTGTTTCTTAGTGGTTCTCCGTTTTCTAGAGCATTGGTATTTTCTCTGGCTTTCGTTTAGGTTGTACGTGTGTTGTCTGTTAGTCAGTCAATCATACTTGCACTTCCGGAACTATTTTATAAAATCTATAGTTTCAAATATTACAAAACTAACGACTTCTTCTACGTGTATTTTGTATTTTTTTTTTTTTAATTTATCCAGGACAAAAAGTAGCTTATGTCGTTCTCCAAGTAGCCCAGAACCGGGAGAATGACATAAGCTAATTTTATATCCGCAATAGTTTATAACAATCGGTTCAGTGGTTTAGGCTTGAAAAGCTAACATACAGACAGAGTTACTTTCGAATTTATAATATTACTAGCTGTTGACCACGACGTCGTCAGCGATCCAGGATACAAAGTAGCTTATGTCCTTACCCAAGTCATGGTCTATCTGTGTGCTAAATTTGATCCAAATCCGTTCAGTCGATTTAGCGTGAAAGGGTAACAATCAAACAAACTCACTTTCGCATTTATAATATTAACTACTAAAGCGCGCCACTAAAGCGACACGCTGTATATTACTAGCTGCATCACGTGGTTTCACCCGCATAAGTCTTTATCCCGTAGGAATATCGGGATAAAAAGTATTATTTGTCCTAATGCAGGTTATGGTCTACCCATGTGCCAAATTTCATTCAAATCCGTTCAGCCGTTTTTGCGTACAAGCCTAACAATCAAAGAAACTCACTTTTACATTTTTAATAATAAATACTTAGGATATTAATTAAGTATGAGTGTACAAAGAGGAAATTGATAGGAGAATAAACATGACATGGAGTAAGTTCTGGAGCTTAAAAGAAATAATGAAGTCAAAACTGCCCATGAAACTGAAAAAGAAAGTCATGTATGGGTGTCTGCTCCCTTGTATGTCATACGGATCGCAAACTTGGATATACAACTATGCAAGGGACAGAATACAGAAGACCCAGCGGGCTATGGAACGGAGCATCCTGAATATTAGGCTGAAGGACAAACACAAGTCAGAAAAGATACGCAAAAAACTAAAATAATAGATGCTCTTCAGCACATGAAACGACTGAAGTGGAAGTGGGCAGGTCACGTGGCAAGATCGACATATGGAAGGTGGACAGAATTGGTCACTAATTGGTTAGGTCCAAGAGGCAAGAGAGCCAGAGGTCGCCCTAGAGAACGATGGCTAGATGACATTAATAAAATTGCTGGATAAGACTGGACAAAGAAAGTGAAGACAAGGACAACCTGGAAAATATTGGAGGAGGCCTATACCCGATAGGGGCCTTAACTAAAAAAAAAAAAAACGTAAATATATCTAGTGTTAATTTGTATTTATGTTAAGGAAATAAAAAGGCTTTATTATTATTATGGGTGTAGTTCTTAAGCTCAACAGACACAGGCAACGGGTGATGCAGGTCGAGCGCGGGTCGGGTGCGGGTCGGGTGCGGGTCGGGCGCGGGTCAGGCTCGGTTCAGCCGCGGGTCAGGCGCGGGTCGGCGGCGAGAGCCGCGCACGTGTTTCGTGTGGTGTCATTCATATAAATACCAAGAATTCAGCCCGCCGTACTGCCGTCCCGTCCCGCGCCCGACCTGCACCCGCTGCTTGTATGTGTTAAGCTTTAATGGACAATAAACAAACTGTTTAAACTGAATGCAGTTTAATATAATACATTCATGCTTAGTTCGAACACATATTCGTAAAACGTAAAATGTTCTGTTACATCGGATTATAATTAGCTATTGAACAGAAATAATAATATGTCAAATTAGTGGTAGGTAATGATGAGAGGATAATAACGGTTCGATTCATATCAGACTGCGCTTTGTGTGTGGAATTTCAAATTTTCTATATCGAACCTAGCTGTGAAATAACTATCGCATGGTCGACAAAAGAGATAATTAACGTCAATACATTCATTATTTCCGAGTGTGATAATTTTTTTTTAACCTTAGGCATCTCGATGGTTTGGGCAGTCCCCAAACCATCGAGATGCCTCTTAGAGGAGTGGCTAGAGAGGCGCCACGGTGTCCTCACACCTGACGCAGGTCCTCACCGGACACGGTTGTTTCGGGAGGTTCCTGTTCAGGATAAAGCAGGAGGAAACGCCCGTGTGCACCACTGTGTGGATCACCCAGAGGACGCGGTGAAGCATACGGTGGAGGTCTGCCCGGCTTGGGCGGAGCAGCGCCGTGTCCTCACGGAGGCGTTCGTCGGCGGCGATCTCTCGCGTCCGGCCCTGGTTCAAGCCAATGGTTCGGAGCGAGAGTGCATGGGAGGCCGTCACCTCCTTCTGTGAAGCAGTAATGCTCACGAAAGAGGAGGCGGAACGCGTGAGGGAGAGGCAGGGTTCGCGCCCTCACGCCCCTAGTCGCCGCAGGAGACTCTCCGGGCGTCGGGAGTCGCAAGCCGATTTCCGGTCACCGTAGCCGCGGGCCTGCGGACGGTGAGCGATGGGTAGCTCACCGTCGGATAAGGACCAGGCCCGGGTCGACGGCGCGTTGTGTTCCACGCGCGCCTCAAAGAGATGTCAGCATCAACTGACGGGGTCCGTTAGGACCAATGCCTGCCAGGGTTGCGAGTTTGTCCGAAAGGGATATCGTGGCCCTGGCACACAGGCAAATGAAGGAACACGGGTGGGTTTTAGTTAGTAAAAGTCTGACACGCCCTCCCGCTCCGCCCAGAGCGGGACAAGTTATTTGATAATTTCCCAACCAGAAAAAAAAGGCATCTGGACGGTTAAGTATCAATATCTACAAAAACATGATTTTAAATTTCACATTCACAATAATTAAAGTAATAAATATAATAATAGTTTATAATTTAACGGATTTAATAATAAAGGTGTCTGCGTTGAATCTGCCTATTTATTGCCATAAACAAAAAAGTGCGGCTGCTCTACTAACCGCTGTGTTGCAGCTGGGTACATTGTACTTATCATTATGAACAACTTTTACTATGGGATCAAACCTGAAATCGCGAAATAAATGTAGATTGCTGAATTTTATTCGCGATTTCAGATTTGGTCCCATAGTAAAAGTTGTTCATAATGATGAGTACAATGATCTATAAAGAGGTTATACGTTAATTCTGGGACACGTTATATATATTTTATAATATTATTTAACAAAATTAAAAGGAAAGCTATCACAGCTAAGTAGGCTTTACAATTTAAAAGGGAGTTGTAGTTGGCTGTAACTTGACTCAAAAGAAAGAGTTTTTATTCTCCATGGCAGGCTTTTAGACAAAAAACAATAATGCGGAACTAACCTGATATCCCATCGTAAGTCCACCATTCTTCCCAGCTACCGGAGATATCTGTAAACAATACGTTTTGTTAAAAGATCGGAGATATACTGCTATTTAGATGTAATAGGCCTTTGATTCGCAAATATATATCTCAATCAAATCAGATAAAATTCAAACAAATTCAATATCTTTGTTTTTTCTTTCCAAATGCTTCCTATGGCACATCCAATATAATATAATATAATATGTTCGTCTCCATAGGGTGATGAACATAATTTTAGAGACAATTTAAAATTCGAAGGAATTTAAAATTCGTTCTAAAAATATTTATCTTTCATGAAATGCCCAGGCCATTAAAAAGGTTTCAGGTTAATGTCAACTCAACATTAAAATCAAAGTTGTATGCTTTTTTGATCTCTATTACGTCTAATGTATACAAGGTGGAACATCGCCGCGCAAACTGTTACCATGAACTCAGTACGATTGTTAAAATATTTCGTCGGTTATTACAAAAAACGAGTGAGCCTTACAGTCACGGTGGTATAGCTTAGAACAAAAGTAAGGGAATTATAACCAGCCAGTATATGTAGGCTTATGCTTTTGGAGATACACTACTTAATTCAACAGATTTTTAATTTAGTCGTATAGTAATATCAAAAGATAAAATGAGTTATTGATAGATGGCGCCGTTCTCAAAATGATAATGGTTTAGTCTAAACGTACGTTCCATTTTGCTTAGATTTTCTTAAAATAATAACAATTTTTTCTTACAAATAAAAATATTTAAAGAGTTGAGACACCTTTTAAATTAATTGTGTTAATACACAACGTTTGTATAAATGGATAAAATCATCCAATAACGTAACACAATTTTTTAGACTGTTAAAGTGGAAAAAAAGGAACGTAACCCGCGTTAATGCTCCTAGCCTATAAACAAATGTACTCTGTGGCTCCTAGAATATATAATTATGTTCTGTGCGTTAAATGTCATATTTGTTTAAAAAAAACTGAAAATTATTCCGGTGTCCGTTTTTCTCTTTCCGAGTGAATGGATGCGCTTCGATTAATTCGTGGCTTGTATGAACATTGATGATTCTGCTTCTAAACATTGACCTGGAAAAGTATTGGATACCGACGACATCGCTATATCTGATTGACTCTTGCACGAATATCTGGACTGTTTACTTGTTTGTGAATCGGTTGTGTGAACATGAACGCGAGCAAGTGTTGTGTGCTGAACTGCAAAAGCACTCGTAAGTGCACATAATTATACTGTTACTATTGTCTGTCTGTAAAAGTAATAATGGTTCTTTGTAGGTACGACATATTGTAAAAAAAGATTGAAATAAAGTATTTGACATTGTATTTAATGTTTTATTTTTAGTAACTACCACTACCACATAAGTAAAAGGAAAGAAAATAGACCAGGGTCTACAGCAGATTTGAAGCTAGCTATACAAGAGCTATACGGATAACCTCTATGCATCATTGATTGTTGTTTTTACTTGTTCGTAGAGGGCGCCATGAAATGTTCGAGTGACGTCTCTATCCTCCTATATACAATGTACTCTGTGCTTACAGTAGTCGCGAGCTAAATGATGTGTTACATCTGACATCTCCCCTTTGTTTCTGCGACAGAAATTAACCTCAAAATTAAAAAGCTAAATACTGCGGTCTGGTGGTCGCCCACTGGTCGAAATTCGACCCCATCTACTTACAATCTATAGAGTAGTTACTAATTCCATGAGTACACTAATGCTATAAAATACTTACTAATTCCATACAATTAAAAAGTACCTACTTACTTATTCCATGCTCAAGCTGTCACTTTCTGTTACACAGTTCCATCCCTTTTCACGAAATCATTCTCACAGAAAGCAAGAGGAAAGATGATGCATATAAAAAAATCAGCTGTTCCATACATTTTGATCATGTAGGCAATTTTTTATGAAATTGCTGAATGTTTCTACGCTGAGAGGTCTAGAATCAGTACTGAGGTCATGGTAACAGTTTGCGTGTGGATGTCCCTACACCCTGTATTTTATAATAACGTTGTTTCCTCACCTTTGACGGAGACGCATAGCAGGGTGAGTATGAAGAGCGAACATTGGTGCATCGTGTTGATGCGTGCGGTCACACCGGACCACTCATCGGGCTCACACTATTGCTGAAACAAAAGAAAGCTATGTTTTAGAACAAAACATTATTCATAAAAAGTGCGTTTTTTAATCCCAGATAATTTGACAGGTGCAAATGTCAAACTCCATATTAAAAAAAACAACAACTCACTATAAACATTGGCAGAATAGTCGACACCGGCTTTGCTTGCCATATAATAAACATAGAATAGAATAGAACAACAATAATTTGAAATGTCAAATTAGTCTCTGGGAATTTGAAATTGAAAATTAACTGTAGTCTGATTTACAGTGCTTTAAGGTATATCTTTTGGCGCCTAAATGACATTGACAGGTGGGCGTTGTTGGTAAACATTTGTGACAATATCATAATATAATTTGTATTGAGAAAACAAGATGGCAGCGTTAGTTCCGATTATGGCCACGCGCCAAAAGATCTTTGTACCGTCTTTTGTACACGTAACTATTGCTGTGGCGTGTCTTCTCTGTATGAAAAGAGACTTTTGTCCTGCAGTGAGACAATAATAGGGTGGTATTATTATAGGTACCATCAATTGAAGCAATATCAAAAGTTGCACCGTCTCTAAACAGTGTTCAGACGAGGCCAGTCATTTGATGCTTTAATTTCATTGTATGCCATGGGCAAGAAATTCACCTCGTATAAAAAAGGGCTTCAATGCACTGTTATGGATTTATTGATGTACTCGTGAAAATCGAAATTTTGGACGTGATAAATTATTTTTAACCCGAGATGAAAATTGAAACAGGGTTTAATTAATAAAAGCAATTTCAAAATATGTTTAGAAAATGTGAAGACGACAACACTGGCAATAAAGCATACGAGTATTTTGGAACCATTAAATAAATCCTAACATCGAAATAAAAAAAGTGATTTTTCAAACAAACTATAATTATAGGGCTGACTATAGGTTTTGCCAACCTTTGACTAGCTATAGAGGCTAAACTATTTGATATATACAGGAAAAGTTTTTAACCAGTGCGCAATTTTTTTTTGGTGGTTCAATATCAGTAACAGAACACATTTCCATTATTTATTCAATACTTTTTTTTTTTTATCCTACTTTAAATCAGCAAAATATGGACACAATCTATTCGTAATAATATCAATGGGCGCGCGCGGCGGCCGGCGCAAGCGGCGGTGTTGCACGGCTCCCGGGCGGCAGGGGGCGGCAGGGGGCGGCAGGGCGAGTGAACTGACTGTCGGCCACAGCGCCCGGCTGTGGCCGACAGTCAGTTCACTCATCGCACGCGCTGTCGTGTGACGTCGCGTCTAATCGATTCCCGCGCAAGCGCCGCGCCGCACGTTTGCCGTGCTACCGGTCACGATGTTGGACTTCAGTAACCGCGAGTTTTACGAGATGGTGCGAGTGTATGTACTGAGTGATAAAAGTTTGCGAGCAGCTCGCAGAATGTATGCGACGGAGAGCATACCTCGAATGCGAGCCCATGGAATCCTTAACCCCGCGGTCCCTAATGAAAGGACTATTTTAGCGGCCACTCAAAGGCTGCTTGATCACGGACAGTTCAGAACCCCGAATCATGCACGAGGGTCTGGCAGACCCCGACTGGCGATCGAAATCGAAGAAGCCATCCTAAGCCCGTTAAAGTATGAAGGAAAATTTGGAATTACTCTGCAAATAACTTCAGGTCACGGTCTAAACATAAAAAAGTTTAGTTCGAACCTGATAAAATTAGCGATCAGTACATTGTAACCCACGTAAATACCTACGCCGGCGAATCGAGCGAGCGCACAGCTGATAGGTAGGTACTTTAGCGCGTTACGCTTTGCCGCGCGCCGCCGGGTAGCCATAAAACCATTTTTAAAATAAACATCTTTCGTTAACGATATTTTTTGTTTTTTGTACTAAGACGTATCAAAATAAAAAATATATGTTTAATAAAATTCGTTTAAGTTTAATTTGTCAAAATTTGCGCAGTGGCTAAAAACTTTTCCTGTATACGGTGTTTAAAAAATAACCCGACAAACTTTTAAGAATTGCTTTAGTTATTCAGTTCGATGGTCAAGCACGCCTTAAAATTTATGGAGTTTAAAATTAACCTTACAAATATTAATAAAAAAATAAAATAAAAAAAACAACTTTATTTTTTTATTAAAGCTTCGTATGCAGACTAGGAACGTCATAAGATATAGAAATTTGAATTTATTGTCGTATTCTCGTCTCCACCTTGTATATTAATAATAACACTATCGTCTCTCTAATATGAAGCCCGAAAGTCTGACAACCAGTCTTACCAAAGGTTTCGTGTTACCAGAAACTGGGTTGTGCAGGTCAGATAGGCGGTCGCTCCATGTAAAATACTGGTATTCAGCTACAACCGGTTAGGCTGGAAGCCAAGTCAATATAGTTGGGAAAAGGCTGGGCAGATGATCTCTATAATTATTATAGTTACTAAAAGAGAGATTTATGAGTTTAGGCTTAGGTACTTGCATCTCTATTGTAGGTATTCTTTTTGTACTTTTGCATGCTTTCTGGCTAAATATGGCTGTTGTTAATTATATTTTTATGTCACCGTGTTTTTGTACCCATATTTGCGAAATAAATATCTTATCTTATCTTATCTTCTACGTCGCGCGACGCGTCACCGGTAGAACAATTTCCTTGAATTTCTCATAAAAATTGTTCTACCGGTGTTGCGTCGCGCGCTTGTCGCGCCTTTAAGACGCAGATATATGCCAGTGACCTTGAGTGGTTAGCTTGCGTGTTCTGTACTGAGCTCACGCAACGCGTCGTACGTTCAGCCAGTAATAGGACTCGCCCATCAAGGAGCGATGTCCCCAATTTAACGCATTATTAATTTATTAAACAAAAAAAAAGGTATTTTAATAAAATGCGTATACTAAAGGATCAATAATTAAATTATCTTTAACTTGGTTTCAGAAAAACACGCTTGGTAGATTGAGCCATTCTCAGTTTTTTATCCGCGTTAGACATAAATTTACAAATTAATGTCAATAAGTAATATAAACATAATCTAAAATATTCACATATTAATTACTTGAGAAAATGCTCTAATTTAACATATATTTGTATCAAATCATTAACACTACTCGTTTAGATGTGATCTTCAGTATAAAATCATTAAAAGTCGGTTATCGTCGCCTTAAGATCATCCCACAATAATAAGTTGGTTTCATAATCCCTACCAAAACAAAAAAAAAACTCTACTAATTTTACTAGGGTTATCGTGCTTGCATGTTTACTGCCCATTAACACTGTTACCTCATATTTGTCTTCAGTTAATAGCAACGGTTAATTGCAACAACTAATTAATTTTAACCTATCAAGTTTTTGAGGCAAACGTTCTTTTACCAAATAAAAAAAAAACAGGTTAGTTTCTGAGATTCCAAACTAATTATGCCAATGCCATTGTCAATGAATAATTTCCGTGTGGGGCCGGACGTAAAGAATAGCACCATCCTATTTCTTCCCGTGGGTGTTGTAAAAGGCGACTAAGGGACTTACTAGAGAATGGGCAGCAGCGTTATTTATGTATTTTAACACCATACTGCGATCGCCAACCCGCCTGGCGATTATGGTAACCTCCCCTCCTTTTAGAAGAGGCCTATGTCCAGCAGTGGACGTCTTTCGGCTGAAATGATGATGATGATGATTGTCAATGAAAACGCCGGGATATCCCGGGAGGGAATGGTGTTTGGTCTAATTAGACCAAACACCATTTCACAGACATGACTTGACACAGACAGACAGACAGCCGATTTGCTCCGAATCTACTAGACCGATTAAGTTTAAATTTGGCACAGATACGAACTTCTGTGATCCAAACACGGCCGTGCAACGTAAATAAATGAATTTTGAATATGGGGGTCACATTTTGGGGTAATTTAGAAAATTAAAAAAAAAATTGCAAACTTTACTTACCATGTGACATATCAAATGAAAGGGCGTATTGTGGGGGTCTCAAATATTTATAAAAAATAATAATTAAAAAATTTACCATTCCCCCCCTTTTCTCCGAAACTAATGAGCCTAAAATTTTGAAAAGAAATACTTAAAATAGGTCTTTACTTATAGATTACAGGAAAACCTACAACGAGTCTAAGGTATTAAAATAACATGTTAAATCTCCCAATATTTTGGATACAAAGTTACATTAAAATTTGAAGTTTGAATGTATGGGGAACATGTCTTTAAACTAATTTTAATTCTAATCGATTGCTATTTTAAGTTAGTAGGTAAGTACTAAATTAGTTGATCTTGCAATATTATTTTTGTGTTTACAGATTTGCTTTTTTTAATTTATTTTTTTCCTGGGTTTCTTTATCGAGACTGAACCTATCCCTAAGCTATGGCACGCAGTTACTTTAACATCCTGTATATAGCCAACCCATCACTACGGTAAAGGGCTTATTCTAACGGTCAGTGATTGCAGTTCCAAGATGTTTTACGAAGGTACACATTTGTGGAGATTTTCTTCTTCAGCGGATTTTAGTACAGAGATTTTGATTTATTTTGTTTTCAGACGTTTATCTTCGAATGAAAGACATACTTGAACACCCTATGAAGCGTCTGATATCAGCTTATCCAATCAGAATAAACACATAAATAACAGTAGGCATAAAGTTACATTTAGCAAAATTTCTTATTTTCTTTATTTTACTCAATTCAACAAACATCAAGAATTACATCGCATAACAATCACTACTAATGATCTTGCACAAATCCGCTGGATCCCCAATTACCAGAAGATCCCTAATTTACCAGCGCATCCCTTTAGAATCCATTCCTTATCTAAAGTCCTGGTTGAAAAAGACACAACATTGTACGAAGGAAATTACCCTTTTTATCTAAAACTCACAATCTTTGTAGATAAGGGGTAATGTTGCCTGATCTCCGGCTCTTCTTTGCTAATTACCATTGAACGAAATACTTAGGTAGTATCTTAATGTTGTTCTTTGGTTGAAGATGTAGTAGTGCTTATCGCTATGGCTTATGTTATCCTGGTACTTGGCTAAGTTTTTATCGATGAAATGTTGCGGTAGTTATTTATCAATGACGCATTATAAATCATACACGAAAATTAGTGCACTCAAAAACAGCTATGCCATAAATGTAGCTACATACTTGCATACAATCATACAGTGCATGAAGAAAAGGAAAGACCTATGCCGATATCTGTTGTTAGAAAGAGATGAACATACATATTTAGTTACGTCACTAGCTGCTGCATTTTCATTGGCACGTACGCGTGGGTCGTAGCAGTCAGAGGAATTTCAAAAGAAATAACATTTTAATATGTTTTAATAAAAAAATACAGTAGTTACTAGTTACGCATGAAATGAGACGTTTTTTCTTTACATTCACAGTAGTAATGTAATTTGTATACCGTGTATAGACACGGGAAGGCATTTTCTTTACAAATAGTTGCTAAGAATTGCGAGTGATAGTGACGTGTAGCCGCGTCACTGGATGGCGCGCGACTAATTCCAAGTCAGGCAATTGCCTTGCTTTTACTTTGCCATTATTGAGCGCGGGTAACGCATCTATAGGTATACATCATTGTTATTTATACATATTATGATTATTATGTTTTATGGCAATGTAGTAGAGCAGTGGTGGCCCAGTGGTATCGGCCCCGACTTATGAGTTGTAGGTCGTGAGTTCGAACCCAGGCAGGGGCTTCACTTTGTGTAAATAATTTCATCACCACGTCTCTCAAAACGATGAAGGAAAAAACATCGTGAGGAAGCCGGCATGTCCTAGAACCAAAAATTCGAAGACATGTGACATCTACCAACCCGCACTGGGCCCGCGTGGTGGATTACAGCTCACTTCTTCTAGAAGAGGGGAGGCCTCGGTCCCAACAGCGGGAACATTATGCATGTGCATAACAGAGCCACTACACAGCGCTGCCGCTGGTTTGATTTTTCTTTGTCTAGGTCTGACATAATAAGTTGTACCTTCCTGTTAGTTCGACAGAAGATAGACAAAGGACTACCCCCAATCATTCGTGAAAATTATATCTATCTCAAGGTTTACTGACAGAGATAACTGATAGAAAGAAAGAAAGAAAAATATTTTATTTGGGACACGCATATGAAATACAAAAATAGCAGTTGAAACTAACAATATACAAAAAAAAAAACAATCAAGACTTGTGCGACGCCAAAAAGGCTATCTCAGCATAATGCTGTGATATTAAAAAATAAATACCGCAGCGCTGGTATTCTGATATGGAGTTTCGCATTTGTAATACATATTATGTATATATAAGTAAGGATTTATCTATCTGGTGTCGAATAAAATCTTATCTGCCCATCTATCTTGCCACTATAATCAATTCCAAAACCAGCACCCTACTTAATCAACACAAAAACGCAAAACAACTATCAATCCAACACCATCAACGACAACAAAGTGGTGATCACCCACACAAAGTTAACCCTGCAAATCTTCACGGTGTTGAGTCGAGGGTGCAATCTTGAGTCGTTACCCCGCCCACGTCCGGTGTTACCCCGATAGCATCTACTTCCGATGCTCAAGATTCACCCTTTAACGAGCACACTATCATTTTGAATCCATTTGTGAACAAAGCAATATGGCTCATGGCTGGGAAAATAATAATAGCCGTAGGTTTGATCTCAGGTTCAACTACGCTTGCTAAAGTCGGTCCGTGGATGGGTGACCATTAATGTTCAGCTATTTGACATTCTTATATTTATCTTAGGACATTTGTGTGTATAACTACTTTATAATATACGTCTATACTAGAGAATGAGCAGCAGCGTTCTTCATGTATTTTAACACTATACTGCGGTCGCCAACCCGCCTGCCAAGCGTTCTGTACTGAGCTCACGCAACGCGTCGTACGTTAAGCTTGTAATAGGAATCGCCCATCAAGAAGCGCTGTCTGGCACATTATTAATTTATTATACACAAAACAAAAGATATTTTAATAAAACACGAATACTAAAAGATCAATAATTATATTATCTTCAAATTGGTGAAGGAAAAATACGCTTGGTAGATTTTGCGCCATTCTCAGTTTTTTACCCGCGTTAGACAACTTTACAAATTAATTTCACTATGTATATAAACATATTTTTTTTCAAATCATTATCACTACTCGTTTAGACGTGATCTTCAGTATAAAATCATTAAAAGTCGGTTATCGTCGCCTTAATACTGTAATTTGAAAACATAATACAAGCCAATTCTTTTTTAAAGAGTAACTGTGGGACCTTGCCGGGTCTTCTCCATAGGAAACGACCAATTGGAACCGTATAGCGTGAGCACGTCAGAAGCTTCTGACGTGCTCATGTAAGTAAGGTTAGACTGGAAGCCGACCCCAAAACATTTGGGAAAAGGCGGGCAGATTGATTGTGAACAAAGCAATAATATTGAACGTAACAGGAACTTAGTTAAATGAGCTAAATACATCGAATTTCGATGTAATTTCGGTCAAACATCTGCTTTGTGATCATTTTACTAGTATTTTGTGTTAGAGGAAATTGAATATTGGTTTAATCATTAGTGGTCTGTGTGTTTCATTTCGAATGTACTTTTGAACCATTGTTGATACATTGACGTCATGAAAGTCATCTACCTTGTCAATGTAAAATACAAGTAAAGTCAAGCATTTATTTCAGTTCGACTGCTGGTATAAGGAGGTCAATTTATCAAAACAATATGTGGGCGAAATTATTTACACAAAAGCACCTGCCTGTGTTCGAACCAACGACCTTCAACTCGTAAGTCGGGGCCATTATACCACTGGGCCACCATTGCTTCAGCCCTTCACTGCTTAAGACCAGGGCCTCAAGTCTGCTATTACAATAGTGTCAGAATGGTCGATCATTCATTGCATAATTGTTGATTTTGACAAGTTTGGTAATCTACTATTATAATGGCGTCATTATGACTTTCCAAAGGTCGGCCACTGACACTACATTGAAATAAATTGCATTTATTGGTAATCTCGTACATAATGACAAATGAATGACATCTCTACTAATGGGTTTTATAATAATGGCAATACGACAATGCCATTATAAGTAACACAATTCTATTACGAGAACATTGACCGAGCAATGATCGACCATTATGAATTTAGCAGATTACGAACTTTTAGCAAAATGACAATGGGATCGTGTTGGAGTGACTGAATTTATAAAAATAGCAGACTTGGGGCCCTGGTGATCCATTGTAAATATTTGCAGCACATAAATACTTAGTAACATCTCATCATCAGCCATTTCCAATGTTGGGGTCGGCTTCAAAGAAGAGTGGAAGAACCTTTCCACTTACTCATAGATTTATTATTTTAATTTAATTATAATTATTAATATTCTAGTGATATTTATTTTAGAAAATATTGTATGTTAGTACAATGCGATTAAACTAAGAATAGGAACGTCAATGACCTCTATCTGTGGAGTTATACAGCTTGTATATAAAATTGGTTGTCCGTTTTAGTTATGTTAATTGTTGTTATTTGATAGTTTCCCACCCAAAAAAAAAGAGTTATCGTTTTTATATGCAAGTGTTTCTGTGAGAAATAAACCTATTTTTTTTATCTGTATTTTTCACTTTGTACTGTTATTTTCGGGAGTCGGTTATTCTTTTTTTGTAAAAAGTTTTTATGTAAAGAATCTATGTACAAAAAATCAAAACTGTATCAAGAAAAATCACAAAGTTATGGTCGTAATGTTACCGGGTTGTCCGTACAAATATGCTAACGGCCGCGGCGGCGCCCCCGCTCCTCCAGGGTCGTCTTGCGCTCATTGATTATAATTTGGCAGTAAGTACCTAATCGTACGGCGATTGTATTGTAAGTAATTAAATGGTGATAACATTTTCCATCACACTTAATTATTTTTGAATAAAAAAACATGGTGTAAAAATGATTGAAATCGATTCAGTTCCTTATTCTGAACAAACTTTAATCAAACTTTAATGTTGTATAAATCATTTGTTTAAGTCTCAGATTATAGAAAGAAGCAGATAGACCGCGCGGAACAATAAAGTGAGGCCCGTTTGTAGACATGTGTGCGTTACAGCCACGTGACAGCACTATAAGAACAGGTGCCTCTATGTGTGTGTCCGGTTGCCAGAAGAATGAAAAAATTAGCCATAATATTTCATTAGGTACATGAAAAAAAAAGTTTTTTTTTCTTAAATCAGTTGTTTTTATTAACAGTATATGTCAAATTAACAATACCCATATAAACGATACATTTGCGATATCTTTTTATTTTGAGACACCAACATTTTATTGTTTTTGGTAGCTATATTTACTTTATGGTGACGTCATATAACCCAAGATAAAGCAAATCGACTGATGTAATAAGTATTATAAAATCCATTAACTAGTTACACTTACGAAGACACATACATACTTATTTATTTATAAACATACTAACCAGAAAAGGCGATAAATAAAACACTCTTATCGACATAAATATTTTTGTAAATCGATACTCCTGTATCCTATACTTATTTCCTAACTTAGGGGTAAATGTTTCAATATAAACTAGCAACACCGAATGATTTTTGTTAAGGTTTTGTGTTTCAAGATGTCACTAACAATAAACACGTAAAATAAATCCAAATAGACAAATAATCAATATTTTACGTATGAAAGATACTCCATCTTATTTCTTTTGTTTTTGGCAACAGTTTTTACAATGTTTAAAAATACAAGACGGCATTATTATGAAATTATCTGTTAGAGCCCGTGACGTACTAACGATGCGACGCTTCGTGCTGTACTGAATCGAGAGTGTATTCGCTTTTGAATTTGTATTTGCTTTGTTGGCCGCACTCTCGGTGTTCCGCGCGGTCTATCTGCTTCTTTTCTATAATCTGAGGTTTAAGTATATAAATGGTTAAATAAATACTTAAATAAAAAACCTGCTTACAATTTCGACTCGAAATGCAAAAGCTTCATTCGCTCGAACAATCTATCAGAACCATTGAACATAATATTCCTCACAAATAAACAAAAACTTAAGACATGAAAATATTATTGCCAAGTGTTCGGTTGCCAGACAGAACTGTTATAAATGGTGGCAGACGAATTCTGGTGCCAGACAGTCTGGCGACATGGCGAGAGCGAAGTTGCCGAGTCGGTTGGCATTTGGCACATTTTTGTTTTCAAATAAGATGAATTGGCGCTTTTTGAGTGCTTGTGCTTTTGTTTTACTTGCACCGAAGGGTTCTTTGTGACGTCACAGTGTGTAATCAATATTTACTGTGCAGTCTTTGTGATGTAAAACCTTGCGAAAGCGTTGATCATTTTAGAACTTTGTCACATTAAACTGAACATCATATTGGGAAGGGTTGATTAACCTGTTGTGAGACACTGGAATACCGTCCACGGATTTGGAGGTGACCTTGGTAATAAAAAATAGCTAAATTATAAATAAATTAAATAATAAATGATAACTAAATTAATAATTTTACTGACATATACAGGGTCAAATTAAATTAGCTAGCGAAACTTCACAGACGTGATGGTTATCGATATCTAAAAACAATAAATGGTTTTGATTTTTTCTGGGGTCAACCGCTTTAGTGTTGTTACTTCAAGTATGAGTTGGAAATTTGTTATTTTATCGTGTTTAGATATCGATACCTATAATGTCTGTGAAGGTTTCTTACACTAAATGCGGACAATGACCCCACAAAAAAATCAAATTAATTTCATTGTATAGGTATTCTTTTTATCATGTTTAGATATCGATAATTATCACGTCTGCAGAGTTTCACTAGCTAATTTAATTTGACCCTGTATATATAGTTATGGTTTACTATCAATTTATAATGTATTGAAACGGTGAAGTAGAACATCGTGAGGAAACCGGCATGTCCTGGAACCAAAATTTCGAAGACATGTGACATCTACAAACCCGCACTGGGGCCGCGTGGTGGATTACCCACTCCCTCTCATAGAGAGGAGACCTGTGTCCCAGCTGTGGGAACATTGTAGGCTGATTATGCCTATGGAATGTAAATTATTCTAAAATAAAATCCTACTAATATTATAAACGCGAAAGTTTGTAAGTATGGATGGATGGATGGATGGATGTTTGTTACTCTTTCACGTAAAAACGACTGGACCAATGTTGATAACATTTTGTATCAAGGTAGCTGACACCCTGGATTAACATATAGGCTACTTTTTATCCCTATATTCTCACGGGATCGAGACTTACGCGGGTGAAACCGCGGGGCGCAGCTAGTGATTAATAATTATAAACTTAATATACGACCGGCGCATCACAGTCTTTTGTTTTTGAAGTAAAACTTCTTTACGGACGCTTGACGCGTGAGTAAGCTGGAAAATGCGTGACGAGAGCGTTACGGCAAGTGTGATCGGGCGAGGCAAACGGAAGTTGTTTAAATTTTAAACATGGAACACACCGCGTCACCGCCGCGGGTCGTCCCGCTTAATAGGTATTTTTTTTTAATTCACACTGGCTGTTTATGCACTCACAAGCCCGTAGCTTTATTGAAGTAAAACTTCTTTTCTCTTCTAGCGTTACGTGAACGGTGATTTCTGTTTTACTTCAGTCGTGTGGTCTAAAGCACACTCGTTTTATTTTATTTCGTATTTTTTCTTTTTTATGACTCGGTGCCGGGGTCTTGATACTTACCTATTTAGTGGTCTTTTGCAATCTGTGTAGGTCCCATCCAAGATTTTTCAAAAACCTAGTGCCATTTTAAAACCGATACCTATTATTTTAGTGTTTTTTTGACTTTGCAAAAAAAAAATTAAAAGCTGCTTTCAGCACTTTGTGTCCTGCCTGATCATTTCAGTATTTCTTAGTAATAAGATTAAGTATTATCATAATTATTAACTAAAGCTAATTAAAGCCAAAAATAAAATGGAAGGAAACACGCACAACTTTTTACATAGGTACATCATCGTACATGTTAATACTCATAACAAAATAACAAATGGCTCATTAAATATAACATTTTTCTCAGTAAAGAAACGGTACGCTGAAAAAAATACATTTGCTGAAATCATAAATCTAAACTAACTTCCGTTTTATTCCATTTTGAACCTTACATCTTAAGTAATACGTCTGAGAACTGTTTTATTGCGATGTTAAGTCGTTAAAGCGCTCACAGTTGTTAACTTGGGGCCACGAAATCAGCCGGATGTAGGCTAATTGAATAAGAATAAAGGAACTCGGTTATTCTTTTTCATTTAATATGTGAACGAATAATTAGCGTAGGTAATCCCGATTGTTAACCTAAGATTAAGCAAACATTATAGACCTGTTTTACCACGTCCGCGTAAATTACGGTTAAGGTGATACGTGAAAAATAAATCATAGCGATCTGGCCGAGCATAAGAAAGTGACAGAGTCAATTACTTCCACATGCGCAAAAAAAGCGCGCGAAAATAAAACAACGTGAGCGCCAAAACAAATAAAAAATATTGAAAAATAAATTAAGCTATGTATCAAAAATATTGTCAGCCAGAGTTATCAATGATTAAATTACCTAATACGCACATTTTTAATGCAATTTTGCTATGCAATTACTTAGGTATTTAGAATTACAGAAAAATATAAAAAGTAGAGGTCTTTTCGGAATTAAATTCTATTGAAGAAATTAAACCCAATTGCGTTTTCCTAGTCAGAGTATTAATCAAATAGTCAATAAAAATTATATCCAAAAAAAAAATTCATATAAGCTGTGATAGTGAAATAAATGGTTACTACAATTTATTTTGGTATCGCCTTAACTTATCGGGCAGCTGATTTGAAACAAATCCTAACCCATTCACAAAATACCTTTCCGGTTATTGTGAAACAGCAGTTTCATCGATTACTACAAGGTTCATTGACATTTTACAAACGATACCAGAAGGCGAATTGTTGTACTTAAATAAAAGTTCAATTTCATGTCTATAGTATAGCTTCATCTCTCTGACTGACCGACCCCTTAACAATTCAAAAGTGCCTGTAATAGGTTTATTTGAAATAAATGCTTTGAGTTGAGTTTTGTCACAATCTCATCTTAGCTACTACCAATGTACAGTGGCCAGCACATTGGGTTATACCAAACTGTCAAATTTCTCCAAATGATTTTATACCTTAAAATGTTGATGGTTAAGTTCAAAATCGAATGAGAAAATCTGACAGTTTGATTACTTGATGTGCTGGCGACTGTACAAAACTCGACGAAAATGTGTGGACATTAGACGTATTTTTGACAGATTGAGACAGACTATAATGCGAACATTCTGCAAAAATGCGGGAATTCCCTTCAGATAGTCTGATCTTCACATGTTTACCCAAATTTATCATCATCTGCCTAGCCTTTTCTCAACTATGTTGGGGTCTGCTTCCAGTCTAACCAGATGCAAATACAAAATACAAATACAAATTATTTATTTTCTTTCACAAGTTATGTACTACATCTAGTGGTTGAAGTGACCTTTTAGACAAAAATTGCCTGTGTTAGGAGATTAGGACACTTCGCTCTTCTGAAGCTTACAATTACGTGGTGTACCAACAATTTTGAATCTTATTATCTTAAGAAAAAAATTCAAAATAATTTTACAAAAAGAAAAAGATATGCCAAATTTTTAAATTAACATTTTTAGGAATTTAAATTGACAAAAGCAAAAAATGTACTTTAGCTGCTAATAAAAATTTATATTTAACTTTTTAAAGTAGAGGCATGCGTGTTTTGTGATAAATGAGATAGGTGAGTGGACTCACTCACACACATACATCACACATACACCTATGTGTGTATGTATGTGTGTGAGTGAGTGTGGAGTGTATGTGTTTTTGTGAGTGGGTGTTGCAGCTGAATAACAGTATTTTATATGCAGCTATTGCCTAGCTGCTTGGTAAGACTGGTTGTCAGACTTTCGCGATTCTGATGACTCGTAACGACTGTTAAAGATCCAAAAATCTGCTGGCTTGTCATTTGAGGTACGGAGGGGTCTTGGTATGTAAAGATGGTCACCCATCCACGGACCAACCGCGGCAAGCGTAGCTTAACCTGATCGATTAACCCGTGCTGCTGTTATTACTTAGCCACAAGCCCCCTTTTTACCAAAATTATAATCAATAAGCACTAATTGATCAGAAAAATACTACTTCATGCAAGTTAATTAATATCGACATTATCAAGAACCCCTTTTCCCCCACGTTCAGAAACGCTTACTTCATGGCCCTGGCCGAACCGGAAGTTAACATCGGTTGGTAGACAAAGCTCGTTGTTTACAGGATGTGGGTGTATCTGAAACTTGCAGTTGACGTAACTAACAGTTACTGTGGGCTTTTTCCATGACTACGTTAAGGCACTGACGAGAGGCAAATGATAACAAAAATATTGTCAAATCTATAATAGTTTGTGGTAGCGGAAAAAATATAATATGTTATTTTTGAACATATTTCTCAGAACTTGGTTGTTACCAAAACACGTTTAGAAAAAAAATCTAGATACAAATTAACGGTAAACTAACCCTTTACTTTGAGTTTCATCCAAAATATCTGTATTAAATATCAACGTACGGTAATAACAAGAATATCTTATTTGAATGCAGAACTTGGTTGTTTTTTATTTTCGATTACCTACTCAACTCATTTTTGAGTAAATAAATAATTGCTTCATATTTTGCAATAAATTACAAGCGTTGTGCCATCGCGCTTCTCTTTCTTTTGTATGCAGTTTGACAGTGACAGCGGTTTACCTGTTGTCAGCATCTTAAGCCTAGTCGATGATATATATAGTTTTTTTTTTATTCTTTTGCTGTAAAATTCGTTACAGGTAGTAACAGAAAAAATATTTTAAAAACTTCTTGTTAGGCCCAGCGTAGCGGGTTCGGTGTGTTTTTAATAAAAATTACTTTTTTCTTCGGTGAGATCCATTGCTGCCTGCAGTCAAATGAATAAGTACTACTAGTAAAAAAAAGTTGGCAAAAATAATAGGCCCGTTTTGACATTTAACTTGAATCGATTCGACTCCGACCACTGAAAATCAGCGCTGTGTTGTGGGTCCCCCATAGCACAGCATCATGCTGAGTACAAGCCTTTTTGTCACAGTCATGACGTGCAGTTGCCGACTATTTGTTATTTTTGTGCTCGTGATTATAATGTAGATAGGTTTTTTTTTTTTTAATGTTTACTTGCTCGAGTTTGTGTTTTCCTAGGCACGTGTTTCTGTGACGAATAAAATTATTTTTCTTTCTTTTCATTCTTTCTATTTATCGTGAGTTACTTCACTAGTTACGTTGCGATTGACCATCGCGACGTAACTAGTAAAGTAACCATACGACTCGGTACTCGATACTCACGATAAATCGATTCAAGTAAATGTCAAAACGAGCTTATTATGTTTTAACAAGTATAGTTAAATAATTGTTGACTCTGATCCAGAGGCAAAGTCAAAACTTTCAAGGTAGTGATGACTAAATCAAGTCAATGGGTATCATTTCCCGATAAGTTATACTTAACGGCGCAGGATAGCCTTTACCAGAAGTGATCATCGTATTAGTGGTTCAGCAGCTTCAATGACATCAGGATTATGCCGGAATATAGCAGTTCGTCGTGGACGTGGTACGACAGCGGCTACCTTCACATCTCCTTCTGTCATCAGAAGACAGCCGCCACGCAACCATCGAGATGACGCTCTGATAGTGATTGTCACCAGCCAGTATCACTCTTATCCGACGTTTTCGGTGATTCTAGTAACTTCGTAACAAAACTAGACGGCGGCGGCAACACTTGCTAACACCGACATACTTATAATATACCTAATAAATTAATTTTTATTTCAACTACGTACTTAGTAATGTTATCATTAACCACTACAAAACCGATCACAAAGCACGTATTTTTTGCTTAAAACCAAATAGTGAAATGTTGTATGAAGTCTCATTGTTGCACTGAAAAACAGTGCAACAATGAGACAACGTACAACATTTCTGCACTGTTTTTATTTTTTATTTAGATATAAATTTCCCACAGAGGTTTAATGTCTCCCATTAAATTTAATATAAAATTATCAAATAGATTCTGGCTGAAAATAAAAATCTGCTGAATAAAACCGACTTGGTGAAAAACTTTGTTTACATTAACTTAAGTTTTTATTTTGAGTAGGTATATTTTATCACGGTAAGTAGATTGGTAGTTGAAACAAAAGTAGATTACGCACCTTGCTAAAGTGAGAGTGGTAATTAATGCACTCGTGCTAATTTAGTTCCCTCGCATGTGTTCGGGCACCAACATAACACTCGTGCATTAATAACTCACTTTGCGCTCGGTGCAATAATCTACTATAATATAATTATTAACTTTATTTTATAGTGTAACTAGTATAATGTTCTCAACCACTCATGAACCAGTTTTTCCACCAGTACCCATTATATCCTTCTCACCACGATACTGCCATCAGCAATGCTTCGTGCCAGCAGAAATAGGTGGGTATAAGTAGTTCTAGCAACATACCATTATAAGATGTAAAAAAAACGAGCGCGCCTTACGTTAGTCGCATAACATGTGTAACATCTGACATCTCACCTTGGTGTAGTACTAACTAATTCCATGAGTACACTAATTCCATGCTATTATAAAGTACTTCCTATATCCATGCTATTAAAAATACTTATTCCATCCGCATGCTGTCACTTCCTGTTACACACTTCTGTCCCAATTCACGAAATCACTCCTCCATAGATACTTCAGAACGGAATACTGGACTTCATAACGTTTATCAATAATGTAAGGGCACCACCAGATTCTCCAAAGGAATTTTATCGCCAATCCAAATAATGCACAAAAGTTCTCGCACTATAGTATCTACCCCCATAATCCGTAAATCACAAATTCCCTGAATCATATCTCCAGGGGAACCGAACCCCATAACATTATTACTGCAAGTAGTATACACACACACATAAACTTAGGTATGTACAGGGTGTTGTTCGTCCATTCAGGGAAGATACAAGGGGTCAACGAAAATGATTGTCATTGTGAAGTAGGTACCCTGGAAAGCGTATTTTCCAGGGTACCTACTTCACAAACTCTATCCTCTATCGACGTCTGGTAAATTTTTAAATATTTAAAATATTATTAACTAGCTTTTGCCCGCGGCTTCGCCCGCTCGGAGGTCGGAAATTATTCCACGGGAACGTACTACCGGGATAAGAAGTATCCTATGTCATGGTATACCCCTATGCCAAATTTCATCCCAATCCGTGCAGCCGTTTCAGCGTGAAAGCGTAAGAAACAAACTCACTTTCACATCTATAATATTATAGTAAGGTGGATGAAAAACTGGTCTATCGAAGTTTTTATTAATTCAATCATGATTTGAAAGACACGTGGCGCCATCTATTACCATAAGAACGTTAAAGTTGTTTTCCTCGGGAACAGTACTTTTTTTCGGGATGAAAGGTACCCTATGTCTGTTTCTGTACACCTGACAACGTATATGCAAAATTTCAGGATGATCGGTTCAATGGTTTAGGCGTGAAAAGGTAAAAAACAAACAAACTTTCTTTCGCATTTATAATATTAGTTAGGATTAGGATTTATAAGATTAAAAAATCTTGGGTGGAGGGGCTTGTGGCTACATATTAACAGCCACACGGGTCGATCGATCAGGGTAAGTTACTCTTGCCGCGGTTGGTCCGTGAATCGGTGAGAATAGAATAGAATAGAATACTCTTTATTATGCATACCATAAAAATTACACATTTATATGTAGAAATTTTACATAATATGGTGACACAATGGGCGGTCTTATCCTTAAAAGCGATCTTTTAAAGACAAGCATTGGATGGATTAAGGGGGAAGGAAAGACAAAACTGCAGGTAGTCTGTGGTGTGTGAGCATCTTTACATATATATATATATCCTTCCGTGCCTCGGAAAGCAGGTTAAGCCGTTGGTTCCGGCTGTTATTTGTAGATATTTGACAGTTTTTACGGATCGTCAGAAGCTCGAAAGTCTGACATCCAGTCTTACCAAGGGGTATCGTGTTACCTAGTAACTGGGTTGTGGGGGTCAGATAGGCAGTCGCTCCATGTAAGATACTGGTATTCAGCTCCATCCGGTTAGACTGGAAGCTGACCCCAACATAGCTGGGAAAAGGCGGGCAGATGATGAAGATAAAAAAATCTCTAAGAGGCTGCAATGCTACTTAAGTACAGTAGGCCGCTAGCCGTAGCTATCCTAGCGTATTCGTATTCCATCATTTCAGCCAAAAGACGTCCACTGCCGGACATAGGCCTCCCCTAAAAGAAGGAACCGTTTGGTGCCGGACGTAAAGAATAGCACCATCCCATTTCTTCCCGTGGGTGTCGTAAAAGGCGACTAAGAGACTTACTAGAGAATGGGCAGCAGCGTTCTTTATGCATTTGATCACCATACTGCAATCGCCAACCCGTCGGTAGTGGGCGTCTTTCGGCTGAAATGATGATGATGAAAAGAAGGAGGGGGTTGCCATAATCGCCACGCTTGGCAGGCGGGTTGGCGATCGCAGTATGGTGTTAAAATGCATAGAAAACACTGCTGCCCATTCGCTAGTAAGTCCTAGCGTAGTACGGAGACTCAATAGAATAACAAGCCAGCTGGTTTTGGTACCGTGCGTCAGTCAGCCCTGCTATCATCATAACCAACAACTTTATCTTTTTTTATTGCATAATACACATAAAATGACAATTGATAGCAATAGGTTTCATTTTGACAGCTCGCCCATTGCGTTATTTAGATAGACAGATAGATAATACATTTATTCAGTGCACACAAAGACATAATTAATAGCACAACACACAATTAATAGATAACAAATTACAGGAATATACAGGTTGACTTTGAAAACATGCGACAAAATTTGAGGGAGTGTTCTAGCCATCAATATGAACATATAAAAACAAGGTGTCAATAGACAAAAAGAATAGAATAGAATACTCTTTATTATGTACACTATACAAGTTACAGATATATAAAAAAAAAACAACAACAACAAAAAGAAAAACATACTTAAAGAAATAGTGACACTTTGACATACTTCAAATAAAATATGTTATCGAATTAACGAGTAGCGGTGTGCGTCTCAAGGTTGCACCAAATACGAGTCCACAACTCGGCATGTGTCAGGCAATATACCTTTTTTTTTTCTTTTTTTTTTGGGCGGGAAATTATCAAATAACTTGGAGGGCGTGTCAGACTTTTACTGGCAGGTAAATATACCTGACGCTGATATTCATGGTTTACGTTGTTGAGCAGACGAATTTTTCAAACATATGAAGCAATCGATTAGCAGATAGATAACTCACTCATAGAGCCATTTGACTGGCTGAAATAAGTTTTAAGTAATGCTTGAGTCTTAAGACCCTGGGGTCTACTCAGAAGTGACAACGCGCAAGAAAAAAAAACGACGGTCAAAGAGATAAGTCAAAGTCAAAAATGTGACTTGAAGTCGGGTAAGGAAACTTTGGAAGTCAAGAAACAGCTGAACATTCGGCCGATATTTCAGATTATCGCTTCGGAGCAGACCCCCAGGAGCTTAATACTCCAGCATTACTTAAAACTCATTTGAGCCAGTCAAATGGCTCTATGGGTGTGTTGAGTTTTGAGTAAGGTTCTGTGACACGTCCCTTAAAGTATACCTCGAGCTAACACAACAGAAGAAGATGAGAAGCACTACTACTGCTACTACTTCTCCACCCAAAGAGCGCGTCGTCATGCTGAGATACGGGCCTTTTGGCCTCGTCCAGGACTTTCTGTTTTAATATATATATATTTTTTTGTTGGTTTTGTTCTCTTTGTTTCTATGAGTGTGTTTTATTTTAATTTGTGATCTGTGCGAGTCCCAATAAATGCTTTTTCTTTCTATAACTCGCATATTATAAAGCTTTCCTTCATCCTACCAAACACCCTATATACAGCAGACAGATACAGTTTCCTTAGGGGTGAGTGGGAGACGCGAAGTCGCGACGATTTGGCGCCAACAGAGCGACGAACTCGAGATGTCGAGTATTGATATAAACAATCGCTAATTTAGAAAAATAAATAGACATTTTCTTTCAGTAGGTTTGTAAGGTTCTATTTTTTTTCTTCCATAATTTGGCAGATTTGTAAGTCATCATTTATACGATTGTCATTTCCTAGAACCAAAAATTCGACGACATGTAACCTCTACCAACCCGGACTGGGCCCGCGTGGTGGATTAGAGTCCACTCCCTCTCATAGAGAGAAGGCCTGAGTCCCAGCAGTGGGATCATTATAGTCTGATTTAGCTGATTATGTATTATATGTATGATTAAATTCAATCAAATTAACACCATCAACGAAATAGTAGGTATCAGGCAGGAAATAGATTTTCACGTCTTTGTATTTCTACCACCTAATTCAATTCGTCCTCCCACATGAGAGAATCAATCAATCTCCTATACAACATGTCCCAGAATTAACGCACAACCTCTTAAGGGGTCATTGCACTCATAATTATAAACAACTTTTATTATGGGACCTTGTTTGAAATCGCAAAAAAAAATTAGCTCTTCCTTACATTTAGGATGTTCGAATAACTCGTCAAAATGTACTCGTAGGAAACAGCTGATTTTTTTTCGCGATTTCAAGTTTGTTCCCATAGTAAAAGTTGTTCATAATACTCACGTTCACGTTCTTACTCTCGTTCTAATGATGAGTACAATAACCGCTTAAGAGGTTGTGCATTAATTGTGGGACATGGTGTATATCATAGCCTTTTACCAACCATGTTGGCGTCAGCTTCCAGTCTAACCGGATCCAGCTGGTATTTTACTTGGATCTGACTTCCCAACCCCGCTACTGGGTAACACGTTACCTCTTGGTAAAGCTGGTTGTCAGACTTTCGAGGTTCTGACTACCCGTAACGACTGTCAAAGATTTACGAATGACAGCCGGGACTAACGGCTTAACGTGCTTTCCGAGGCACGGACGGGTCGTGATATGTAATGGATGATCACCCATCCAAGAACTGACCGCGGCAAGCGTAGCTTAACCTTCTATCGTCCTGTGCGGTTGTTATAATTTTAGCCACGAGCCCCTCCACAAGAGAGAATCACAAGCCCAAATGACAAAATTATTTTCATCAAAGTAATTAAGTAAGTATTTTCTAACAGAACCTTTCACAAACACACGTAAACATCATTTTAATCCGCAATCCATCTACTACACAAATTCCATATTCCTTTCTTAAAAAGCGAACAATCCACAGAGTTCTCGTTATGGAATCAAAACGGTCTCATGAAATAGAAAATACCATTAAAACGATCACAAAGGATTTGGCGAACAATTTTTCCGAGCAATCCAATACATTCGCTTGTTCGGTGGGGGCGCGTATCGGATTCCCCTATACGAAATACAAATAAATGTGGATGTGCCTCACACCGAAGCGAGCGGGACTTTAATGTGAGTCTGAGTGAATTTCGGCGAAAGGTGTAAGTACTGAATTATACTAAACTGAGGTAAGTATTACTCGATTAATTATATTTCTGATTTTACTAAGTATTGCAACACTTAAAATTTTCAACGATATTATTTTCATTAATTAAAAGTGGGGTTAGGCTAGATTAAAACATTAAGTACTTTGAGAAAGTTTAGTTATTTTGGATGTTTATAATTCTAATCTACTTTAAGTTTTTTACGTCACAACAGACAGTTTTATTTAAAGCTTCCATATTTTTATTTTTTATAAAAAAATTAGCCTAAGTTTGAAAGTATGAGCGTTCTGTCAAAGAACATCTATGTACATACCTTTTCGATTGCAATCTTAGTAAAGCCCACATTTACTTAGGGGACGACCCAAAACACCACATAATTTGTACTTCCACACATCCGAAAGCAAAAAGCAAGCAAAGCTACAACTAGCACACAAAAAACTAGCATGCACGAATCTAGCAAAATGGGGGATTATAAATCGCACCAAAATACCGACGATAGTATTCATACACCTGCATTTCTGAGGACCTTAAAAACGTCACTGATGCCGCGATTGCCGTGGTCAACTACCGGGCCCAACTCATTCAACATACTACAATTTATGTTCGATTCGAAAACAAGAAGACGCGAATGTTACGCTACCGTGCAACGTACATCCTAATGCAGCAACAAGGAGCTACCACTGAGTTAATTTAGCTGAGTGGATTCGGTCGTGCATTGTCGCTTGTTTATCGTCACACTCGACGGCGACGACTTAATGGTATTAAACTTTAGATATAAATGTTCTTTGAACGGTGGAATTTTTCGCCCGGATGTGTTGTAATAGTGAGGAAATAATACTGGGTTTGGTTTTATTGAAAGGCGTGGATTGCTGCTCGAAATTATTCGATGCCGCATTTGCATGGGTCACTACGTAGCTGTTTAGTTTCACGAATAGCAAAAGTACCAAGATTACTGTTGCTACTCTCTCTAAGAAAAAAGAATGAAAAGATTCTCTGCCGTAAACTAGGATGACAATGCTTTGGCAAAGCTCGGGTTTCTTCAGACTGCGGTGGCCACCACATAGCGTTCGCAATATACCGTTGAATGATGTCCCGGAAACGTTATATATTAAAGTAAGTTGGTGTTTTTTCCTAGAGAGAGTTTCTTGACACCGTAAAGTCAAACTTATTTCTGCTGCCATCATTTTATGTATGGCCGTCACTGCGGCTGTTTTGTGGCGGCCATCAATCTTCTAGGAAAACGTAGCTCTAACGTAGTAATGGATAATTATATTACTATAGAGGTATGAAGAACAGGGTGTAAAATTCACTCATCCTCTGTAGAAAAGGGAGGATTCTCCGACGGGTGTTGTGTCGGGTGAGCTACTGCCCGACAGTTGATGTCGGGACGTTGCATTTATGGCAGTCGCGCGGTAAACTCTGCTGGCGCGATGCAGGATTTTGTGTGACGTCACGTCTTTTGATGCGTAATTCGGTTATGGCGTTGTAGATACCGCTACAGATACTCTAAAACTACAGGCTCATGAAATATTTCAATGCATTATCACTAAGTTCGTGTGTCTATAGGTGTTGGTCACTTTCCATTAGATAAGAAGAGAATTTTGCGAACCCACCGCATTAAAAAAGTGTACCTTGGCTGGGTTGAAGAAAGTGTACCCTAGTTGGTCGAAAAAAGTGTACCCTAGCTGGTTGAAAAAGGTGTACCTTGGTTGGTCGAAAAAAGTGTACCCTAGCTGGTTGAAAAAGGTGCACCTTGGTTGGTCGAAAAAAGAGTACCCTGGTTGGTCGAAAAAAAAATACCCTGGCTTATTGAAAAAACTTTGACATGAACCAAAATATCGGCTTTTGTCGACTTTAGTCAAGGAAAATTAACTTATAGGTAATGGATACTCCATTTAACATCTATTCAACCTCTATAGCGTATTACAAAGGGGTATTAAGGAAATGATGTGGAGGAAACCGGAACCTCTGTTATAATGTGTAACACACAATGTCCTTCACAGTTTGCAGCTACCTAACTAAATTAGAAGTAACATGCTTTCTTCTAGTATGGTTACAATTTTTAGGTGCATTTTGTTATGGCAAATAAAAATAAAATATAGACTATTGTAATCCTACTTTCCAATTGATGTTATTTCCATTTAAACAAGTATCAACTTTATGCTTGTGTTAATTAAGTTGGTTTAAGAATGACAAGTACTATTAAAAACCGGTCAAGAGCGAGTCGGTCTCGCGCACCGAGGGTTAGTTAGTTAATTAGTAGTTCTTGAGATATCCAGGTGTGACAGACAGACAGACTTAATCTCACCATAAGGGTTCCTTTTTTTCCCATTTTGGTACGGAACCCTAAAATGGCTTTGGTATTTGGTAAAGTTGTAGCGCAAATTGAACCTTATGTAGTTGTTTTGAAAGCATCGAGATATAAGTACTAACGTACTAGAGAAGCTACGTCAAATAACTGAATTGTCCTATTCTTCGTAATTTGAATCTTTAGTTCGCGCAGCGCTAAAATAATAACTATTCGTCTAAACCGTAACTAATTTACCACAGCGCTAGATTTGCTGCGGAAGTGTATTTATTCTATATAATTTATTATTGTCGGAAGTACTAGGCGCGAAAGAGCTAGAGAGCGACTGAGTGAGGTGCGGCGCGATCGCCGCAGTTGAACGAGACAAAGTAGGAATTTACGGTGTCTTCTCTAGTACGTTAGTACTTTTATCTCGATGTTTGAAAGTTATTTTTTTCAAATACATTTAAGTACTTATTTTTTTATACTTTTTTGGAAACTAAAGTGCCAACGCAGAATAGGTATATAAGTGGCTTAATGACATGAGTAACGTTTTCATGTTAGTTTGCAAGACGTATCATCTTGTCTTGGTCTCCTGGGTACAAGCATGACTGCTGAGCGTGCGATCCTGGGTTCGCTACCGGTAGCTAACACTGATTTCACCCAACTATGCATCTTGTAGTCGACGCCAGGCTATTTTTCGTAATTTTCAAGTGGATTTTAAGTTCTTTTTCATGAGATAACTTGTGTTACATGTGTTTGACAGTTCAATTTCTTATTAAGTTAGTTCCGAAGATTGCTACTTCATTGTTTTTGCGTTAGTGTCGCAAATTACTCAATATTGTGCATACAAACTTACATTTGCATTTGGAATGTATGAGGGATCATGTTTTTCAACTACAATGATAAGTTTGTTCTTGTGATTTATTCATCCCAACTACGGAACCCTTCATTGTGCATGGTCCGACTTGCACTTGGCTGGTTTTTTTATAAGTAACTATGCTAGGCTACCCCGACCAAATGGGTTAGGGTAGTTTAGAACTGTATCCAACCACGCTACTTCCAAGTTGGTCCAGTTACTTGGCGGATAAGTAGTCGCTCCACGATACTGGTAACTGACCGGGCGGGCTGGGGTACTGGCTGGTCTCATGGCTGGTGGCTTGGCTGGTC
Source organism: Tiliacea aurago (assembly GCA_948098905.1). NCBI lineage: Eukaryota > Metazoa > Arthropoda > Insecta > Lepidoptera > Noctuidae > Tiliacea > Tiliacea aurago. Next base: position 10,406,559 of record OX402589.1, on the reverse strand, counting down.
GATACTGTTCAATCAACTCTGCCTTTTTTTTTCTTGTTGACGGGGTGTAAAATCCTCATGGATGTCCTCCGCCCTGCGGCGGGCGGAGGGGTCTGTCAGACTCTTACTAACTAAAAACCACCCCAGTGTTCCCTTCCCACACTTGCACTGGGGATCTTGGGATCTGTTATTACTTCCGCAATCCCCGGCTAGTGCCGACCCGCCTCCGCGGGCCATCTCAAGTCTGGGGGGGGGGGGGGGGGGTTAAGATGTTTGACCGCCATTCCGCCACCAGGGCTGCGCGAAGCTGTGACCGACGCAACTCCACATGTCGCTGCATCAGCCCACTCGCCCCGCGCCCTCGCTTCCTAGCGCCGCTGGTACAGTGACGCGAGTACTTTTGCCTAGAGGTCCCATGGCGGGGATCCGGCCAGTACGCAAGCCGCCTCGTAGGAGAAATCAACTCAGCCTATAGCAAGCAGCCCACTGCTGGACATAGGCCTCTCCCAGGCTGCGCCACAACACCCTGTCCTCCGCCTTCCGCATCCAGTCTGTCCCAGCCACCTTTTTAAGGTCGTCGGTCCATCTAGTTGGGGGGCGTCCCACACTACGCTACTGGTATTCAGCTGTATCTGGTAAGACTGGAAGCCGACCCCTACATATTTGGGAAGAGGCTAGGCAGATGATGATCGTCTCTATACTAAGGTTCCTAAAAGAAAGATTCATGACTTAAGATCATAAGTTGATTTGACAGCACGGTTGGCGCAGTTAGTTAAGCGATTGACTGCTGCGCTGCGTGTCGGGGGTTCGATTCCCACACGGAACAAATATTTGTATGACCTACAAGTAGTTGTTCCGGGTCTGGCTGTTTGTGTATGTGAATTTAAATGTTTGTAAACGCACCCACAATACAGGAGAAATTCCTAGTGTGGGGCAACGTTTTGTAAAAAAAAAAAAATATATTTCAAAATCCCTACGAAAACAAAAAAAAACTCTTCTAATTAGGGTTCCGTACCAAAATGGTAAAAAGGAACCCTTATGGTGAGACTAAGCCTGTCTGTCTGTCACACCAGGATATCTCAAGAACTACTAATGCTATCAACTTGAAATTTAGAATAGTTTTAGATGAAGTTTGCCCAACTATTTTGCAAACAAGAAAAAAAAAAAACTTTTTTGCAAAAGGAACTGAAAGGGGGTCTTAAAAAAAAATTGTGGGGCTACTAAGGCATGTGGGGTATTATATGAAAGAACGCTGTTTGCACATTCTCAAACATTTATTTTTTATTTTTTTAGGCAGCACAGTCTCCGACTTTTGATGAAAAATGTAAAAAAAAATACCGTTCCCCCTTATCTCCGAAGTTTACATAAATAAAAATCTGAAATTATTCTATGTGATAGAAGGGAGTTTATGTAAAGATTACAGGAAAAATAAAACGATGTCTCTTAATAGCACAGTTTTTCAGAAATCATCAACATCATTTTATACGTACGGGACCCTCGGTGCGCGAGTCCGACTCACTCTTGACCGGTTTTTTTTACTATGGTCATCGTCAAACAAAAAAACAAACAAAAGCAAATATATTTTTTCGTAATACCCGATTCTGACGTCCTAAGATCCAATTTTTAATCAATCTGTACAAACCCCTAAAAACATTATTTTATACAACATAATTATTTTATTTTTTCTATTTTCATAAACAACAATAAGCCAAAACAATTAATAATGCATCAAGTAACAAAGCCGTTAATCACTCGAGACAAAAAGTTCAACTCCTAATTAATATTACCGAGAATCAGTAATCAGAGGAAAGCGGTAAGACAATTTTGTGAAATTAACACCTGAAGCAGACGGGGCGGCGGTATTCTCGGATTTTACGGAACTACGGAACTTACGGATCTTACCACGGAGTAATAAGTTCATGGAGTGCAAATTACTAAAGTTTAGTCAAGAATAAAATGTGATTGTATTATTGAAAGTATAAAAAGCACGTTTATTTACGGTACTCAAAGAAATAACACAAATACAGAAAAAAACAAGTTCTTTTTTTTTGTTTGAAATTTGGAAACGCTTAGTGCGAATTGGTGGAATAGCAACCAGAAAGGGATGGTAACCTTCAGTGCGTCTAGATGATCGATAATAGAAAGGCGCTGGTGGAATGAGTTCGTGGAGCTCTTGGGCACGCTCACCGAAGTACAATCTGTAGAAGACCGACAAGCAGGCAGACAGACAAGCAGGTATCGCTTCACCCTATTACCTAATATGCGTCATATCCACGCAAAACGGCCATTGCTCAGCATAATGGTGTGATTCTATGTGGGACAGAGCCACGGCTCTGGTTTTCAGTGACAACCGGTGTTGACGTGATGACGTCCACCGGTGCGGTGTTGCTGTTTCTTATTTCAGATTAGTTAGAAAATCGTGATTTGTTTTAAATAAATAGAGAACCACACTACCTAATAAGACAATATTTTAAAATTTGGATCAAATCAAATCGTTTTTTTCCACAAACTGTAGGTGTTTACAATTTAGCGATGTTACTTATTAGAATAGATAATAGGTATACATTTTATTTGTTATTTTTGCCATCGACACGCTAAGATGATAGTGTAATAATAGTTGAGGCATGAACATTCTAAATAAGTTGGCATGTAAAAATAATACATTGTTGTTGTCTTAGGCTTACTAGTAATACGGGTTAGATTCCCGTGTGGTTTTAGTATAGATATCGCCTAGAACTATACTACAAATCTATAATTTTTTAACTTGACTATTTAATTTATCTAGCGTCTACAATGAGACATTATATTTTCTACAGTTGCGAGACGTGCAGGAGTCATCACGTTGTGAATTAAAATGCATCAACCCACTAGAAGTAGCTATCCAATTCATGCTCTTCGTGTCAGTCACCTCTCCCGTCACTCTTCCGCACATTAACACTTCAATCACTTCTTACTCCGTGTCTTTGAAAACTTCCGGCGCTCGGTCGACTTTGAAGCAGAACAGGTGTGAATTACTTTTAAAATATGGTAATCCTGGCTGAACGGAGTCCCGACTTCGTGAAGATACTTGATGACGAATTTCTTTGGACTTTTAAGTTCGAGATTATTATGCAGAGGTGCGCTGGGTTGTGGAGGTATGGTGTTTATTTACACATTTTATTCATCATCTGCCTAGTCTTTCTCAACTACGTTGGGGTCAGCTTCCAGTCTAACCGAAAGTAGACACCAGCGAGTTAACTGCGTTACACACTATCAGTCATCATAATCAGCGTATAATGTTCCCACTGCTGGGACACAGGCCTCCTCTATTCGAAAGGGAGTGGGCTGTATTCTACCACGCGGGCCCAGTGCGGGTTGGTAGATGTCTTCGAATTTTTGGTTCTAGGACATGCCGGTTTCCTCACGATGTTTTCCTTCACCGTTTTGAGAGCAGTGGTGATGAAATTATTTACACAAAGTAAAGCGCCTGGCTGGGTTCGAACCCACGACCTACAACTCTTAAGTCGGGGCCGTTACCACTGGGCCACCACTGCTCTCCACACTATCAGTAGCAATGCGTTATTTACGTTGTTGAAAAGACAAATTTTTCGAACATATTATTATGAAACAATGGATTAGGAATATATTTCAAAATCATTCAGATTATGATTGTGTATTAAGCAATTAAGGTGCAGTATTTTACATGTAGCGACTGCCTATCTGACCTCCACAACCCAGTAACTGGGTAACACGATACCCCTTGGTAAGACTGGTTGTCACACTCTCGGGCTTCTGACGACCCGTAAGGACTGTCAAAGATCTTCGGATGACAGCCGGGACCGTGCTTTCCGAGGCACGGAGGTGTCTTGGTATATAAAGATGGTCACCCATCCACGGACAACCCGGCAAGCGTTGCTTAACCTGTTGGATCGACCCACGCCACTATTATTACATAGCCAAGAGCTCCTCAGGCTGATTATGCCTGCCAGGGTTGCCAGGGTTGCGAGTTTGTCCGAAAGGGATATCGTGGCCCTGGAACACAGGCAACGGGAGAAACACGGGAGGGTTTTAGTCAGTAAAATTTTGACACGCCCTCCCGCTCCGCCCAGAGCGGGAGAAGTTATTTGATGATTTCCCACACAAACAAAAAAAAAATGTTGATTATGTATGAAAGCTCAAATGGACGTAGTGTGTCAATTTGCGTAGCAATATTTCCCTGCCTGGTCTTATGTGGTGAGACTACTGTCTGCTAATCAATTGTATTGTACTGACTGATTGACATGCTATTTATTACATTTGTTTTTTTTTATTTATTACTGTAATCTGGTTGACATTTGACATTTTTGTATTAATTACATTTTTACAGGCATTCAAATGATTTGACATTAATTTGTATTTTGTATTTTTTTATTTTCATAATTGTTACTTAAAATTATAATACCTTGAAATTTGTGTAAATTAATTAATAATATAATATGATTTGCATGCCCATGTGACGACAGAATATGAAGGACTATTATAATAAAACATCTATGTACTAATTACCCATGTTTGCAAACCAATAAATGATTTGATTTGAATAGATTTCATGTGAGTAGTCTATTTAATTCGGTAATTATGTTTACCTGATTCAGAGCCGTTTATGTTTTACCCCACTGCGCTTAAACAAAGGGTCGTTATGTTTTTATTGCATCAATAAATAAATAAATCTAATTATTTTCTGTACAGTTAACCTCTAAAACGAAATACAAAATACATCACATGTAATTAAAAGATTAAAACCTTCTAAAAAAGCGGTCAAGCGCGAATCGGACTCCCACACGAGGGGTTCCGTACTATTTTAATTCTGCGGCCTTCAAATCAAATCAAATCCATTTATTTGCCGGAATGTAGGTTTACAATCATGTACGATCTTAAAAGCTATAATGGTCCCTTTACATTCTACCATTTTATATGGTGTGCAACTATTTAATTTTGTCCTGCACAATGTTATTATTACATAAAATACATTACACATTACATTACTACACAAAAAGACAGCAACAACAAACATGACCTCATTCATTAACATTTTCATGGAATAAATTAATTAGTTGATGTCAAAATTACCTATACCTACGTCAGTGTTTTTTTTTTTTTTTTTGTGTTCTTGTAATATCGGCGATCAGTCCTAAGACTATGAGCAGATGTGATGTTTCAGCTTTGGCATGCAGAGTGTAGGGTACACTCTGCATGCCAAAGCTGAGAGTACCTACTCATATTTAGTAGCCTGGTGCTACTGTCGATTTTTAAAGCTCTAGTATATTACGTCGCTTGAGCCGGTTGACATAGTCTTGGATGGTCAACTGACGTGCCAGTTCATTAGGATGATTTATCAGCCGTTCCTTATATTTTGCTGAGACATCACGTATTTCCTCCTTAACTGTCCTGACTCGAGTTCAAGAGAAGACAAAAAAAAAAAAAATGTCAGATTACCTATGGGATCTATTTTTTTTTTTTAATTGAAAAAAAAAATGTCAGATTAAGGGATCTTTTTTTTTTATTTTTTTTTTTCATCCCAATGTATTTGTGGTCGGCGCAACATGTCCCTTTCTTCCACACTTCTCTATTAGTCGTGATCTCGGTAGTCACTCCCTTTCTACCCATATCATCTTACACACAGTCCATCCATCGTTTCTTTGGTCTTCCCCTACTCTTATAGCCATTGACATTCATAATCAAAACTTTCCTCACGACATTTAAATAGCTTATATTATAAAGATTTCCGCACAACTTTTCAGTCACCAATGTCACTTTCAGACTTCCTCTTATGTACTAATTTCTTATTCTATCAAAGTCAAAGTCAAAGTCAAATTGTTTATTTCAAATAGGCACATAAAAGGCACTTTTGAACGTCAATATTTACAAAAAAATAGAATTGATTCTAGTCGCCCCTTCCAAAAGGTAGTTTCGTATGGAGAAGAATGGGCAAGAAACTCCACCGGTACTCTTTTAAAATCTAGTACAATATTTTTATAGGTACATTAATTATATAAATTATATGTGAAGACGATGCACCTAGAATAAAATTACTATACCACAATAGGTAATAAAAAGAGTTAAGAATGAAGCAATGACAGACAAATTAATTATGTGATAGATACATGGTGCTCACATATTTACAAAAATTGTAAAAAAATATAAAGGTACGATTTCCTAAAAAATAACAATATCAGTGTGAGTTAAGGTAATCACAGAATTTAAAATAAATGTCATAAAAATAATAAATTATACAATTAAAATAGCAACCTGTTTGATTTTGTCTAGACACTAGATTGTCCTATGGAGCAGGACCAGCATGTTTCCAAGCATTCTTATCTTGTATATAATCCTCTAATTTGTAATATGCTTGTTACATTCGTGACACACCACAGATCCCTCTTAGCATTCTCATCTCAGCTGCATGCAATTGCCTTTCATTACGGAGTTTATCCTGAAGACTTGAAAAAAGTTATTATCAAACCACTTCATAAAAAAGATAGCAAAACCGATATGAAGAACTATAGGCCAATAGCAAAAATTTCTGTATTTTACAAAATTTTCGAAAAAATTATTTATAGTCTCTGTATTGCTATCTCGATAAATTTAACTTATTATGCAAGGAACAAAATGGCTTTAGAAAGAATAGCACGATCAACATGGCAATTTTTGATTTTTTACGTGGCATTATGTTAGCAGTAGACCAAAAAGCTCCTATTTGTGCAATTTACACAGATATGACCAAAGCTTTCGATTACGTAAAGCACGATGTCTTATTAGACAAACTGCGTAGTTATGGTATCAGAGGAAACATTTTAAAACTACTCGAATCCTATCTCTCCAACAGAATGCAATGTACAGAGATTGCAAGAATATGTGTAAAACAAAATTTGAAAAAAGTTTTTTTTCTCATTCTAGATTGATTAAGTTTGGTGTACCACAGGGCAGCGTCCTTGGGCCACCTCTTTTCTTAATCTATATAAATGATCTGCCACAGGTGACTCAACTTCAAATGGTGATGTTTGCAGACGACAGTACTGCCATAGTTAAATGTATTGATTGCAATATTTATCAAGATGACATAAATAATACACTATCGGACATAATTAATTGGCTTGACAAAAATAATTTAGTTATAAACTTAAAGAAAACAAAAATAATGCACTTTCACCAAAGAACTGAAGTACCAAAAGTAAATATCAGACATAGTGATTGTGACATTGAAGAAGTAAAAGTAGCAAAATTCTTAGGTTTATTCCTTGATAACCAACTTAACTGGAAGCCCCACATAGATGACCTAGGTAAGAAAATAAATAAATCAGCATACGCACTTTTCCAAATTGCTAGAAAAATAAATATGGATGCGCTACTAGTTGCATATCACGGCTTAGTAGCCTCAATTTTGCGATATGGTATTATTTTTTGGGCCAATTCTACTGATAAAGATATCGTTTTTAAAGCACAAAAAAGGTGCATAAGATCAATGTGTGGTCTGAAAATTGACGATAGCTGTGTACCATTATTTAAATCGCTGAAAATACTTACCTTACCCTCACTATATATTTTTGAAATTTGTGTTTTCGTCAAAACAAACATGAGGTTATTTGAAAAAGTGTCAACGTTACGAGATGTTGCGATTCGTCCCCAATACGCAAACTCTTCAAGCAATCAGCGTTGTAAGACTGCCCTAGTTAGAAAGAGCGTTTTAGGCATGGCACCGTGCATTTACAATAAATGACCAGATGTCATAAAAAAATTGAGTGTTACACAATTCAAAACAAAATTAAAACTGTTACTAATTGAAAAATGTTATTATACGACTGATGAATTTCTAAATGATAAATTATAGCCTTAAATAAGTCTTACTTGACTGGAGAAACAAAATTTTTATTGAATATTTTGACTAATTGTAATTTATGATAATTTATTTATGCATTGACTCAAAATTATTCCATATTGTGACATTTATAATTTTTGTTCTTATTTATTTATCATCATTCTATTAATTTTGACATAGGTAACTACCAAATAATTTGTTTACCTCTCGCATGATCAATATTTTATTTTGCATGCAACCACATTTGTACGCCTCTTGGCATAACATAGCGACCTAAAACTTTAATTTAAGAACTGTATTCACTAATACCTATGTTATACAAATAAAAAATGATTATGATTATGATTAATCCCTTTGTCGCCCCGCATTCAGGATTTTTAACAATTTTAATTTCAACAAGGTCCTAACTTTTATTATTTTAATCATAGTTTATATTGTTCTTTTGTTAATGTGAGGACGTTGTAGGCTTAATAGATTGTAGATCTGTAGACCATTTTCTATTTTGTTAAGTACCTGGTACTTTTGACGGGCCTACGCTGTCCTCTCATACTTATTAACACTGTAATTTGAAAACTTTGTAAAAGCCATTTTTTTTTTAAAAGAGTCACCGTGGACATTCTTGCCGGCTCTTCTCCATAGGAAAGTACCAATTGGAACCGTGCACCTAGCTTCTGAGGTTTCATAAGTGCCCATGTAGGCTTATGTGAAATAAAAATATTTTTGATTTGATTTAATTCTGATCCATAACACCGTACAGTAATTAACACTACATTATTATTTGTTGTTATAACGGCCATATGATAGTTAGTGTCACACTCTATGAAAATTTAAAGTGTTTATTCAAAAGATGTCATCTTCAGCTCTGTGACCGACAGACGGACAGTAGAGCCTCAGTTATAGGGTCCCGTTGGCACGGAACCCTAAAAAGAAAGAATGAGCAATTTATCACAGTCAATAAATACAATTAGGTCTAGAATGTATTGTTTACTGTAAAAATCACGCTATACATTTTTGCCTATATAATCTGATAATTATTATGTGAACAGATAATAGTTGAAAATGATGATATTATTAGTGAGTTTTGTGTTTTTTTTAAATGTTTTTGCAAGCAATGGCGTCACCATCGGTGCGTCAGTGAAAGAAAATTACTGGCAAGGATTTTCGCTCGGAGGTATTTATTATTTGTGTTAATTAAAAAACAATTCAATCAACTCAGCCTATAGCAGTCCACTGCTGGACATAGGCCTCCCAGGCTGCGCCACAACACCCTGTCTGCCTTCCGAATCCAGTCTGTCCAAGCCACCTTTTTAAGGTCGTCGGTCCATCTAGCTGGTTTGTTTTTTTTTTACGTTTTTACGCTCAAAATTTGATTTAAGTAAAAGATTTTACAGACCGGTGCGACTCGCGACGCGACACAAAAGCACCGCTCGTCGCGCGACACGCGGGGCCTTTGTGTCGCGTCGCGTGTCGCGCCGGTCTGTAGAAGCATGAAATGCAACACGTATTATGATTTTTGTTTAAGTTTGTGGTTATTAAAAGTTAATTAATAATTTACTCTAAAGTGTATGAGTATATTTTACTGTTGTTGTTGGTGATGACTGCACTTGGGGTAAAAAGTCGGAAGAACAATCAAAAGTGAATTCCGATTATCCACGCCGTTAGGGGTGGATAGATGAACACGCGTTTCCGAGTATCCACCCTATGGTGCCTGTTTTAGGGTGGATAAACTGAATAACCTATCTTTTTTGCATTTGATATCTTCAGGGATTTAGGTTGTGCGCTTCTAGTCATTCAGAAGATTAAAACAATAATATTTCCATTACAGATTACAATGGGCACTACTACACCCATACCGGTCATAGCGACTACCACCATGACCCCATTATCCGGCCATGTTCATACCAAGACGAGGACTGCATCCGCAGGGTTTTCACATCCACCTTCAATTGCTTGGCAACCCATGGACCAATTTCTGAACTTTATATAGCTGATACCATGGATATTGATATACCTCATCGTAACATGACTTTTACTATCAGTGATGCGAAGATTAAGGGTCTCCGTTCTGGCAAGATTAAAGAGTTTTAGTAAGTGTTGGTTTTTTTTTTTCTTTAAGAACGTAACGTGGATGACGTTGCCCTCTCTGTCTGTCTGTATAGCTGTGCACCGATCTTTTGGCACATGGCAACAATCGAAACTTACGCCGCCATGTTGTTTTTCAATCAAACGCAAAGCTTTTGTCAAGGAGTCGATCAGTTAGAAATATCAAGCTAGTTGCCCAGTTCCAAAGCGTAGTAGGTACATATGCAGAAGAGCGGGCAAGAAACTCCATGGACACTCTTTTAAATTATATTGTTACGAAAATATTTGTGTAAACTTCACAGACGTAACTTCAGACGTTGGGTATCGATACCTAAACACAAGAGTGGGCAAGAAAATCCATGGACACTCTTTTAAATTATATTGTTACGAAAATATTTGTGTAAACTTCACAGACGTAACTTCGCAGACGTTGGAAAAAATGGGAACTTACGCCGCCATCTTGTTTTTTCAATCAAACTCGAAGCATTTTGTCAAGGAGTCGGTCAGTTAAAAATATGAAGCTAGTTGCCCAGTTCCAAAGCGTAGTAGGTACATATGCAGAAGAGCGGGCAAGAAACTCCATGGACACTCTTTTAAATTATATTGTTACGAAAATATTTGTGTAAACTTCACAGACGTAACTTCAGACGTTGGGTATCGATACCTAAACACGATAAAACAAAAAAAAAAAAACTCAATTCATACATTAAGACGCAGATATATGCCAGTGACCTTGAGTCGTTAGCTTGCGTGTTCTGTACTGAGCTCACGCAACGCGTCGTACGTTCAGCCAGTAATAGGACTCGCCCATCAAGTCCATCACTGTCCCCAATTTGACGCATTATTAATTTATTATACACAAAACAAAAAGTATGTTAATAAAACGCGTAATTTAAAAGATCAATAATTAAATTATCTTTAAATTGGTGAAGGTTTCAGAAAAATACGTTTGGTAGATTTTGCGCCATTCTCAGTTTTTTATCCGCGTTAGACATAACTTTACAAATTAATTTCACTATGTAATGTAAACATAATCTAAAATATTCACATATTAAGTTATTGAGAAAATGCTCTAATTTAACATATATTTTTTCAAATCATTAACACTTCTCGTTTAGACGTGATCTTCAGTACAAAATCATTAAAAGTCGGTTATGGTCCCCTTAAGTAACAGCACCACCAAGGGTCGTTGACCCAAAAAAAATATCATCGAATCTTTTTTATTTTGTCATGTGACAGATGGAGGTAATATAATACAACATAATATAATATGATACAACCCATCACGTTTGCGGAGTTTTGCTAGTTAATTTAATTTGAACCTGTAAAAGAACGTGCAAAAAACTAAAACGAATTACTTACTGTTTCTCTGAATTTGATTCCAAAAAGTGTAAAGATTTAAATCGTAATGTATTAAGTAATGAGTAAGTATACGAGTAGGTACATGTTGAAAAAAATAATAATGAGAAATGAATGAATTAATGAAAAAAAAAGGAAGGAGAGGAGGGGAGGGTTGAATGTTGAATGTTGTTGTGTTGTTTTTATTGTTGTTGGATGATGTTGTTGTTGTTGGATGTTGTTGTTGGTGTTGTTGTTGTTTGTTGATGTTGGCAATAGATTCATGGGACTTAAACATAACTGGCGAAATGTGGGTGTACTATAGGAACACCTCTCCCTAACCCTTCTGGGATTACAGGCGTGATGTTATGTATGTATGTATAAATGTTGAAAGATGGACAGGGAGAGGAAAGCCAAAGAAAAAATGGATAGTTTGTTTGAGAAATGATATGAAATAGAAAGGAGTGAATGATAGCGTGCCGGTTGACTGAGGAAAATACAAAAATACAAAATAGTTTATTGTTACAATTAGCATAATAAATTTAAACGTGCTCGGAGCCTTCTTTTAGTTAAGCAAAACAGTGCCTGTATTAGGAGACTCCGCGCTTCCTTAACATTGCCGTATACTTATACTATCAGTTACAAAAAACCGGTCAAGAGCGAGTCGGACTCGCGCACCGAGGGTTCCATACGTATATATTATGTTGATGATTTCTGAAAAACTGTGCTATTTAGAGACATCGTTTTATTTTTCCTGTAATCTTTACATAAGCTTCTATAATATAGATAATTTGAGGTTTTTATTTCTGCAAACTTCGGAGATAAGGGAGCGGGGAACGGTATTTTTTTTACATTTTTCTTCAAAAGTCGGAAACTATGCTGCCTAAAAAAAATAATGTTTGACTATGTGCAAACAGCGTTCTTTCATATGATACCCCACATGCCCTAGTAGCTCCACTTAAAATTTTTAAGACCCCCTTTCAGTCCCTTTTGCAAAAAATGTATTTTTTTTTTTTTGCTTGCATTATATTTGGGCAAACGTCATCTAAAACTATTCTAAATTTCAAGTTGATAGCATTAGTAGTTCTTGAGATATCCAGGTGTGACAGACAGACAGACAGACAGTCTCACCATAAGGGTTCCTTTTTACCATTTTGGTTCGGAACCCTAAAAAGTGTACTGTGACATTAGGGGTACACTTATTATTAAAAGATGGGTATATAATATATGTTGTAGTGTGGTGTGTATAGTGTATGATGTAGGGTGTATAGTGTATGGTCTGGTGTGGTATGGATTGTAGTGAGGCAGGTGTTTTCGTGTGCTGTGTGAGGAGGTGTGTGTTGTAGTGTGATGTGCGTGGTGTGTGGGATGTGGTGCTTTAGGTTATGGTAAATTAAACGTGATGTGTTCGGCTACACAACGTATTCCAGAAGTTCCTCGGTTTCCTCCACGTAAGTGGTTGTATCCAGTCTAATATACTTTTTTTGCAGTCTCGGTAGTTTTTATTATATACATACACAATCATGTCTATTAATTTTATTGTACAGTTAAGCAGAGCGCGTACTAAATTGCCTACATGCAAATGTAATTAGTTAGTTTGGAGAATTTATGCAACTAGATCTATTCTCCTTTTTGTTTTTTTTGCTTTGAAAATGGAAAGAGAAAACTTGTTGCGCCGACCTCAAGTAACATGGGACAAGTGTAGGGAGATGATGATGTATTCCTATGTTTCAGCATCAACAAAGAAACTGGCAGACTCGTACTAGAAGTCATCTTCGACAGCGTCATAGTTTTTTCTCCTAGAACCGTTGTCAGTCATCACCGTAAAGGGAAGGAACCTATTGAAAGTTGCGACTTCTCAACCATTGAATATAGTAAGTTCAACTTGTATTCTTAATTGCTCCTAAGTTAGCATCACACTTGAAATCGCGATAAAAAAAACAGGTGTTCCATACATTTGTGTTCACTTAAATCGACAAAATGTTTGGAACAGCTGATTTTTTTTGATGTTGTATACAACATCCTGACATCAACCGTCGGGCAGTTGCCCCACCAGACATGACACCCGTCTGGTGGGGGGATCCTCCCTTAAATCTATGGAGGATGAGTTTACTTCACCCTGTTCCTCATACTTCTATAGATCTACAAAAGACAGCCGGGAGTCCCGGCTGTCATATGTAGATCTATAGAGGTACCGTTGGTCCCGGCCCGGGACAAACGGTTTAACGCAAAGTGCATATGCTTAATGTTCCTAGGCGTAGAATTAAATTGTTTTCTAATAATGTACGTATATACTGCATGTCCATTACTGTTTATAACAAATTACCTGATGGCTTCAAAACTCAGCCTCAGAACATTTAAATGTAAATTATTTAACTTTCTATTAAGCAAATGTTACTACTCGACTGAAGATTTTATGAATGAAAAATATACTTAAATATTTGACATGATTGCCTCTAAATCATCATTTGTATCTCCTTGACCTTATTGCACTTTGACTTATATAATTAATCTGTTTTACAACTATTATTTATATTATTTATTTAAATTATTTGTGATTCTAATTCTAATTTTTCATAATTTAATTTTAATGTAATAATGACCCATACTTTTACAAACAATATTTGTACGCCGGAAACGGCAGAATATTATGATCGTAAGCACATAACAACTTTGTACAATACTCTGACAAATAAATGCATTCTATTCTATTCTATTCTTCTCTAACGTGCTTTCCGGCACGGATGGGTCGAGATGTAATGGATGGTAACCCATCCACGGACCAACCTTAGCAAGTGTAGCTCAACCTTCGATCGACCCGTGTGGCTGTTAATATTTAGCCACGAGCCACTCCTCTCTCAATCTAATACTAAGCAACTCAGTGATAATTTTCAGAATCACTGTCATTAACTCTGATGATCTCAAATATTGGACAAGAAGTATGGAAAGCCCACGTATACGCCTATTTGAATGATGCTGACATGCCATACAAATTCGGCCCTGGAATTACTGAGAGTAAAGGTAATATCTATCTCTAGCCTTTTATCAGAGTTATATTGAATGAGGGATAACCGTGCGTAAGGGTGCGTTTCCACCAGAGATGTGCAAGGATGCGTAGCGGTAAATGAGCGTAAAACTAATCAATGACAACACTAGCTTAGCTTAAGCAATGAAATGAAGCGATGGTATTCGTTAGTTTCATACACGTCCCTCGCTACGCATCCTCGCTCATCTCTGGTGGAAACGCATCTTTAGACCCTTATAATGGCAAGCGATCGAACTGTCAAAATTAAAGGCATCAGTGACGTTCACTGCTGTATTTACGTCGGTGAGCAGATGAATTGTCCAATGGCAATGGATATCAAAACGAAAGGCATTGCGATCGGTTGCCATTTTATGCGTGTTACGCTATTACCCCGTAGATCTCTATCAGATCTAAGGGTGCATTTCCACTGGAACGGAATTGACCAGAGTGGAGACGGGCAGGAATCGACACAACACAATCTTGCTTGAAATCTAAATCGCGCCTCTCGTCATCTCATCTGTGATTGGTCGATTCCTGCACGTATCCGCTCCGCTTTACTAGAAAATTACCCTTAGAATTGCAGAATTACCGTGTCTACTGTCAAATTCATACAATTACAATAACCACTTCTCAATCAGAGAAGAGAATGTGGACCCAAAACCTGTAAACCATACTGAGGAAACATTGACTTATAAAAATTGTGAACAATCAGTCGGAAACCGCCAACACGTAACTGACCAAATCGCGATGATTTCTTGCTCGCATTTTCTGTATGAAAAGTCGAGGTATTTGATGTTAGACAAACTAGAGGGAAGAACGCGTATCGGTAAGCGTAGTATGGGCAACCTTCAGCTAGATGGACTGACCACCTTAAAAAGGTGGCTGGGACAGTCTTGTTGCGGACGGCAGAGAACGGGGTGTAATGGCACAAGATAGGAGAGGATAAGAGGCTATGAGGTATGTCCAGCAGTGGACTGCTATAGGCAAAGTAGCTCATTTAAAACTTAGTAGTTGTTCATGATAATCTTATAAAATAGGTAAGTATGCTGTGTAACATTAATAATGAAGAAACAATTTTACAGATCGTCAAGTTAGAAACAACAATAAAAAGCTGTTGGACAACCTGGTTGTGAAGGAAGCCCTCCTGACTCAAGGTCCTCTGTTCATGTCTGTATACTTACAGAGTAACATCTGCGATTTTAGACTCCAGTAGATTTCGTGATTTCGTTTCCATTGCATAAAATGATTTGCTATTTTTCATGAGATGCGTCGCTACCGAGAGCGTTCGTTCGTGTGGTCGTGAAAATATACTTAGCATTGGATTGCCACTACCAAAAAAACTTAGTGCTTATGAAAGAATGCTCGCAACCGAATGTTCGCGAACGAATGCTTGCGGTGTCAGCGCATCTTTTCATAATGTTCCATTATTTCCACTGCACATTCATGCATAATTATGTACTATTCTTTTCTAAGTTTTCTTATTACCGATTTTTCTTATCTTTTTGTATGGACGTGTTTCTGTGACAAATAAACAAATTTTTCTTTCTTTTTCTTATTTTATATTGAATTCCATTTTTTTTCCCAAAACAATTATTTTTTGACTACCGTGTGTTTATTTTTTCTACCTTCGTGAATTAACATCCCAAAAACAAGATACTTTCACCGCATGCACGTTATTTTTTGGAAAATAAATTACGATATATGAATAGTTTTCTAAGCAACATATTTTCCTACTTACTGAAACACAACACTATCGAGTTAATATTAAGTCTTAATATTATATAATTAATTTAATAACGAACGGTGGATGAGGATGCTTACCGTTCTTTATTACATTAAATTGTAAGCCAATTATAGTGGCGGAAATGCAACATTAGCTAAACAAAAAAAATACTAAATTCAATGTGTGTAAATAATAAAATGATTTATAGCTCTGTAACATTGTGATGCCATAGTATCTGCGTATGGTTGTACCTATGATTGACAACCCAACCATAATTTCTTGAATTTCTTGATAAAAAAATACTATTATGTTTATGAGACGTCTATTTTCAACGACTTTTTAGATAAACTCTTACACCGTCATATTTAATTTAAAACAATAGTGAATGAAATACAAGTGCAATCTCGCCTACTTGTCGGGGGTATAGTAAGCTCCAAAAAGTTGTATACACGGTCAAGGAACCATTTTATAGTCAACAACCTTTGTTCCCTAATATTGCATCATGATGTAGTACAGCTTGAAAATGAAGCAGCGAAGATGAGGAAAAAATTAAAACAGAAAGAGAAATCTGCTATGAATATGATTAAATTAAATTATGTATTGTTTAATTAAATTATTATTTAAAATTATTTAATTCAATTATTATATATTGTTTAATTAAATTATTATTACCAATTACTATTAATTATTACTAACACTAGTTTGTAAGCTCGCAGTTGTACTGACAAATATGAATGTAATCATAATGATAATTCTGAAATAAACGATGATTTATTTATTTATTTATATAAGAAGAATGTGTATGAAACAAAGTCCACAATACAATTAGGGGATTTTTGAATCATTCGGGCGTCTTTTTACTGAATCTCTAGCTAGAGGACTATACTGACTGAGAGCATTCGCTTCACGAACTGTTTTTGCGAGCACACGTAGCCTTTTGTTACCTTTTGTTACGCAATTCATTCGCGAAACAAACATTCTTTTGGGATCGTTTGCGAGCACAGCGATTAGAATTTGTTTTTAATAAATCATTGGATTCACGTACTCTGCACCATACTGTATCCTAATTGCGTAACACGCTTTCAATTATAATACGAAGGATTTTGAATGAAATTGTTAATCCATTGCATGTTTGAAAAACTCGTCTGCTCAGCAACGTAAAAAACGCAATGAATGTTGTTGAACTGGCAAAACAAAAGGCATTGCCATTGTAAGTGTGTTTTATTAATTACCCCACTGTTCGCTTCACGAATGAATGTTCGTCGCGTAACAACTAACATCGTATACAACGAATGTTTGCAAAATAAATTCGCAAAGCGAATGCTCACGGAGAGTACCATCCATTAAAAGAACAAGTACCATTGATAATGCACGAATCGTCAATTAGGTAACCAAAATAATCAATTTAATCAGACAAATATTAGCACGTTATCCTTTAAATATTCACGCAAACATTTAGAAGGCTATAAAACGATTTTACCACGAATAATATCCGTTCATTTCAATTTACAATGAAGATTTTCTTATTTTTGTTCCTGATTAAAGTTTGTTCCTGTCTGGGAGACAGTGAACCGTCTAATAGCTATTTTAGAAGAATTGCATATGATGACGGAAACTATGGTAAGAGATTTAAAGCTAGTTTAATTGTTCTGAGCTTATAGCTGTACCGACAAGGATCTATTGGCTCGTGGACAAAATCGGAACTAACGCTGCCATCTTGTTTTTTCAATACAGTTCACAAAACAACCGCACAAATGATAACCAACAGCGCCCTCTTTTCAACGTCATCCGAGCGCCAAAACATCCTTGTAGCATTTTACGACAAATTCATGCAAACTTCTAAATGGCTTCTTCAAAACAAGGAACTGTAAGCATTGATGTATTAAATAGGAAGATATGGTACGCGCTCCTCGACGTGGACTGCATAAATTTGGGGAAAGGACACAATCGATGAATCGACCTTATTCACAATCGAACTGGCGCTTGTGTAGCACGTTAAGTAAAATTACAGTAATCGTCTAAATAAGCAGCAACAATGCCTTCCTGTGTTTATAAAATGTGCACAAATAGTGCAAAAACCAAAAACAAGTCCCACGGGATTAGTTCGTCAAAAAATGTTAATTTGTTAAAAAATTTATAATAATATTTAATGTTTGCTCCGTCATAAGTCGTTCCTAATCGTAAACATTCGGCCAACATTCGGCTGCTAACGCGATTTCGCTTGCACAACAGTTATGGGTACGTAACAGTGACAATTATTGCTATCTCGTTCCCGCTATAGCCCGCGTAATATGTCTCTCTATTTCGGTTGTCGAGCACATGACGCATGACATCGGGAAATGTAGTTGTGTGGGTGTGTTTACATGTAAGTGTTTCTAGTCCATTTAATATTTACGTGATGCTCGAGTGGCCTATCTTCCCTTATTTTACATCAATGACTGTAAGACGAGAAGAGATAATTGACAACATTTGATAATTATTGTCGTCTTTTTTTTCAAAATTTAGCAAATGTGTACCGACAACGCCTCCTTGTTAAATGTCATTCTGTCGCCAATAGATCTTTGTACCACTCTAGCTGTCACGTTATCATTGAATCCCTTTTGGAACGAAATTCTGAGTTGACTGGTAAAAATCATACCGTAACAAAAAATGTGTGAGCGTTATGCCCATGCGACTTTCTCTCTCTCTCTCTCTGTCTCTTTCTGTTAAATATACGTATGTGTGTGTGTGCGTGCGTAACTTCGTTCCTGACAGCGGTCCCCGAGCGCACACGTTTTTTTTCATTTTTTTTATCATCTCTCATACAATTCATCTATCTTTTCTTAGGTTTCCTTCTTCCCTTGGTTACAATGTCCTTGAATCAGTGCCCATATTTCCCAGGTCATCAACAACATGGCCCAATAGAGCGTCCATGTTCTCTTCACGACGTGAACTGCATCAGGCGGTACTTTGCCCGGAACTCTCAGTGCTCTCCTGCCCATGGACCGTCTCCAGACCCTCAGAGAATTAAGAGCATACCGATGTTTGTGTCTCATGTTAATATCACCTTCACTTTGAATGATGTTGAGGTTAAAGGTCTCAATGACTTTAGTATTAAGGAGTTCTAGTAAGTATTTAACTATCTTATTTTTATTGTACAGTCAGGGATTTTTTTTAAAATTTTTAATTGACACCCTACGTCATTTTGCCGTGTTATAGCCATTTCATATAACTGTCAAAAATGGCAGTTGTGGTTTAAATATACGGACAATTACCGACTTATTACAAAATATATTTTGACATGGCTTAAACCACGGAGCCAGTTTTAGTAATAAGAACGTAACAGTGATTGAAATACCGTTCTTTATACAAAACTGAAAACTTAGTTCGGTACTAAGTTGTCAGTTTTGT
This sequence comes from Tiliacea aurago, assembly GCA_948098905.1. Taxonomy (NCBI): domain Eukaryota; kingdom Metazoa; phylum Arthropoda; class Insecta; order Lepidoptera; family Noctuidae; genus Tiliacea; species Tiliacea aurago. The sequence continues at coordinate 10,387,188 of OX402589.1, read as the reverse complement.
GTTTAGGAACTTTACCATAGTCGGAATAAAGTTTGAAATTCAATAATGGCTCCATGTTTTAAACCTGGGTCTGAAGATAAACCTTGTTTTGTAATAAGGGGGTTTAAGTTTATAGTTTAATCGACATCGGCTCAGTTGCCAAAGAAGAAAAAACAATTGTATAGTCAATTTGCTTCTCAATAAAGATTTCTGACTTTCTATCTACAGCCCCGAATTATATTATATTAAACAGATATGTTATACGCTCACAAAACAACACCGAAAAAAGTGTTCCGCGCAGCAGCGGCAGCACACATGACATACCCAATGTGTGCTGCCGCTGCTGCGCGGAACACTTTTTTCGGTGTTGTTTTGTGAGAGTATAACATATCTGTTTAATGAAAATGTTTCTAACTGTGTAGACCTTTGTATCCTGCATATGCGTATGAAGTTTCATTAAAATCGGTTCAGTCATTTCGAAAAACAAGGGCTTGAAAGTTTGTATGAAACGCCGTACTTCGTAAACGCTCATAAAGGCATTATTATATCCTCATTTCCAATGTTTTAGCATAAACAAAGAAACGGGCAGACTGGTGTTAGAAGTAGAATTCCGCAGGATTTGGGTGTATTCACCATTCACCGTCATTACGTTCCATCGTAAAGGGAAGGAACCCTTGGAAGTGGCCGACTACGCGGCTATCGAGTACAGTTAGTAAACAACGTTATTATTTCCACTGAGTATTGCAAATCTTTCTATCTTTTCTTTTTTTTTCTAAGTGAAATTTTCTTTTGGCGCGTTGAGCACTTTTTCAAAAATCATGGAACTCACGTCATCGTCACCGAACGCTTTCCATGCCATATGTATACTGTTTTAACTTCTATTGGCAGTCCCCAAAGACTGCCCCGCATGCTTATTTGTTATTTTTCTTTTATTTTCTTTCTTTTTAGGGTTCCGTACCCAAAGGGTAAAACGGCAACCCTATTACTAAGGCTCCGCCATCTGTCTGTCTGTCTGTATGTCCGACTGTCACCAGGCTTTATCTCATGAACCGTGATAGTTAGACAGTTAAAATTTTCACAGATGATGTATTTCTGTTGCCGCTATAACAACAAATACTAAAAAACAGAATAAAATAAATATTTAAGGGGGATCCCATACAACAAACGTGATTTTTTTGCTCGTTTTTGCTCTATTTTCGCTTGAAATATTCAAAGAATATGTAGATATATATTGACTTTAAAAATAAATAATTAAATTAAAATAAAACAAATATTTAAGGGGGGCTCCCTTACAACAAAAGTGATGTCGTAGTCTTCTTTTTGTGGGGCTCGTGGCTAAATCAGAACAGTCACACGAGTTAATCAATGTATGGGTGACCATCCATCACATATCGAGACCCCTCCGCGCCTCGGAGAGCACGTTAAGCCGTTGGTCCCGGCTGTTCATAGATCTTTGACGGCCCTTAAGGGTTATCGTGTTACCCATTTACTGGGTAGTGGAAGTCGGATAGGCAGTCGCTCCATGTAGAATACTGGTATTTAGCTGGATCCGTTTGGTGCCGGACGTAAAGAATAGCACCATCCCATTTCTCCCCGTGGGTGTCGTAAAAGGCGACTAAGGGACTTACTAGAGAATGAACAGCAGCGTTCTCTATGCATTTTTAAAACCATACTGTGATCGCCAACCCGCTTGCCAAGCGTGGCAATTATGGCAAATCCGCCCTCCCTTTTGGGGCAGGCCTATGTCCAGCAGTGGCCGTCTTGCGGCTGAAATGATGATGATGATGAGCTGCATCTGGTTAGACTGGAAGCTGACCCCCAAAAAAAAAAGGATAGGCCTTCGATTTGAATCTTCTTTCTGTATTTTCTGCCTGTCCTTGTTCCTTCATAATTCATCATTTCAGCCGAAAGACGTCCACTGCTGGACATAGGCCTCCCCCAAAAGGGGGGGGGGGATTTGCCATAATCACCACGCTTGGCAGGCGGGTTAGCGATCGCAGTATGGTTTTAAAAATGCATAGAGAACGCTGCTGCCCATTCTCTAGTAATTCCCTTAGTCGCCTTTTACGACACCCACGGGAAGAAATGGGATGGTGCTATTCTTTACGTCGGGCACCAAACGGAACTTGTTCCTTATTACTTACTATTCCAGGGTAAATTTTTTTGAAGCTACCACGTCCACGTTCAGTTTATTGCGAGCACAAAATATTTTATGCTTTTAATTTATTGAGATTGTCTTATTTTTTAGAGGATCTATCGTTCACCCTGACAGCTCCTTACGTCAAGGACATCAATTTATCGGAGGCTCACGTCCACACTTACATTTCTGATGCCAATCCGAAGCAGGCACTGGGTCCTAACTTCACAGAGAGTAAAGGTATTATTTTCTTATGAATTAAAACGGGGGTAAAAAGTCAGTTGTTTTTACCGTAATTTTTATTTTTTTGTACTAGACTACTTATACTTACCTGGGAACCTTCTGGTTGTCTTTCTTTCACGAAAACATGTTTTAAATTTTATAACTTAATTATCTATAAGTACCTTTTTTTTTTTTTTTGGTTTGAAATCATCAAATAACTTCTCCCGCTCTGGGCGGAGCGGGAGGGAGTGCCAGACTTTTACTGACTAAAACCCACCGTATTCCTTCAAATGCCTGTGTGCCAGGGCCACGATATCCCTTTCGGACAAGCTCGTAACCCTGGCAGATCTATAAGTACCCTCACAACTCCTTACCATTGTATGCACCCATAAGCACAATGCTTTGCGTGCGTTGCATTGCGCGCTGCCGTAAACAGCGATTTGCAAACCAAAAATTTTTCCCAGTAAACTTGATTGCTTAATTTTACTAAGTTGTATTTTTTGTACAGAATGCGTAGATAATGGTTATGTAATGGGTCTTTTTACACCCGTAGTGTATACAGAGTGTTAAAGTAACTGCGTGCCATAGCTTAGGGGTAGGTTCAGTATCGATAAAGGAACCAAGGAAAGACAAAAAAAAAACAAACAAAAAAAATAATTAAACATAAAAAAGTAAGTCTCTTCGTACTTTAACGGGCTTAAGACCGTCAAATAAAATAATTTTAATACTAAACGATTGCTATTTTAAGTAAGTAGGTACTAAATTAGGTTGATCTTGCAATACGAGTATTATTTTTGTGTTTTCATTTTTTTTTTTTTTTTTTTAAGTTAAGTTGTGGCCCAACTTGGGAGAGGACTATAATGTCTTTTTTCGACTTGACAAAATATCGGGATTTCTTGATTACACAGCGTGTATTAGAAAAGTGTGGCCAAATTAAAGGTTGTGGTACAGACCATCAAACTGAACAACTTTCTCCATGGGACTAACATCGTAATCGCAAAAAAAATATCAACTGTTCCATACTAAACTACAATACCTACGTCTGGGACGGCTGATAATTTTTTCTCGATTACAATGTTGGCCCCAAAGAGGAAGTTGTTCAGTTTGATGATCTCTACCACACCCTTAAATGACAATGACCAAATCACTATGGGAACTGGTGCATTTGATTTTATACCGCGGCTATCGTTGAAACCTTAATTGGTATTTGAAAAACTTATCACAAAAATGTATTTATTTATTTATTTTCTTCTTACATCTACCATTACAGACCCCAATGCGGCAAATTCGCTTAACCTTACTTAATTATTCTAAATACTAACAATAATGTTCCTACCTATAACAAATTACAAACATTGCATTCCTTGTGAATTCAAATGAATTGATAAACGATTTTTCTACAAATGGAGTCCGAGATGGAATATTTGAACTTGATGTAAAAAATAAGCTCTAAGCTGTACAAACCTGTTTTTACATGATAAATAACTAAAAAAAACAAATGTAATCCATATAACTCGGTTCCGACTGATGTTAGGTTATGTTACTGCATATTAACTTTTGTTCGACATAAGACATCTGCATCTAATTAATAATGTTTGATGAACGTTGGACGGCCGCGAAAAAAAAATTCATTGCACCATTTTTGGACATTGGCTTTTGATCACAACTTTCAGCGGGCCGAGCACGGGCGTGCCAAGACGTTTGTGACAAGACATGACAAATTATGTCATGTCAATTTGTACTAGATTTTTATGATAAAACAGTTTTATCGCTCAAACTGTGATAAAATGTGTGACTCAAGTCATGTCACAGTAAGCCGTGCTCGCCCCTCTGATACATGCTGTATATATTTTTAATAATATTAATAATTAATATTAATTATATTTTTAATATTAATGACCCGACAGTGGCGCGTTCCAAGGAGGCATTGCCCCTATCAGACCCCGTCAGTTGGTGCTGACATCTCTTTGCGGCGCGCGTGTAACACAACGCGCCGTCGACCTGGGTCTGGTCCTTATCGGACGGTGAGCTACCCATCGCTCACCGTCCGCAAGCCCGCGCCTACGGTGGCCGGGAATCAGCCTGCGACTCAAGACGCCCGAGGCGTCTCCTGCGGCGACTAGGGGCGTGAGGGCGCGAATTTTGCCTCGCCGTCACGCGTTCCGCCTCTTTCTTTGCGAGCATTACTGCTTCGCAGAAGGAGGTGCCGGCTTCCCATGCACTCTCGCTCCGAATTATGGCCTAAACCAACGAAGTTCCACCGGCTGTCGAGGACGAGTCCCGGGTACTTCATCGGCGATTCGACGCCGATGTGAACCCCTCAGGCCGTTATTTGGGTTATACACATAAATAAACCTTCACATAAACCTTCCGGATTGTTTTCTTCATCTCTCCACTATTCCGTTGCCTACTCTAGGATTCTACTCTTTGATAAGCAATGGTCTCTGTAGTCCCATGAAAGATGAGGCTCCAAGGGCTAGCGTGAATCTTTGGGTTCATTCGAGCAATCGAGTCTGGTCAAACCACGCTGGGGTGCATTTCATTCATTCATTCAAATGATGGGGAAGACCGGATCAAAATCGGTTCCATAGATTAAAAGAACAACACGGTCACATAAACAGACATGAAACATGACTTTACTTTTTATTAATAACGTTTTTATATAAACAAAAATGCCTCAAGTATCGTGAACTAATGTTCTTTTGTTTTTCAGAACCTCAAGTGATAATGGTGATACGGCGATTAATTGAGAATATAACATTGAGTCTACAAGAAGCGTTCGTAGCTAAGGGACCAATATTAATGTCCGCGTTCTTGCAAAACACTATCTGCAGTTATTAAATAAGGCAGATTAAAGTCGGTTTCTGATGAAATAAAACATTTAGATTGGTATTTGTCTTTTTGTTTGATAGTCTTTAACCAACTCTAACTCTTTTGATCAGATAATTTAAAAATTGCTTTTAATAAATTTATTTTTTTACATTGTTCTCACGTAGAAGCGACAAGGAGAATGTATCCAGGATTTTGTAATATCTTGATTTAAAAGAGTGTCCTTGGAGTTTCTTGCCAGTTCTTCTCCATAGAGATCTACGTTTTGGAATGGGCAAATAGCTTCAACTTTCTGACTAACTGCCATTACCGACTCTTTGACAATTCAAGAGTGCCTGTAATTGGTTTCATTGAAATAAATGCTTTGAGTTTGAGTTGAGTTTTCAAAAACTGTGAAGGAAAAACTTGTGAGGAAACCGGCATGTCCTAGAACCAAAAAATCGAAGACATGTGACATCTACAAACCCGCACTGGGCCCTCGTAGAAGATTATAGCCCACTCCCTCTAGAAGAGAGGAGGTCTGTGTCCCAGCAGAGGGAACATTATAGGCTGATTATAGTTATCTACAATCACAATAATTTACTCCAATGCCTATACTTATGGTCATTTTCTGTTGGATATTTTGCTATGCCCTATATTGTCGGCTCCATAACATTATTGCCAAGCTGTAGAGTTTGCCAACATTTTAGAACTCAACTGGAGAATATGAATAAGGAAGTTATGCCCGACTCGTCACATAAATAAATCAAATTATTTTATTTCACTCAAACCTACATGGGCACTTATGAAACCTCAAAAGCTAGGTGCACGGTTCCAATTGGTCGTTTCCTATTGAGAACAGCCGGCAAGAAACTCCACGGTTACTCTTTTAATAATATTTGGCTTTAACAATGTTTTTAAATTACAGTGTTAATAGGTGTGTGAGGACAGTGTAAACCCATCAACAAGTATCAAGTATTTAACAAAATAGAAATTAGTCTTCAAATCTACAGTATATTAAGCCCACAACATTCTCACATTCACTAAATATAAAAAAAATATAATATAATATGATTAAAGTAAAAACCTTGTTGAAAGTAAAACTGTATATACAGGGTGTTAAAGTAACTGCGTGGCACACCCGCCACCATCATATCGATATTCGTCATATAAGCGAACCCAGGGGGGGGGGGGGGGTAAGGAACCCAGGAAAAAATAAACAAAAATTCAAAAAAAAAATACATAAACAAAAAATTTAATTAAACATAAAAAATAAGTATCTTCGTACTTTAACGGCCTTAGGACCGTCAAAAAAATAATTTTAATTCTAAACGATTGCTATTTTAAGTTAGTAGGTACTAAATTAGGTTGACCTTGCAATATTTTTTTTTGTTTCCATTTATGTTTTATTTTTTTTGATCTTCGTTTTATTTTTCTGGGCTCCTTTATCGATACTGAACCTACCCTTAAGCTATGGCACGCAGTTACTTTAACACCCTGTATAATGTCAAATAATGAAAAGATTATGTCAAGGAAGTCTGTAAAAAAATAAAATAAAAATAAACATCGTAATTTAGGTTTTTGTTAATCGTTATAGCGTGTTTAGTTTCATTGTGAGCAAATTACCAATTATTTTTGTAATTCATTATGTTTGCATTTTTTGCATACTTACATATCATGTTACTTGTCTTAGATGGCTTTGATTAGCTAATTTAAATAATTTATGATTTCCTTTAAAAATCATGCGATTATGATTTATTGACGACGTGGCTTGAAGTTAACTCATTATTCATCAATTATTTGCCCTAAAGCTTATGATCGCTTACTACTGTTAGAATTTTTTGTTTTGTTAAGGTCGGTGGCATAAAATTAATTAGATATTTAATGGGATGTCACATAGCCTACGAGTATAACCAGCGGACGATCAAGACGCTTCCAACGATACGTCATATGTCAAAATAATAAGTAAAAGTAAATATGTTGAGTAGTTTAGAAGTTATGAGGGAACATAATTATGAACAAACTTATATACATACCGGTCAAAATCAAAACCCCTCCTTTTGCGTCGCCGTAGTCGGGTAAAAAGTAATGTGCCTGGGAGCGATGACGTAAATGTAAAAAGATTAAGTAAATGATGGCGTATACAAATATGATGGTTATTGTAAAGGTTTTACAGTAACATTCAAATTCATAAGGGACGGAAGTCTATAGACAGGAAGTGACAGCTTGAGCATGGAATAAGTACCTAAGTACTTTATAAAAGCATGGGATTAGTGCACTCATTATTGTTTTGACATTTAACTTGAATCGATTTATCGTGAATAACGAGTACCAAGTCGTATCGTTACTTCACTAGTTACGTCGCGATAGTTAATCGCGACGTAATTATTTTTTGACAAGTTTATCATGTTAATTGGTATTGTACCGTGTTAATTAACGTTAAAAATAAATAAATTAAATAACAATAAGACTAAGTAACCATATTTATTTGGAAAATGTATAGTTTGCAGGAAATGAATGGCTTTTTATTATATTTTATTATTATTATGGATAAGTACTAGTAAAAGAAACTGCTTAGCCATTTCATGTGAACGCTCAATTGTAACGAAACAGCAATAAATTAAACCCAACATTTTAATAACAAATCGTTCTCGAAACAAATTGAGCAATTTTATATCTTATTAATCTCTTTGGCGTTTAACTCTTCAAAAAATACCATAATATTTGATTTCCTTCAAAAATCACGCAACCAAAGATTAATTTATTACGTTTCAAACAAAATACATTCAATCACTCTTCAAACAGACGTGTCAAAATGAAGATCGTTTTTTGTTTTATTCTTTTGTTTAATATTTGCTATTGTAGTGAGGGTTCTGAGTATGGCTGGGGAAATCTGCATGGTGGGATACATGTGGTAATGTCAAGGAATATGATGGTGATTATGTAAACTTTATTTATTTATTTAACAGTTTGTGTACACACTTAAACAGACAAGAAGAAAGGAACAGATAAATACGTACAAAGGTGTTGCTTATTTCTAAAGAAATCTCTTCCAGCATACCTGTGACAGGAAAGTAGACAAAGACATGTAAACAACGTGTGTAAGAGTAGAATAGAAAACAAATTACATAAAATAAAAAAATACTATTCACTCATTTAAATATAAACATACAAGAGAACATACTTACTTCTAAAATAAATATCATTAAAAATTTACAGGGTAAAATTCAATTAGCTAGCGAAACCCCGCAGACGTGATGAGTATCGATATCTAAACACGACAAAATAAAATAAAAAAGATTTGATGTTTTTTTTTGGGTCATCGGACTTCTGTAGTTTTATTACTTGAAGTATGAGTTGAGAAAATCTGTTTTCTTTTGTTTTATCATGTTTAAATATTGGTACTCATCACGTCTGTGAAGTATACACAAAAAAACAGATTTTTCAAGTGACGACATTAATTGCGGTTGAAGAACTAAAAAAAAAAACTCATAATTTTTTTTTTTAATATTTGATTATGTTTAGAATGTTGATTACCATTACGTGTGCGGAGTTTGGCTAGCTAATTTAATTTGACCGTGTAGACAGTATAAAAAAAGCTGTTTATACGTGAGTTTAAATGTTTGTAAACGCACCCACAATACATGAGAAATTCCTAGTGTGGAGCAACGTTTAAAAAAAAAAGAGAAAAACAAAAAAAAAAGCAACTATGACGAAGTGGAAAGATAGCGTCCTTTGAACTTTGATACTTTGACTGCAAATAAGGAAGGAACTGCCTCGTTGGTCTATACGAGTAGTGGTCGCAATTGCTGAACTCATCATCCTGGGTTGGATCGGGCAAAGTGTTATTGGGGTTTTCCATCTGGAATTTTCTCAGTAGCAGCCCGGACTCTGAAATTTGTGCTCGGTTGATAGCAATAGGCTGGCCCCCTATACATGGGACTTAAACATAACTGGCGAAATGTGGGCTTCACAAGGTCTTCGGCCCACCTTGTATGAGACTTTCCAGCAAGATGAACTGATTCCTTCCTTATTCTGATTACAGACCATAAAACCTATGGGGATGATCACAACCCCATCATCCGACCATGCCCTCTCGACGATTTGAGCTGTATCCGTCGTGTCTTCGCCCATAACTCCAAATGCACGCCGGTAGAAGGATCAGCACAAGACCCTTATGTGCTGCAACGACTGGACCTACCTATACCACAAGCTAATCTGACGTTTACACTGTTAAATGGTCAAGTTAAAGGCCTTAATGAATGGAAGATTAAAGAGTTCTTGTATGTATTTCGATTTTCATGATAGTTTAGTGTAGTAATTTTTATATTATCCTATTGGATGGCAAAAAATCCTCTGGCCCGGTGTTAAGGGGTCACCGTCGCTTAAAGACATCTCCAATACTAGAGCCATTGTCTATGCATTGCCGTCCAAGAGAAAAAGCTGAAAATGCTCAAGTGACTGGAACTATTGTACTGGTGTCTCTCCTTTCAAACAGTAACACAGTCAAGCGGCTTGGTGAATCACCGCTCACCCCGCGTGCGCGGTCCCTCCGCTACGCGACCCTGCCCTTTTTTCGATGTTTTGTTTGTTTGATTTCGATGTTTCACATCTGCCAGGCGTCCCGTGATGGCTCACATTTTTTATTATTATTATTATTGTCTGTTTTAGCATAAACAAAGCCACAGACAGATTAGTCCTAGAAGTGGTATTTGACAGGATCGTGGTGACATCTCCTGGAGCCAAAACAACTTACCATCCTAAGGGAAAGGAGCCCATCGAAGTAACAGATTATTCCATTATTGAATACAGTAAGAAACTATTGACTAAGTACTTTTAGTAATTTAAGTAGAACCACGATAAAATAGCCTAGCTATCAATGGAATGACCATATTAGTCTTAGATCAGACTTTTAATGGAAGTGCCTTTAATTTTGACAGTTTAACAGCATTCATTGCGTTGTCTACGTTGTTGAATAGACGAATCTTTCAAACATATGAAGCGATGGATTGGCAATGTCCTTCAAAATCTTTCGGATTTTGGTTGAAATTGCGTTACGCAATTTAGATGCTGCTGGTCAGCGGTGGGCAGACGTGTTGGCTTGGGTGGAGATCGAAAATCGGCAAAGGTAGTGATGGACCTTCAGAATAGGTAGAGCGATGATCTTCATGGAATCTTCCAGTCCTATCCTATCAAAGCGGCCAAGAATTGAGCTCAGAAAGAGGCGTGCAATTAGAGATTTTTCCCAACCGATAACACCTGCAAGGTGTCTATCGGCTGATGATGAAAGGTAGATAAAAATATAAAAAAGATACAAGCAAAGGACAGCCTAAAGGAAGCAGTAGTAGGTAGATTAAGGGTATAAAGAAATGAAAATGAAAAAGATGGACTAGGTAAAATATTTTTTACCTAGATTTACGAAGTTTGGTCTCAGTCTGAGATTAGATCTGAACCCAAGAGTGGTGTAGAATTTATACATTAAGTCCCAGTGAAAAATATGTAAATATAGAATCTCCATAATGAAAAAGTTATTGCTTTTACAGATGGTTTATCGTTTACTTTGACAATTCCTCACATCAAGGACCTGCAACTATCTAAAGCTCACGTTTTCACGTACGTAGCTGATGCTGCTCCTCTTTATACGCTGGGACCAGCTGTTGCAAACAACAAAGGTAAATGATTATTTAGCTATTATAGAAACCATAATTTATGCTAGGATTTGGAAATTACACAATAATATTATAGTTCATAACAACCATGAGCAACAGTATTGTAATTTTTTTACTACTTAGTAAATTAAGTCTGTTTATTGCTTTATAATCAAATCACAACTGTTATTTTTTGACAGTTGTATCAAATATCAGTTGCTGTTGTTGTTGTAGCAGTGGTTTGACAGTTGTTGTTGATAGTGTTGTTTGTTGTTGTATCATGGCGATTTGACGTAGGGTGTCAATTTATTAAACAATTAATTTCCTTGACTGTAAATTGTTGGTTGGAAACATTATGTTGTATGTTTTTTTTTATCAGAATTTACATCAAATTCGTTTACTTACTTTCATATTTGATAATGTGTTGCTAGCTTCTTTTTATGAGAAACCAATTGTTTTTCAGCGAGTTTATTATCATTCACCATGCTGAATTGTACCAATAAATCCATCCTGCACTATAACAACTCATAAAAAGATATAAGAGAAAATTAATTCAACGTGTTTCATTTTTTGTTCTTTTTGCAGATCCTGGTTTCATAAAGGCTATTGCAGTTTGGCTAGATAACCTTGCCGTGACTATGCAGGAGGTTTGGATGACCCAAGGTCCTGTCTTCATGTCAATATTCCTGCAAAGCACTATCTGCGATTTCAGAAACCACTAGCCTATCAATGACTATACAAGGTCAAAATAAATTAACTAGCAAGACTCCACAGACGTGATGGGTATCGATATCTGAACATGATAATACGAAAAGCGCTACTGCTGAACATGACGTCCTGGGTTCGATTCCTAGGTCGGGCGAAGTGTTATTGGGTTTTTCCATTAGCATTTTCTCAGTAGCAGCCCGGAGTTTGGATTTGTGCCCGGTTGATGGCAATAGGCTCGCCCCCTATTAAATGGGACTTAAACATAACCGGTCAAATGCGAGTGACTATAGGTACACCTCTGCCTAACCCTTCAGGGATTACAGGCGTGATGTTATGTTTGTTTGTTACGTTATAATACGAAAAAATAAATGATATGATGATTAAAACACAATCAAACATTTTTTAACTGATATTTCAAGTAACTTACTTGAAATATCAGTTTAAAAGCAATGATGACCTTTAGATGCGTTACCCGCGCTCAACATTGGCAAAGTAAATACCAGGCATTTGCCTGATATGAAACTAGTCGCGCACCATCCAGTGACGCGCCTACACGTCACAATCACTCGCAATTCTCAGCAATTATTTGTGAAGAAAATGCCTTCCCGTGTCTATACACGATGTACAAATTACACTACTACTGTGGGAGTACAGAAAAACGTCTCATTTCATGCATAAGTACTTATTGTATTTTTTATTTTAAGAAAACGTTGTTTTGTTTTGTTCTTGTACAGCCAGTCAGCCATTTTTCCTGACTGCTGCGACCGACGCGTACGCGCCAATGAACATGCAGCAGCTAGTGACGTAACTAAATATGTATGTTCATCTCTTTCTAACAACAGTTATTGGTATAGGTCTTTCGTTTTCTTCGCGCACTGTATGATTGTACGCAAGTATGTAGCTACATTCATGGCTTACACTGTTTTTTAATGCACTAATGTTCGTGTATGATGCGTCTATTTATAATACGTCATTGTTTAAAAGTCAGTTTTTTTGTGTCAATATCACAGACATGATGGGTCTTAACACGATTTAAAAAAAAACTGTTTTTCTAAACTCACACTGCAAGTAACTACGAGTACACAAACAGCGGTCGATGTCCCCCAAAAAAATCATCGGTATATTCATATACACTTCATAGTTATAGTTAAATCAGGTCATTATGGGCCTAACACACATAAATAAAGGTTTCTTTTGTACACGAAATTACAGTAGAACACTGACTCCTTGGTCACAGAGTTCCCCTAGTTTAGGAGACAGAGTTTATCACTATTTGTGCAGCCTTTTCCTAAAATACAATATACCTTTGTGAAATGTATTGGTATTGTATACAAAGGTATTTTGAGTCAATAAACTTATTTTATTTTTATTTATTTATTATTACTTTGTTTGCATGTTTTGATATCGATATCCATCACGTCTGAACAGTTTCGCTAGTTAGTTTAATTTTACCCAATATTATTTTTGTGTTTTTCTACTTCAATAAGTGAACACAATCTTGAACGGCACTGTTCAGGTGCAGTTCCGAAGGTGACTGAACCCGCCAACAGCAATGGAAATGTCGCTCAAGCAACGACGGGCCACAGCGACACGACGGGCTTCTATGTAAACTCTATGAAACGTTAAAGCTTTTGTTTCCTAAGAAAACGGTTGTCATATTAACTTTAGCGGCCGTCGTAAAAATCTGCCATTTTCACCAGTATTTGACCAGAAGATGTCAAAAATGCTCTATAATTGGACAGCCGTAATAGGCTATTTTTATTTAGATTTTTCAAAACCAACAAAAAAATTTAGCCCCAGTAAAAATAAATTGTTTTCATATCTCAAAAAATGCCGAGGTTGTATGCGTTTTAAAGTGCTGCGATCTGACGTCACAACACGGGATTTCCATAGTAACTTCGCGCCATTCAGTACAATTATCGTTTTGCGTGACATACACTCAGTTGCAGAAAGCTCACCATTAACACTTCATTACATAAAGCAACATTATCGCTAATGAATTCATTACTTTAATGAAGTTGCACAAACAAATTTTAGATAGCATTAGACATTTTTAATGCCACTTTAGTTAAAGAAGACTTTAAACAATATTGCCAGGAACAAATTACCATATTGAACGAAAAGAGTGAACATTTGCGTTCTGTTATTATCCGTACGTACAAGTACACCACAATTTTAGCATAAAATAAAGTAAATTTAGTTGATTTATGTGTATTCAGTGTACTCTGTGGTTTAATCTAGTTTAAATAATCTGGTTTAAGGGGATGCGCTAAGGTAGCCCGCGAAATTCAAATTTACCAACGTTTTTTGCAATTTTTATACTTCTGATTCATATTCTAATGATTATAATTCTGTAAAGCCTTAAGGGTTATGGCCGCGAATCATAATTAGATCAACATACAACGTGTTACTGACCTGCAAATTACAAAAATCGTAATAAAATTTGAATTTCGCGGGCTACCTTAGCGCATCCCCCTTATTCTAATAATTTTAACATTTGTGCAGTCTAGAGCTTCTGCCACACGTGAAAATCCATCAATTTCATAAAAACCTTCTGCAACTCTACGTAGTTCTGTCCGGTCTGGCATTTTAATATAGAGGTGGCTTAATTCTGCTAGTTCACGGGATACTTTTTGTATAAACAAACTGACAAACAACCCGACCCAACCTGTTTCCGACAAACTGTTTAAATCACTCAATACTTGCTGGAAAGATCCAGTGGAGAAAAATCTCAAACATATTAAAAGCTGTGTGAGCTGTGTCAGGCCATTAATGGATTTTTTTCTTTGCGTCACTGGTTCTAAATCTTAATCAAGTAGGTTACAAATTTGAAGAACTGCCTCCTTGGAAATTCTATACCTTACACGAAACTCTTCTCCATCATGTTTTAAAAATAAATTCACTCGGTCTGGGATTCGACGGCGAGGTAAATCTACTAAATAAGAATCAGATAATGACGAAAGACTGGTTAAAGACATCTTTCGATTACAGAAATGCATTAAAGTACCGTAGAAAACACTAATGTTGCTCTTTAATGGATGCTTTTCGGCCCATTAAAATTAAAAAATCTGAAATGTCAAACTTAAAGTTCACCACCTGCTAATGGGCGCTAATGAAGTTACGTGCAACGTAAAAGTGTTTAAAATGGCCGGTTTCATTAGGTTTGACATTTCATTAGTTAAATTATAATGGAGCATTAAAATAAAATAAAAAATGGTTTTGTGCAATGATTTAATGCTACATTAGTGTTTAATGTAGTCTTTAAAATTTTAAGATCGTTTCTGCAACTGAGTGATAGGATAGTAGAATGATTTCAAAAGAGTGTAATTTTTCCATTTTTCCACCGATTTTATTTATATTTTCACAAATCGTTTTTTTTCTACCTAACACCAATTTATATATTTTTGATAGCAGTCAAATACCCTATTGTATGTGCACCGCATTCTTAGCAAAAGATTAACAGGTGGTAATACGGAAGTTTTTTCATAGAGTTACATAGACACCAGTCGTGTCGCTGCGGTTTTTTATTGCAATTAGATGTCAAAGCCGCTGCGGCTTGCGGGTGCGGTCACCTTCAGAAGAGGACCTTTACTGTCATTTCATACTATTGTAAGTGAAATAGATTTATATCCTTCTTAAAAAGCTTTTGGAAATAAATGAATGAATGTGCCGTATGATTTTTTTTATCCACTTTCCGATCCAAGCAACAAATAAATGTGACCCATTTATTTATCTATACACAGTAATTAGTTACTGTCCTAATTACACAAAATTAAATAAATAAATCAATAGGTAGGCGACTTTAAGTACTGCGATAAAGACGCTTTGTTTTGTTTTCGTTAGTTTTCTACCTAGTAGGTACATCTTATGCGACAAGGAGGCTTTTATTCGTGTCATTAGTGCTTGTGTAAACCAGTGATCGTGATTTCGTGATGTCTCGTTATTAAAGAAGATGTGTATTATAACATGAATCGCCCTTTGTATCCGCCAACTGCCAACCAGGTGGTCTCATTGAAAACTTTCCAAGTTTGAAATAAAGACAATTTAATAAAAGTAGTGATTAATGATGATAGTGTTGAATATTACCTAATATGAGACGATGATAATGGAAAGTGCACACCGCGCCTCCACGCTGCACTCGCATCGCGGATCGCTTTGATTGTAGCATACGAAACGAGACACGTTGCCGCTCCACGAGTCGAACGTAAGCCAGCTAGTAAGTAGCGCTATGAATGAATTTTCGTACCGAGTGGTCCCAAATTTGGTTATTTTATCATTATTTAGTTTGTTTGAAAAAAAATATTTTTCTATTTACGAATTATTTTAACTTATTATTTTTTTTATGGTTACTGGTTACTAGCCCTACCAGTGTGTTAAATTAATGTCGCCACTGTAGCGGCACGGTGTATATACTAGTCTAGTAGATTTTTCGTGACGACGAAGCGTGTGATGCGTAGTGCGCATGTAGTGATGTTGATGCCGCCACAAATCTTTTCTTTGGCCTCCCTCTCATGCCCATACCAAGCCAAACGATTTGTTTTCAATATTTTTGTCACTGGCGCCACTTTAAAATTTTCCCATAGACAACATTAGTTTTTGTTTATACTACACCCGAAAAGGGGTCATTGTACTCATCATTTTGAAATTTTTTTTACTATCGGACCAACCTTGAAATCGCGAAAAAAAAATCTGCTGTCCCCTACAATTGTGTTCACTTAAATCGACAAAATGTATGGAACAGCTGATTTTTATGGTACGAGTAAGTCTTAAAGGTCTACTTCGCGTCTATGTAACAAAATAAATTAAATAAGTTTGCAGCCAAAAAATCAATTTGCGGTACGTAAGCAAACTTCATTACTACTGTCGTACGTTTTAAATAACTTTCTAATCTTAAATAAACAGAGAGAACAAGAGAACAGAAAGCCCTTGGGTCTAGCACGAACGCGCGAAGTAAACGTTACTTAAGATGAAAGCTTTAGGGTATAGTCAGCGAAATTCAAATTTTCTTACTTTTTTTGCAATTCTCAAGTCAGTGTCAGCGGGCTAATTGCGTAACACACTATCAGTAGGAGTCGGTTTCAATTTGACAGTTCAACAACATTCATTGCGTTATTTACGTTGTTGAGCAGACAATTTTTTCTAACTTAAGAAGCAATGGATTAGCAATATACTTCAAAATCATTCCGATTCCGATTCAAACTGTGTTACGCAATTAGGTTGCTGGTTGTATGTTGATCTAATTATGATTCGCGGAAGTATTAAATATTTATTTAAAGAATAATTATATTTTTTTTTATTATTCTATTTTTTTTATATTTTAATTTTGTTATTTATTAACAATATTGTTTATTTATCTAATTTATTAAAGTATACATTTACTAATTACAAATACACAGCTAATTATTTACACTAAGAAGATACTAACTACGAATAAAAAATGACTACATGAAAAAAAATATTACAATTATATTTTTGATTTAATGGTATCTCATTGGATGCTTTTGAAGTGCTTTTGCTCTAGAAGTCTCAAACGATACTGCTGAGCAAGGGGTTCAATGCCCTGATCGTGCAAAGTAAAATTAGGTTTTTAGATATCCATTATAGACTTAAACATAACACGCTCTCCGTCTGTGCGTGTATGCTGCCCTGGAATAGTGACGTGATACATAGATATAGGAAATCAGGCATTACAATAATGACCATCAAATTACAAACGATTGTTTTTCAATTCACTGACTGATGGTTATTTATAGCTTCCCTTATCAATTATAAAGCTTAATTATCCAACTACGATGATATTTGCATAATTAAGCAATATATTCATAAATATAACAGTTTGTTCACCTATTTGAACATCATTTTTATAAACAAGGCTTCGAAATGAGGATTCTTGTCTGTTTTCTTGTGTTCTTTGTAAGTGTGTGCTATTCACAAAGAGGGCATTCTGCTCTTCGGGAAAATTATGGCGATAAAATGAATAGTGAGTACCTAGTGTCATTGTTTTATTTTATCTATTTTTCACACACATATTCCTCGAGGGGTATGGTTAGACAAGGTTTATACAAGATTGTTTTGTTGACGCGTAGCCAAAATCGGAACGTACGTCGCCATCTTGTTTTGTTTATACAATATCCGTGGCAAATTCACAAATTTTTATCACCATCTATCAATGTCATAAAAAAAAACTAAATGTTACATTATGTATTGGCATTAAATACATCATTCACGCGCCAAAAAATCCTTGTAGCCCTCTAAGTAATGCGGTATTTTTTAATCCGTTAAAACACACACACACACGCATGCATGCATGCATGTGTGTGGTACATTCAGATTGTTACTTGATGAAAGATATCATACTATCCACATCATCATCAGCCAAGCTTTTTCCCAACTATGGTGGGGCCGGCTTCCAGTCTAACCTGTGTATAACGATACCCCTTGGTAAGACTAGTTGTCAGACTTTCGGGTTACTGACTACCCGTAACAACTGTCAAAGATCTACAAAATATAAAAGCCGGGACCAACGGCTTAGCGTGCTTTCCGAGACACGGAGGGTTCTTGGTATGTAAAGATGGTCACCCACCCGCGGTAAGCGGATATACCGCCAACTGTCAAATTGACAATCACTAGAAACAGTGTTGCCAATTTAAAAACCAAACCTCTAAAAAAAACACCTATTACAAATAAGCAAACATATCAGATAATGTTTTGCTAATCTACACACTCTCAATCTCACTTTCCCGCCAAGAACCCAGACGGAGGGGGGGGACGAACATGATTATCATTTTTGTGAAATTGCCACAGATACAAAACAAGATGGCGACTTTGGTTTTGGCCACGCACCAAAATAACCTTGTGTAACCATATACCTCGAGGAATATGTGTGTGAAAATGAGATAAAATATAATTCTCAAACTCGACGACCTTAAGAAGGTGGCTGTGTGTCAGACTGGATGTGGAAGGCGGAGGACAGTGTTGTGGCGCAGCTTGGGAGAGGCCTATGTTCAGCAGTGGACTGCGATATGCTGAGTTGATTGTTGATTGAATCTACACACATAACATAGCATCATACCTTGATTCCCCGAAGGGTTAGGAAGAGATGTATGTAATGTTGAAGTCCCATGTACCCGTATTATGAGGCGAGCTTATGGCCACCATCGGGCACAAATTCCAGACTCCGGGACTCAGGTCCTGCGGTTCTTTGCTAATAATTTATAATTAAAAGATATACCAAGAACCAATCAGCCTGACAACCAGTCTTACCAAGGGGTATCGTGTTACCCAGTAACTGGGTTATGGAGGTCAGATAGGAAGTCATTCAATGTAAACTACTGGTAGTCGGCTGCCTCCGGTTAGACCGGAAACTGATCCCGATATAGTTGGGAAAAGGCTAGGCACATCATTATGAATCAAATCAAAATCAAATAAAAAATAATTTTATTTCACATAAGCCTGCATGGGCACTTATGAAACGTCAGAAGCTAGGCTATGACGACCAAGAACCAATCAAGCAAACAGTTTTAATTCATGTAGCTATTTAAATAGTATAGCTCTAAAGAAACTACTGCAAACTGCAACAATATCACAGATGAACTCCGTTAAAACAAAAACACAATACAATCTTTAATAGCAGCATGTTTCGCAAAACGCAGACTTGATATTTCAACTACCAAATTCACTTCGAAATGTTCGAGAATAACGCTCATTCGCTGTCCATTGCAGGCTATAAACACGATAGGATCTACCGGCCTTGTGCTTTGCAAGACTTGGATTGCATCCGTGGGGTCTTCGCCCAAAATTCTGATTGCAAACCAGTGAATGGGCCTATAGACGATCCTTACAAATTGGATTGGCTCCCCCTACATTTAGCTCATGCTAATGTGACTTTTATACTGCAAAATGCTCAAGTTAGAGGTTTGAATAACTGGAAGATTATAGAATTTTAGTAAGTACCTACAAGTTTCCACTATAAGTTGATTTTATTTTGGAACAGTAATGATTTGGATATTTGGTATTTTGTTTAGATTCTCTAGGATTCTCAATAGGATCAAATTGTCAAAAACTGATATGTTGCGTATTATTGCCCTATGTGTGCTCGTTCCTTGGAACGATTTAATCAAATGCATCCCTGAAATTGGATTATTGAAAAGTAAATATTTTCATTGTTATTTCGAGTCTCAGATCCGCAGATAATTTTAGATGGACTAATAAATGATGAGATGAATTTAGATGACGAAAGATATTAAACGCTAATATGTAAGGAAACTGTTTCCCTGCATGACCATATAAAAAAACTTATCACTAATTTCAGTATCAACAAGGTAACGGACAAGTTAGTTCTAGAGGTGGTATTCGACGCGATCACAGTGTACAGCCCAGCCGCCCTACTGAGGTACCACCGCAAAGGGAAGGAGCCTATAGAACTGTCGGATTACTCCACCGCTATATACAGTAAGGAAACTCTTATTATAATACATCGTGACATAATAGTACATTTTGATACAAGTGGAGAATGTTTCTTATTGCATTCGAAGTGGAATTAACACCCGAGCCGTAGGTGAGGTTGTTTTTGAGCCGGGAACTGGGTTGTAATCTACCACGCGGGCCCAGTGCGGGTTGGTAGATGTCACATGTCTTTGAATTGTTGGTTCTAGGACATGCCGGTTTCCTCACGATGTTTTCCTTCACCGTTTTGAGAGCAGTGGTGATGAAATTATTTACACAAAGTAAAGCGCCTGCCTGGGTTCGAACCCACGACCTATGACTCGTAAGTCGGGGCCGTTACCACTGGGCCACCACTGCTGTCAAAAATACATAGATACGACTTAATTATAATTTTGAGTATACCTAAAGGTAGGTACTGCTTATTTCTTAAGATTTTTTTTCCAGCAGACCTACGAAAGGAGAAATGAAAAAGAAATGTAGACAATAGTGTGTGAGAACAAGAAGAGAAAAATGTGAATATGCGAGTCTTAAACTAAAATATTAAATATACTTAATTAACACGTGTCATACATAATTCTAAAGCCACTGTAAGAAAGGAAGAAATAAATAAGTACAGAATAACATTTCAAATCAAATAAAAATCGTTTATTTGCATAAAATGTGGTACAAAAGATGTTTTAAATAAAATTCAGTGCAAAGACACATTCCGCCATGCACTGATGGCATGCAAATATTTAAAGTTAATGATATGTTAAACAATAACATACAATAATACACAAATGACAGTTTAGCTTGAGAATTCTATGAACATAAAGAACAATTTATTAAAGTCAATACCAAATTGAATTAAAATTTTAAACACATTGGGTATATGCATATTTAAATAGTAGGTAATGTACAAGTAAGTAGGAAAACGACGAGGTAACTAACTTACTAACCAAAGTAACTTAAATAACTAAGGTACTACATTGCATTCCTGAAGTGGTAGGATTGACATGTTTTTTTGTTAAGCAATTCGCCGATTGAATAAAAACTATGCGATATCAACCATTTTTTCAAAACAACACAGAATTTTTTGTAAGGTAGTTCTGTTATCCAGTTAGGTAATGAGTTATATATAAGTGGCGTACGTGAACCACAAAATACAAATAAGAAAAAAAGTTAAATGTTTTAACAACAATAGTGAGTGCTTCACGACTGCGCCAAAAAAGTCAATTTCAGCATTATCGCCTGTCTGACGGTCGTTTAATGAACCTTGAGGGCCAAGCCACGGAATGACAGAAGGGGTCTAAAGTAAATAACACGGGACGTCTTTACACTACAGCAGGCTAATTGCGTAACACACTATCAGTAGGAATCGGTTTCATTTTGACAGTTCAACAACATTCATTGCTTTAGTTACGTTGTTGAGCAGACAAAGTTTTCTAACATATGAAGCAATGGATTAGCAATATACTTCAAAATTATTCCGATTCCAATTCAAACTGTGTTACGCAATTAGGGTACAGATCATTTAATCAGACTGCCTGACACGGCTGACACAATACAAGTTACTTACTCTTAATTTGATTTTAACATTTGTTTATAATACGTACACATAACTACGTATAGGAGTGGCTGTCGTAACAAACGGTTTTATGTCGAAACTGCTTGTTACTTATCCGTCACTTGGCCCATGATCATATTTTTTCTACATACAAAGGAGTAATCAAATATAATAAGTAAAGCATAATATTAAGTATAATATTTTTCAGTGAAATTTTTCACCGGTTTAAAAAAAACTGCTTTTTCATCCAAAAGTCCAATACCGACACGGTCGAAATGTATGGAACAGCTGATATTTTGTGATGAATTGTATTGGGTTTATCCATCAGAGAATTCTCAGTAGCTGCCCCTGGGGCAATAGGTTCGTCCCCCTTATAACATCGTTGGCGAAATTCGGGTGCACAATACCTCCGCCACTCCTCTGCCAATCTCGTCCTATTTACAATATTCTATTTAGAAAGTGAATTCAATTTAATTTGAAAGGGCATTTTTGGACAGGCTCCCTTTTTGGCCGACGAAGCATATCCAATAATATCAAGGACGGACGACGAATTCAAAATTGTTATTTATTTCCACAGAGGATTTATCACTGACATTAACAGTGCCAAACATCAAAGGTCTTCAGTTATCTGCAGCCCATGTATACGCTTATGTATCTGATGCCAATCCTCCGTTTAGCCTCGGTCCTGGCTTAACTGACGAATCAGGTAAACCTATTTTAGGGCGTTATCATACTAGCGGATTGCGAGCGTGCTCAAAGCGAAGCGGGCGCGCAACGAATAGGTATCGGGCGCGCAACGAACACGCCGCGGCTGCACAGCGAGGGCGTCGCGGAGGTGAGGAAGAAGAAAGTAAGGCGGGCCGGCCGGGTTGGCGTTTGTACGAGACAGTATTCACGGCGATCCTGTTGCGCGTCCGCAACGAATTCGCTGCGCATGCGCGGCGTGTTCGTTGCGCGCCCGTAACCTATTCGTTGCGCGCCCGCTCCGCTTTGAGGACGCTCGTAATTCGCTAGTATGATAAGGCCCTTAGTATCATCTATAATACTGAAGCGACATCTATTGAAGAGCATGCTAACTATCAAGATATTGACAAGATGCCCTAATAGATGGCGCCACTGAGTCATTAACTTCATAAAATCCTACGTGAAAATAAATAAGAAGCAAGCAAAGCTCGATGTACAGGTTCAATGTGAAACTAACGGCCGACAAAGTTATGTTTCTTGCTGAAAATATCACATACATAATTATTACTATTGGCCGGAGAATTCTCCTTTGTTTTGGAGAAATTTCTCGATTCCTGATTATCAATTTAGAACCCGACCACCTAACTTAGTTTGAACTTGACTAATTGATCTTTTTAATAATATTTTCATGATATTTTACAGATCCCACAATATCAGCAGTTTATAAAGAGATGCTTTCAAATATCGCAGTCAGTATAAAAGAGGCATTCATAGTCAGAGGCCCAGTCTTCATGTCTGCTTTCTTGGAAGGCACCATCTGTGATTTTTACAATGGTTATCAGTATTAACAAAATTAGTTCTAGGACGAATTTTCAATAAAAAATTCAACAATACTGGTAAAAATACTGAAAGTTTTTTTTATGAAATGTGCTTTTTTTTGCTCATGAAAATTACTACCAGTGTGTTTATTTTTCAACGCCTTTATACTGCATCACACTCTCTTTCATCTTCTCCTATCTATCGTGTGTGCATACATAAAAACAAATAACAGACACAAAAAAAATTAACCTAAGTAAAATAATTTCAGCATCATCACCATTTCAACGAAGTACGTCTAGCGTTGAAAAAAGCAGGAAAAATTCCCGTTTCTTTCCAATTCCGTTGTTTTTTTCAATGTTTCATTCGAATGTTTCAAGAAAATTTGCCAGTATATATTTCATGTTTTTTCCAATAAAACCGAAAAAATCCGAAGAATATGAAAGAAACGGGAAACTTTTCATGTCTTTTTTTCAAATACGTATATACTTATATTTAACTTCTATGCTTTAACTGTTTCCATAATAATACGTAGTACATACCTACTAATAAAATGGAGGGTAGAATGAAAAAAAAAAACAGCGAAGTAGGCGCGCTGTTTGTATTCGCCTCCCGTATGATTTCTTTTTTAGTTTTGTAATTCACCTCACCATCATCATTGTATTTCACCTATTAAAATATATTTCAATTTCAATAAAGCTTGTTTTTTTCAACTTTACAAAACATCAACCGAAAAACATTCGAAAGAATCCTGTTTCTTTCCAAAGGATTCCTTCTGTTCATTTTTCTATGTGACATGCGAAAAAAACGACAATTTGTTTTTTTCGTGGGAAAAAAACAAATTGTTATTTTCGGCATTTTCAAGGCTAGGTACGTCCACATCCCGACATCAACCGTTGGGCAGTTGCCATAGTAGGTAAGTGTATAATATTATGCAGTTGCCCACCAGACACAACACCCGTCTGGTCGGAGGATCCTCCCTTTTCTATGGTGGATGAGTGAACTTTACACCCTGTTCCTCATGCCTCTACAACGGCATAAATCACACTATCACACTTCACACTAATATTATAAAGGCGAAAGTTTGTGAGTGTGTGTGTGTGAAAGAAAGAAAAATATATTTATCTATCTATCTATCTTATATATAAAATTTTCGTGTCACAATGTTAGTTACCATACTCCTACGAAACGGTTTGACCGTTTTTTGTAAAATTTTATATGTATATTCAGTAGGTCTGAGAATCGGCTACTATCTATTTTTAAGGGTGGCTTTCCCACGGGATCGAGACTTACGTGGGTGAAACCGCGGGGCGCAGCTAGTATAATATATTTTTTTTTTTGTGTAAGTATGTTTGTTACTTCTTCACGCTCAAACGGCTGGACCAATTTTGATAAAATTTTGTATGGAGGTAGCTGACACCTTGGATTGAGATATAGGTTACTTTTTATCTCGACATTCCCGCGGGATCGAGACTTACGCGGGTGAAACCGCGGGGCGCAGCTAGTAATAATATAATAATAAGTCTGAAATCGCCAATCCGTCTTGAGCAAGTGTGGTGAATTTGGTGATCAGTGGTCATGCCTTCTCCGTAGAAAAGGTTTTTATCCGACGTGGGACAGTAGCAGGCTGGTATTAATGCTCGGGGAACCCTATGTCCAGCAGTGGACATCTTTCGGATGAAATTAATAAATTAGTTTCCTTAAAACAAAAAAAAAGATCTAACATATATAGGGTCAAATGAAATTAGCTAGGGAAACTACGCAGACGTGTTGGGTATCGATATCTAAATAAATACGATAAAACGAAAAAAAAAACATTTGTTTTTTTTCGGGTCAAAGACTTGAAATATGAGTTTCAAAATCAGTTGTTTTTCTGTGTAAACTTAACAGATGTGATGGGCTTCACTGCCAGTGGTTATGACACCAGAAAAAAAAAGTAAAATCTTTCTTTTTTTCATTTTATCGTATTTAGATATCGATACTCAACACGCCCACGGAGTTTCGCTAGCTAATTAAATTTGACCCTGTATAACATATATGTTATTATGAAAATCCCAGATCAAGACTCACAGAAGTCTTTAGGAATTAAAATGACAGTTCAAAATTCTTCACCAGTATTCGACTCTACCTACACCACTGCTGTTCCAAAATACCACATTTTAGTAAATAGTATTCATCATCATTAAGCCGAAAGACGTCCACTGCTAGACAAAGGCCTCCTTCAAAAGAAGGGCCCGTTGCTATAATTGCCACGATTGGCAGGCGGGTTGGCGATCGCAGTATGGTGTTAAAATTCATAGAGAACGCTGCTGTCCATTCTCTAGTATGTCCCTTAGTCGCCTTTCACGACACCCACGGGAAGAAATAGGATGGTGCTATTCTTTACGTCCGGCACCACACGGAACAAAATAGTATTATCAAAAATATTTTAAGCTTTAGTAATAAAGTAGCCCCTACGGTCTAACGGCCGCAAGCGCTACCGCTGAGCATGAGGTCCTGGGTTCGATTTCTGGGTCGGGCAAAGTGTCATTGAGTTAATCCATCTTAAATTTCTCAGTAGCAGCCCGGAGTCTGGATTTGTGCCCGGTTGATGGCAATAGGCCCGTCCCTATTATATAGGACTTAAACATAACTGGCGAAATGTGGGTGTCCAAAGTCAAAGTCAAATTCATTTATTACAAATAGGCACTTATGAGGCACTTTTGAACGTCAACATTTACAAAAAAAAAAAAAAACTAGTTGCCCCTTCCAAAAGGTAGTTTCGTATGGACAGAAATGGGCAAGAAACTCCACCGTTACTCTTTTAAAAATGTTTTACAATGTTTTGTTTGTCCTACAGGTAGGTTCCTCTGCCTAACCCTTCGGGGAATACAGGCGTAATGTTATGTTTGTTATGTTGATAAAATAGTTTCATTAAAACAAAGAAAAAACAAAAAAAAACGCGTGTGCTTTAGACCACACGACTGAAGTAAAACTAACAAATATTAATACTAATTATACTTCCGTAACGCTCTCGTCATGCATTCACCAGCTTAGCCTGCCAGCCTTAAGAAGTTTTACTTAAAAAAAAACGAGTGTGCTTTAGACCACACGTCTGAAGTAAAACAGAAATCACCGTTTGCTACCAAAAGAAGTTTTACTTAAAAAAAATCTGCAGTCTTGTGAGTGTATAAACAGCCAGTGTGAATTTAAAAAAATATCTATTAAGCGGGACGAGCGGGACGGCCCGCGGCGGTGACGCGGTGTGTTCCATGTTTAAAATTTAAACAACTTCCGTAGGCTCTTTCCGTCACGCTCTCGTCACGCATTCACCAGCTTACTCCCCAAGTCAAGCGTGCGTTAAAAAGTTTTATTTCAATATTAATACTAACTATACTTCCGTAACGCTCTCGTCATGCATTCACCAGCTTACTCCCCAAGTCAAGCGTGCCTAAAGAGTTTTACTTAAAAAAAAATTGGTGAAACTCCCAGACCGACATACAGAACTCTTTAGAAATTAAAATACCGGTTCAAAAATCTTCATCAGTATTCCACTCTAGTCCACTGCCGTTCTAAAAGACCACATTTTAGTAAATAAAACCGGATATACAGTTTGCATTGTTAGTGCACCTCTATGTGGGAGTGGTGCGATGATATTACCTTCCCACCCTAGGGGCAAAACGACCTATTTATTATTTACTGGGCAACCTGAGTTACACGATAGCCACCTAGATTGTATCTTTGTTTATTTAACAAATTGTTTTTAGCCTTACTTGCGAGATTAGAGTGGAACTATCTTTGGGAATGGTTGAATAGTTGTTTAACTATTTTCATGTTTGATTATTTTTGGTTCAAAAAAAGTAAAATAGGTTTTTTAGGTGTCACAGAAACAAAACAATAAGTTAACTCGAATACTTAATAAAGAAATTTAACCATTTGCATTAAAACATAAGAAAATCAATCAAATCAAATAAAAATCAAAAATATTTTTATTTCACATAAGCCTACATGGGCACTTATGAAACGTCAGAAGCTAGGTGCACGGTTCCAATTGGTCGTTTCTTATGGAGAAGAGCCGGCAAGAAACTCCACGGTCACTCTTTAAAAAAAATAAAATTGGCTTTTACAATGTTTTCAAATTACAGTGTTAATAGGTATGAGAGGACAGCGTAGGCCCGTCAAAAGTACCAGTTACTTAACAAAATAGAAAATGGTCTACAGATCTACAGTCTAATAAGCCTACAACGTCCTCACATTGACAAAAAAAAACAATATAAAATATGATTAAAATAATTAAAAACAAACATAATTATGTTATGCATTTTTCGCAACGACCCGTTGTGCAAGAGAGAAATAGAAAACTTTTCTGCTGTCATCAGATCAACGATGTGTGTCATTTTCATAGTAAAGGAACGCTTGTCTTTTTTAATCCAGACAATTTAACAAACTTATGAACTTGGGCTACTTGTATACATATATGTATCATAATGGGGTTAAAAACTGAAAGCTCGTCATAGGTGGCAGCACGGTTGTCCGTCCACAAACCGCCATTGTTTTGTTTGTTTACTTTTGTAT
This sequence comes from Tiliacea aurago, assembly GCA_948098905.1. Classification (NCBI taxonomy): domain Eukaryota; kingdom Metazoa; phylum Arthropoda; class Insecta; order Lepidoptera; family Noctuidae; genus Tiliacea; species Tiliacea aurago. Next base: position 10,359,641 of record OX402589.1, on the reverse strand, counting down.
CGAACGAAAAATTGATAAATATTTATGCAACTTGGAGTGTACCACTATTAAAATACGAGTTAAGGACAGAAGAAGCGCCAGACCACTGCTAAAAAAACAGCTGTAGTGGAAAAGTCAATAAATTATGAATGTTTTATAATTTATAGGTTATTTTGTGTTGGTTGACTTTAAGATCTTTTTCTGTTGAAGACTGGAGGCGTACGACAGAAGTAACCTGACTTGTAAACTAACTTGAGGATGATCTTCCTGACCGTAAAACTTCACATATTGTATTCTAGTCTATTGTATCTAATATGATAATGCAAAACACACATACACCTTTACTATAATTTACATAATATCACGTCACAAGAGCCTGCAGGTTCAGAAAACAGACTTAGTTCTCTTGGGAGCATCACCTGTATACGAATTTCTCCCATAAAAGTCTTCAGGCTTCAAAAGGATAGCATAATTATAGTCTCGCCGAAATATCGAGTATCCGTTTTTTTTTTTCGAGAGCTCTTTTCCACAGTTTTCGTCTTTTAACATCTTTGGCAAATACATGGGGTACAACAGCTGCGCAGTGGAGCAATTAATTAATTACGCGTAAAAAAAGTCGCTTGTTTTCAAAAAATGTATGAGAGACAGCACAGAACATTTAAACTCAAGAGAGTGACAGCGTTTTTTCTGATAGATTAGAAGGGCCTACAATGGATAGGTTTATCAAGCTACATGTCAGACATAGGGCTTGATTAACCTCCCTGGCTTTGTTTTGTTTTATTTTTTGACGTTTAAACGTATTTTTTAGAGTAATTTAGACCCAAAATGAATAAAGGGGATAATGTTTTAATATTGTATTGTGTGCTTATTTTGTTACTACTAACATAGTTTTTAAGTTACTTGTAAACTAACACGCTATGGGCCAACGATGCCTGCTAATAAATGTTTATTTCTTCCTGACCGTACAAATCATCGTAATCGGGAGTAAAATATCTGGTAAATATTGCTATTCGGGCCGAGTTGTCCCTGACCCATTATTTTTTCGATAATTCAGAGTTAACCCCATAGCAAAACCTGTTTAAATTAATGTCTCCCCCTCTTAGTAATAGTCACCCCTTAAAATGTTTAACACTGTTTTTATTACACACACACAATCAACTTCACCCAATCTTCATAATACATTGGCAATCTCAGCATGTAATCTGCGAAGACTCCTTGAAACCTTGTATCCATTGAATAATAGACACCACGTAGCACCGGGCTCTGTTAATATTGTACGCCTTAATTATACCGGATTAGCAGAACACTGGATATACAGGTGCACCTGTGAACGTCTTGTAACATAAGCTAAGTGGAGATGAGATGCGCTATAAGATGTATGGAAGACATTATAGGGAGTGTGTAAGGATTGAGGAGTGTATTAAGGCGGTGACAAGAGGCAAATGATAAAAGTAGGTTTGTCTTAAACAAAAAAATAGCCAAAACTATATATTTTGTGGTAGCGGAAAAAATATATGTTATTCTTGAACATATTTCTCAGAACTTGGTTGTCATCAAAACACGTTTAGAAAAAAAATCTCGATACAAATGAACGGTAAACTAACCCTTTACTTTGAGTTTCAATCCAAAATATCTATATTAAATATCAACGTACGGTTGGTGTTTAATTATTAACAAGAACGTCTTATTTGTATGCAAAACTTGGTTGTTTTTTATTTTCGATTACTGAACTAATTTTTGAGTAAGTAAATAAATAATTGCTTCATAATTTGCAATAAATTACTAGCGTTGTGTCATCGCGCTTCTCTTTCTTTTGTATGCAGTCTGACAGTGACAGCGGTTTACCTGTTGTCAGCGTCTTAAGGACGATTTTAACGTGCTCGTCTTTCTACATTTTTCACGTTTTCATACGAATAATTTTAACTTGAATGATGATGTAACCAATATTTTGAAACAGTATTAGCAAGCAAAGGTTAGGGAAAACGCCGGGAGGGGACGCCCTAGAACGACATATAGTGACCAAACTGGTGATGTTCTTCAGAAAGTACAGGTGCGTAGTACTCGCAACCGGCGTGCGTGTATGACCTGGGGGCCTAAAATAGACGCTTTAGCAGAATCATAATATGATCTGCGTAGAATTCATATCCCGCAATTAATCGGTCATCGTTCATGAACATCGTTCTCACGTAGAATTATTTTATAAATTCAACATTAATGATGTAACTAATATTTTGTAACAATATAATTTAAAAGAGTGTCCATGGAGTTTCTTGCCCGTTCTTCTCCACAGGAACCTTATATACGACATTCGTTTTTGTTTATACTAAACCCGAAAACGGGTCATTGTAGTCATTCATCATTTTGATTTTTTTTTTCTATGGGACCAACCTTGAAATCGCGAAATAAAAATCAGCTGTTCCATACATTTTGTCGATTTAAGTGAACACCAGGGAACAGCTGATTTTATTTTCGCGATTTCTAGGTTGGTCCCATAGAAAAAATTGTTCAAAATGATGAGTACAATGACCCCTTTTCGGGTTTAGTATAAACAAAAACGAATGTTGTCTATCAATGCAATAGCTACTCAATAAAAAGCCCCCATTTCACGTTGAATTCAGAATTTGCAGCCCTTACACAATTAGACCGGAAAATGGCTACCAAAATATTCTAGCAGATAATGGGTTACAATAATAGATTTTATAAGATGGACATTAGGATAGACTTTGTTACTGAAATGTGGTGCAGCCGCGAGCAAAATCCATTAACTATCCATCCATACATATTATAAATTAAAGACGCTTTTCGTGTCTGTCTGTCTGACGTGTTGTTCTTACTTATCGGATATTGATCCGATTTCACCATCATTTAGGGAGCCATAGACTATCATAGAAATATGATCAGAGATGTATGAGTCATTTTTATATACCTAACCAAAAACCTATGACGGTAAGCGGTATTGTTTTTAAAATATGATTGACGTTTAAAAGTGTTTGTACCTACTTACAGAAATAAATAATTTATCAATACTCAATACCTCTATTGCTTTACGATAATGTGTACCTACTTAGGTGGTAAATATTATAATTTAGATCATTATGGGCCCTGTAGGACACAGCAAAAGGGTACGAGAGAGAAAGCCCTGTTTTAGGAGATCGTAAGTTGTTCTTCAAATCGTCTCTAAGGTGACCTATTTGACAGTAAGCGAACAAATATGATCATATCCGTCTAATCTCAAAAATGGCGTCAAAATGCAAAAATGTTGACTGGAATATCGAAACAACAAAAATATTAATAAACCTTTACGAGGAAAATGAGTATTTAAAAAAAAAAATTACTTACCATTTTTATATTCTTTTTTAATCCATAGCTACGGAAACACGGCTAAAATCGTTAAACGCATTTTTCTTTATTTTATTCATTATGATCCTAAGTGTTACGAGTATTATGTCAAAATGAAGACCAGCATCATTTAACTATGATCATAGAAGTTGACAGATATGAAATCATATTTGTATGATAAATATAATATGATAGTGTAATTGGTGCCACATAGAGAATTTATTCAGGAAGGTCTACCTTCGTGTATAGAACATTAATATTAAACTTAGATATTATAATCAGGGACCATTTTGGTTACCCATTGAAAGGGTTTTTGATAGGGTTTTTCTAAGCGGTTAAACAAAAACCTTATGAACGGCTTAAAATTAAATTTTGGTAACCCATTGAAAGGGTTTTCGATAAAAACCCATACGGTGTAGGTAACCCTTTTGAACGGCTTAATTTAAGCCATTCAAAATTACCCACACCGTATGGGTTTCTGATTAACTGCTAAAAACCCTATCGAAAACCCTTTCAATGGGTAACCAAAATGGTCCCTGGGTAGAATAGAAATAGAATTGGTCATGCTACGCGTGCTGGGCGGATAACGAAATAACATAATATTTTGATTTTTTCATGTTACTGGGTTTCAAGTAGGTATAGAACCCATTGAATGGGTTATCATGTAACCCTTTCACTAGGTTTCAAGTATAAAACCCATTCAATGGGTTTCTAGTATAAAACCCTTTCAATGGGTTACATCATGATAAAGGTAACCCATTGAATGGGTTACCCCTTCGAAAGGCTTAACTCTTAACCGGGGTTGTACGGTCCCTGATTATAATACGGAAATCGCCATGTTTTGTCAAGTCGTAAACTCCGCGCGAAGCAGGGCCGGGTCGCTAGTTATTCTTATAAACATCAGTCTTTTAAATAAAATTCTTGCCATTGTTTTTACACTAATTAAAATTTATGCCTCATCACTGACGCTGCATATTTCAAAGAGCTTTTGTTACCAAAACAGATACAGAGTCATTAATAAACTGCGCTAATTAATACTAATTATGTTATAGAAGTTAATGTGATAGCGTGACTAGCCATTTTACATAATGTTAATGTCTGTGTAAGCTATGGGAACATGATTTTATAATAAGAGTAGGTAGGTACTAGCTTTAGCCCGCGACTTAGTGTGTGAATTTTCCCATACAAACTTCTACATCCTATTTCAGTAGTTTAGGGTTTATTTATTGGGATAATTAATACAGGCCACACACGTTACGATATACTTGCGCAAAATTGGACTTGCACAAGTACCTACCTACACATTGACGTGTGTGGGATTTAGTACAAGTATCCGAGCCATTCGGTGTCACGAAGACTTGTGCAAGTCTAAACTTGTGAAGTCTAAATTTTGCGCAAGTATTAACGTGTATGACATGACACCGATAGCTGCTACGTGGAAGAAGGACATACTTACAAACAACAACTATTATAGTTTGATTATATTTGTGTCAGAAAATTACATAGCAGTGATTTATAAAGCCACTACGGATTATTTAACTATTCATAAATAATTAATTTGTATTAATAAATGTTAACGGCATCCGACAGCTCATATATTTTATGTTCATTGAACAAGCATTTTAAAACCAGGCATATGCCATCGCAAAAGTTCACGGTCGACCATTTTTCAACCTTATTACTATGTGCATAAGGGCGAAAAGTGGTCGACCGGGAACGTTCGCGGTGGTACATACAACTGTAAGGCCGTGATCTATAAACGTTACTAAAGTCGAATTCTAGTATTTTACACTAATACATTTATTTTACACATAAATAAATTGATTAAACTAAAAGATCACCATTACCATAAATATGATCATTTTATTACACAAAGTGACAGCTGGCACATGTCAGATTACTCCAGTGAATTAATAATTCGACTTTAAGCACGTAACTGTCAAACTACAAGAGCAAGTTAGACGGAAACATGTCAAGTCAAAGCATAAAATATGCTAAATAACGTCTATAGATCGTAGCACAAGCTATGCAGTTTTCTATATTAAGGCGACGATAACCGACTTTTAATGATTTTATACTGATGATCACGTCTAAACGAGTAAGTGTTAAGATTTGAAAAAAAAATATGTTAAATGAGAGCATTTTCTCAATAACTTATTATGTGAATATTTGAGATTATGTTTATAATACATAGTGAAATTAATTTGTAAAGTTATGTCTAACGCGGATAACCAACTGAGAAAGGCGCAAAATCAACCAAGCGTATTTTTCTGAAATCTTCACCAATTTAATTATTGATCTTTTAGTATAAGCGTTTTATTAAAATACATTTTGGTTTGTGTATAATACATTAATAATGCGTCAAATTGGGGACAGCGCTCCTTGACGGGCGAGTCCTATTACTGGCTGAACGTACGACGCGTTGCGTGAGCTCAGTACAGAACACGCAAGCTACCCACTCAAGGTCACTGGCATATATCTCCGTCTTAATCTAAACAAAAGGCTTTTTAAAAGGCAGTGCTTTTAAAAAGCCGTTATCACTAAACTCCCATTTTAAAAATCGATAAAAAAATCCACACCTTTTCATTCTCAATTCAAAATCGAAAACGGAACAACAAAAGAAACATTCAAAAATCCATTCGCAATATTGCCAGCTATAAAAAACAAAGACTAAAATAATAAAGGCACAAAAGATTTCTACCTACCCTCAAAACGTGACATTAGAGTTAATTGCATTGCCTGGCGTACCTAATCAGGGATATGAGGTGGTTCCACAAAGGACTTCCGTTGACACCATTCGCACACAATATGTATTGTCGGTACAATGCTACACTGTTTTTCAGGGTGTGAATGTGTGTGGGAACGAATTTAATTCTTTGTTTTTTATTTTGATGGGGAAAAGAAAACAGAAGGGACTCTGATTTCCGAATTCTACCATAGATACTGGGAAATACTAGTTTTTAGGGTTCCTTATCTCAATAGGAAAAAATGGAAGCCCTATACTCACTCGTGTGTCTGTCTGTCCATCAATCACAACCAATTTGCACGGAATCTACTGAACTGATTAAATAAAATTTTGGTACACATATGAATTTTTATATTATTTTACTTCCAAAAATCATTATTTCAGCCGAAAGACGTCCACTGCTGGACATAGGCCTCCCCCAAAGAAGGGGCGATTTCCCATAATCACCACGCTTGGCAGGCGGGTTGGCGATCGCAGTATGGTTTTAAAAATGCATAGAGAACGCTGCTGCCCATTCTGTAGTAAGTCCCTTAGTCGCCTTTTACGACACCCACGGGAAGAAATGGGATGGTGCTATTCTTTACGTCCGGCACCAAACGGTAGGTACTTCCAGAATACATTTTGTCAATGATGGTGAAAACCGGTTCAAAATTTGTTGCGTAGTTTAGAAGAATAACGCGGTCACACAGACAGACACGAATAACGACTTTAATGTACAATAATATGCATTGTATATACAGGTTCAAATTAAATTAGCTAGCGAAACTCTGCCGACGTGATGGATATCGATATCTAAACACGATTAAATTCAAAAGATTTCATGGATTTTTTGGCGGTCAACGACCGTTGGTATAGTTGTTACTTGAATTATGAGTTGTTATCGTATTTAGATATCGATAACGATCACGTCTGTGAAGTTTACACAAAAAAATAACTGATTTCAAGTGACTACGCAAACTATGGTTTATGACCCCATAAAAAAATCTTTGTTGTAATGTTTAGACATCGATACCCGTAAAGGCTTCTACATACCAGCGCGACTTGTCGCGCGACGCGGCACAAAGGCCCCGCGTGTCGCGGGACGAGCGGTGCCTTTGTGTCGCGTCGCGTCGCGCGACAAGTCGCCCCGGTATGTAGAAGCCTTAACGACTGCGGAGTTTTGCTAGCTAATTTGGTTTGACCCTGTATATTTAATATCAAGTCCGGTCGCGAAGCAGAAAGAATTTCGTACAATGACCCCTCATTACTCATCTCTATCGCTCGCGCACAATTGTATTGCCGTCGCGCTCACGCATTTTAAGGTCCTTCTAATGTGCGAGTGCGACGGCAGTACAATTGTGCGCGAGAGATAGAGAATAGAGGGAAATAATAAAAAAATTAACCACAATTAAATTAAATTAAAAAAATAACTAACTCATTATAAACTAATGAGGGATCATTGTACAAAATTCTTTCTGCTTTGCGACCGGACTTTAGATGGAAAACTGGTCATAAAAAACTGGTTCTTAGTTCAAACAGAGTTGAACTTACTGAACTGCTAAAACACTAAAATGAATAGGAAGATTATGTATAGATCATTTATTATTAATACGGCTCAACTTTCAATATTACTCCCGACAGAATTCCGAACGAATTCAATAAACCCCACGTACGTATATTTGTCAGAAAATTTCACACAAACACTGGAAGTGTCAAAGAATAAGGAAATTTAATCCATAAGCCATAACTTTTGTTAAAAAGAACACTTTTACAAAGGATCCTCTGTGTGCCGTGACTGCGTCAAAAAGTTGATCCTATCTCCCATGGAGCGAGGGCGGAATAACAATGGACGAGGTATTTTTAAGTTAGTTTTTTGAATTTGGCAACCGGGGTGCCAACGGGACCCTATTACTAAGGCCGCTTGTAGACGCTCGTTTTTTCGATCGGACCACGGACCGTGTTTTTCATATTTGTATGAGTTGGACACCGGTCCGGCGCGCGGTGTCCGGTGCATGTACACACATTCATCATAAGCCATACAACACTGAGACTCTGGCAAAATAAACGATTTGTGCTCCAGTGAAAACAACGGACGTCTACAAGCGGGCTTAGGTTCCGTTGTCCGTCCGTCTGTCTTGTCACAGGGCCGTATCTTTTGAACCGTAAAAGGTAGACACTTGAAATTTTCTCAACATTTTGTACAAATACTCGTGGTGGTCGTACCCTAAATTCAAATATTTAAGTTTTCTTTTTTAATTATGTTTTTGTAAAACATGAGTACAGTATGAAGGTCTTATAATTAATATGAGGTGGCTACATTTTTTGCCATATATGGCGTACAAAATAAGATACACTAGACAAACAATACAAAAAATACACAGTCAAAATTTAAATTAAATTGACATTACAATGTCAAAATTTAAATTTCAATCAAAATTACAATGTCAAAATTTAAATCACTGGCCGTATGAGAAATGCCTCGATACCACATCTGAACTTTTCAAAGATCTTTGCAGAAGACGTTTATAAGTTTTTTCATGAAATTGAGTGCGGCACCCCGGTTTAATATAACGGCTCATCTATTCACCTCCGTAACAATATGACAAACTTTCACACGTACAGGGATTACAGTTTTCAAGGAATTTTGGGTCTAAAAAGTAAGTCCTTAGGTTTAAGTTTGATACGATTTCTGGGGACGGATAAAAATTACTAATATATGTACATAAATATTAGTAATTTTCTTCCGTCCCCAGAAATCTAGCTAGTAGGTATATCGAACATGTTATTTTATATTAGACTAGCTGACCCCTGCCGTATGTTTACCGCCCAACGGAGCGGTTGGGCGGTAAACATTATTACTCTATGACATTCACAAATAACGTGGCTTTCTATGGGTAAAAGAACACCTACCCTACCTGCCTACCCTACTTACCTACCTACCTACCCTACCTACCTACCCTACCTACTTACCCTACCTACCTACCCTACCTACCTACCCTACCTACCTACCCTACCTACCTACCTACCCTACCTACCGACCTTACCGACCTAAAAAAAAAAAAAAACTTCACGTAAACCATCTACTAAATAGTCTGAACAAAGCCTAAACCTTTTTTTTTTGATAGGTGAGCCCGTTCTTGAGTTAATAAAATTACAACGAAAAGTGGCATTGATTTTTATAGATATAGATTATTCACTATTGTAATTTTTAAGGTTCCAAATTCAAATCACCATGCAGTGGGTTATAATGAAATCCAGTACAATATTATTGCCCGGCTGGAGCCTAGGGCTGTAACGACTTGCTTTGAGCTATGTTTGCATGACATATATTTTGACATTAGCCAGCAGGTGGTACGATAAGATCTTAATTTGAGAAGATGTTATCAAATAAAGAAGCAACTTAACATGATAACATGATGTTTTTTTAGTAACTGTGGCAGCTTCTACATTGCCACATGCGAACTACACATCACACTGACGTCACGCAAAATCCTGCATCGTGAAAGCAAAGTTTACCGCGCGACTAGCATATACCATACAACGTCCCGACATCAATCGTCGGGCAGTTGCCCACCAGCCATAACTCATTGGAGGATCCTCCCTTTTCAATGAAGGATGAGTGAATGTTAGGAAACATAACAATGCTCCATAAATGCTGGCTGGCGACACTGCTGTGACGACAGCGTATTTGTCTATTAAAACAATCAGCAAAATCTTGACAGAACTGCAACAGCGTGCAAAGTGGCGTCACAGCGAGGGTCCAGGCGTCAAAGTCGGAGCCATGATCGTCGTTAAAGATGAGCAGCTCCCACCGTTGAAGTGGCTGCCATGCTGGGGCGCATCAACAAGTTGCATTGTGGAGCTGATGGTGTCTGCAGGGTTGTAGACATCATCACTACTAAGGGTGTCATACGCGGAGCTGTTACCAGAATGTGCGTCCTACCAACAGAAGGCATCATCTTCAGCAATCCTTGAAACCACGGATTCCAGGGGGGGGAATTATGTTAAGAAACATAACAATACTCCATAGTCCTGGCTGGCGACACTGTTGTGACGACAGCGTATTTGTCTATTAAAAAAATCGCTTTAAATTAGACAAAACCCGTCGAAAGGATTGTAAAATGTTTTACTCTATTTGTTCTATTATAATTATTAGTCGAGAAGAATCTGTATTTCATTTACATAATAAGTTGACGTCATTTACAGTGAACTTTACACCCTTTTCCTCATACCTCTTTAACACAATGGAGGTTCAGTATATTTAGCTACCTAATACTGTACTTTAATATTCTTAACTTTATAATCATAAGGCCTTACCAAAACATACGTGTGTATCTATATAAGCTTATCTACTTATATTTAGATAATAGTTAAATCTACTAGTCAACAACTAACGTGATGTGTGGGTGCATTAAGAACATTACCACATCAAAAGGCATTGCGTTGATTGATCCCATTACCTGTCGCACTAAGATGACAGGAACATTACACAGTATGACTTGTTAAACGAGGGATTTACTCAAGGAAGTGATAATCATGATAATAATATGCTCATATAGAGTCAGAAAGTCGGAAAGAAAAATAGGTTTATATAACACAGAAACACGTGCATAAAGATAAGTTAACTCGAATGAAAAAAAAACAAAACAGATCTCTAATCACGAGCACAGAAAGCCATTATAGACAGCTGTCAAAGAATGACATCTGTGATTTAAATATACGACGGAAAAATTAAGTTAGGCGTGGACACATGTCCACGGTACGGCACCGGCCACCGTGTATTGGCACGACGACGCCACTACCAGGAGACGGGACGGTGCCGTGTATGGTGCACCGCGGGCACAAGGCAGCAACCATCGTTAGTTTTTGTCTTTAAATGGACCGCAAAAGCTCACTTATTTTGCTGTGCCCGACAACCTTGTGATCTAATTATAAATTGACCACCTAAGAATATCTACATGTGGAATGCAATAAAGTATTGAGTAAAGACGTATTAATTTTTATGCTCTTGTTACTAAGGCGACGAATGAAGAAAACACAGAATCAAAGAAAATATTGGGTGAATCCATATCTTTCTATAATAAACCATGATGGAGGTCAGGAAGCGCTAAAAATATGTGGTGATGAAAAATTTTACGAATATTTTAGAATGTCCATATCAAGTTTGCCGTATACATGCCACCGCGGTGCACCGTATACGGCACCGTGACGCGGAACGACGCCGTGCCGTCTCCCGGTAGCGGCGTCGCGTCGTGCCGTTACACGGTGGCCGGTGCCGTACCATATACATGACATGTGTCGGCGCCCTTAGTAAATTTTCTAAACGATTTGTTTCCCTGACTTTACATTAATTATAATAATCATCATCATCATTTTTTAAGTCGAAAGACGTCCACTGCTAGACATAGGCCTCCGTCAAAGGGGGGTTTGCTATAATCGCCACGCTTGGCAGGTGGGTTGGCGATCGCAGTATGGTGTTAAAATGCAAAGAGAACGCTGCTGCCCATTCTCTAGTAAGTCCCTTAGTCGCCTTTTACGACACACACACAGGGCCGGATTTAGGGCAGGGCAACAGGGGCTCTAACCCTGGGCCTCCACAAAGATGGAGCCTCCACAATTTGTTTTTTTTAGATAAGTAAGAAAATACATCCTTTGTAGGGCTGGGTCGTTGACGGTGTTTCCGTTAAAGAAACGTCAACGTTGATTTACATTCGTCTACTAGTCGATCAACTAGTTAAATTCGTCAACGAGTTAACATGTATCGTAAACAGTTCATTCATTGAATTATTTTTCTTCGACGCTGGGACGTTCAACGAAGACTCGTTGAACGTCCCAGCGAAGGAGACCCTTTGTGTATCATAGAAAAAAAAAAAACCCAAAAGTCTGACAACCAGTCTTACCAAGGGGTGATCGTATTGTGGGGGTCAGATATGCGGTCGTTCCATGTAAATACTGGTATTCAGCTGCATCCGGTTAGACTGGAAGCCGACCTTAACATAGTTCGGAAAAGGCAGGCAGATTGATTGTGTATCAAAGAAAAAAATGTTCACATTCACAAGGTACCTTTTTAAGTTGTTTTTTTTTGTCTGTTCTAAATACATTTTTGGGCCATCCACTTCTTAGTTGTTAGTTAGTTTATGTAATCTACTACCTACCTACTAAGTTTCACGTCAATTGATGTCCCTCGTTTCACCAGACAGCCTTCATACATAATCACAAACGTAGGTGTGAAAGCATTATTGAACGGGGTCATTGACTCGTTGCATTTGCTGTAATGAGCACTAAGCATTAGCTCCGAATGTGTTGAATATAAATTAAAATCATATGTTATTTTTATTTTTTTATTTAAACTTCGAGCACACAATAAGGCACGCAATTAATGCCTTAGGCATTCTCTACCAGTCAACCAAGGGTGGTTATGAGATAAGATGGCGGGTGCTCTGATTGAGAGTTTTTTTTATTTTTTAATGCATACATAAACTCACGCCTCTTTCCCATAGAGGTAGGCAGAAACTACACAACACCAACTGCTATGATCCTTACCATATTCCTTATATTTTTCTTTTCGTTCGTAGATAAAACACGAAGGGAAGACACTCAAATTCTGTTTAATTGCAAAGTTTGAATGATTAAATACAGCTACAATAACAATAAGTAGATACTTATATCAAAAGTAATATTTTTAACAAATTGTCATTAGGTTCAAAGTTCAAAGAAACAGTGTTTACGATCTAATAACCGAAAATATCCTAACTAATATTATAAAAGCGAAAGTAAGTTTGTTTGTTACCCTTTCACGCCTAAACCACTGAACCGATCATCCTGAAATTATGCATATACGTTGTCAGGTGTACAGAAAAGGACATAGGGTACCTTTCATCCCGAAAAAAGTACTATTCCCGAGGAAAACAACAATAACGTTCTTATGACAATAGATGGCGCTACGTGTCTTTCGAATCATTATTGAATTATATTATGGGACAAGCAGAGTACAAGCCGAAATGATAGTAGACAATCATTTCGGCTTGTCCCATAATATAATGACGTCACGTACTCGTCGTTTAGAATTAGAATTGTCAATTAACGCGAGCGAAGCCGCGAGCAAAAGCTAGTCGTAAATAAAAAAAACGCATAATATCCTTCAATAAAAATGCCTAATACCGATAATTTATTTCATCACTCCTCTTAAGGGTCCTACAGACTGGTGCGATATCGCGGGTGCGACAAACAGCGAAAAAGAAATTGTAGTATCAGTGTCGCGTCGCACCCACGATATCGCGCCAGTCTGCACGAGCCTTTAAACGGTAAGGGAATTTTATCGTGAGGAAACCGGTATATCCTCGAAATCAAAAATTCAAAGACCGAATGTTTGTAACATCTTCAAACATGCATTTTTATACCGCACATCCTTTCATAGAGCGGAGGCCAGTCCCAACAGTTGAACATTATAGGCTGCATATGCTATTTATTCAATTTAAGACGCAGATATATGCCAGTGACCTTGAGTGGTTAGCTTGCGTGTTCTGTACTGAGCTCACGCAACGCGTCGTACGTTCAGCCAGTAGGACTCGCCCATCAAAGAGCGCTGTCCCCAATTTTACGCATTATTAATTTATTATACACAAAACAAAAGGTATTTTAATAACACGCGTATACTAAAGGATCAATAATTAAATTATCTTTAAATAGTTGAAGGTTTCAGAAAAATACGCTTGGTAGATTTTGCGCCATTCTCAGTTTTTTATCCGCGTTAGACATAACTTCACTAATTAATTTCATTATGTAATATAAACATAATCCAAAAGTATTCACATATTAAATTATTGAGAAAATGCTTTAATTTAACATATTTTTTTTCAAATCATTAACACTACTCGTTTAGTCGTGATCTTCAGTATAAAGTCATTAAAAGTCGGTTATCGTCGCCTTAAACTGAGAAATAGTACCAACTGAGTTGTCTTTCCGCACTCCATACTTTTTAGATTTTTTAGTTAGAACTATTTTAAACAAGAGCTCAAAAGTAAAACCAATGAAAAATGCTGACTGGGGAACGAAACTTGGCGGAACTCCAGATTTTACCAAAAAGAACGTCGGAAATATATCCACAGCTGAATAAAAACTTTCTGTATCTATTTAACAAGCTGAAAGTTCTACTTTCGTTTTCCTAATTGCTGTTTGAATTTTAAATTAGGTAAGGTTAGAAAAAAATATAAAATATGTTCTAGAATTTTCCGGGAAATTTTAATTCAAGTTTTCTGTTGTCAGATTTTTTTTTGAGTCCCTAATAAGGAAAGTTACTAATACACAGATATTGATAATACATACATACATAAACTCACGCCTTCTTCCCATGGGGGTAGGCAGAAACTATAGAACCACCTGTTACGCTCCTGACATACTCCTTTTGCTTCGTCTACTTTTGTACATTGTGTCCGTGTGGTGCTGGACGTAAAGAATAGCACCACTCTATTTCTTCCCTTGGGGTTCGTAAAAGACGACTAAGGGACTTACTAGAGAATGGGCAGCAGCGCTCTCTATGCATATTAACACCACACTGCGATCGCCAACCCGCCTGCGAAGCTGGCGATTATGACAAACCCGTCCACTGCTGGATATAGGCCTCCCCAAACGGGTTTTGGGGAGGCCTATATCCAGCAGTGGACGTCTTTCGGCTGAAATGATGAATGAAAATGAATGATTTTTAATTTTCTGCTTCTCAAGTCAATCATATTATTATTAAATACGCGCGATAGGCGTGGTTTTTACAACTTGACAAAAAACATCCGAGATTTCTTTATTTTAATGTAAGTTTCATAAGAATGTATTAAACACAAAAACCTACTGGAATAAATTCTCTAAATGATGGAGAAAATAACGTCAAAATCCGTTGCGCAGTTTAGAAGAACATAGCGGTCTAACAGCAGACAGACAAGAACAGTAAATTAAATTTATATTAAGTATAGGTAGATTTAGAATATTAAGCTAATTAAAACAAGTGCGAGTTGAACTCGCGTAGTGAAGGTTCCAAACAATGAATATTTTATATGCCATGTTTTTTATCCCAAGAACAAACTTAACATTGTAGTTGAAAGACATGTTCTCCGGTACATTCCAACTGCAAATGTAAGTTTGTACGCACAATATTGAGAGATTTACCATGTTATTTTAACAACATAGACTTCTTATAAGTTTTCCTGTAATTTATAAGTAAAGAACCATTTTCTGTATTTTTTTCAGAATTTTAGGTTCAGTAGTTTCGGAGTTATGGTAAATTTTCATCTATTTCCTTAAATAAATTTAAACTTAATTATTTTAAAATTACAAAAAATATATAAGTATTTGAAACATTCACAACAAGAAAGGGCTTATTGTGAAGGTTTCAAATACTTATACATTTTTTATAATTTGATATGTCGGTAGAGTTTGAAAAACTTTTATTCTTAATTTTCTAATTAGCCCCCCAAAAAAGCATATTCAAAATTCATTTATTTACGTTATACGTCCGTATTCAGATCACAGAAATTCATATGTGTACCAAATTTCAACTTTATCGATCCAGTAGATTCGGAGCAAATCGGCTAAGACAGACGGACAGACAGACAGAGAGCCAGCCAGACAGACACTCGAGTGATCCTATAAGGGTTCCGTTTTTCGTTTTGAGGTACGGAACCCTAAAAAGTGGCCATAATGAGAAATCTACGATTGTTGCAGCTGCTTTATTAGATATCCTTTATAGTATCAAAATAAATGAAAAACTAAATTAATTGATTTATTGGGCATTGGTTTTCTCCGCGGCAAATTATATTTCCTTCAATATGAAATAATTAATGTTAAAATATTGTATGGCAAAACGCGAATCTGCTATAAATATTTGAACAGTATGTTTGCATCAGTCGAACTAGGCGTACTTATAGGCAAAATGAAGTACTTACAATTAATTATTTTAATTTCTGGAGTATACAAGTCTTGTTGCAGTTCTTGTGGTAAGTAATTTTGAACTTGTATTTAAAGTTAATTTTGTTGTTATCGGAAATAGAAGACTTGAAATAGAAGGTTTTTTGGGTGTGAATATTAAGAGGACCGAGATACTTACAAACATTTATTAAGACGGAGATATATGCCAGTGACCTTGAGTGGTTAGCTTGCGTGTTCTGTACTGAGCTCACGCAACGCGTCGTACGTTCAGCCAGTAATAGGACTCGCCCAAAAAGGAGCGCTGTCCCCAATTTCACACATTATTAATTTATTATACACAAACCAAAAAGTATTTTAATAAAACGCGTATACTAAAAGATCAATAATTAAATTATCTTTAAATTGATGAAGGTTTCAGAAAAATACGCTTGGTAGATTTTGCGCCATTCTCAGTTTTTTATCCGCGTTAGACATAACTTTATAAATTAATTTCACTATGTAATATAAACATAATCTAAAATATTCACATACTAAGTTATTTTGAAAATGCAACAGCCATGAGCGATACGACTTGCGACGCGACTTGCGTCAAGCGACACGCGCGCGTCAACTTTGTCCGTCCGTCGCTCCGCATCTTTTTGTGTTTTGCGCGTTAAAACGCCTTGTCTTGTCAGGTCTTCAGCCCACTTCAGAGGGGGGCTCTATTAAGACTAAAATAAAATTGAATCCGGACATCTAATATAAACACCAAAATCCACACTTTTTCGTCAAAGTGCCTAAAAGAGCCACAGCTAGGATACCGTTTATCCGGGTATACATTTTTTTTTGGGTGGGAAATAATGAAATATATATTTTTTTTAAAACGTTGCCCTGCATTAGGAATTTTTCCTGTATCGTGGGTGCATCAAACTCACATACACAAACAGCTATACCCGGAACAACTACTTGTAGGTCATAAAAATATTTGTTCCGTGCGGGAATCGAACCCGCGACACGCAGCGCAGCAGTCAATCGCTTAACCACTGTGCCAACCATGCCGTCTACTTCTCTCGCTCTGGGCGGAGCGGGAGGGCGTGTCAGACTTCTCCCTGACTGACTAAAACCCACCCGTGTTCCTTCCGTTGCCTGTGTGCCAGGGCCACGATATCCCTTTCGGACAAACTCGCAACCCTGGCAGGATCCGGGTATACCTACGTGATTGTTTCTCGAATATGCGAGCGAAAGCGCAGGATATTGAGCAATAAGGCTAGAAATAACTTGAGCATCGGTTAGCTTTGCTCTTAAGATTTTCTAATAGAATGACGTCATGGCGGCTAGCCAAGTATTTTCATAATTTCAGCCAAAATACGTGCACTGCTGGACATAGGCCTCTCCCGGAGGGAGGGTTTGTCATAATCGCCACGCTTGGCAGGTTTTTTTTATGCAGAATTGAAACCAACATTTCGTTAGTTTTTTTAAAGTTCCATGTATTACGGGACGAGCATTTAGGCATTTCATTATCATCATCATTTCAGCCAAAAGATGTCCACTGCTGGACATAGGCCTCCCCCAAGCACCCCAACTTCGACCGTTTCTATGCTTCCCGCATCTAGTGGATTCCTGTGGCCTTCACAAGGTCATCGATACACCTTGTAGGAGGTCTTCCAACGCTACGTCTTCCGGTACGCGGTCGCCACTCCAGAACCGTTCGGCCCCATCGGCCATCAGTTCTGCGATCTATGTGCCCTGCCCACTGCCACTTAAGTTTGGCAATTCTTCGGGCTATGTCGGTTACCTTGGTTCGCCTGCGGATCTCTTCATTTCTGATTTGATCACGTAGGGAAACTCCAAGCATAATATCCTATCATAATATACCTCTCCATCTTTTTCATCTACAGGGCACAATTCCAGATTAAGGGCTGATGCTGGGAATTTCTTAATGGACAAAATGCAGTAACCCAAAACTGTGTTTACACATAATGTAGAGTTCATGAACCTTATACAACATTAGTTTTACGAGTAGTTTATGCGAAACCCGAAACACGTGTCTTGTATTTTTATGTAAAGAATCTATGTAGAAAATTTCAAAACTGTATACCTAATGTAAAATCCCAAAGTTATAAGGTTGTTATGTTACCGGGTTGTCCGTACAAAATCATGCTAACGGCGCCCCCGGGTCTCCTCCCTCCGCCTCCAGGGTCGTCTTGCGCTCCTTGATAATAATTTGGCAGTAGGTACCTAACCGTACGGCGATTGTATTGTAAGTAATTAAATGGTGATAACATTTTCCATCACACTTAAATATTTTTGGGACAAAATATAACATGGTGTAAAAATTATTGAAATCGATTCAGTTCCTTATTCTGAACAAACTGTATTCAGGTTTCGCATAATTATACTAAAAATAATGTTGTATATTACTAATTAGAAGAATGAGCACTAGGGCCTAAATTATAATATACTAGCTACCCGCCCCTGCTTTGCACGGTTTTTAGCGCTTGATACAACATCCTCATGATGACTCCGTCCATTGGTAACCATTCACCGTATGAAAATCCATTCGGTATTTTTTGAGGTTATCGCGTTCAGACAGACAGACGCGGTGGGGACTTTGTATTATAATAATTATGTTGAAGGTTTTGTTTGATTTTTAAGCTGACCCTGCCCAATAGAAATGATAACACTTGACCCATTTAATAAACATAACAATCTGTAATCTGTATCATAAAGAATATTCTTGAAATAATTTTAGTGCATGTTTTGGCTTTTCTTTCTCTTACAGATCCGTAAGCGTTACATACATTTAAAATACGTTATCTTGACTAAAACGATATTTCTTCGGTTTAGTCCCATCTCTTGCCCTTCCTATCTATTCCCCTAGGCGTTTATTCCTAAAAAAAAAAATGGTGAAAACGTAAAGGTTTAAACGTGTAGAGGAAGAGACGGGACTAAGCCATTTCTTCCCTACAATATTAAATTGACATACAATAATTATTATGCACAATATTTGTCTCATTCGCTTAACAATAGTAAAAAAGCGGCCAATTGCGAGTCGGACTTGCGCACGAAGGGTCTCTGTACTTCCGTACAATATTTAACACTATTTTACTTAATTTTTATAATATTTATTTTAATTTTATTTTATTTTTATCACTTTGTTCTTACAGCGGCCATAGTAGCACGTAATCTGTGAGCATTTCAAGTGTCTACCTTATACGGTTCAAAGATACAGCCCTGTGACAGACGGACGGACAGCGGAGCCTTGGTAATAGGGTCCCGCTGCCACTTTTTGAGTACGGAACTCTAAAAACCAAACTACAATCACGCGGTCATTAGTTGTACTACTTTAATCATTGATGTATTAAATAGGAAGATAGGCCACTCTCTAACATCACTTAAATATTAAATGGATGTCGTGCGTCATGTGCTCGACAACCGAAATAGATAGACATATTACGCTGGCTATAGCGCGACCGAGATCGCAATAATTGTCACTGTTACGTACCCATAACAATTCGCAAACAAACTACTATTCGGGTATTCCCCGCAAACCAGCCTGCCAATTCTCGTAATTTAAAACGTTCAAAATCTAGTCGCAATCTCATCTTGGCGACAAACAAACGTCAAAAAATTGTCAAAATGTAGGGAAATAAGAGGTATTTTTGACAGATTGAGACTGAGATCAGACTGTGAACGTTCTTAAAATTAGTAGAATTGCCCCTCTGGAGTAATGTAGGTCGATTGTGTCCTTTCCCCTAATTTATGCAGTTCACATCGAGGAGCGCGTACCATATCTTCCTATTTAATACATCAATGACTTTAATCAATCCCTTTTCAGGAGTAAGGCATACATTCGAGCCAGTAAGTTCAGAAGGATCACCATGTAACCCACAAAACCTGGACTGCATTCGCATCTTCTTCGTAAACACGTGGCTTTGTTTGGAGACAGAAGGTTTGCTACCCCTGTTGGCTAACATCACAGAGTTCACCTTCCCTGCACCGAGCAGCAAAATGAGTGCTACGGGTTACGGCATTGAAATCGAAGGCATAAGGACTGGACGTGGTATTCAATTGTAGTACGTATTATATTTTGTTACGTTTCATAATTGCCTACCAAAATGTCATACCCATATTCCTTGAAGGTAAGGCAGATGTGAATAGCACCAAAAACCATCTACATTTCGTCTGTTATGTTTTAATCCTGTCTTAAGAAAGTTTTCACTTAAAAAAAAACCGGTCAAGAGCGAGTTGGATTCGAGCACCGAGGGTTCCGTATGATGTTGATGATTTCTGAAAACTGCTAATTAGAGACATCGTTTTTTTTTTTCCGTAATCTTTACATAAACTTCTATCACATAATTTCAGATTTTTATCTATGCAAACTTCAGAGATAAGGGGGGGAACGGTATTTTTTATTACATTTTTCATCAAAAGACGGAAACTATGCTGCCTAAAAAAAATGTGTGAGAATGTGCAAACGGCGTTCTTTCATATGATACCCCACATGTCCTAATAGCCCCACTTCAAATTTTTAAGACAGCGGTGTTAAAAAATTGAAGTGGGGCTACTAGGGCATGGGGTTCGGTCCCTTTTGCAAAAAACATATTTTTTTTATTTCTTTCTTATTTGCAAAATAGTTGAGCAAACGTCATCTAAAACTATTCTAAATTTCAAGTTGATAGCATTAGGAGTTCTTGAGATATCCAGGTATGAAAGACAGACAGACTTAGTCTCACCATAAGGGTTTCTTTTTACCATTTTGGTACGGAACCCTAAAAAGACAGTCAAAGAGATAAGTCAACGTCAAAAATGTGACTTTAATTCGGGTAAGAACTCAAAGTCAAAAAAAGGAAACTTTGAAGAAATGCCCGAACATTCGGCCGATACTTCGGATTATCGCTCCGGAGCAGACCCCCAGGACACCTCGCTCACAGCCGCATTTGCGAATACTGGGCTAAAACGAGGCGATCAAGTACATGTACAAGTATTATCTGAAACCATTCTAATATTATAAATTCGAAAGTCTATTTGTCTGTTACCTTTTAAACCCTTAAGAGGAAATGCGGGCGGAGATACTTTTAGAGTAAAAAGTCATAAATCGAGGTTCGGCTCTCGCCTATTTCCTCCTCCAATATTGGACCAAATTAAAAGATATTTCTTATACTGAATAAGAAGGATATATACTGTGTCCCTATGTTTTTCTTTTTTTATTAATAGTTGGCAAATTTGTATAATAGCCCTCTGTTGTCAGCGGTCTAAACAGGCAATATTGAGCATTTTCAGAGGGTTCCAGCTCTTATAAAGATAATGTATCATCAAAAAGGAAAACATAGGGACACAGTATATATCCTTCTTATTCAGTATAAGAAATATCTTTTAAATTGGTCCAATATTGGAGGAGGAAATAGGCGAGAGCCGAACCTCGATTTATGACTTTTTACTCTAAAAGTCTCTCCGCCCGCATTTCCTTTAACGGATGGGCCATGACATAGGGTCCTTTTTTCCTGGTTTGTACATTACCGTGGGATAATTTTTGACCAAGCAGGCGAAGATCAGCGAAGCGTCTCAACTTCAAGTCGCAAAATTTGCCTTCCTCTGTCAGTTTGTTGGTACTCCTCTCAAGGTACAACTGATCTAGACGAAACTTGGTATAAAGGTTATACTTGACTTTATAGATATGTTTTGTCATCGTGGATTTTTGATTGGAGGGGTTCTTCCTCCAAAAAAAGGCAAAAAAGGGGGCTACTAGATATGTCCGTCTTATGAGATCCGATTTCGATGGTTCTTTTTTATTAAAAAGTTAGTAAATTAAAGTTGGTCTCATAGAAATTTGGTGAAGATCTGATGAGGATCTTTGGCGTAATGAGCAAAATAGCTCCTCAAAATTCAATAAATTGTTCACTTTTAGATTTCCACCAGTGCAGCAGTGGAATCGGCAACTACTAGGCAAGGATTGATGGAGCACCTGGGACCACCTTCTTAGCACAAAACTAGGCTGCAGCGTTACCTCTGCCAATTAAAACCTATTTGTTATTTTTTTTAGCTGGTCTAAAAAATTTTACTCATTATTTTTCTTGACCATATGTTTAAAAACAAAAACATGGTAAAAATTGTTGCAAATAAATTTGTGCTCGCGCTAGGTCTGCTGTTTGCAGAACTCCTAGTAATAATATTGACTGAATAATGTTTTCGTTTCAGCCACAGACCTACAAATAGTTTGGTCGTTAGTACAGAGTGGCCTCTAATTAATATAAATGCGAAGAGGGTTGTGGTACAGCATCCAGGCATGGAAGATGTTACTGTCACAGACTTTGGTATAAGATTTGGTAAGTATAATAAAAGTATTGAGGGGCCATGTGCATGGGTTATGTGGTTTGAGTCTATGGACTACTTTATGCTATGCATTATGTATCGACCTTTTTATTTCCTCATTTTTAAGAAGAAGAATGAGCAAGAAACTCCACGATTCTTAAATGTTATAACTTAACTTTAACCCTCACGACCCCTGTACCGTTGCATGCACCACAATGTTTAGCTTACGTTACATTGAGCACTACCGTTAACAGCGTACGTTACATTGAGCAATACCGTTAACAAATGCTTAGCGTACGTTACATTGAGCACTACCGTTAACAAATGTTTAGCGTACGTTACATTGAGCACTACCGTTAACAAATGTTTAGCGTACGTTACATTGAGCACTACCGTTAACAAATGTTTAGCGCACGTTACATTGCGCACTACCGTTAACAAATGTTTAGCGTACGTTACATTGAGCACTACCGTTAACAAATGTTGAGCGTACGTTACATAGAGCACTACCGTTAACAAATGTTTAGCGTACGTTACATTGCGCACTACCGTTAACAAATGTTTAGCGTACGTTACATTGAGCATTACCGTTAACAAATGTTTAGAGTACGTTACATTGCGCACTACCGTTAACAAATGTTTAGCGTACGTTACATTGAGCATTACCGTTAACAAATGTTTAGCGTACGTTACATTGAGCACTACCGTTAATAAATGTTTAGCGTACGTTACATTGAGCATTACCGTTAACAAATGTTTAGAGTACGTTACATTGCGCACTACCGTTAACAAATGTTTATCGTACGTTACATTGAGCACTACCGTTAACAAATGTTTAGCGTACATTACATTGAGCATTACCATTAACAAATGCTTAGCGTACGTTACATTGAGCACTACCGTTAACAACGAATTTTCACACCAAAAATAAGTCGTTTCCCTGCAATTATTGTTGTGCAATGTTACTTAGTTTGATGTACAGAATGCGGGTTGACGGCAACGTGATAGGTCTTGTTAAAGCTCGTGCAGACTTGTGCGATATCGCGGACGCAACGACACTAGTAGGAAAATTTCTTTGTCGGTGCCTGTCGCGCCCGCGATATCGCACCAGTCTGTACGAGCCTTTACACCTTGTACATATAAGTTTACTCATGTTTTGTGATTACAGATTACATTCTAATCATGGGAACATTCTTGAGTTCGGAGATAACCATATCACGGAGTGTTAAGACGTTCGTCGAGAAAGTGCACCAACCAGTGTTCCAACATGGTCCTGAGCAATCAACTGGTAATTTTCTTGCACCCTTTTAATTATCAGCACGATTATAAGCATAACATTTCGCCTGTATTACCCAAGGAGGCAGGCAGAGGTGTTAAGGGCCTGTATTAACTCAAGCTCACACCTTGAGCATAGTTTTAAGGTGCGTTTAAACGCCATTGAATAATTATTTTTAGTAACGAAAATAAGAATATTAGAAAAAATCACAGATATAATTATAGATACTAAAATAGTCTTTCCATAAAAAAAAATAAAAATATCTTAAGGAGTTTGAAAGTAAAATCGTTTTTTATGCTTTGGGTAGACATTACTTCCTGAAATGTTTCATAAAGTATTTTCCTACAATACTTAAATATTCACCAAAATTAATGTGTACGCATTCTAGTTTAACGTACATTTTTTGCATAACTTATTTGCATTATTTGGTGGCGTAATAACAGATTTATAGGTCACCAAAATCATAATCTGCACCTTAAGTGGAATTTAAAGTGTGAGTGTTGCGCCGTAATACGTGTCTACTTGTCTAGTACGTGGGGTGATCCAAAAGTTAACTGATGAGCAAAAGAAGAAACGAGTCGACATTTCGAGGGTCAATCTCGAAATGTTCCAAACGGATCAGGAATTTTTTTGGTTCGATTCGTGACCATGGACGAGACCACCACCATTTTGATCCGAATCGATCCGAAACAAAACAGCAGTCAATGACTTGGAAACGAGCCTCTTCCCCGACGCAAAAGAAATTCAAGGTGTCAAGTTCGGCTGGAAAGGTTATGGCGTCCGTTTTTGGGGACGCTGAAGGAATTATTATGGTGGAATACTTGGAAAAGGGAGCCACTATTACGGGCTCTTACTTCGCAGACCAAATAAGAAGATTGCGACAGGCCATCAAGCAAAAAAGACGAGGCAAACTGCGAGCTGGAGTGTTGTTTCACCTAGACAACGCACCGGCTCTCAAAAGCCGCCGTTGCGATGGCTGCCATTCAAGCAACAGGATTCGAATTGGTCGAACACCCACCCTATTCGCCAGACCTGGCCCCCAGTGACTTCTACCTTTTTCCTCGGCTCAAGAAACACCTCCGAGGCAAACAATTTGATGACGATAGCGAGGTGATGACTGCTGTAGAGGCGTTTTTGGAGGGTCAAGACAAAGATTTTTTTTTTAAAGGAATTATGGCTTTAGAAAAAAGGTGGACTAAATGTATCGACTTGTTAGGAGACTATGTAGAAAAATAAATTTTATTTGTGGCTAAAATACTAGTACCCTTATTTCATATCGATTATCATTAGTTTTGGATCACCCCTCGTATTCCCACATTTTGCCTGCTATGTTGTGATAGAGCACGAGTCTATTGCCATTTATAAGAGAGACGGCTACTGAGAATTTTCTATTGGTAAGATACAATTTCTATGACCTTGCCTGATCCGAGGAAAAACTGAGGGTCTCGAGATCGGTAGTTGTGTTTATAACCACTTTATTGGAGAAATTCGTAGTAATATACATTTTTTTTAAATACATAAAAGATGAAAGAATGAAACCGTTTATTTGCGGTAAACATGACTCAAAGAAAGAACACAAACACTAAAAAGAACAATTTGGGAGAATATATGCGTCACATGCACGCAAAACGGCCATCGCTCAGCATAATGCTGTGACCATATGTGAGATCCCAGCGCTGGTTTTCAGCGACAGCCGGCGTTGACGTGATTACGTTGACCAGTGCAGCATAAAGTGAGATAGAAATAAGACTCACATCGACTAAAACCCCACGATTATACCTATGTCATTAAGTCATCACATAGAATTTCTGATTTTTTAAATTAATGTACGCTATTACGGACAGGGTTTATGTAGGTCAGAAAATTATGAAAAAAAACCGGCCAAGTGCGTGTCGGACCACGCACAATGAAGGGTTTCGTAGTTGGGATGGATTTTATTTTTATTTATTAAAACTTTATGCACAAGTAAAAATACCCCAAAAATTACCCAAATTTATCCCGAAAACATTTAAGTATTTTTATGTGATAAAAATAAAAATTTACGGTTTTCGGTTTTTTTCATTTACTTGTGCTGTGCGACCTTAGTTATCGCCCAATTTCATGATTCTAGGTCAACGGGAAGTACCCTATAGGTTTTGGTTTATTTGCGAGTATCAATCACCATACACAATATGTCGCATAAATCACCGTTACCGTTATTTTTTATTGCGTTGTCTTAGAAGCTTGATTTTTTAGAGCTGAGACCGTAAACTAAGTATTTGATATTAATTTCAACTTGATACCTCCACGCGTTCCTGAGAAAAAGGGTCTTGATAGATTGGCTGACAGACAGACAGACAGACGGACAACGAAGTGACCCTATAGGTAAGGGTTCCGTTTTTTCCATTTGAGGTACGGAACCTTAAAAAGAGCGGGTAACATTGCTTTTAAGTTAAAACGAATATAAATGATGGCCCGCTGTTTATCTGATTACCACGAATTCATTTCCCGTGTCGGGTACCAGGAATTCATTTTGCAGATAAAAAACAGGTAATTTTGTAGGAATTATTCAAGCAAAAATAATTAATTTATCGTTATAGCCAATTAAAAGCGTAGTTTTTGTAATGTGCTTAAATATCACCTTTTTTCATGATTTTATCCGTTCGAATCAATTATTTTAATTTTGGTTATTGTAGGTTATTTGTATCTAGAGTAAGGAATGTTGTATTTTCCTTAGTCATTTAACGCTAAATAAATAATATAGCGCAAAATTGTTTGGCTTACAGCTTCAAACAGGGTTCGAAATTAATAAATAATTCTCTACCATAATATTACAGTTGCAAGCTAAACTTGTACATTTAAAGCTTAAATGTATAACTTTGGCTTAGTTCCCAAATTGTTTTAGATAAGTTCAGATATTGTTGCCAGTTCAGCAGTCACTTTATTAGCTGAATTTAGTCTCCTGTCTACAGACATGAGGCTAAATTCCCGGTGGGCATGAGGCAAATTTCAGATAAAGAGCTAACTAAGCTTTAAATAGAAAGAAAGAAAAATAATTTTGACGACTTTTAATGACTTTCGTGTAACCTCAGCAGCATCATAATGAGATAGGAGCCTTTGTTCCTCGTACAGGACGTTGTTTTTATTTTTATTTTACTGTTTTTTTTTGTTTTTTGTTTCTAAGAGTGTGATTTAGTTTCGTGTGAGTCCTAATAAATACTTTTTCTTTCTTGCTTTCTGTCATCGGCGCTGCATATCTTCTTCCATTCTATAACGGGTTTACCCATAGCGAAGCCTAGAGACACTTATTCTTCCCGTTTTAACATTCTATCCTTCTAGTTACAGAGATATGGAAGGTTTAAAGTTCCAACTTTTGCTGAAACCTTTTTACGAAATTAATTTTACATAAATTCATACATAAACTCACGTTTTCTTCCCATGGGGGTAAGCAGAAACTATAGAACGCCACCTGCTACGCTCCTTACATACTACTTTTGCTGCGTTTACGTTCATACATCTGGTCATATACTCACGTCGGTTGCGAGTATAACGCACCTGACCTTTCTGAAGAACATTACCAAAAATTATTTTAATTAATAAAAAAATGTTATAAATTTACTTTAAATAATCCCACGACTCCTGTACCGTTGCATGCATCCATTGCACAATGTTTTGTTACTACCGTAGACAGTGACTTTTAAATAAAAAATAAAAGCCGTTTCCCAGCAAATATTTCTACATAGTCACTTAAGTACAAGTCACTTAGTTTGATGTACAGAATGCGTAGCTGATGGTTTCGTGATGGTTTTTTTATACCCCCTGTATATATGTATATACAATATGGAGACAGCAATACGACAATAAATAAAAACACTGGCAATACTAATTCAGAAGAGTATTTTCGAACTTTTGAACTGCTTGAATATAGTTTTCGACGATTATTATATATATATATTTTTTTTTTTGTATAGTGGTGTGTGCTAGCTAACATAAGGCAAATAATTTAATTTAATGTTTTGTGTTGCAGTTTACATTTTATTGTATAAATTCAAGTTTTATATGTGAACAGACAGCTGTGCTGCTGGGGAGTTTGTTGTGCCACTTCTTCTTCCCAGCTAAAGCACTAGGAAGTGGTGATGGGTGGGCGTTTTTGGGGGACTGTCTTGTGTAATTTTTGAGGTTCGAAAAGTGCTGATTCTCAGCCTAGTTTGAATAAATGACTTTTGATTTGATTTGATTTGAACGATCAAATAAATTCTAACATAGAAAAAAAAAATGTTTTTTTCAAACAAACTAAAGTATAGCAGTGGTTGGCCGACTAGGAGTATGTGTTTTTTTTTTCCTAATCATTGACTAGCTATAGCGACTAAACTATTGGATATATTTGATTGAATTTTCGTGTGCAGACTGTGAACGTCATTAGATATACGCAGTTGAATTTATTGTCATATCGTCGTCTCCACGTTATATACGAGTATAAGGTGTTTAAAAATTAACCCTCAAAACTGAAACACCTGTCCTGTCAAAGAGTCGATCAGTTAGTCGGAAAGTTGAAGCTATTTGTCCATTCCAAAACGTAGATCTCTATGGAGAAGAACAGGCAAGGAACTCCAAGATTCGACATAAAGAAAATTTGAATTGACTTATAGTAAATGATCTAAAGTCCTTTTAATGTCTTTTAATTTAGTTTTAGGTGCCTTTAAAGAACGTTGTTTAGTTTGGTATTGAATTTCTTCTCCTTGAAGCGGTTGATAATCTTGCTATTGAATAGTTTATTGTCCGCCCCTTATTTTCGAGCTAGAATGTAGGTATTTCTTGTAATTTGGCTCGTATATTCAATTTATTTAGGACTTTTTTCATTTTATTTTTTAAATATCACATTAAAATTAAATTATATTTTGTTGTAAGTAAAGATTAATTGCCTTTTATTCCAAATCCCTACCAAAAAAAAACCTTTATGAACTAATAGAAAAATGTGTTAGAAAATAATTTGAGTCGTTTTTTTTTTTGCAGAGAGGCTCAACAATTTATTCAAAGTTCTTCTTCAAGATGTAACTCTGATGATACAGAAACTTTTTGTGGTCCGTGGAGCTAACTTCATGGAGTATTTGATAACGAATGGTCTTTGTCGGCCCAAAGGGTTTATGGACTCTGACGCGAGTGTTTGCGGATCTGTTAGTAGGCGGAGACGGAACTTGGGGCAAAATTCGACAATACCATCACATTGAATATAAAATGGAGATCAAATAAATTTTTAATGGAGAAGAAATAAAATGTTTTTTATTTTTAAATTTTCCATTTTTTTTTTTATTTAAGTATGTTTAATAATTGTTAACAACACAGACTTTATAAGCTTAATATTGTTTTCAGCCTTATTGTTTTTCTTTTATGTAATTAATCAAAGCATTTGTTTAAATTAATAATTTTAAGTTTCACGTTTTTGGATTTGTTTATTTTGAATTATAATATAGATAACTATAATCATATTTAACGAATGTAAAAGATGTGGTAAACCTATTTACCTAAGTTATTGGGTATAGATTCCTAATGTTAGTCACGTTGTTACATAACTAGTACTAGATAGCTTCTCCATTAGCTGGTAGATAAAATTAAGTAGGTTGGTAGCTATAGAAAATTAGTTATTTTTGTTTTAACATTATTAAAAATCGGAAGAACCCGTTAAATAATTAAAAGTTTAACTGCATTTTTCATAACTTCATCAAAACGACAATTCCATAAAACTGAAAATATTTAAATCAGCTTAGGTATACCTAATTTAATTTTGGCATATTAGTTAATATTTAATTTCACAGAACACTTAATTTTCTATTTCATCCTGACAGGTATTACACTGCAATAATTATTAATTATAATCTATATTTATTTTCAAAGACCAAAACTGTATTAAAAAACCAAGACACTTACCTCAAACAAAATCTTCACCAATCACTCATAATACACTGGAAATAAAAATAAAAAATGGCCACACACACAAGACAGTGATCACTATATTCGTAGTAACGACGTAAAGTTTTCCGCGGTCACCGACGAGCGACAAAATCTCGTCCCCATACGTCCTTACTCGCGAAAGCTCGCGGTCAACTGACTGTATTCTCGCCTGCCAGTCTCCACTTTCATGAAATGAACTGAAACTCTCATTACCATCACACAATGACGGAACAACCTTATTCCTCGCGCTAAATTGAGTTCTATGGGCAAAAGCGAAGATATAAATTGGT
Organism: Tiliacea aurago; assembly: GCA_948098905.1. NCBI lineage: Eukaryota > Metazoa > Arthropoda > Insecta > Lepidoptera > Noctuidae > Tiliacea > Tiliacea aurago. Next base: position 10,329,898 of record OX402589.1, on the reverse strand, counting down.
GTAGCAAAAAAATTGTTTTCAAAGTCCTCGGCTGTTTGTTTGGGAGGGTCGCAAGGCGGGAATGAGTGTGTCGAAAAAAAAATAAGCCAACCACGTCTCAGTGAGTTAAGGCTTCAGGGGCGGGTTTCCACTGAATATCTTTAATTAAAAGCCCAACTTTCCTTGGTTCGGCGTTGTAATGAATTGAAGTTTGCAGGAGAAAAATTCTGAGTGATAGTAGGATGTGACTATGCAGCTTAATAGGAAAAGCCTGCGGTAATTTTGAGGGAACATGAAGAGCGGAAAATTAATTAACAGAGAGTAGATTTTGCGATGCAACGCTTTGAAATGCAGCCGCTGTTTATACGTGAAATTATGTTGAATATTATGGACGTTTAGATAAAGTTTGCTGGATAAATGTAAACGGTCAATAGTGAGATACGTGGATAAATTATATGTGATTTCAGTGGCTCTGTATTTTAATTTACGCTTCGCTGGCGGTTTTGAGTTAAATATACACGTAATTCCAGTTTTATTAATTTTGCTTGAATATTATGTGCGTAATTTACTATTTATTTTTTTAATAATTTATGTATCTACATACAAATAAGAAAAGAAGAAAGGAACAGAGAAATAAGTACACAGGTGATGCTTATTTCTAAAGAAATCATAAATATGATGTAAGTCAGTTATATTTAAAGTGTACCTACATTTATTTCATAAACTATTTCATATTGTATCATCAAGTTAACTTAACTATAATATTATAAGTAAACTCAGATAAAATATTTGGTAAGTTGAAAAAAATATAATTGTTAATTTATTGTTATCGAGCCATTTTGAAACAATAACCTTGCAGGTACATAATACAAGTTTTTTTTTTAAATTAAAGATTAAATAATAGTTATTAGAACAACCTATGACATATTGTTATAGATGAAATTATGATTAGCGAACAAAGTAGGTACAATTATTGTTTCTAAAATTATTTTCTCCTGTTACGGACAACATCATCATAATATTATAACACAAATATTTTAATAACATAACAACTTTATCAATAATCAATATTTTTTTAAATAAATAAGTATCATCCAGTGTTTTAAAAAAATGGCTAGAAAAAGCTATGATTGAAGATCAAAGACTAAGGTCATCTAAGTTTCAGCAAAAAAATCACCGACAAAAAGCTTTTATTTTGATTACCATGAACTTTATCTGAAATCAATCTTCTCAAATCAGATTTTGATGGGTTTAAAGGCTGAAACAAGAATGGGCAACCATCTCTTTCTTTTGTAGGCGTGGTTTAAATCTCGCGCATGCCCAGATCCCTCAATCTTAAGAATAAGATTCTTGATTTTTTGCCTCTAGCGCGATAATACATTAGATATATACAATGGGTATACATAAAAGTTGTATATACTTTGTATGTTTGTCGTGTGGCCGGAAGAATGTATAAGTTTCGTGCCTTTCAAGACGTATCTTTGGATTCCTTTGAAGGTTCTTAATGTTTGTTTTTGAGATGGATGTGTACGTATTACGCAAGTCCAATCACGGTTATTTATATAATACCTACATGTTTTTGTCCGCGGTATTAGCCCTCGAGAACGTAACACTGACAGGGACAAAAAGTTATCCTCTTGTGCTACCCCAGGTCATGGTCTATCTCGGGAGGAGGCACGGCTCCCTGTCGTTTTGGGTGACGCAGGTGCACTCGGGGCATGGTTGCTTCGGGAAGTACCTGTGTCGCATAAACAGGAAGCCGGACGCCCGGTGTCACCACTGCGTCGACTGCCGGGGGGACACGGCGTGGCATACGCTGGTAGAGTGTACCGCTTGGGAGGAGCCACGCCATGCTCTCGGGAGGAGTAGGCAGTGACGTATCGCTGCCGGCCGTGGTCGAGTCGATGATCGGCAGTGAGGAGTCCTGGGACGCGGTGGTGTCCTTCTGCGAAACAGTCGTGGCGGGCCGGCACTAGCCGGGGATTGCGGAAGTAATAATAGATCCCAAGATCTCCGGTGCAAGTGTGGGAAGGGAACACTGGGGTGGTTTTTAGTCAGTCAGACTCTGACAGACCCCTTCGCCCGCCCCAGGGCGGAAGACATCCAAGAGGATTTTCCACCCCGTGAACAAAAAAAAAGTCATGGTCTACCTGTGTGCTAAATTTCATCAAAATCCGTTGAGGCGTTAAGGTTAAAAAATTTAACAGTCAGTCAGTTACTTTCGCATGTATAATATCTATACTTAGTTTGGTCGGTATGGTTGTTCATGTGGTGCCGGACGTAAAGAATAGCACCATCCTATTTCTTCCCATGGGCGTCGTAAAAGTCGACTAAGGGACTTACTAGAGAATGGGCAGCAGCGTTCTCTATCCATTTTAACACCATCCTGCGATCTGAATACGCTTGGCATTGTGGGAGGCCTATGTCCAGCAGTGGACGTTTTTCGGCTGAAATTATGACTAAGTATGGACTAGTACGTAAGGTAGGCAGTCGCTCCATGTAACATACTGGTATCCAGCTGCCTCAGACTTGAAGCCAACCCTAACAAAGCTGAGGAAAAACTAGAAGATATTAATAAAACTTACCTTCTTCTTAGGACATAGGGGAGGCAGAAAGGCTACAGAACGCCATCTGCTATAATACGATCCTCAAAGTTGTCAAAAACTAATAGGCCCGTTTTGACATTTAACTTGAATCGATTTATCGTGAGTACTTTTACTACTACTACGACACTAGTTACGTCACGATGGTCAATCGCGACGTAACTAGTGAACTAACCATAAGACTCGGTACTCGATACTCACGATAAATCGATTCAAGTTAAATGTCAAAACGGGCCTATTATTTTATGACAAGTTCATATATACACGAGCGGCACGTTGCAGTCGACGCGTCAGCGGCTGCCGTCGATGCGTCGACGACTGCCGCCGACGAGTCGACCGTTTTTTGGCAAGGACACTACCAGCCGCACTACCAGTAGTGTCGTTTACAATTAACGACACTACCAAACCTATTTTGGGTTAAATTGTACAATCAACACAGCAAAGTTCAGAAATGTAATTCTTAATTGATTACAAAGTAAATCATGAAATAAAAGTAATAATTAATTCACCTTGATAATACTTGAGCACACTCCAACATATGAGTAGTCGATTTATTGAGTTCGTGGCGGTGCACTTATAATAAGCCTCGACCAGGTAAGTACCACATTTTTTTTGGAAATATTTTCAATGTACAGAAATGCCTCTACAAATTTATTATATGTATAGAAGAAGATATAGATATAGAAGACTAAATAAAAGCAAACATATTTGGAAAAAACAGTATGCTTTTATTTATTCTTCAATATCTATACAACCTGTTTTTTTTTGATATCCCATAACTCTAGGGTTATATTCTGTAGGTAAAAATAATACTAAAGCTCCTAGAATAGGTGGTCCAAAAATGCATCGTTTCGGAGATATCATCAATCATAATTAAATTAGGTCAAAAATTGTCACCAGTATGACGAATCTTTACTTTTGCTAGGTTGCCAAACTTTGCAGTAGTGTAGTAAAATAAATAGTAAAATAAAATATGTAGGTATGTTGGTATCGGGGCTTCCCGGCGGCAGCTAGTGAAGGGAAAGCTACCTTGTCGACGTTGTCATATTTCACGTAAGGGTGTTTTACATTAATAATCGTGACTTTGCCGAATTATTTTGTATGCAAAATGAAAAAAAAAAATAACGAAGGATTGGAACATAACTCATATGCCAGTTGATTCTTTGATATGGCCTCAATCATACCCTAGAGTTATGGGATATCAAAAAAAACACGTTGTATATTCTTGTATACTTTTAATAAACTTGTAGACGAGGCGTTTCTGTACATTGAAAATATTTCCAAAAAAAATTGTGGTACCTACTCGAGGATTATTATCTGTGCACCGCCACGTACTCAATAAATCGACTACTCATATGTCGGAGTGTGCTCAAGTATTATCAAGGTGAATTAATTATTACTTTTATTTCATGATTTACTTTGTAATCAATTAAGAATTACATTTCTGAACTTTGCTATGTTGATTGTACAATTTAACCCAAAATAGGTTTGGTAGTGTCGTTAATTGTAAACGACACTACTGGTAGTGTCTTTGCCAAAAAACGGAGTCGACGGCTGCAAAACGGAAATCACGAAAAAATAATCAGCAGTTCCCTACATTTTAACGAATTACGCGAACATAAATGTTCAGACAGAACAGCTGATTCTTTTTTCGTGATATCAGTTTTGGTCCCATAGTAAAAGTTGTTCATAATGATGAGTACAATACCCCTTAAGAGGTTATTGGGGTTTTACCAATAACCCTGTATAAGCACTTACTTACTGGGAAGAAGATGTGAGTTTATGTATATATGATTATTATAATTAATTGCAAATTTGACCATGACATATGTACCTGACTTTATTATTATTAATTGACTTCATTTTAATTTCTGTTTTGTTTTGTTGACATTATTATGTTTCTTAAAGACTTTGTAAATGATATGAGTTTGTCCAGATTGTGATTATTATAATTGACTTAATTTTATTTTGTGTTTTGTTTTGATGTCAACAAAATAAAACAGAAATTAAAATGAACTCAATTAATAATAATATAGCCAGGTACATAAGTCATGGTCAATTTTGCAATTTATTATAATATTTTTTTTTGTATTAATATTTTAATTTATGTAATAATTTGCACGCCGTAAGGTAGACTGTAGCCGATCTCATTAATTTATGTACAACATCATAATACTCGTACCTGTACCTACATTCATAGCAAATAAAGTACTGATTTCTGATTTCTGTACGAGTATAAAGATGATGATCATTCTGACGTCAGTCGACCAATCACGAAGCAGCTACATGATATGTGTTAAAAACAAAGAAACATTTTATCAGTACAGATATTCATTTATCTCTGCATAATTATTATCTTACCCAGTCTTATCACGTATGAGGTCAAGGGTTGGTCTTACTATACACAACTTACTTACACGCGTACCTAATCAAACAGAAACATCTTTGAAGGGGACAGTAGATATGTATATCTTATCTTATGCTTATTATAAACCAGCTGACCTGATACACGTTGTCTTGTCCAACTTTCAACAATTCATAGTTCATACAAAATTTCATAGAAAACAGGACATTCAGTTTTTCCCGAATTTCAACATTTTCACGCCACGCTTGGCAGGCAGGTTGGCGATTGCAGAATGGTGATAAAATGCATAGAAAACGCTGCTGCCCATTCTCTAGTAAGTCCCTTAGTCGCCTTTTACGACTCTCACGGGAAGTCACTCAAAAAAAAAATGTATAATTTTAAAGTTTGGATCACTGCGACCACCATTAGCACTGATAAGGATTAATATAAGGTGGCTATGAAAATAATTGAAATAGATACCTATTATGACATCTCTGTACTCCTGACTTGTACTAAGTAAATCATTTATTTTTTTAATTGACCTCGAACTTGAAGAATTTATAATCCCAGTAGCTGCGCCCTGCGGTTTTACCCGCGTATGTCTCGATCCCGTGGGAATATAGGGATAAAAGTAGCCTATATATTAATCCAGGGTGTCAGCTACCTCATTACAAAATTTTATCAAAATTGGTCTAGCTGTTTTTACGTGAAAGAGTAACAAACATCCATCAATCCATACTTACAAACTTTCGCGTTTATAATATTAGTAGGACTTGAATAAACTTGACATTATACAGTATTTTGATTTTGTATTGCCTTTTTCAAATTATTTACTGAATTTCATCTTGACATGATAAACTTGTATTGATTTGATTGAATGTGTTAATAATATATTGAGTGAGACTTTATTATTATAGCTTAAACTGTTTCCATGCCCTAATTAAGGCAGTTAGTTTAATGATCATTTTAAACTCAACATCTGTAACATGTACCTACTTTCTGTGCAAATAAAGAACTATTCTATTCTAAGAGACCGGTTGTAGTTTAAGTATTTATTGAAAAACAGATTTAATTGTGTTACGTTTGTTTTAAAGTAATCGTGGACAAAAAATTAACTATGGTAAATGTATACTTCCAATAATCTGTAGGTACAGTAGTGATCAAACATGGTCAAAGGTCACCACTGATCAAAACTTGTTCATTCTCTGCACAAATAGGGGCCTTTGCATCACACAGTGAGACTATTATTAGGCTGATATTAATTTCTTAATTGTTAATACGGCAGTCAATATTCTCTTCTTTTGTTGGTAGCATTGGCGAGTAAGGTCCAGAAATGTCCGATAAAGAACTATCTGCGATATCAATCAAACATAAAAAACAAACTTAAAGTCCATTTCACAAAAGAAGTCCCGCAGACGAGGCGCGACGTGGCGCTGCAGGCATTGCTAACTTGTATAATAATAATTAGTTCCACTTAATTCCGCGGGACTTCTTTCGTGAAATGGACTTTATATAAAATCATCTGTCACTTATGTCAAGTACAGTTTAGCGGGAAATGTAAAACAGGCCTTAATAAATTCAAAATAAAAAGTCGTAGCAGTCTACGCCATAGCACTTGAGGGCGCGTAGCACTTGGGAACGCGTAGCATTCACAGGCCTACGTGCTGCGCGCCGTAGCGATCATCGTTGTGGCATCAATGTGTAATAAGTGACATCTGTAAGACAAAGAGAGTTACGACGCAGATATATGCCAGTGACCTTGAGTGGGTAGCTTGCGTGTCTGTACTGAGCTCACGCAACGCGTCGTACGTTCAGCCAGTAATAGGACACGCCCATCAAGGAGCGCTGTCCCCAATTTGGCGCATTATTAATTTATTATACACAAAACAAAAGATATTTTAATAAAACGCGTATACTAGAAGATCGATAATTAAATTATCTTTAAATTGGTGAAGGTTTCAGAAAAACACGCTTGGTAGATTTTGCGCCATTCTCAGTTTTTTATCCGCGGTTAACATAACTTTACAAATTAATTTCATTATGTAATATAAATATAATCTAAAATATTCACATATTAAGTTATTGAGAAAATGCTCTAATTTAACATATATTTTTTTCAAATCATTAACACTACTCGTTTAGACGTGATCTTCAGTATAAAATCATTAAAGTCGGTTATCGTCGCCTTAAGGGAGATGCGCTAAAGAAACCCGCCAAATGCAAATTTTCTTACATTTTTTGCAATTTGCAGGTCAGAGTCAGTTTTTATGTTGATTAAAATATGATTCGCGACCGTAACAAACATGGCTTTCCAAAATTATAATCATTAGAATCAGCAATGCCACTCACTTAAGTTAGAATTGGCCTCAAATGTCATGATTTCATGAAATAGTCGTTCAAAAGGGTATTAAGAACTTAGAGAGTTGTATTGATGATTGTTGCCTGCAGTGGGACAAGAATAGGCTGATATTATTATTCACAATGCATCAATTCAGTAAAAAATGTTGGTCAATTAAACAGTACTAACAACATAATTTTTATAATGTTTTTTTTTTCTTCAGGATAACAAACAATTGCGCAATGATGCTTAATATTTAGGTACAGATATTTTACATATGGAATCACGCAACCAGCATCGTTATCCACAAATTAAAACAACAGTGAAAATAGTTTCAGCAAGGTCCAAGCAAAGTTAGCAAACAATTTATTGTCAATAGACAATAAATTCACGTTTACACGTTTTTTCACAAGACACTCAAACAATAATGTTTCCCGTGAAAAAACATACACAATGTGACAAAACAGATGTGTGAATATAAGAACTAAAAGTTATATGGAATCTAAAAGAGTTTTTTGAAAATACTGGTTTTAAACTGTGCGAGTGACAATGCAATCTGTCAATATAAGCAAAATTATCGTTGTAACTTTTCATTAGTCGACGTAAAGGCGCTCGTTCTCCTGCGTTGGTTCTGCACCGTTTCGGCGCGAATAGACAGTGAGTATAAGAATCACGAAAACGTTGGGAACGACTAGGTATATGTAGGATAATGCATTAACAAACGATAATTAAAAGTACTATTCATATTTTGCGGATACTTGTAGTATGCTTTCATGTCATTACTACATTTTAAAATATTAAAACTAGTAGAGTTACAAACATACAGCGCCATCTAGTGCAACTTATCCAAAGCACTACGATGAGCGGATTCATAAACTAGAAGACAGCAATTACAAACGATTACTGAAGACAAGTGACGCCATCTACAATCTTCGTGTGCAACAATCTGCGCTAGCGCCACCCGCGAGTTATCTGCTCCACAACTACAGACGACTACGTGTAGATATTGTGCACACATGTAAACTGTCCGCCTTTTATAAGCAGAGTTGTCTTCGAACAAATTGTCATTCACTAGCTAGAGGTTCTGAGCTCGGTAGCCACGCAGCCAGCTCTGATCCTGAGTACGACTAGTTCCTGCTCCGCAGTCTTCAGGAAACTAGTCAGCTAGGGGAGGTCTGAAGGGCGATAGCCACGCAGTCCCTTTCATCCCTCCACTTAGGGTTGCCTTTGATATATTGATTATTGTAACATTTGTAACGTGTAACAAGTTAAGTTGCCAATAAATCATCATCAAGTTCAACGGGACTATAATTTCACAACTCGCCACCCTACAGTAGGTATTTTCTTTTCATTGTTGCCTTTCAAATTAACGAAGAAATATCTCATCACAGTCAAAGTCAAAGTCAAATTGTTTATTTCAAATAGGCACATTTATGGCACTTTTGAACGTTATTGACGTTCAAAAGTGCCAGTGTTTACAAAAAATTGAATTGATTCTAGTCGCCCCTTCCAAAAGGTAGTTTCGTATGGAGAAGAATGGGCAAGAAAGTCCACCGTTACTCTTTTAAAATTTTGTACAATATTTTTATAGATACATTATTTATATAATTATATGTGAAGACGATGCACCTAGAATAAAATTACTATACCACAATAGGTAATAAAAAGATTTAAGAAAGAAGCAATGATAGATAAATTCATTCAAATCAACATCTACCCAACCTTTTCCCAACTATGTTGGGGTCGGAGTTGATGGAGCGACTGCTTATCTGATCTCCACAACCCAGTAACTCGATAATACGATACCCCTTGGTAAGACTGGTTGTCACTTTCGGGCTTCTGACGACCCGAAACTACTGTCAACGATCTACGAATGACAGCTGGAACCAAAGGCTTAACGTGCTTTCCGAGGCACGGAGGAGTCTCGGTATGTAAAGATGGTCACCCATCCATGGAACAACCCTGACAAGCGTAGCTTAACCTGATGGATCGACTCCTACGGTTGTTATTACTTAGCCACGAGCACCTCTAACGAAGAAATATCTCAAGGTACACAATTATTATTTTCTTCTCAAATCAAAGTAGTTTTGAATCGAAGTTCGTTAACGCATGTTATACTCTGCATACTTGGCAAGTTCTTTATTACATAACAAAAGTGTCGTGACGGTCAAGACCCGGTACGGAACCCTAAAAAGTGTAACAACACTTTTTAGGGTTCCGTACCTCAAAAGGAAAACTGAACCCATAAAACATCACTCGTGTGTCTGTCCGTCTGCCACAGCCGATTTGCTCCGAATCTACTGGACCGATAAGTTGAAACTTGGTACACATATAAATGTCTGTGACCCAAACACGGAAATGTAACGTAAATAAATGAATTATTAATTAGAAAATTAACAAAAAAATATTGCAAACCGGACCGAGTAACATCAAACGAAAGAGCTTATTGTAAGTTTATCAGATATACTTTACTTATAATAAAATAAACGTTATTTAAGAAAATAGATGAAAATTTACCATTAGCTTAAAAACTACTGAGCCTAAAATTTTGAAAATTATTGTATATAAATTAATTCTTTACTTATAGATTACATGAAAACCTATTAGAAGTCTATGGTCTTAAAATAACATGTTAAATCACTAAATATTGTGCGTACAAACTTACATTTGCAGTTGGAATGTATGTCAGAACATGTCTTTAAACTGCAACGTTTAGTTTGATCTTTTGAAAAATTCATCCCAATTACGGAACCCTTCATTGTGCGTGGTCTGACACGCACTTGGCCGTTTTGTTTGTCTAGCCCTCATTCGCCAAGTGTACAAAAGCGAAAGGAACTTCGTTCGAACCGAGTGTCTCACGACACCTCTCGACTGTATTTCTCTCACTTAGTTAATACAGGTCAAGATTATCATTTACGTGGATAAACTAAACTCGCCAGTCAGTTGTTTCTGGCAAGCAGAAACCCAGAAGATGGTCTCAGTACACGTTACTTAAGACTTTCGTACTAGAAAAATAATTTGTTTCAAAACACGTGATAGACTATTTATTGTAAGCCTCCAACTATTGAATGCGACAGAAATAGGAAAACGTCTCACACCAATACAGGAAGTACGAAACCAAAAGAATTCTCAGTGTATTTCGTTAGACGTAAACGTGACAAGTCCGCTCATCGCGAAGTGCGGTCACGGACTGACGCGTTCCTGCACAATTCCGCTGCGACACGCTAGGTGGCGCTGTCAATTTGTGCTGCCGAGACGTTTTGGCGCCCAACATGGGATACGAAGTTTTATTGTGTATATTATGCAAATGTATCTTGAATACGTTTGACGGTCACGTCTGGTGCAACTGAATGTGTAGCGTATATTTTATTACGAAATTGGACGCAAAAATGTGTGCAATGTGTAATCCTTCAAGTAGATTTCGTCATTAAGATGTAAGATACCATAAAATGTAATTGAAATAAATATTTTAAATACACAAATATATTTTATTCGATGCAGCGCGCTAGGTGGTGCTGTCAATTTATGCTGTCAAGACGTTTTGGCGCCCAACGTGGGACATGGATTTTTATTATGCCTATCAAGCCTCTTCCCGCATCCACCCAGCATTTTGAATTATTTTGGTGCATGTAAATTTCATAACTATATTGGATGAAAATGTGTATAATCCTTCATAGTATGTAATGACTTAGATACTTTAACAAAGGTTAAATTGACTTTTCCTTAAGGGGGATACGCTAAGATAGCCCGCGAAATTCCAATTTTCTTACGTTTTTTGCAATAGTTCTGTAAAACCATATTTGTTACGTCCGTGAATAATATTTAGATCGACATACGACATGTTACTGACTTACAAATGGCAAAAAACGTAAGAAAATTTGAATTTCGCGGGCTACCTTAGCGCATCCCCCTTAGGCATCACTTTTCTTTTTTAGACATACTTATGAACACATTTTTTTTCTGATTTTATGGAGCCCCAAGCCTCAAGTCTTGGTGGCCTCATTGGGGAAAAATTAAACACTTAAATTCTACAATAGATCTTTTAAAACTTAACTGACATCAATCAATAAAGGTTCACCCAATACCGTATCACAATCACAAAGATATAAAACTACGAGCAATACAGCGTTTAGCATCAAAGGTCTTCCCTCGGGAGCCGCGGTTAGCCGGCGATTAAAGCCGAAAGCCGAAAGCCTGCAACCATTTGATGTATTCATCCCCCTGAACCTGCGAAGTGAGATAAAAGTGCGGGGTTAATACACCCCCGGGATCGACGAGTAAGTGATTCGGCGTTCGATTTTAAAATTTATTTTCGAAAGTGTTTCAATTTTGTAAATGTAGTTTTATTTCGATTAGTTTCTGTTTTAGCTGTTGTTTGGTGGTTTTTAGTAAAATGTTGTGTACAACGTTTTGTAATGCGTTATAGAGCCAATGTGCGGTTCCCCCATAGCCATTTCAAAACTAAGCATGTGTATTTCAAAGATAATTTTTAATAGAGATGATGTATCTCTATTAAAATCATCTTTCTCACCATCATCTTTCTAAAATACGGTTATTAATATCGTGTAAACTCGAGAGTAGATCTCGAATCTTATGGCGACGATAACCGACTTTTAATGTTTTTATACTAAAGATCACGTCTAAAAGAGTAGTGTTAATGATTTGAAAAAAATATATCTTAAATTAAAGCATCTTCTCAATAACTTAATATGTGAATATTGTAGATTATGTTTATATTAATTACATAGTGAAATTAATTTGTAAAGTTATGTCTAACGCGGATTAAAAACTGACAATGGCGCAAAATCTACCAAGCGTATACCTTCACTAATTTAAAAATAATTTAATTATTGATCTTTTAATATACGCGTTTTATTCAAATACCTTTTGGTTTGTGTATAATAAATTAATAATGCCTCAAATTGGGGATAGCGCTCCTTGATGGGCGACTCCTATTACTGGCTGAACGTACGACGCGTTGCGTGAGCTCAGTACAGAAGACGCAAGCTAACCACTCAAGGTCACTGGCATATATCTCAGTCTTAAATTGATTACATCCTATTTAATTTGCAAACGACTTTGAATATTTTATTCTAAATATAATTTCTCACAGATAACATGGAAAATTCATATGATATCTTACAAAATTTTTCGCTTCCACAAGTCACAACCAAAAAATATCCCCAAACGTATGACAAACATTTTCATTAAAACAACATATCAAACAAAATGCTGTAATTTACCCCAACTAAAACTTTCAACTAATTGAATTGGAAGTCAACTTCTAGTTAAGGTGAAAGCGACGTCGCCATGCCGCGGGCGGCAGTCGCGCCGTGCCGCCATGTCGCCTAGAAACTTTGAAAAATTCCCGACTAGTTTGTTTCACTGTAACTTAATAAAAACTACCGTCGGGCTCAGTGAAGTTAAGAATTAAGTTTGAGAAACATTGCCTTGTGGAGGCGGAGGTATTTTGTCATATTTTTATTAAGACTGGATGGTTCAGGATAAATATGAGGGGTCAGTTTTGTAAGTGGCCTTTTTATTGGACGCCATGACTTTTGAATTTGTTATTTAGACATGGTTTTATTTGTTACTCACTCTGTTTATGAAGGTAAAATAAACAGATTACAGATTGATGTTATGTCACTATAACACGCAGAACAGCTCGTAAAAATGCACTGCTTAGCATTGGGCCATTAAAAGCTGATAAAATCACAAGTTTAACGATACATTAATCAAAATGTAGTCCAGAACCTTTAAGCAATTACTATAAAACTTAAGGACGTATGACTAATTTGCCTCCAAATAACACTAATCAAGATTACAAACGAATCTGGGAAGCCAAACAGACCCCGAAATTCGTCTCAAATGCAAATTATGCAAACAGTTCCCCGCAATATTCTCGTTTTCGACAATATATTTAGCATTTGAAATAGAGTTGTAACGGAATAAATGGTTGTCGCAGCACGTCCGCTCGCTTCGCACTCAACTCACGAACTGATTTGAATTTGGAATTTCCTTCGCTCGGTTGGCGCCGCCGTCGATGTTTAGCTTTTTCTGTATTAAAAATTGTTTTATTCATTTTTATCGTTTTGGATATTGGCTTTTTTGCTACACTGTGCGCTTCTAAGTGAAATTCGCGAAATAAACTATCTGGCTGGTAACTTTCGTTTTGTGAAGTGCATTTTCAATGAGTTGTCGGTTTGTGTGAGCAGATTCACCTGCTTGCGATGAGGCAAGTTAAAATTAAATATTTTCAAGCATCAATCATACATCAGCGAAAGCTTATCAGTTTATCTACCTTGAAAACTGTACCAATTTCCTACGACTTTTAAAGCTCTTTGCAACTTAAACCGAAAAAGATATCGTAGGTACTAATCTCTACAGTGTTGTTTACCTACTTAGAAACGCTAAGCAGCTTTCCCGTAGAATACTAATGTTTACCGCATTCGTCCAAATTAAAGGAAAAAAGGACTTACAGTTTCAGGGCAAGCTTTTCACGAATTCAGACCTTGTGGTTTATGAATTAAGGTGTAAATTATGTTGTGTTTTGTAATGTTAACTGTCTGATGAAGTCAAGAGTAATGGAGTGTTTCAGCGTTTTGTTTTTCCGCTTGGTGTTTGACTGCAAGAGATTTGCGATCAAGTTTTATCCGATTTTAAAATTTACACATTTTGCTCTTGTTTTTTTGTTTGTTTTATTTATTTTTGTGTTTTGGGGAATGAATTGAAATGTTTGCAGCAAATGTTGGAAGCCAATGTAGCTAAAGCTAATTTATTTGTTGTTCACGCGTTTAATCTAAGTTTTTTTTTTTAGATTCATTGTTTCTTACTTAGCATAGACATAATCAGCCTATTACTGCTGGGACACAGAAGGAGCTGACCGTAATTCAACCAGGGACCATTTTGGTTACCCATTGAAAGGGTTTTCGATAGGGTTTTTCTAAGCGGTTAAACCAAAACCCATACGATATTGGTAACCCTTATGAACGGCTTAAATTAAATTTTGGTAACCCATTGAAAGGGTTTTCGATAAAAACCTATACGGTGTGGGTAACCCTTTTGAACGGCTTTTTACAGTTACCCACTCCATATGGGTTTTTGATTAACTGCTTGGAAAAACCTTATCGAAAACCCTTTCCATTGAAAGGATTTTCGATAGGGTTTTTCTAAAATGGTAACTAAAATGGCCCCTGGGTAGAATAGAGATAGAATTGGTCATGCTACGCGACCTGGGCGGATATCGAAATAACATATTATTATGATTGTTTCATGTTACTGGGTTTCAAGTAGGTATAGAACCCATTGAATGGGTTATTATGTAACCCTTTCACTGGGGTTCAAGTATAAAACCCATTCAATGGGTTATCATGTAACCCTTTCAATGGGTTACATCATGATAAGGTAACCCATTGAATAGGTTACCCCTTCGAAAGGCTTAACTCATAACCGGGGTTGTACGGTCGCTGGATTCAAAACACAGACCCAGTGTGGGTTGGTAGATGTTACAAGTCTTCGAATTTTTGGTTCTAGGACATGCCGGTTTCCTCACGATGTTTTCCTTCCCGGTTTAGAGAGCAGTGTCGATGAAATAATTTACACAAAGTAACGTGTCTGCCTTGTTTCTAAGTCACAGCCGACTGTCACTTAGTTTTTGCTTTTTTAAGAGTAGTGTTTTACCTTCGATATCAAATTCGTCCTCATAGATTGTTTTGCCAAATTCAAATAAAGCATCAACTTTTCTAAGACATTTTGCAAGGTAGATTTCTCCCTTATCCTAAGGATTATTAAATTACAGTTAAGTTTCAAAAAAATTAGGATTAAGACTAATAAAACTGGCACAAGCTTCTTTTAAATTATTTAACTTGCAGTATGCATATCAAAATTATTTCACAAAAGAGAAACTATACACTCTATTCTCGTACTCATAATTCATAACATTTCAAAAACATCTTACCCGCTCGTTAGCTACCAAATACATGCAAAAATACATAATTTGCGTTCAAGATGGTGTACAACAATTCTTAGCAGAAGAACCGACATAACAAAACCTCCCCTGCCCCTTGCAGTGGTATACAGAATGACAGAAAGAGAGGAGATTCAGAGAGAGGTCAGAGGTCGAGATAAATTGGTTACATTATAAATAATGACGGTTCTGCATGGCCCTTGCCATCCGTCATGAGCTATAAACGATTCGCTCATTACGCCTACTTTGTACATCATAAGATTAAGTTTTCTTACATTTTTAGGGTTCCGTACCTCAAAAGGAAAAAACGGAGCCCTTATAGGATCATTCGTGTGTGTTTGTCCGTCTGTCACAGCCAATTTGCTCTGATTCTATTCGACCGATCAAATTGAAACTTGGTACACTTATGAATTTTTGTAACCCAAACACGGACTGGGTAACCTAAATAAATGAATTTTGAATATTGTGGTCACTTTTGGGGGCAAATTCATCATAATCATCATCATTTCAGTCGAAAGACGTCCACTGCTGGACATAAGCCTCCCCGAAGCACCGCCGCTTCAACCGGTTCTGTGCTTCCCGCATCCAACAATTACCTGCGGCCTTAACAAGGTCATCGGTACACCTTGTAGGAGGCCTTCGAACGCTACGTCTTCCGGTACGCAGTCGCCACTCCAGAACCTTTTGGCCCCATCCGCCATTAGTTCTGCAAGCAATGTGCCCTGCCCACTGCCATTTAAGCTTGGCAATTCTTTGGGCTATGTCGGTTACCTTGGTTCGCTGCGGACTTCATTTCTGATTCGATCACGTAGGGAAACTCCAAGCATACCCCTCTCCATTGCCCTTTGGGTGACTTTTAGCCTTCTGATAAGGCCCAATGTGAGCGACCACGTTTCAGTGCCATAGGTCATCACTGGCAACACGCACTGGTCTAAGACTTTCGTCTTGAGACACTGCGGTAAATGGGACGAGAAGATATTGCGTAGCTACCCGAACGCTGCCCAGCCGAGTGGGATTCGATGATTGACCTCTTTCTCGAAGTTGGACCTACCCTAACTGGACAGTTTGTCCGAGGTAAACATACTCGTCCACAACTTCGAGTGTAGCGCCTCCGATCTTCATGAGAGTGGGTGTTACATGGGCATTTGACATGACCTTTGTCTTGTCCATGTTCATTTTAAGACCCACTCTTTCGGAAGCTCTACTGAGGTCATCGAGCATTGCACTGAGGTCAAATTAGACAAATATAAAAAAAAGTTTACCGAATGTACCGCGTGACATATCAAATGAAAGGGCTTGTTGTAAGGATTTCATATAAATTTTTGAAAACTATTAAAATGATTGAAAAAAGTAGACGGAAATTGACCATCATCTCCAATACGACTGAACCTAAAATTTTGAAAAAATCAGTTGTAGATTAATGGTTTTAAGATAACATGGTAAAGGCTTCTACATACCGGCGCGACTTGTCGCGCGACGCGACTCGGCACAAAGGCCCCGCGTGTCGCGGGACGAGCGGTGCCTTTGTGTCGCGTCGCGTCGCGCGACAAGTCGCCCCGGTATGTAGAAGCCTTTAATCACTCAATATTGTGCGTACAAACTTACATTTGCAGTTGGAATGTGTTAGGGAACATGTCTTTCAACTACAATGTTATGTTTTTTTGTACTAGAGCGACTCTTTCGAAAAGTTATGTAAAGTGAGCTGAAGTGACCTGTCAATTGATGACTTGTCCTTTGATTATTTATATGTCTAGATAGAGTGTCGCGCTGCAAAAGAACTAAAACAAATAGGCCAACTTTGATAGGCTGGTGTGCGTGACAGCTACGTCTTACACTCGCACCACGTCACTGTGCTGTCATTGTGTTATTCCTTAGAGCGTGCATTTCGCGGCCATCAGTTGGACGCAATTTTTATCTAGATATATTTATATCTTTGGCACGTGACTTCTCCGTATAAGGAGAGTACTTTGTCCTGCACATACTAGTCGGGTACTATTATTATTTATGATAAAAACATAAAAACTTTACAGGTGAGTAACTCAATGACTGAGAGAACTCAGTTCAAAATAGTATACAAATTCAGGGCTGTCCCAATCACAAAACAGAAAGCAGTATGATAGAAATATGTAAGTTCAGTACTATGTAACTCAAGTTTAGAACCGAACTCATCGGGGGCTGCCTCCAACTGAGACATGTTCCGACCGACTGGATGTTAGAAAACTATTTCCAAGACCTAGATGTGGCGCGAGAAATAATAATGTTTATTTATTTGAGAAATATGTTATTGTACACAAATACTACAAATAGTACAAACATTTATTAAACAAGCGTACTTACAACGGGCGAAATGGTAAAAAAATATTTAATTACAAGCTGCGCTCCGCGGTTACACCCGCATAAGTGTCGATCCAGTAAGGATATCGGAATAAAAAGTATTCTACGTCCTAATCCTTGATACTTACCTACCTACATTGTTCATCGTAAATTGAATGCACCACGACGATTGACATTCATATAATAAAGAATGTGGTTATTTTTAACTAAGACATTATAATATTAACACCAACTTCTAATAAGCCGTACTATCATTGCAAATCAATAAATGCGTGAACGCAGCCATGACTTTTAGTAACTATGACATTTTGATATGACAGGTCATTCATAACAGATGAAAAAAAAAGAGAGAGTTGAGATTTAAAAAAATGGCGCTGGTGTCGTACCTAATACTGTTGTGAATTTGTGATTAATTTATCTACAAGGGATCTTTACTTCAACCAAGAGGTCATGGTCTACTTATGTGCTAAATTTCATCCACATCCGCGCAGTCATTTTGGCGTGAAAGCGTAACAAACACAATTTCGCATTTATAATATTACTAGCCTCGCAGTTTCACCCGCGTAAGTCGCGATCCCGTAAGAATATCGGGATAAAACGTAGCCTATATGTTAGTCCAGGGTGTCAGCTACCTGCATGCAAAATTTTATCAAAATCGGTCCAGCCGTTTGAGCGTGACGAAGTAACAAACACACATACACTCACAAACTTTTGCCTTTATAATATTAGTGTGATTTAGGATTTTCATTTGAATTCCCCGAAGTGATAGGTTATGGTATAAATTACACAGTACACATTTCGATAATTATGTTTAAGTCCCACATAATAGAGGGCGAGCCTATTGCCATCAACTGGCATAAATCCAAACTCCCGGAACTACTGAGTAATCGTTGATGTATTAATTAATACTGTAGCGGCATCAACATCGCCACATAACTAGAACTACGCGTCACACTGATGTCACGCAAAATCCTGCATCGCGCAATTAGAGTTTACCGCGCGACTAGCATATATACAACGTCCCGACATCAACCGTCGGGCAGTTGCCCACCAGACACGACACCCGTCTGGTCGGAGGATCCTCCCTTTTCTATGGTAGATGAGTGAACTTTACACCCTGTTCCTCATACCACCAAAATACTTTTCGAGACCTGGGAATCGAACCAGAGACCCCACATTCAGCAGTCACGCTTGTGAACACTAATCCGATGAATCAGTCAATGGTTTAACTTTAATGTATATTGCCGGTTGATTGCAATTGGCTCGACCCCTATTACATGAAACTTAAACATAACTGGCAAAATGTGGGTATACTAATAGGTACACCTCTGCCATCCCATCGGGAAACTAGGCGTGATTTTAAGTAATACTAGCTGCATCCCGCGGTTTCGCCCGCTTAAGTCTCGATCCCGTAGGAATATCGGGGTCAGCTACCTCCATACAAAATTTTATCAAAATTGGTCCACCCGTTTGAGCGTGAAGAAGTAACAAACATACACACACACACACTCACAAACTTTCTCCTTTATAATATTAGTGTGATATTATTATTAGTGTGATTATAGTGTGAAGTGTGATGATAGTGTGATTATAATATTAGTGTGATGATTATTTATTTAATTAAAATATTATTAGCCTTCTCGTAATATAATCGGCTAATAATATTACATGAGAACATGGCCATGTTCTGGGGTCGCTAGTGTATTATCATCATCATTTCAGCCGAAAGAAGTCCACTGTTGGACATTGGCCTCCCCCAAGCACCGCCACTTCGACCGTTTATGTGCTTCCCGCATCCAGTAGATTCCTGCGGCCTTCGCAAGGTCATCGGTCACCTCGTAGGAGGCCGTGCAACGCTACGTCTTTCGGTACGCGGTCGCCACTCTAGAACCTTTCGGCCCCATCGTGCATCGGTCATCTGTATTATATCAAAGTGTATTATACAACATTATTTTTAGTATAATTATGCGAAACCCGAAATACGTGTCTAGTATTTTTATGTTAAGAATCTATGTACAAAATTTCAAATCTGTATCATGAAAAATCACAAAGTTATAAGGTTGTTATGTTACCGGGTTGCCCGTACAAAAACATGCTATCGGCTTCCCCGCGCCTCCAGGGTCGTCTTGCGCTCATTGATAATAATTTGGCAGTGGGTACCTAACCGTATGGCGATTGTATTGTAAGTAATTAAATGGTGATAACATTTTCCATCACACTAAATGTTTTTGGGACAAAATATAACATGGTGTAAAAATTATTGAAATCGATTCAGTTCCTTATTCTGAACAAACTATATTCAGGTTTCGCATATACTGGAAATAATGTTGTATATCATACAATCTTTTTGTCTTTTCCATTATCCCTAGCTCTACGAGGAACCACGCTTGAACCTAGTTCAATAGAAATCGCCTAAACTCACGAGACATGTGACTGAAGTTTCAGGAGTTCTGGACGCTCTGCCTGGATGCCAGCGAGTTGGACTGGATGCGGATACAAATTGGATACCCATCCCTAACTTTGTATACCGAAATATTCGATTGTGACTTCACAATGATAAGGTTGATTTGTTGTGATTTTGAGAGGGGATCATGTCTTACCGAACCGTGTGCTCGATGGGATTTCCATCGGCAAACATTAAAAACTTCTATACAACGTGCCCGCTACAAAGACGACATTATTTTAACACACGAGTAGGGCTAGTGGCCAGTAATCATAAAAATTATAATAAGATAAAATAATTATAAATTGAAAAATAACAAACTAAATAATAAAGGTCTCTCCTTCCTTCAATTCACCTACTCCTTGCACGTTATTCGTTTTAATTTCACTAATGCGATGTTATGATCCGTGACCCCGACAATTGACCTCCGCGCTACAGTTCTTTAAGACAGAGATATATGCCAGTGACCTTGGGTGGTTAGCTTGCGTGTTCTGTACTGAGCTCACGCAAGGCGTCGTACGTTCAGCCAGTAATAGGACTCGCCCATCAAGGAACGCTGTCCCCAATTTGACGCATTATTTATTTATTATACACATAACAAAAGGTATTTTAATAAAACGCGTATACTAGAAGGTCAACAATTAAATTATCTTTAAATTGGTGAAAGTTTCAGGAAAATACGCTAGGTAGATTTTGCGCCATTCTCAGTTTTTTATCCGCGTTAGACATAACTTTACAAATTAATTTCACTATGTAATATAAACATAATCTAAAATATTCACATATTAAGTTATTGAGAAAATGCTCTAATTTATCATATACTTTTTTCAAATCATTAACACTACTCGTTTAGACGTGATCTTCAGTATAAAATCATTAAAAATCGGTTATCGTCCCTTTAAGTTGGTTGCTCCAAGATAAAAACTAACGTTTAATTAAATTAAAATATCTTCTTTTAACGTAAAGGCGAAACCGTATACGTGTGTTAAAATAATGCCACCATTAAAGCGGCACGCTGTATAATAAAATCCATCTTTTCGTCGAAAATAAATAATGAATGATGTATGAACGTGTTGTACAGTCGGTGACCAGCATTACCTGACCCATCTTCCATTATTCTTCTTTGTAAGAGGGGTCGGGTAATGCTGGTCACCGACTGTTACTACGTCGTTTCCTAACCAACTACTCTGAGAAGAAACGACATTATCAAAGTCAAATTATTTACCTCAAATAGGCACATAAATGGCACTTTTGAACGTCAAAATTTACAAATAAAATAGAATTGATTCCAGACCAAAAGGTAGCTTCTTCGTCGTAATGGGCAAGAAACTCCACCGTTACTCTTTTAAAAAGTTTTACAATATTTTGTATAGGTACTTACATCAATTGTATAATTTTATGTGAAGACAATGCACCTAGAATAAAGTTATTATAGGTACCACAATAGGTAAAAATAATTAATAATGAAGCAATGACAGATAAATTAATTATGTGATAGATACATGGTGCTCACATATTTACAAACATTGTAAAATAAAAATAAAACGTTTTCCTAAAAAAATGTATCAGCGTGTGAGTTTAAGGTAATCACAGAATGTAAAATAAATGACATAAAAATAATAAATTATACAGTTAAAATAGCAATCAGTTAGATTTTGTCTAAATCATAATTTATATTATACTAGCTAGACCATCATTATCATCATCATGTACAGACGCCAGCAGGTCAAGCTACCCGAAACTGTCAAATTTTCCCAATTAACCTTGAACTTTATGCCGTAGGGATAAAGTTGAAAATCTATTAAAGAAATTTGACAGATTGTAGTAGCTTGATGTGCTGGCGTCTGTACTTAGCCTTTTCCCAAGTATTTTGGGGGTCAGCTTTCAGTCTAACCGGATGCAGCTGATTACCAGTATTTTACATGGAGCGACTGCCTATCTGACCTCCACACCCCAGTTACTGGGTAACACGACACCCCTTGGTAAGACTGGTTGTCAGACTTTCGGGCTTCTGACGACCCGTAATGACTGTCAAAGATCCACGAATGGCAGCCGGGACCAACGGCTTAACGTGCTTTTCGAGGCACGTATTATGCATTGAATTGTCGTGAATTATGTGTGTTATGTTCATGCCCTTCGTTACTTTGTATTCCATTGTATTTTATTGAAGCTACTTTCAAATTTTACTTTTATTCGTTTTTAAGCAGCTTATGTCCAACGTCATATTTCTTTAAATGTTATGTACTCCTATAATTTATACATTAGCAGTAGGTAACCAAAATTTCAGCTGGAAGTCGTCCACTGCTGGACATAGGCCCAAGGGGGCCAAGGAAGGAAGGAAGGAAGGCCAGATTTGCCATAATCGCCACGCTTGGCAGGCGAGTTGGCGATCGCAGTATGCCATTTGGCTACGGAACCCTAAAAACGACGATCCACGATGATAGCAATATTTTGCATGTTCTAATAGGCTGCAGTCTAAAATGAGGGCTAAGTAAAACAGTGGACAACATAATATAGTCGTTCAGTTAAAGTAAATCGTGTATTAAATTGATCTCTTCTACCTCTCCTCATGTCCACGGACAGGCCAATTCAAATCTGTGTGGTTCTTTTTCCGAAAGATCATTTCAGACACGGTTCTCACATGATCTGACCAAGATCATGTCAGGACTTTAAAAGATACTGACCTCTGAGTTTGTTTCGCTTCTTCTTCTCAGAGTAGTCGGATAGGAAACACCGACCTCATCTAGTTTTTTTTAACTATTATTGACTTGTAAAAGTATTTTATTTTAACGTACTTACAGAAATCAAATCAAATGTTTATCATATTTTCTCTTGTTTTCAAGAGCACTCCCACCTGAAGGTTGGCTCCGGATATCTCTGCACCACGCGTCCATAACCTGGATATCAATCATGCCTAAGTTCGTCACTAGCCGGTAAAACAGGTGTTTACGACTGGTTTATACGGGTGTAGTTGCTAACGCTAGTATTAAGCCTGATTACACGGTTCGATTTGATTGCCAGTGGCATAGTATAAGTTGAAGCAACAATAAAAGTTGCTCCGTCTAAACAGTATTTATTTAGATGATGCAAGTCATTTGCTGTTTCAATTGTATTGTATGCTACAGGCAAGAAACTTGCGTCATATAAATGGGACTTCACTGACATCCAGTAGTGATTATTTTACGGGCTGCCATGGAATGCGATCGCTCTTATTTTTTTAATTGAAATTCTGTTAATTCGGTATTGGGAACTTAGCACAACTATTTGGAAAACATTTGGTTGCACATTCGGTTACACGCGTTTCGTCCACGAGTCACTTTTTGAAAGAGATTTCTTACAAACTTATTCCAGTACAGAGCTGTACTGTATGTAACATTGTTTACTCTACTCTACTATATATTGACCGTGGACGACATGCTTTAGAAAAAATGTTTTTTTTTTTGTTTAAATATGTGTTTGCTGTTAAGGATAATTATTCAGTAATTAATTAGCAATAATTATGTTCTCGGTTATATCATTACTGAATGATTTATCTAAGCACTGGACTATAGTACGCGGCTGTCATTATTGCACATCGAATTTTGGACAAGTCCGGCTTTGTAAAGTGTCATCTCTGTCACTCATTCCTTTATGACAGCAACTCGATGAGCCATAATACCTATAATAACCTACCCTAATATAGAATAAGCGCTAGTGGAACTTAGATACGATGTTGATACAGTATTGACGTTGGTGATCGCAGTATGGTTTTAAAAATGCATAGAGAACGCTGAATAGAATAGAATACTCTTTATTATGTACACCATAAAAGTTACAGATATAAATGTTTTAATTTTACATAGGGTGACAAAATTGGCGGTCTTATCGCTAAAAGCGATCTTTTACAGACAACCTTTGGATGGATTAAAGGGAGCAGGAGTGACAATACTGCAGGTAGTCAGTGGTGTACCATTAACATATACAATAAATACATACATACACAAAGCATACACTTATCTAATAAATATATACATATATACAATAATACACATGAAACAAGAGCAGGGACAGTTCCCTGCTCTCTCCATAAACATCATCATTACATAATACAGTTATTATGTAATGATGATGTTTATGGAGAGAGGAAGTGTTAGTGTGTGTGTGGAACGCTGCTGCCCATTCTCTAGTAAGTCCCTTAGTCGCCTTTTACGACACCCACGGGAATAAATAGGATGGTGCTATTCTTTACGTCCGGCACCAAACGGAACAGTATTAGCAGTAATTAGCAGAATTAGCAGTAATACCTTTCGTAAATACTTTTGTAAACCAATGTTGAATGTATGCAAATGCTGTTGGTGTTCTTTATATAATTAAATAAATATTAGAAGTACATTAATAGTAACGCCGGGAGGGGGACGCCCTAGAAGGACATCATATAGTGACCTAATTGGTGATGTTCTTCAGAAAGTTCAGGTGCGTAGTACTCGCAACGGGCATGCGTGTATGGCCAGATGAACGTAAATGAAGCAAAATGAGTATGTAAGGAGCGTAGAGATAGTATTCTATAGTTTCTGCCTACTCCCATGGAAAGAAGGCGTGAGTTTATGTATGTATTAGAAGTACACACTCAATAATTATAACCTCCTTTGTGTGAAGTACTAACTAATGAAATTCGTACACAGCAGATTCGTATTAAACTACGAAACCAGTAGTTGTCATTTGATGTTCAAGTAATGCAATTATATTATTTGTTATCAACAATAGCGGGGCAGGTATCGCAGTGGCGGAGTTTCAGATGGATAATTTAATTAGACAGACGAAACTCCTTTGAGGCAAAGAGACATTGCAGTGTTCCACAGAGGAATTTAATTTTAGTATTATTAGGGAATCTGTAATGTATTGTGGTAGATGATAATGTTGATATGAACAGGTTCTGTTGTTGATTTGATTTAGTATACAACATTAGTTTTTGTTTATACTAAACCCGAAAAGGGGTCATTGTACTCATCATTTTGAACAATTTTTCTATGGGACCAACCTTGAAATCGCGAAAAAAAATCAGCTGTTCCCTACATTTGTGTTCACTTAAGGGTGCTATCACAAAAAAAAACGTTTTTCGTCAATTTGTTATCTAATTGTGAGAAAGCGTGAAATAATCGAAACATTAAGTCTGTGTAACTATAAAAGTACGGTTTTCGTGGTGATAAACCATTCGTGTCAGTCTCAGCACCCGTTAATAGTTTCATCAGTTTTGTGCCCTCGAAAATATAGCTTATTTCACCGTTGATTTACGCCGTTATTTTACTTTTAAATACACAATTATTATTTTTTCGAACAATGTAACATAGTCACCTTAGTTATTAAATAGTTTTTGTTTGAATTTGGATTATATATTCGTAGATAAAAAATTAAATTTTGGACGAAAAATGATCAGTAACTCTTTGTTTTACAGAATTATTTATGGTGTATTACTGTATGAAATATAATAAATTGGTTAAAGAGCACCCAAGTATAAGATACAGTAGTACCATGGACATTTTTATATTTTTTTAAATTATGTTATCTTCGGTGTAACAAAGCATCAAAAGATACCCAAAAGTAAAATTTTATGAAACATCCTTTGCAGAGACAATGTTTTTACTGATTTATGTAAACAAATTGAAATATTTATTTAAAGCGCTCCCAAGATAAATAATCAAACTTGCTCGGGCATATTTTATTTTTTATTTTTTGGCTATATCTAAACCATAATCACACATCAAAACTCGAGTAAAACGCTCAAATTCAAGAAAAATTGTGATAGCCAAGGGGTCATTGTACTCATCATTTTGAACAATTTTTCTATGGGACCAACCTTGAAATCGCGAAAAAAAATCAGCTGTTCCCTACATTTGTGTTCACTTAAGGGTGCTATCACAAAAAAAAACGTTTTTCGTCAATTTGTTATCTAATTGTGAGAAAGCGTGAAATAATCGAAACATTAAGTCTGTGTAACTATAAAAGTACGGTTTTCGTGGTGATAAAACTTACTTACTTCCATACTTTTTTCTTAAATCGACAAAAAGTATGGAACAGCTGATTTTTATTTCGCGATTTCGAGGTTGGTCCCATAGAAAAAATTGTTCAAAATGATGAGTACAATGACCGGTTCGGTCGGATCGGTTTTAGTATAAACAAAAACTAATGTTGTATACAACATTAGTTTGTTCAGAATATGGAACTGAATCGATTTCAATAATTTTTACACCATGTTATATTTTGTCCCAAAAATGTTTAAGTGTGATGGAAAATGTTATCACCATATTTAATTACTTACAATACAATCGCCGTACGGTTAGGTACCTACTGCCAAATTATTATCAATGAGCGCAAGGCGACCCTTCTTTTTTTTTTTTTTTGGGTGGGAAATTATCAAATAACTTCTCCCGCTCTGGGCTGAGCGGGAGGGCGTGTCAGACTTTTACTGACTAAAACCCACCCGTATTCCTTCATTTGCCTGTGTGCCAGGGCCACGATATCCCTTTCGGACAAACTCGCAACCCTGGCAGGCATTGGCCCTTTCGGACCCCGTCAGTTGGTGCTGACAACTCTTTGAGGCGCGCGTGGAATACGACGCGCCGTCGACCCGGGCCTGTAGGCTTACTCTCGACACTCGATCCCAATCGGAATTGGAAATTGGGATCGAGATCTTGTCATTTGGCACTCTTGAATGTACACTAGCTCACGATTGGAATCGTATTAGGTGGATTTTTTTGGAACTAAATGAAATCGACTTTACTCGAACGATGCATTTTTTTGGTACTCTTGACGAGATTTTGACGTTGGCTTATCGAGTTTGAATTCGTGTTTATGATCAAAGTTGAACGATTACAAAAAGTATGCTTTTTCGGGATCGAGTTTGTTATTGTGACTGATTTGTAAAGTTTTTATTGTGAATAATGGCGCATTTAGAACTTATTTGTGATATTTTGGACGATACTCATAAGTTAGATAAGAGACAAAGGCGGTTTTTGAAACGAAAGGCGCGTTATGCAGACAACGCGTTTGCCATGACTGACGATGAATTGACGAAAAATTACCGAGTAAATAAGATTATTTTGATATGTAAGAACAAATTTTTTACTGTAATTAAAAACCTAATTCAATTATACTAATTTTATAAATTAATCTTTTTTTAAATTCACTACACTTATTTATTATTCATATAGATAGGTAAATTCTAAAAGCAAATAAAATTAGTATGGGCTAGAAAGTTTAAACAATAATAAAAACTAGTACCTACTTAAAACCTTAAAGTAACAATAGCTTAAATTAATATAACATTATTTACTGCCTATTTTGTCTCAGGGCATCAGCAATATTATTGAGGGCATTTGATGTTCATACTTAAAGTACAACTAACTTGAACTTGTGCGTAACGTAGGTACCTACACGTACTTTATTACATTCCCAACTAAACACTTGAAAACTTTTAGATAACATCGCTTTGAAACTTTTGTTTATCATAACTCTAATAATTCAGTTTTTATTCAAGGAACCTACTCGTATCCTATGATTTTTAGGTGGATGCCAAATGCGCGGGAAGTTTTTTTTAATGTAACCCAGGCAATGACAAACACAATGAGCCATTGCGACCTAAGTATTTAATGTTAAAATACATATAAATGCAAGCAAATAAAACTTTAATGAGTATTTATGTTAAAATAAATATCAGAACAAATTTATTTATAGATTTAACGAGTTATTCAATATTTTAAATTTGGTAATTTTCGTTTTGATTAGTATGGCCACACCAAGTCAATCAGTGTAGACGAACACGCAGTCGATTCCAATCTCAATCTCGATTTCGTTCAAGAGTGCCAATTTTCTGAAGATTGAAATTGAAACTGAACCGGATTGGAATACGATCGAGATTGGGATTGATTTCAAGAGTAAGCCTACTGGTCCTTATCGGACGGCGAGCTACCCATCGCTCACCGTCCGCAGGCCCGCGCCTACGGTGGCCGGAAATCAGCTTGTGAGCGCAAGGCGACCCTGAAGGCGCGGGGGCGCCGTTATCATGTTTTTGTACGGACAACCCGGTAACATAACAACCTTATAACTTTGTGATGTTTCATGATACAGTTTTGTAATTTTGTACATAGATTTTTACATTAAAATACTAGACACGTGTTTCGGGTTTCGCATATACTAAAACTAATTGTATATGTATATCGTAGGTACATCAGAGTTTATTAGGTATACGAAGTAGGTAGGTAGGTACTTTTACTTTTCTTATTTAGATTTTTATTTGGAATTGAAAAAAAACTGAAGCTGAGGTACAGAATAATACTTCTACACCTTCCGGGACACTAAACGCCCCCAGACGTAATAACAATAAAACTTCTAATGGGTCTCGTTGGGTGTCCTTCAATCGATGAGAAAATCGGCGTAGACATCCATTATTTACTTACCTTAATTCTACTCTAATGAAAGAATAGTAGGAAAAATATTAAGCCGCACAATATAATAATAAAATAAGTGCATATTAAGAAAAAACTGCACACCTGGATATCTCAAGAACTACTAATGCTATCAACTCGAAATTTAGAACAGTTTTAGATGACGTTTGCCCAACTATTTTAAATATAAGAAATAAATTTAAAAAAATATATCTTTTTTGCAAAAGGGACTGAAAGAAGATCTTAAAAAATTTTAGTGGGGCTACTAGGGCATGTGGGATATCATATGAAAGTACGCAGTTTGCACATTCTCAAATTTTTTTTTTCTTTTTTTAGGCAGCATAGTTTCCGAATTTTGATGAAAAATGTAAAAAAAATACCGTCCCCCCCCTTATCTCCGAAGTTTGCAGAGATAAACATCTGAAATTATTATTTATGATAGAAGCTTACGTAAAGATTACAGGAATAATAAAACGATGTCTTTCAGAAATCATCAAACATCATATATTCGTACGGAACCCTCGGTGCGCGAGTCCGACTCGCTCTTGACCGGTTTTTTTTAATAGATAGAGTGATTCAAGAGGAAGGTTTATATGTTTAGAAAATGCCACGTGGGTGAAGCCGCGGGCAGCAGCTAGTTAAAATATGTATAAATTCGTCAAAACCACAAGTCTTCATTTTAAGTACGTACATAATTTTTGCATAAAATAATGGTAGCAAGTTATTGGTTTTTAAATAAATAAATAAATAACGTTTTTATTCTACTTACTGTTGGATTTTTCTGCGGTCTGTGCGGAAATAAACAATTTGACGAATTTGCAATAATCAAAATTAATATCCTACGGTGACGAATTTACTTCATGAGAATAGAACTGTGGCAAATTTACACATACTTTTTTTTCCATGGCGAACTTACTTTGTGGCGAATGTACAATAACCCAATAAAACAACTACACTTAAGATGCAGATATATGCCAGTGACCTTGAGTAGTTAGCTTGCGTGTTCTGTACTGAGCTCACGCGACGCGTCGTACGTTCAGCCAGTAATAGGACTCGCCCATCAAGGAGCTCTGTCCCCAATTTGACGCATTATTAATTTATTAAACACAAAACAAAAGGTATTTTAATAAAACGCGTATACTAAAAGATCAATAATTCAATTATTTTTAAATTGGTGAAGGTTTCAGCAAAATACGCTTGGTAGATTTTGCGCCATTCTCAGTTTTTTATCCGCGTTAAGGCTTCTACATACCAGCGCGACTTGTCGCGCGACGCGACACGGCACAAAGGCCCCGCGTGTCGCGGGACGAGCGGTGCCTTTGTGTCGCGTCGCGTCGCGCGACAAGTTGCCCCGGTATGTAGAAGCCTTTAGACATAACTTTACAAATTAATTTCACTATGTAATATAAACATAATCTATAATATTCACATATTAAGTTATTGAGAAAATGCTCTAATTTAACATATATGTTTTTAAAATCATTATCACTCGTTTAGACGTGATCTTCAGTATAAAATCATTAAAAGTTGGTTATCGTCGCCTTAAGTAAAAAAAAAAAGAATCATTCAAACCCGCAACATACCTACATTTACAACAACCAAATTACAGTAGGTACACAAAAAAATAATAATCCAAGGTGGGGGATATAAAAAATTCATGAATGACAAATGGTAGCGGCAGAGCGTGAAGTAGCCGACATCCATCTTCACAAGAGGAATTTGTAAGGACGCCGTATGAAAGTCAAGGGAACCAAAGTCTAACTGTGCCTCATACTTTCTCGTTTTGAGCACGTTTATCAAAACGGCATCCATTTTTTTTGTTTGTAAGGCTTTATAAATTACTGTCTTGTATTTTTGTTTGTTTTTAGGGTTCAGTTCCCAAAGGAAAGAAAAAAGAAAAGAAAGAAAATTAATTTACTTTACCCAGGCTAAGGCACACAATATTCACACAAAAAACAGAAAAAAATGCTTAAAATAGTATTGAGTGCCTCACGGCTGCGCCAAATAGGCCCAGTTCAGCATAAATGCCAGACAACTAGTGCCTGACGCTGGTTTTCAACTGGACCTTATATTACGAGGACGTCCTAGCACATCTTATCAAAAAATAAAAAATAGGCCAAGTGCGAGTCGGACTCACGCACGGAGGGTTCCATACCATTATCTATAAAAACGGCAAAAAAATCACGTTTGTTGTATGAAAGCCCCCTGGATGTAAATCAGTTTTATAGTGTGTAAATATTTAAATAAAATTAGATGCATATGTGTAACAAATAATAATATAAACCATTAGATATATTTTGTTTAAAAAAGAAATACAATAAAATGAATTATAGTTATTCATAGAGTGGTGTTTAAGAAATAAATAAATAAAATGGTATGCTTGCACAAAAATATTATGGACTGTAGTCGATAAGTAAAAGATAACTTTAACATAATTTATATTAATGAAACATTCAAATTGATCATGTCTAGCTTCCGTTGCGCATCCATGAGGTACTGCCGTAGGCGTTTTCTAAATGTGTCGATCGTGTTAATTGCCCGAGTAGGTGGTGGCAGGTTATTCCACTCTTTGGAAGCCGCATATCGGAAGCTACCTCTAAGCGCAGCTGTCCTATGTGACTGGGTCGAGAGCTGCTGCGAGCATTGCCTTCTCCCACATTCTCGTTTACTCGCTATCCAACTCAACTTGTTAAAAAAGGGTGCCAACGGGACCCTATTACTAAGGCTCCACTGTCCGTCCGTCCGTCCGTACGTCCGTATAACACAGGGCTGTATCTTTTGAACCATAATAAGAAGACACTTAAAATTTTCACAGAGCGTATACTGCTATAGCTGCTATAACGATAGATAAAATAAATGAAATAAAGTTAAAAATTCAATGAGGGTAACGAAACTGTTTTTTTAAATAAAGTACTTATTTCCTATAAATATGTAAGTAGTGTTCATTATTGTACGGTGGTCCGGAACCCTTCATGTGCGAATCCGAATCGCACTTAGCCGCTTTTTTTTATTTGTAGTTGGGTTTTTTGAAGGATTTCTTTGTGGTGCGCAATTTATTAATGTTTGTGGTTAGTGTTGAATGTTAGGATATGAGTGAGCGGGATATGTACAAGAAGCTGAAAGAACACATGCAAAGAAGGTTAAGAAAGCACAACCATGCATAAATAAATAAAAGATCGAAAAACAATCGAAAAAAAAGACCAAAGACCAGAATTAATAAAAAACAACAATTCTGGCTCTTCTCTATAAATCCACTGATACACACATGAAACACTTCAATTTATCGTAGTAAAACATTTAAATTTCGAACGTCACATTTTAAGCCGTGTGATGTACGGAGCGATGAAAAAGCCAGACCAATCGTCGGCAGCTTTGCACTCGACGACAGGACGATAATATCAGTTTGTGTTGCCAGCATGTCATGAAATCGTCTGATATTATCAGTTTTCAGAAATCTTAGGGAAAATCTTTATGAAAATGTAGGTAGGTAATGCTGTAATTAGTAGGTATTTTACGTTCTTCTCATTCTTCTATCAGCTAAAGAAATTATTAGCCTTAAGTGACTCGATTCACAATTCTAGCGAATTCACAAAGTTGTTAAAATACTTTTATGGCATGTGGCACATCATTAGAAAGAGGATAGACTGGAGAATTAATGAGGGAGTTGGAAGATCCCGGTCGCTTTTGATTTTTTTTTTGTAGCCTTATAAACAGCTGTAACATGTACAGCTTTAATTTAAGTTTTACCTTTGCGAGTGAATTAAAAAAAAAACTAGGTGACTAATATCATTAATTTTGTATTTAAAAGTAGTTTTAAACAATACACATCGAAATAAAATTAAAATTCAGAGTCTACGCCTTATATTTTTTTTAAATCTGTATTTGAATGTAAAATTTGGGTCTTTTTTTTGGAAAACATAAAAAGTTGATAAAAAAAAATCCACAGAGCATGAGGGGTGTTAAGGGGTCTGAAAGGCTAGCGAATGACCCCTTCAGTCGACCATTTTAATTTGGCACACGATGCACCAAACACCCTGTATATTAAACAGTTATGTATACACTCACAAAACAACAAACATTATCTATAAAAATTACAAAAATCACGTTTTTTGTATGGGTATGTATTTAATTATTTATTTTTAAAGTGAATATATAAATACATATTCTGTGAATATTTCAAGCGTCTACTTGTTGCCGTTATCAATATAGAGCAAAAACGAGCAAAAAAATCAAGTTTGTTGTATGGGAGCCCCCTTAAATATTTATTTTATTAAATTTTTTAGTATTTGTTGTTATAGCGGTAACAGAAATACATCATCTGTAAAAATTTCAACTGTCTAGCTATCATGGTTCATGAGATACAGCCTGGTGACAGACGGACAGACAGACAGACAGACGGCGGAGCCTTAGCAATAGGGTTCCCGTTTTACCCTTTGGGTACGGAACCCTAAAAAGTATTCCGTGCAGCAGCGGCAGCACACAAGTAAAAATGATGGCTTGAAAAAACAACAAGAAAGAAATAGACAGCTAGTGTTGTCAATTGTGTGTTAATGTAAACAAACATTATTCTGGCCACCAATCACCGAATGTTGGCACACAGACTAACAAATACGTCCCAATTAGGACGTTTTCGAGTCTTCACGATTACGCGCTCACAACATATCTGTTTAATTTAATATGATTGCTTCTAGCCATAAAGTTATATAATAACTAAACCACTTTTCAATTGGAAATCAATATCAATGAAAACCTTACCTTACTTTACTAAACGAGCAAAGCTTTCATGAAAATTGGAAAAACACCAAAACCTAAATTGGTAGGCTCACGTACAATAGACAAATAGTTTCAAAAAACTATTACCACATCCTACATGTATTCCACACCATTAAAAAACGCGGTCCTTTGAAATTCATCCACGTGTGATAATAAATAAAATCACTTTTGACGCAAAAGTTTGGCAACACCAAGCCCCGTACAAAAGCGTACAGGAATGAATAAAGTCGGCGCCGCACGCCTGTACTACGGTTTATAATTAAATCGAAACTGAATGAGTACCTCGCTTTATTGATAAAGTATTTTTCATCACAAGGTATTTTTCGTGCGTCATTTTAGTAGAAAAACCGATACTTAATGTGTTGCGCCTTTCAAAGAAATGCTATCAAATTAAGAAAAGGACAAAGCATAAACAGCAGTGCTATTCTGTAACCATCTCACCGTGAAAACTTAGATGAAGTGAGCGTGGAGTGAACTGTCAGTATCTTTAACACACTAAAAAATGGCGTTATAAAACTGAAAGCTCGTCATAGGTGGCAGCACAGTTGTTAGTCGACAAGCCGCCATTGTTTTGTTTATGTTTACTTTTGTGTTAATCACAAATTAAACGAAAACTAGATAAATATGTATGCGACTTGGAGTGTACCACTATTAAAATACTAGCTAAAAAAAAAAAATATATTTATTTCCAAAACAGGTTACAGACTTAAATAACTTGGTTAACAAAAGGGTATTATTAACAGCTAGTGGTAGGAAGTAAGTACAAAGCAAATAATAAACCATGCTGCAGAAATCTGTAGACAATATAATTCGTGAGCCCTGCCTCTTAAACTAGGGTTACCTGTATCTTAAGAGACAGTGTTCAGCTAAATGATTGATTGCGATAAGATTTATACAACTTGTGAGTTGTGTCGATCTACCTAGTGATTTAAAATGAGGTTAGTTTGTTTCGTTTATAATTATAATTAAAATAAAGAAATGCAAAAGAGTTTAAGGAGCATGGGGGTGTGAGTGTGGGTGTTTGTATGTATGTATGTGTATGTGTGTGTGTGGGTGTATGTATTTTTAATTTAAATTTAAAATTTATTTATTAGGAACAATTTTAGGTATAACTTAACAAAAGACACGAAGATAGCTACAAAAGTAAAATACTGTGGCGCAGCTATCAACGCCCCATACAACATACATGGAAGACATTTGTTCCAGACACAGCTTTAGGAAGTCTTATAATAAAATTAACAAATTAGAAAAGACAAATTCACTCAAAAATTTGTATGTAATGATGTAGAGTGGAAGTGAGGGCGAGAGTGTTTGTGAGTGTATGTGAGTGTGTGTGAGTGAGTGTGTGAGAGTGAGTAAGATGTGCAATTAGTCTATTATGAGAGGATGCTAGCATGAGGGTTTATTTATGATACTAAAAGTTGCTCAGTTGCATCATAGGACCTAGATTTAAGCCAGTCTGTCAATTTTTTTTTCAGTAAGTTCCTTGTTAAAGGGTAGATTTTGACTCTCCTATTTATATTATTATAAAGCCTAGAGCTAATGTGGTTGAAGTGGCGACCTACCAACGCAAACCTGCAGAGCTCAGTTTTACAGATTCTGTCAGAGCGTCGCTTTTTAGTAAGGTACTGAGGGTCGTAAAGCAAAAGGTGGTGTTTCTTAAGCACTGTGTGTAGTACGTACAGCTGTCTTACTGCGAGGACCTCACAAAGTGAATATAATTCGGTAGTCGGAAATCGAATAGGTTTTCTCGCGAGTACTTTTAACACAGCTCTTTGAGCTCTCTCTAAACGCAATATTGTAGTCTTGTGGGTTCCCCCCCACGTAGTTATGCAGTAACCGAGAACTGATTGAGCGAGAGCGAAATAAATCATTTTTAGGCATTGAAAGTCAGCAGCCGTGCGAAGTTTTTTGAATAAATAAATCAGTCTTCTGATACGAATCACGATAGAGTCAACCTGTTTTTTCCAAGTTAGAAGATTGTCCAATATAACTCCAAGATATTTGATACTGTCAGACCGTTGTATCTGGGCACAGTTACAGGTGGTGGCCGCTGGGTAAGGACAAACATGAGTCGTGATCCCAAATGTCATAGGTGGTTGGCCAAGAATTCCCGGGGAAAAGGGGATGAACTTGGTCTTTGAGATATTGAGTGTGAGCAGATTCGAGGATAACCAAATCATGACCAACCTCAAAGCAGCCTCTGCCTTCTCACGAGCTTCAGGCCAGTCCCTACCATGGGTTAAAAGAGCCGTGTCATCCGCATATGTAATTATTTTTGTGTTCGGAAGAGATAACTGACACAGCTCATTTACATAGATAAGAAAGAGGGTTGGTCCTAGGACACTACCCTGGGGTACACCAAAATTCATATTTACAGAATTGCTAATAAATGATTCGATTTTAACAACCTGTTTACGCCCCGTCAGGTAGCTACGAAAAATATCGAGGGCAATACCACGAATGCCAGATTGTTCCAGTTTATTAATTAATTTGGGGATAGAAACGGTATCGAACGCCTTAGATAGATCGAGGAAGACACCGACAGACTTTTGCTTATTGTTTAGGTGTTCGACTATTGTATTTGACAGTTGCAGAGTAGCGTCCTCTGTGGATTTCCGAGCTCTGAAACCGTATTGATTGTCGGCCAGGATATAAAAACACCAGAAGATAGGCACAGGTTAAAAATGTGGACAAGGAGAGGGACAATTGTGTTTTGTGTGGCCTTAATAACCTTGGTGGGGATCCCGTCAAAACCAACAGCACAATTATCTTTAAGGTTTGTAATTATGCTTTCAATTTCGGCGTCATCCACGTCATACAAGACCATCGACTCAGAAGGAGCAATTGAGGAAGAGATTGCTAATAGTGGCGTAGAGTTAATTTCTGAGGTACTGCTACTTTGTGGTGAAGACTGAGAAAATTTAGCTGCGAGGTTACTACCCACATTTGCAAAGTAGTGGTTTATCATATTGACAGAGAGCATAGGATCGTTATCGCACTTTAACAATTCGGAAGGAGATGTTTTGCCCTTGTCCAAATAAGATATTTTCTTAATAAACTTCCAGGTGGCCTTAGGATTGTTCCTGGCCTTCCGAAATTCAGACCTTTCATATTCGCGTTTTAGTTTCTTTAGTAGATTATTGCAGAAAGTTCGATATCGATAAAAAATTGCTCTATGTATGTCGTTGTCTGGGTGTTTCTTGAATTTTTTATACAGCTTATCTCTATGGCGGATACATCTCAGAAGGCCAGGAGTAATCCAAGGCTTTATGATGCGCCTTCTACTAGGAATGGCAGAATAAAGAGTGTGCAGAATAACGGAAGAAGATAATAGAGATACAAAGGTTTCAGCAGCAATATTTGGGTTAGTTGATTTGAGGATTTCTGAGAAATCTATTTGTTCGATGTCAGATTTAACTTTAGAAATATCAATTTTTTAAATTGAATGTTTTGGTGCATTTGTCGATATATCTGGATTGCAGAAAAGAATAACCGGAGCATGGTCTGTTATATCACAGTCAAGTACCAAGGTTGTGGCAGTGTGTGTAGATTTCAGCAAGACATGGTCAAGACAATTAGCAAGCCTGGTGGGAAAGGAATGAGCGGGGAGAATAGCGTGTGAAGCGGATATATTTAAATATTCGTCAGAATTTAGATCCATGCTCGTCGAAGCAATATTAATATTTATGTCTCCGATAAGGGAAATAGTTTTAAATTGTCCTAACTAGTGCAGTAAAATATCTAGACTGTTGAGAAATGGATCGAGGTCTTTAAACGAAGGGGATCGATATACAGCGACAACTGCTACCTTGTCAGAGAATTTCAGTACCAAACAATTTGCGTCATTAAACAAAGGAATTTCAAAAGAGTATTGTAAATCACCTCTGACGTAGGCAACTACACCATCATTCTGGTTTTTGAAAGAAGTAGTATGAGTATAGTAACCTTTTAAAGGGGGGATAATCGGACATTTGCTCAGCCAACATTCAGACAACAAAATAACATCCAGTGTATAAGTCAACCTGCCCAATAATAATAATAGTTTAACAAAATTACAATTAATGCTACGAATATTAACATGTAAGATTTTAAGTGTACTCTCTGGTTTTCTCAAATAATTGCCGCTTGACTCCGGCGAGCAAACGAAACAGTCTGAGACCGTAAGTTTCTCGATCTCTGTATTAATTAAGTTTAGGTCATCCATTTAGAAATGGATACCAAAAAGGGAAAGCAGTTTTAGGATCGGTTCACGGGTTATATCCAAGCGCTGTATTGATTTAGGATCAATTTGCACGCACATAAATAAATCCAAAGTTGCTACGAGATTAGGTAATAGTCTATTACAAATACAATAGACAATAAACCAATGTATAATGTAATTGTAAGTAATGTAATGTAGAGTAAGTTGTTCAGTGTAGTAGTAATAATGTGTGTTAAATAATGAAATAGTATTAATGTTGTTTGAGTGGGTAGGTACAAGTATGGAAATAATAATAACTAACAAAAAACAATACAAGCAAAAATAAAGAAGCAAGTGGAACAAAAACCAAAAATTAACAATAGACGGCGAATCGGGTAATTTGGTAGGATAAAACAAATTAGGGTACAGTCATGCAGATTTTAAAATGGTAGAAAGGTCAGCCTCAGTCTTAACTTCGAAGTGCTTGCTTCCTTCTCTCTGGCGCACGAAGATCTTGCCATGTTTCACCCAGCAGAATTTATAGTCATTCGATTTGGCTGCATCACGAGCCAAGAAAAAGAGCCTTTTAGTATGTGTGTGTGGATGTATGTGTGTGTGTGTAGGTGTAGGGGTGTGTATGTGTATGTGAAGGTGTGTTAGTGTAAGTTGTGCAATTGGGTGAGGGTAGCTTGTGAGTATACACTGATATATTAATATTAAGCGATGTATGTAAGTAGTGATTCTGTTTGTGAGTAATCCTGTTGAAGTAGCCATTCTGTCATCTTAGACTTTAGTTCATATCTATTTAGGTCGAGTACGTTAAGTTCTTTATGAGTTTTTTTGTAAATTTGTGTGCTTATTGTATAATATTGGTGTCTGGCAAAAGAAGTTTTGTGCCGAGTGCCTGGAGGAATATTGGTTCGCTTTTTGGGATCAGACGGGGGGACGGTAGCGTGTCTTCTGAGGACAGATTGAAGCACGAAGAGCTGACGGACCGTTAGTACCTTGCAATCCGAGTAAAGTTGCTTTGTAGGATAACGATATGGTTTTCGTAACATCACTTTCAGTATAGCCCTCTGTGCTCTTTCCACTTTGATTAGACTAGTTTTATTTGCACTACCCCATACGGTAATGCAATACCCAATAATGGATTGACACAGGGCATAGAATACCATTTTCAAGGTATCAGGGTTTGCCGAGTCTCTAAGAGACTTAAATATATGTATCAATCTCATAGTTCTAGAGGTGAGGGCGTTAAGTTGCTTATCCCATCGTAACCCTGCGTCTATTTGTACGCCCAGATATCTTACATTATCAGTTCTTGTGAGTGCTGGGCATAGACACGAAGATGACTGCTGTGGGCAAGTGTGAGCTATTATCGAGAAAGTGTGGTCTGGTGCGGTGTTAGAGCGAATAGAAAACGGAATGTAAGAAGTCTTGTGAAAATTGAGAGTAAGCAGGTTTGAGTTCAGCCATTTTATTACTTTGGTTAATGCTGCTTCTGCGCTACATTTAACACTATCCCACGTTGGTCCATCAGCTACAATCACAGTGTCATCGGCATAGGCAAATATCTTAGTATTAGGGAGGGTCATTCTGCATAGGTCGTTTACATAGATTTGGAACAAAATGGGGCCGAGAATGCTTCCCTGAGGTACTCCGTAAGACACAGATTCTTCGTCACTAAGGAGCTTATCAATTTTAATTCTTTGAGTACGGTTATTGAGATAATCTTTGAAGATTTAAAGAGCGATACCTCTAATACCAAGTAGTTCCAGTTTGGCGATTAGTATGGGGACAGAAACTGTGTCAAAGGCTTTAGAGAGGTTTAGGAATATACCTAGAGATTTGGTGCTATTGTCAAGGCTCCGAGCAACCGTTTGCGTCAGATCAAGTACCGCATCTTCAGTCGAGATTCCAGTACGAAAACCATATTGATTCTCAGCTATGACGCGATACCTATCCAAGAAGTTCTTGAGACGGCTGCTGAGGATCCTTTCAAGGACCTTAGAGAGTGCAGTCAAAACCGAGATAGGTCTGTAGTTGTTGACACAACTTCTGTCCCCTCCCTTGTGGATAGGGCTATCTATAGCTCTTTTAAGAGCATCTGGAAAAACACCTTTCTGTATACAACCATTAAAAATATACGTTAGTGGCTTTGTCAGAGTCTGGTGGCATGTTTTCAGTAATAGGGGCGATATACCATCCCAACCTATTGCACAGTCGTTGCGTAATTGGAGAATAAGGGATTCGACCTCAGATTCATCTACCTCTAACAGCGCAAGGGAGTTGGCGGGAGAGAGAGGGGTATTGTTTTGAAACTGACTGGTTGGCAGATTTAAGGGAGAAGTAGACCGAGATAAGATGTTAGCCGCCAGGTTTTTACCTACATTACTGAAGAATTTGCACACTTCATTTAAGGAAGATTTAGGACAGTCGCGTATTTTCAGAAGTTCAACAGGGCTTGTTTTAGTTTACTTGTGTTCGTAATTTCTTTTATTGTTTTCCAGAGGGCTTTAGGGTTATTTTTTGCTTTCTCAAGTTCACTCTTTTCGTAGGCAATTTTTAATTTCCGAAGTATGGCATTACAAAAATTTCGATAGCGGGTGTAAGTAATCTTGAGTATAGGATTTTCTGGATGTTTTTTTGATTTTGTGTGCAATTTGTCCCGATTTTGGATACACTTCAAAAGGCCAGGGGTTATCCAGGGCTTGAGATTTCTTTTTTCCTTGGAATATTGTTTTGGTGAGTATGTTTGGTAACTACAGATGTTAACATGGTTATTACAAGGTTCATAAGCTAAGGACAGGGGAAGCGTCTAGCACTGGTAAAAAACAGCTGTAGTGGAAAAGTCAATAAATTATGAATGTTTTATAATTTATAGGTTATTTTGTGTTTGTTGACTTTAAGTTCCTTTATTGTTCTATTCTATTTTTGTTGAATGGCAAGCAAAGCCGGTGTCGACTATTCTGCCAATGTCTAAAGTGAGTTGAGAAATTTCCTTTATTGTTGAAGATTGGATGCGTACGACAGAAATGACCGTTGAAAACCTACTCGATGATGATCTTCTTGCCTGAAAAACTTCAGAGATGTTAATTCTAGCACTGATTTAAAATGATAATACAAAACACACATACACCTTTACTATAATTTACATAATATCACATAACAAGAGCCTGCAGGTAAAGAAAACAGACATAGTTATCTTGGGAGCATCACATGTTTATACGAATTTGTCCTACTAAAGTGTTCAGCTGGTTTAAAAAAGATAGCACATAGTCTCGACGAAATATCGGGTAGCCGTTTTTTTTTCCGAGAGCTTTCTTCCACAGTTTTCGTCTTTTAACATCTTTGGCAAATACATGGGTCCCAGTATTTTTGCAGTCAGCAGCTGCGCAACCGGGGATATTAATTAATTGAGCGTAAAAGAAGTCGCTTGCTTATAGAGTGACAGCTAGCTGCCAGATTCTTATACGTTGGATAGTAGCGACATCTGAAGTGAGCAAGTGGTAGTTTTTATCCTCATTGCAATACCCTTCATTTTGAAAGTTCAAAAACATTGATTGTGTTAGTCATTTACAGGCAATTTTTTCAGACATATAAATAATAATAATAATAAAAACATTTATTTCAGATACAATCCATAAAGCAATAAAATAAAATTATCAGCGTACAAATATAAAAATTAACAAAATAAAAGAATTCAATCAATTGTATTATAATAATAGTAATAGTATTACTTATTGTATAAAGCAATGGATTAGAAATTTTCTTCAAAATCCTTTGGATTGTGTAAGAAATTGAGTTACGCAATTTATTGGGGTGTTGATCACATGCTTTGCTACAGTGAGAAAATACAAGTTTCCGAAGAGACGTGCCATCGGCATAGCACAGGAGCAGACTGTAGTCTGACCTAGAGCAAGCTTGAAGGCAATACTAGGCTTGCCTCTATTACATGGGACTAAACATAATTGGCTGAATATGGATGAACCACACATCCCTGCCAACCCCTTTGTGAAATACAGGCGTGATTTAATAATACAGTACTATTACTAATTCCCGTGCAATATGCACAAAGATTACGATCAAGACATCAGCACCAACTGTTCACTGGTTATCGTAGGACCAGTCTTCGGATAGTCACGCAATGGTACCTAACAAGGTGTTACTTCTTACGATCAATCTCACGCGATCTGCACATCTGTATTCACTTGATTAGCCTGTCTTGCAATGCTAAAGCATTTTAAAATACCTGTTCTGGGTAACAAAACAAATAAGTTACGTTCACCAAAAAAAAAACTGTACAGGAATACTGTTTTAAGTAATGAATATTTTATCCGGCTGCAGTTTCACAATTCAGTACGTATTTGTTTATTGTGTTTGTTTACTTCGCATAAAACGTGGATTTTGTCCGCTGGTGCTCATCGGTGCAGAAGTGACGCCTGTCGGGACCACTGCCCTATTGATTTTTAATACTAAAACTTTTTGGACCGTGGCTGTATCTAAGTTTATCTATAATTATGATCTGTTGTGTCCAAAAGTACCCGATCCAAGTGTAAATAAAATGAATAAATGCACACAGGTACATTTACCACCTAAGTACATGTGACAACCATTAAACTTCCCGACCTGGCCGACCGGCGGGAAGTCGGACAGACGGGCCGGAAGCTACGTCACGATGCACTCCCCCGCCGGAACACCGCTAAAAGCCTTCGCCTGCATTTGTCTAAGTTTCGTATGTGCCAGATCAATATGGCACACTGTTTCTATTAGATTTTGAACAAACAGTTTTAACTACCTACTCAGCGTGTATCAACGAGATGCTTATTTACCTATATTTATTTATTGCAATCACTATTTATCCAGTCAAATCGATAGTTTATTCAAATCAAATCAAGATATTTTATTTCACATAAGCCTACATGGGCACTTATAAAACGTCAGATGCTAGGTGCACGGTTCCAATAATTGGTCGTTTCCTATGTAGAAGAGCCGGCAAGAAACTCCACGGTTACTCATTTAAAATAATTGGCTTTTACAATATTTTCAAATTACAGTGTTAATAGGTATGACAGGACAAGTATGTAAAAAAATAAAATTAAAATAAACATCGTAATTTGAGAAAACATAGTTTTGCCGTTAATAAGGTACCAAGGAAGCCACATGTGCAGAAGGAATTAATGCCAAACTTCCTTGTCTTCAACGTAGTCTTTAATCTTATAATTTTGACGTTTGATGTGGGTTTTGAATTTTCCATCGCAAGTTCTGTGACCGACTTTGGCAACTTGTTAAAATAAAGCGGATACTGTTTATAAGAAATGAGTTGCTTGTTTTAGTTAATCTAAATTTGGGTATCACAATTTCATGTTTACTACATACGTTTATTTTTATTACGAAAATCGTTTCTTATTTTGAAAAGTCCTAAGTTTTTGCGAACATATAAAATACTTTCTAAGATATTAATGAGAAGGCAGAGTTACTACATCAATTTCTTTGAATTTATTTCTAAGGGACTCACGAGGACCCATTCTATAGACCGCGCTATATTCACACTTATGTCAATAGTGACATAAGTGTGAATATAGTGTGGTTTTTAAATGAATAATCTTAATGTGATTATAGAATCATATTAAGGTTATTCATTTAAAAACCGCATTTAAGTATCTATTTCAATAATCAAGTAATCAAATACTCAATCACATCACATAGCAGAGGTGTTCCTATAAGTACATCCGAATTTCACCAGTTACGTAATAAGGGCGAGCCAATTGCCATGAATCAGGCCCAAATCTAGACTCCGGGCTGGAAAAACCCAATAACAGTTTCCGCGACCCGGGAATCGAACCCCGGGCGACTCCGCAGTAACGCTTCCGACCCCTAGACCAATGAGGCAGTCCCAACCTACACCTAGTCAATAATCCAGTAAAATGAGTAAATAAACGTATAATCAATCAGCGAGTACTTTTTTAAAACGTTATTTAAGTACAATAAAAAAAGCCTTCACCGATTGATTGGGTATAAAGGAGTCGAGTGAAGCGCTCTTTCTAAGCCAGTCCACAGAGTAAATTTATTTATAGAACGTAGAAGCGGCAATTTTTATTCTTTACTTAAAAATATTCGGCGAAAAACTTTATTATTTTATCATACACCGATTTTTCCGTGATTACTGGACCGATTCACTTCTTCTTTAATAATTTGGTAGAGGAATTTTTTTTTTGCTTGTGTAATTTTTGAGTAAGCTTCCATATTACCTTTTTAATCCACTTTATATAAATCTTTATGTTGACATAAAAAAGCTTGGCAGTTGAGAATGTCATGCTCACTTAAATGTCTTACTGATGGTGGCACGTGTGTTGGATCATTCGGTTCCCTACAAAATGGTTGAGGGTGGGTTGAGGCTGGGGGAAGGAATGGGTGTTGATCCACGCGTCATGTTCGTGAATGGGCGCAGTCAGTTGAGACTAGGCATCTCTTAATTGCAGGACATATTTTTAATCTTTTAATCTTATATTTTGAATAGCTTCTTTTCGTTGTTCTCACATATAGCAAGCAACAAGAATAAAGTAACCAGGATTTTGTAATATCATAATTATCTTGATTTGGAGTTTCTTGCCTGTTCTTTTTCATAGAGATCTGCGTTTTGGAATCAAATAGCTTCAACTTTCTGATTAACTGACTGACTCTTTGATAATTTAAAAGTGCGTGTAATTGGTTTAATTGAAATAAATCCTTGAAGTTTATGTAGGGTACGTACCACAAAGAAATATTGAAGAAAAAAACTTTCGTCTCCCAAATAAAAACACTATAAAGTAAAAAGTAACTTTAATTTTGGAAGTCTGTGGCAAAAAATGAAAATACAAATACAAATGTGCCAAATTTTCTACCTACGCATCTACACAATCTTATCTCCCTTATAACTCTCTGGTCTACGCCATCTTCGCCCAAGGCGCAGCAATTACACAGCGAAGGAACCCTAAACCGCCGCGCTTAGATGTTTTTCGCTTATTTTCAGCCCCGCTTGTTCTACGGAACCCGAGACGGCTCACTTACTAATTGGTACGAGCTTTTGAACCGATATTTTGTTCAAATTCTATTCGAAAAGGATTGCTATTAGTAAATAATTGTTCTGCTTCTGTTAATTGTGATGTGTTTTTGTTTTATAAGTGTATTTATTAACAAGCCATTTGCCTCCCTCCGGTAAAAATGACACACTTCCATAAATATACTTTGCAAACTCAAACCATTTATTTCAAATAAAACAATTACAGGCACTTTTGAATTGTCAAGGGGTCGGTCAATCAGAAATATGAAGCTAGTTGCCCATTCCAAAGCG
Source organism: Tiliacea aurago (assembly GCA_948098905.1). Classification (NCBI taxonomy): domain Eukaryota; kingdom Metazoa; phylum Arthropoda; class Insecta; order Lepidoptera; family Noctuidae; genus Tiliacea; species Tiliacea aurago. The sequence goes on along the minus strand of OX402589.1, from coordinate 10,285,182 downwards.
TAGTAGGTACATATGGAAAAAAAACTCCACGGACACTCTTTTAAATTAACTTATGGTTACAAAATATTGGTTAAGTACATCATTCGTGTTGAAATTATACATGTGAGAACGATGCAAAACGTCAAAAGAGTCCGTAACAAAAGCTATAAAAAAAAAATAAGCCATGGCAGTGTAGCGGCATCAACATCGCCACATGCGAACTACGCGCCACACTGACGTCATGCAAAATCCTGCATCGCGCAAGCAGAGTTTACCGCGCAACTAGCATATACATATACAACGTCCCAACATCAACCGTCGGGCAGTTGCCCACCAGACACAACACCCGTCTGGTCGGAGGATCCTCCCTTTTTTATAGCGGATGAGTGAACTTTACACCCTGTTCCTCATGCCTCTAAAGCAGCGAAGAGATGACCAGTCTCTACTGACGGCGCCCGTTCACGACCATATATATAGAGGCATGAGGAACAGGGTGTAAAGTTCACTTATCCTCCATAGAAAAGGGCGGATCTTCCGACCAGACAGGCGTTATGTCTGGTAGGCAACTGCCCGAATGTTGATGTCGGGACGTTGTAAATATGCTAGTCTCGCGGTAAACTAATAAAATGCAAAGATAAAAAAACCTAAGTCTGAACACTTGGTATTAACTTGATCTATTATGACCAACGCATTTATTTTAATTAAACCAATGAGGATAAACTCTGCCACTTGCTCACTTCAGATGTCGCTACTATCCAACGTCTAAGAATTTGGCAGCTAACTGTCACTATCCATATTTTATTTGTAAACAAGCGACTTCTTTACGCATAATTAATTAATATGCACCGTTGCGCAGCTGTCGACTGCAAAAATACGGGGACCCATGTATTAGCCAAAGATGTTAAAAGACGAAAACTGTTGAAGAAAGCTCTCGGAAAAAAAACGGGATCTCGATATTTTGTCAAAACTATGTGCCATCATTTGAAACCTGAAGACTTTTATGGGAGAAATTCGTATACATGTCATGCTCCCAAGAGAATTAAGTCTGTTGTCTTTACCTGCAGGCTCTTGTGATGTTATATTATGTAAATTATAACAAATGTGTGTATTTTGTCATATTAGATCAGTGCTACAATTAACATCTGTGAAGTTTTTCAGTCAGGAAGATCATCCTCGAGTTGGTTTTTAACTCTGATCAGGCTATTTCTGGCATATGCCTCCAGTCTTCAACAAAAAAAGAACTTAGTTAACAAACACAAAATAACCTCTAAATTATTGACTTTTCCACTACAACTGCTTTTTTGCCAGTGATAAACGCTTCCCCTGTCCTTAGCTTGTATTTTAATAGTTGTACACTCCAATCGCTTACATATTTATCTAGTTTTTGTTTAATTTGTGATCGACACAAAAGTAAACTTAAACAAAAAAATGGCGGTTTGTCGACGGACAACCTGTGCTGCCACCTACAACGAGCTTTCAGTTTTTAACTCCAATAAAGGCACTTTCGAATTGTCAAGGAGTTGGTCAGTCAGAGAGATGAAGCTAGTTGCCCGTTCCAAAGTGTAGTAGTTCCTATGGAGAAAAAGGCGCAAGAATCCCCGTGGACACTCTTAAAGTATCCCATAGCCCTACAAAGAGAAAACTTTCCGAAATTCGAAATTAGAGACAGAATAGATTTGGTATATAGGTACTATGAGAAGTACGTTTGTTCCAGCCTACAGCTAAGGTCCTAGCACGTTCATTATAGTGTCGTATTACCGGGGAAAATGTACCGGAGGATACGGTTAAATCACTAAGAAAATTGCTCTTAATTCCATGCTGGAAAACGTTGGTAATTGTATTTCGACGCTCGAGTTTTTTTGTTGGAAATCCACGTTCAATGTGGAAAGTGGATATCTTTAACGAAATAGGGAGACGTTTGAGGTATTTGAGGTAAACGAAAACGGGTTAAATAAGCGGGGTCAATTTAAATTAGCTAGCAAAACTCTGCAGACTTGATGGCTATCGATATCTAAACACTACGATTAATCCAAATGTCAAATAAATAAAATAAATAGTAATTTTTGAATTCTGCAAATACGGTCTTGTGATAACTTTTTTGTTTATAACACAGTGTTCTGCCTGCAATTCCTTTGTGAAAATGAAGTATGTATGGGATTGTACCACTGCCCTTATTACAAGTTTTTTCTTAACTTTGTAATTGTGCTGGTTGCAACACTTACCTGTTTTGTTAACTAGCAAAGTCAAGTGTACCTACAGATGATACTATTACCTAATGTTAACATTGTTATTTGATTGATTGAATAAATTATTAAGTTATTATTAAACATGATAAAACCAAAATAAATCGATTCGATGATATTCTTCGTGGAGTCCATGACCGTAGTTAGTTAGTGGTACTTGGTCTGTCAGTTTTTTTTTTTTTTTTTTGTTAGCTTCACACTTCACACTGGAAGCCGACCCCAACATAATTGGGAAAAGGCTAGGCCAAGTGAAACCGATTTAAAAGTTTTTTACGGTTTTCTCGAAATGTAGGTTGGAGCGAAGCAACCAAATTTTATTCCAAAAGCACCATTTATCATGGCACAATAATAAAGAATGCTAGGATGATAAATTAATAACAAAGGATGCATTGGGGTTTTGTTTTTGCATTGAAAAGTTCTAAATCAAGTCTCTCGTATGGAAGGAATGTGTACGAAAATGCTATTGATCGCGACGATAGGTCGTAATGAGAGCAAAATGAAAGGAGTGGACTGTATGACATGTATATTGTAAGTTAAAAGCAAAATAGAAGCTGTGTCGGTTTACGATACAAGTAAATGATAATTAAGGACGACAATAAAATGCGTGAGCGCAGCCGTGCTTGAAGGCGCGCAACAGCTGACTGGTGTGTCGCGGAGGTCAGCGCCCGGCCGTGCGGCCGTCGTGGTCGTCGCTGCCCCCACACCCCTCGTTCACTGCCGCCAGCGCGCGGCGATGTTGAGGGAGGCTGGTCTCAACATACTCCTTCCGTTGAAGAGTCTTCAACAGTGGTGGCGACTGGCAGCGGGCAGATGGTGTTAAAGGCGCGCCGGATGACACCCTTTCTTGTGAGGATGTCGGCGACCCTCGCAACGCCGTCTCTGCCTGGGAGAACAAGTGTGATGCGTCCTAGAAGCCACATAAGAGGATGTAAGTTTTTTTCTTTTATGACGACCAATGTTCCTTCCTTGAGCTCGCCAGACGACCGGCACCATTTGGTTCTCTCCTGTAGCCACAGAACGTACTCATGGGAGAAGCGGGCCCAGAAATGTTGCTTCAAATGTTCGATGCGGCGAAACCGCTGTAAGCTGTGATGTTTGCGTTCTGGATCTGTGGATGAGGCAGCATGACTAGAGAACGGCCAATAAGGAAGTGTGCCGGGGTTAAAGGAGCGAGGTCGGAAAGGTCGTTGGACAGTGGAGTTAAGGGCCTTGAGTTCAAGATAGCCTCAACTTGAATTAGGCAGGTAGCCATCTCCTCAAATGTTAGATTTGTTAAACCCAAAGTGCGTCGCAGATGATGCTTGGTGGATTTAACTGCAGACTCCCATAGGCCTCCGAAATGTGGAGTATATGCAGGTATGAAGGAAAAGTTTATGCCAGGGTCGATGTTGTTTAATTGTAAGTTTTGTGAAAGCAGCCTGGCCAACTCATTGAAAGCGCCGACAAAGGTCGTACCGTTGTCGGAAAAGATGTTACGGGGTTTTCCTCTTCGAGCAATAAAGCGGTTTAGAGCAGCTAAGAAGGCTTCTTTAGTAAGGTCCGACACAAGCTCGAGGTGGATGGCTCTCGTAGCTAGACAAACAAACACACAAATGAAGCATTTTATGAGCCTACATCCTCTACCTTTCCGGTCAGCTATCATGATGGGACCGGCGTAGTCTACCCCTGTATCTAAAAATGGAAATTCTAAAAATGTAGACGCTGCTCTGGGAGATTACCCATGATAGGTTGAATAGTGCTGGCCTTGACCCTGCAACGTTTTACACATTGATGTGTGATCTTTTTAGCCAGATTCCTACCTCCAATCGGATAGTAGTGATGACGAACAGTGGCCAATAAAAGCTGTGGCCCAGCATGCAAAAGGCGTACATGAAACATATTGAACAAGAGAATGCAAATTATATGAGAACTAGATAATAGAATTGGATGCTTAATGTTGTAATCATAAAATGAGTTGTTTAGTCTTCCTCCGACACGAATTAGATTACAAAGAGTGTCAAAGAAAGGAGACAAAGATAATAGTTTGTTCTTTGCTGGTAATTGTTTACCTGATTTAAGTAAGTGGTACTCTTCCGGGAAAGATTCCAATTGACTAAATCTTAACAACAAGTTTAAAGAATTGTTTAGTTCAGTAGAAGTTAGTGAACCAGACTCAATGGATTTCTTATTGCATTTAGACGTGAATCGCATGACATATGCCTCACACGCTGTAATGTGCTAAAGTTTAAAAATTTTGAAAATAACGCAGTAATAGGATTTTCAATAATAAGATTAGAAACATGACACGCAGAGACTGTTTCCGGTAAACTAGAATGATTATGATGAGATTCAGGGAACTGAGGCCACAAAGAAATATCTTTTTGAAGAAATTGTGGTCCTGACCACCACAATGAAGACGATAACAACCTGTCAGTTCTAAGTCCACGCGAAGCGAGGTCTGCGGGGTTTTCAGCTGACGGAACATAGTGCCAAGCCTCTCCTCCTACAGTTTCCTGAACTTCAGACACACGATGACGAACGAATGTCTTTAGCTGGTTTGGTGTGGTAGATAACCATCCCAAGACGATGGTCGAATCACACCAACAATGTACTTCATCAAAATGTAAAGTAAGTGACTGACGAACCTTTGAGTACAACCTTGAACCCAACAACGCACCACACAACTCGAGCCGCGGTATGGTTGTAGGTTTGATTGGAGCTACCTTGCTTTTAGCGGTAAGGAGATGTATGGTAGCCTTGCAGTCTCTCGAAACACTGCGAACATAAACACACGCGCCATAAGCTTTTTCGGATGCGTCAGTCGGATATGCAGCTGTAGAAAGGAAGCAGATCCACACAACACCCACCGAGGTATCTTGAACTCGTTTAAAAGGTGCAGGCTATTTTGAAATTCATTCCACGCATACTGAATATGCGTGGGAACAAGCTCATCCCAAGAACATTTGGACAGCCATAGATGCTGCATGATAATTTTGGCTTCCACTATGCATGGAACGACCAGGCCAATGGGATCGAAGATCTGTGCTATAGTTGACAAGATATGACGTTTAGTAGCCTTGTCAGTGGAGTTTAAGTTAATAGTAAAAGAAAACGTATCACTTAATCTCTTCCACAGAAGCCCCAGAGTCTTCGACTGCTCGCTGTCACTCAGGTCAACAACATCAGAAACGTCGTGTTCACCGCTAAGCGCCTGCAGCACCTGACTGGAGTTGGACCGCCATTTCCAAAGGTTGTACTTTGCTGACCGAAGAACATCGTCAACACGGCGGCTCTTTTCCAACGTTTCTGAAACAGATGATCCACCGGACAAGTAATCGTCCACATAGAAGTCACGTGCTATCGAAAACTTTGTTGATGAATCTGAGCACTCTTCAGCCAGTTGAAGCAAACACCTAGTAGCTAAAAAGGGCGCTGATGCCGTGCCATACGTCACGGTATTAAGTGTGTATTCCTTTAACGGCTGAGTTGGCTCTGCCCTCCAAAGGATTTTTTGTAAAGAACGATGACTGTCGTGAACCAGAGTTTGTCGATAAATTTTTTCAATGTCCGCGCTTATGACAATTTTATGCTGACGGAATCGAAGCAATATTGACAACAAATCATCTTGGATAGGGGTCCAACCATCTGTATTTCGTTAAAAGACTTACCTGATGCAGTTCTGGCGGAAGCGTCAAAAACTACCCTTAACTTGGTGGTAGTTCGTGACTCCTTCAGAACACCATGAAGTGGTAAATAGTTAGAACATGTTGAGTCGAGTGGGCGCCTAGTAGATTCAGACATGTGTCCCAGCTCTATGTACTCATTAATAAAGTCAACATATAGGCTTTTAAGGCGAGGATCTCTACCCAAACGACGTTCAAGAGATAGGAATCGCTGCTTAGTCATCATGAATGAATCACCCAATACGTCCAGTGACTCTTTCAAGGGAATACTTACCACAAATCGCCCATCAGAACTACGATATGTGGTATCTATGAAATGTTGCTCACAGGACCTCTCTTCACCAGAGTGTTTATGTATGGACGACACAGAATCTAACTCCCAAAACCGATCTAAATCTACTTGTAAGTTATTAGTATGCATACAAACATGTGAAGAAGAATCCGATTGATGATCGGTGATAGATGATATGCACCCGAAATGAGCCAACCTAATTTTGACTCAAGCAAAGTGGGCTTATGGGTACCTAATGCGATACGGCCAGTGCCTATGATACCCCAAAAGACCTCCGCACCGACAAGGACGTCGATCGAAGACGGAATATAATAAGTGGGGTCGGCAAGACGCACGTTCGTAGGTAAACGTATGTTGCTAGTATCAACATAAGTATTAGGAACTGATGCTGATACTTTTGGCAACACGAGACAGTCAATGTTCAGTTCGTACTCACTGTCATCAACTGACTTTAATGACACTGAGCACCCCTGAGTACAACTAGAAGTTTGAAAGTTGATACCTGTTACCTTGGACTTGGTAATGTAGGTAGGAATATGCAGTTTACGAACAAAATCCTCCGAGATGAAATTTGTTGTACTTCCACTGTCCAGCAAGACCCGTGCTGTATGGTGGTTACCGTCAGCGTCGGTCACCCTCACGAGCGCTGTGGAAAGTAAAATTACTCGTGATGTAAACGATTGACTAGCTGATAATGCAGTGTTGTGTGCACTAGGAAGAATATTGTCACTATCGATGTGTAACAGAGTGTTGTGTTTTTGACGACAATATTTACAATGACCTAATTTGCATTTGGAGATGTCATGACCTGGACGAAGACAATTCATACATAAATTTGAACCCTGAGCCTTTTTAATACGAGCCTGTACTGAGAGACTTTTAAACTGCTCACATGCAAAAATAAAATGATTTTGATGACACATGGGACATGACAAGGGTTTTAACGATCTCTCAGGTAGCACAGAACTGCTCTTTGGTTTAGTCGCAGTTGTGGTTTCATTCTTAGCTGTTGCTATAGGCTTAGACTCCTCAAGTGTCTCCAGTAAGTCAGCTCTGCTACTGATGAAGTTAGTGAATGCAGATAATGTAGGAGGTTCGGAAAAAGAGTTTCTGTGCTCTTCCCACTGACGATTTGTAACGTGGTCGAGTTTACTGGTCATAATGTAAATAATAAGAACATCGACGAAAGTGTTTTGAACTGGTTGCCCAAGAGTTGCCAAAGCTCTAAGATTTTTATTTGTTGTGTCAATTATGTAACGTAGCGACTTACTTGCCTCTCTATCTATAGGCTGAACATTAAAGAGTGCTTGCACATGATTGTTGACAAGCAATCTTTTGTTGTCATACCTCTCACAGAGTAACTTCCAGGCAGCGTCGTAGTTTTCTGACCTGAAGTCAAGGTTATCAACAACAAGAGAAGCACTACCCTTTAAGGAAGCACGCAGATAGTGTAATTTATTGATTTTATCTAATGTTTTGTTGTTATGTACTATAGAAACAAAGGTAGCTCTAAATTCCAGCCAATCATGATAGCTGCCAGAAAACTTGGGTAAATCAATTTTTGCTAAACGAATTGAATTGTGTTTGTGTATACTAGTAATACAAGATTCCACCTCGGTTGCGGAGTCCCCGGGGCTCAAGAAGCTTCCGAGCGCCGCTGATCAGCTGGCGAGCCGAAGCCACCAAACTGTAGTACAGCTTCTCAAACTCCTCGCGTTCCGCATATTGCTCGATGGGGTCATCCACCAATGCCTCCAATTCATCCTGTAATGCATCATATTTCTCATACAAGCTTTCAAATATATTAAGTCGATATTCGATTTCGATGACTTGTACCTCACTCAACTTTTCGCAAGACTTAGAAATATTTAAAAAAGAAGTAAATTGTGTAAGCTTAGCTTTAATTGAAGCTCGCTTCTTATAATATAGCCTCTCATGTCAGCCATGACTATGAAACCTTAGCAGAAGCAGCAAGAAAGAGAAGATAAAAAAAGAAGTCGTTATTTTACAGTTACTGACAATAAACGATTAGCAATAAGTTGCGAAGTAGGCACGCGAGCTGTAAGCAGTAGCAAATGAGATTGCTTTTACAAAAGCGTCAGGCGTTTCCGATCGAAACGGCTGAGTAATGCTAAACAAAATGATGCAATAGTAACACAAAAACTAAACTCAATTAAATTCAACTAAATGGAACGATTAAAATTATATCGATTGTAAATGGCAATAAATGTGATTTTGAAATAAAAAATGGCATAAAATAATGGAATTATTGACACACTGAACAAGTAACTATTGTCAAAATACTTAAGTAACTATTGTAAATCGTACTGTTTAAAACAAAATAAACTGTTTAAACAAGCTGTAGGCTGAAAATCATGTGGGGTTACTAACTGAATTGTAACTACATAAGTTCAATTATTTGAAAAAGATTTTGGATAGATGTTGGAACAAAGGAATTGGAACGTTCTCACGGTTTTATGCTGTCAACCTCTGACGATGAGCTGACGAACTGTGCCTTCTTGTCCCGAAGTCTCGACGATCTTTTCTTGCACCGCCCGTTGGTTTGAACTCGATGAAGACGGCTGATGCCGTATCGACGTTTACGACGACCAAATGCAGACGATGACGCGTAGAAAACGAAGACCTCTTGTGAAACTTGAACCCGAAGATGAAGTCCTTTGTTCCCCAACCGACGAACCGTTGCATTTTCAATTTCGAAGATTTCCGTTTTTTCTTTACCGGTTCAAACGTTAACGGTAGAAGGACCAATGATCGCGACGATAGGTCGTAATGAGAGCAAAATGAAAGGAGTGGACTGTATGACATGTATATTGTAAGTTAAAAGCAAAATAGAAGCTGTGTCGGTTTACGATACAAGTAAATGATAATTAAGGACGACAATAAAATGCGTGAGCGCAGCCGTGCTTGAAGGCGCGCAACAGCTGACTGGTGTGTCGCGGAGGTCAGCGCCCGGCTGTACGGCCGTCTTGCTCGTCGCTGCCCCCGCACCCCTCGTTCACTGCCGCCAGCGCGCGGCGATGTTGAGGGAGACTGGTCTCAACAGCTATAGAGGCATAACATCTTATAATTTAAATCAATACTCAAGTAAATAAACATAGCAGCACGGGTCGATCGAACGTTAAGCTACGCTCGCTGCGGTCGATTCGTGGATGGGTGGCTGTCCATTACATATCAAGACACCTCCGTGCCTCGGAAAGAACGTTAAGCAATTGTTCCCGGCTGTCAATCATAGATTTTTGACAGTCATTACGGGTATTCGACGCTAAATGTGGGAAACGGATCTCTTTAATGAAATTGGGAGACGATTGAGATAAGGTATTCGATTCAAAAGTGGTAAAGGGTTAAATATATACAAAATTAGTTTTTGTTTATGCTAAACCCGAAAAGGGGTTTTTACTCATAATTAAAAAAAAAAAAATCTATAAGATCAACCTTGAAATCGCGATATAAAAATCAGCTGTTCCATACATTTTGTCGATTTAAATGAACACAAATGTAGTGAACAGCTGATTGTTTTTTCGCGATTTCAAAGTTGGTCCCGTAGAAAAAAAAAATCAAAATGATGAGTACAATGACCCCTTTTCGGGTTTAGTATAAACAAAAACTAATGTTGTATTAACATAAATAAATTGATTTGATGACATTATTTGTGGGGTAGTTAGTGTAGGTTCTTGGACTGTCAGTTAAAAAATCTCTTATTTTTTTGTGTAAACTTCACACTTGACACTAGAAGCCGATCCCAACATAATTGGGAAAAAGCTAGGCAGATTGATTTGTGTGTGCTTCAGTAGATTCATCGGGAAAATGTCAGAAATGTACCACGAAAAGAGTTTAAGTTACCTCATACATAAACCATGTACTTGAAAATACATTTGGCACTACATTAAAGTTGCGAATAACATATTGTTGCAAAATATGGCGGCTCAAGTTTGCAGGTAAAGTTTAGATTGGGTTTCCGCTGCATTGTTTACGGCACCTTGCGAGGTGGTCTCGGTTCCTAAATACGGAAAACGGATCGTTTGTAATATGGATCGTAATGTGTGAAAAGGTTGCTTTTGTCAGCTGGCTATTCTACACGGACGTGGTGGGTATCCTAATTCCTAAAACTAAAAATATTAATTATTATTAAATAAGATTTACATAACATTAAGAAAAAAATATTGCTGGTCAACTTCTTTTATTTTTGATGTAAAAAATTGCGCGATGTAAGGCTCGCAAAATATTGTGCTTAAGGGTGCATGCAACGTACAGGAGTTTTGAGGGCATTAAAGCAGTACATTTAAAACTTGTTTTCGAAAAAATTAAAAAAAAAAGTTGGAACGTTGGCTTACAATATTTCCGTAGCCAGAAGTTTCCCAGGACTGGTCAAGTAAAAAAAAACAAATGACGGGGAATACTAGTGATTCTCGGCTTTGTTAAGCGTCTCGTCTGTGAAGTATCTACAGCTAATTTAATTGGACCCTGTATGTCCTAAAAGCTTTGAATTTCACCGACCATCCCAATAATATTCTATCCTAGCACTCTACATGAACAGTTCACAGTGTAACAATAGGCTCCAGGTACAGTCAAGGGCAAAAATTTGTACACCTGTGTGGCAGCCGAATTGTAAAATAATAGTACATTATTACAAAGGCCCTGAAATAGGCAATTGCAGGTCTAGTATGAGTTTGAAGGCCGAGCCGTAGGCGAGGCACATAATATATAATGTAATACGAGACAGGCAATTGTCATGTCCGCCGAGGCATATATAATGCTTTTCTCAAAATAATGCAGGGAATGTAAATTAAATTTATAAATTCCAGATTCAATGACGAACAACGATAATGTTTCACGCGCCAATGTGTTCATTTGTTTTTTTTTTCAATAAACAGCTTTCTATTTGCAAGCCAGTTCGAAATTTAAATAAAACCTTTGATAAGTTACCTCCTTGCCTGACATGTTTCGAAGTAAAAGATCGTTCCATTTTTAAATTACACAATAGTTAAGAGTTTAGTAATTTATTTGGCCGCTAAACCACGACACATAAATTATGTATGTATTTCGGCTAGACGTTTTGTAATACGGCGTATTATACAATTCGGCTGCGGCATAAACACTGAAAAGTTCAAAAGTAAGTCTCTCGTTGAGTATGGAAAGCAATGTGTACGAAGATGCTATACGCACAACACCTCATAATTTCAATAAATACTCAAGGAATAAACTATATCCGGGCTGCGCTTGCCGCGATTGGTTCGCGGATGGTGACTATCCATTACATATCGAGAGACTCCTTCGTGTCTCGGAAAGCACGTTAAGCCGTTGGTCCTGGCTGTCATTCGTATACCTACATTTAACAGTCGTTACGGGTAGTCAGAAGTCCAGAAGCCCTAAAGTCTGACAGTCTTAATCATGTTTAGGCGTACAAATATTTCCTTAGCATTGAAAATAATTAACAATAATATATCGAAAATTTACCTAGAATAGGCACTAACAAAGTTTATAATTAGAAACTTAATAAATTAGAAATAATTTTTATGTTATAATGTTAAAATTCCATATTCATACAAATATAATATTATTAAATTATTGTATTATAAAGTATTAGTAACTAGCTGCGCCCCGCGGTTTCACCCGCGTAAGTCTCGATCCCGTGGGAGGATAGGGATAAAAAGTAGCCTATATGTTAATCCAGGGTATCAGCTACCTCTATATAACATTTTACCAAATTGTTAGTGTCAAGAAAAAGATAAAATTATTCACTCAAAAAAAGACATATGCTTTTTGCGAAAGAAACATTTTTAATTGTCACTTGTATACCTTACCATTTAGCTCCTTCCAACGGCAAAGTTTAGGCAATATGTTATAAACAATATGTAACAAAAACCCTGTTGTTCCTTCTACCTACGTTTTAAGAATCGGTATACATACGTTATAAAGCAAGTCATTTATAAAAACTGTTCAACAAGGATAATTTAAAAAATATTTAATTATTAATATTTATAACGTTTAACTGATTTCTTACCTCTTTAGTTCTTTGATTTTGACTTCTCGACTAGCCAATTCTTAATTATTTTAAATTATAACTCCACCAATGTTGTGCTTGTAGGTTAATGTATACGTCCCTAAAAGGAACAACAGGGTTTTTGTTACATACTGTATAAGTAGGCGCCATGCAGACGATACTTTTGCGAATGCGGGAGAGCTTACCAAGGGGTATCGTGTAACTGGGCTGTAGAGGTCAGATAGGCAGTCGCTCCATGTAACATACTGGTATTCAGCTGCGTTAGGGAAAAGTAATATGAAAAATAATAGTTGGGAAAAGACTAGGCATATTTTTTATGTGTTACCTACATCTTTCCTTTCGCTTCTGTGAGTGATTTCGTGATTAGGGACGGAAGTGTGTAACAGAAAGTGACAGCTTGAGCATGGAATAAGTAAGTACTTTTTAATAGCATAGAATTAGTGTACTCGTAGAATTAGTAAGTACACTGAAAAAAAAAGTGTTTGCTTTAACAAAAATCTTGTTTAATGTGATCACGCATCTTGACTCCATACGAGCCTAACAAGATCTTGACTTCTGATGCTAGGACAACTTTGTTAAATTATAATAGTTCCGTCTACTAAGTAATTAATAGTTTAATTACGGGTAGTTATTTAATTTAACACAGTCAAATGTTGGTCAGTTTAGGAATGATATAATGCTAACAAGTTGCTTGTTACCATCAACTAAAATTATTATTTGATTTAAAAAAGTGAAGAAGTAGAATCAAACAAAGCATGTATGATGTAACAAAGACCGGTGATTATTATATACATGTCACATTGTCGATATAAATAAAATGAATTTGTTCTGGCAAATATGCTGTCTTGTTTATAGTAAATAAATAAATAATGATTCCAAATATTTTAATGCCAACTAAGAGAAAATGTATCTTAGTTAGCTCGCATTTTTTTCAGTGTACTGTATAGATTTTAAGTAGAGAGGGTAATTTCTGCCGCTGCTCAGTTGCTTATTACCAAGGTGAGCTGTCAGATGTCGAATACTTTAAGGCAAGCTCGTTTTTTTTTGTACAGGGCCGTATGTTTGCTTTTGACTGTACAAAACTCAAAACAGACGGGCGTGATGCAGCTTAAACGGTGTGGTCTAATCAGCGGGCTTCGGACATGATTCATTGATAATAATGGCTATAGAATTTCATCGATAACTGACAAAGGCAACTGTCCTAGCTAGCGGTGCGCGAATGTAATAGGGGAGCTAGGTATGTTTGAAAATATGTGATAAGTTAAATTATCAACCCTTTTTTTTTTTTGGCGGGAAATTATCAAATAACTTCTCCCGCTCTGGGCGGAGCGGGAGAGCGTGTCAGACTTTTACTACTAAAACCCACCCGTGTTCCTTCCGTTGCTTGTGTGCCAGGGCCACGATATCCCTTTCGGACAAACTCGCAACCCTGGCAGGCGTTGGACCCCGTCAGTTAGTGCTGACATATATTCGAGGCGCGCGTGGAACACAACGCGCCGTCGACCCGGGCCTGGTCCTTATCGAATGGCGAGCTACCCATCGCTCACCGACCGGTGGCCGGAAATCGGCTTGTGACTCCCGACGCCCGGGGCGTGTCCTGCGGCGACTAGGGGCTTAACGGCGCGAACCTTGCCTCTCCCTCACGCGTTCCACCTCCTCCTTCGCGAGCGTTACTGCTTCACAGAAGGAGGTGACGGCCTCCCATGCACTCTCGTTCCGAACCATGTCCTGGTTCAACCAGGGCTGGACGCGAGAGATCGCCGCCGCCGATCGCCTCCGTGAGGACATGGCGGTGCTCGGCCCAAGCCGGGCAGACCTCCACCGTATGCTCTACCGTATTCTCCGGGCGATGCACACAGTGGTGAAACCCGGGCGTTTCCTCCCGCTAAATGATCAACCCTTGACTAATGCGACGTCATCAATTTTCTAATTATTTATTAATTTAAACTCTTTGGAAGTCTTGCAGCTAAACAAAAGAGAATAAAAGTAGTACGTGTAAGCTAGGCACTCAACCTATTGAACTTATTAAAATACCGTTAAGTAAAAAAGCTAAGACTCAAGCACCTTCTGGCCGAGGAAACACTTGCTGAAAAGGGACTGAAATCGTGCTATTTACACATCTTAGTATTTTATTTATCATTAAATGTACATTTGTACAAGGGGCACAGAAAAAGGACTAACAGAAATAATGAAAATTGTTTTTAAAAAGGTGATTCGTGTACACAAGCACAACCTATCGAATCTGAACTAATTCCTAAAAAAAAAACTTTTATCATTAAGTTTACTGTTACTGAAGTCAATAGGTAACTTTTTCGCTTATCATTTTATCGATCAAATCAAAGCAGTTGCTAAACATGAACATTTACTATAGGAAATAATTATTATCGCACTTGCATTATTTAGTACCCATCGTTTTCTCTACCAACTAGCTCTTAGACTATACTGAATGCAGTATTCAAAGTACCTCTATTCGTCGGTCTAGAGACTACGTACAGTTAGGAAACTGCATCATTACGGTAACGTTTAGAATTTTAGCTTTTACCTAGTCTCATTTGTCATGATTTTCAAATATTAATAAAATTCTGTAGTGGATTTTAAATAGATACTAAATATTTTATTTGTTAAAGAACGTGATTTGCCTCAAATGATTTTTGTATCAGTGTAGTCATGAAGTTTAAAAGTATCTCATTTCGACAGTTATTTTAAAAAGTACGGGGTTTTTTTAACGGAACGGAATGTTTGGAGCGTCGCCTAGTTTTTTGAGGAATTCTCATCGAGCCTCAGGACCTAAAGGTTGTCTCCAAGATGTCTAAAGCCTATACTAATTATTACATTGAGTACCTAATTAAATAGTTCGTTAAATATTGCCATGTACCAAGTTTGTATGTGTTCAAGAAGATAAATACAGAAATATTCGTACTGAAAAGGTGTTTCTTTTCACATTCGTTAAATACAGTCGGCCAATGAAAACCTTATCTCTTGGGCATGAGCTACACGCTCAAGCGACACGCGACTTGCAACAGCGACCGCCTAGAAAACAAATGAAAGAAGTTGTTTAGAGCACGCCACGAGTCACCGCGACGCAATTTGGGGAGCGATGCGGTTTGCCACGTATTACTCGCGCGACGGAAACAGATGATATGTGATGCGTCGCGCGAGTGAATCAAATGTAAGTTCTAGCTAACAGCGCGACGGTCACGACTTCAAAGCGGGTGCGACCGCGAGCACGGTCACATAGCATGATGCCGCGCGCGCATATAGGCTTCATACCAGCGTGACTTGTCGCGCGACGCGACACGGCACAAAGGCCCCGCGTGTCGCGGGACGAGCGGTGCGGGACAAGTCACCCCGGTATGTAGAAGCCTTATCGCTTGACGCAAATCGCGCGAGAAGTCGCATCGCCGGAAGTCGAACACGGGGCCTTAAACAAAATTAGAACCTTGAAATGGTAAAAGTGAAGCGTCAACGACTGAATGAATACATACGTGGTATTAACAGGTGACAATTAACGAGTATAATATGTCAAAGTCTAAAAAGATCAACGTGTTAGAGCCTTATTATACTATCATAGAAATATGATCAGAGATTTATGAGTCATTTTCATTTTCCATTTCATTCATCCCTTTTGTGGCCCAACATTCTGATCCATACAAGACAGCAGGTCTAGCCATTGTTTTACAAATCAATTACCTTTCTGAGCATGAGGTCATGGGTTCAATTCCCAAATCAAGCAAAGTGTTATTGTGCTTTTCAATCTGGAATTTCTAAGTAGCAGCCCGGAGTATGGATTTTTGTCCGATTAATGGCAATAGGCTCGCCCCTATTACATGGGACTAAATATAACTGGCGAAATGTGGGTGTACTAAAGGTAGACCTCTTTCCAACCCTTCGGAGAACATAGGCGTGATGATATATCATGTCATATAGATTCGATACCTATCTGGCCTTTTGATGATATTCTTGATATTGTTATTAAATAATTAACTGTTTATAAATTTTAAAATAAAATAAAATAAAATTCTAAAAAGATTACAAACGTTTTAACATTGGCTCCAAACTAGGCAAGCCTGTATCTTGGGAACCAATATGGAGGGTTTACCATTTAAACATTTATTTTAAAAACATAATCATTAAAGGTAACCATTTAAATACTTACTTAAGTTTAACAAATAGTAAGGTTAGCTTCAAATTACAAAAAATATGATAATAAAAATTAAAGAAAACAACAAACTAATCGAAAATAAAAGTAAATATTACTACCCTATTTTTTACTTCGATTGTGCTATACCCTAAGTCATCAATTCAGATAATTTTAGTAAACAAAGAAATGTCACTGTCAAAATGACAGGACAGTGCTGCAAAACAATTTATCATAAAAAAATTCTATCTTTTAATTACAGTTAATTAACTATTTAGATGAGCTATGCAAACAAAATACCGTAGCCGAACAGTGTTTGTTCTGTGTCGGAGTCGCGGCTTATTATTATTATAATCAGCCCTTTTAAGTCCACTGCGAGGCGTGGCCTACGCCTAGCAGTGGACTTAGGGCTCCCAAAATCGCCGTTTTCATCCTACATGTGGCAAATGTCTTGCCTGGAGAAAAGAAAACGAACGTATTGAAAAGACGCGAGTTTGCAAATTATGTCAAATGAAATTTGAGAATGTTGGGAACTCCTGTAGTGTTACCAGTATCATAATATTTTTTATACCACAAAATTTTCTTTTTTTAATAACTTTATTTAAAACCGAAAACTTATAAAAATTAACACGGTATGATAATTGTTTAATTATTATTTCTAAAATCAGTACATAAAAGCCAATATAGCCTTGTTTCCGCCATTTTATGTGAATTACCATTATGACGATATTTTTTTGATCTGTTATCACCTTTGTTTACATAAAATATCTGAATTGATGACTTAGGGTTTAGTTTATCATTTGTGATTTCGAGTTACAGCTACAGCTAGCTCTATGTGAGCGGGTATGGTACAGTGGCGGGTGCTAGCTAACATATAGCAAATAATTTAATTTAATGTTTTGTATTGCGTAATGTAAATTATTTTACATTATATTGTACAGAATCAAGTTTTCTAACTGAACAGACAGCTGTGCTGCTGGGGAGTTTGTTGCGCCACTTGTTCTTCCCAGCTAAAACACTAGGAACTGGTGAAGGGCGGGCGTTTTTGGGGGACTGTCTTATGTAATTTTTGATGTTTGAAAAGTGCTGATTCTCAGCCTAGTTTGAATAAATTAGTTTTGATTATGATTTGATTTTGATGCTAGCAGAATATTTAGAATCAAGAATATTGGAACAAAGTTCATACATTAACTGAATTAATTTATTAGCGTCATAATTACTTTTGTTATCTTTGAATTGCACGTTAATTAGAAAGGTATTAAACTATCAATGTAAAGTCGAACACAAAAGTGATATAGATTTGATAAAGAATGATAAATTAAAAAACATAAATAGTTTTAAAAAAAACTGTCTAGATTTCCTACTATCCAAAAAGTATATAGGAGTTTGATTTTGTGTTATAAAAGTTTGAAGAGGAGGAGACCTAGGAAACGCTGGCTCCCATAAATGACTTAAAGGCATTTATGGGAGATTGGCTGGAGAAGGAAATACACAGGGAAGAGTAGAAACCTGTGAAGGAGACTTTTGCCCAGCAGTAGGACAGTACAGTGTGTTTTTTTTTGTAATTATTATTTATGCATTTTTATTGTTATTGGGTATACGCAAATAGGTAACCATTTCTAAACTGATAACTAAGTGCCTATCTAATGCTTTAACTAAAACTTATTGTTTCTTCATAAGACTGTTTTCTTCAATAAACTCTTTGACAATCGTAGGACGAATATTGAAAATATAACAAAAAATTTGGACTCATTTAAAATGCCTGAAATCGATGCGGTGAACAAACCACTTCCAGAACTTTATATACATAACACGACATAACATCACGCCTGTATTCCACGAAGAGTTAGGCAGAGGTGTCCCTATAGGATACCTACATTTCGCGAATAAGTTGCTATTTATGTATAAACATTAGGTAAATAATATTATCGTCATCAACTCGAAAAAAGTGAGAGATGGAAACAATTGGATTCAAAGTTCGATTTTCAAATTAAAAGCCCCAAAAAAGAAACAAACAATAAGGACTTCTTGGCGGGAAAGTGAAGCGTCATGTTCAGTAGTTTGTTTAATTTTCCAAAATTAGTGTTTAGCCGAATATTAATGTGTAATAATGGTGGATTATTAACCATTAAGTGTTTGTGAACGTGCATTAGTGTAGGCAAATGAAACAAAACAGTGCAACTTCGCTTCAAGTTCTCTCAAGAAGTCCGCGTGAGGACTCAGTAAAGTGCCACATCTTTACTGAAACTCAAGGGGAGTGGGCGGGGATATCATCATCATGCATTTATAATTAATTTCATCAATACACAAGAACTAAAACTTGACATTGGCAAAATACACAAACCGTGCGAAGCCAAAAGGAAAAAAAAAAAAAAAAAAAAACAAACAATAAAACGTTCGAAAACACATATAATCGTAAAATTTCAAATCATCTGTTAAATTTTTAAATGTAGCTAAAATAAAAAATTAAAGATTTTTTTCTATATTGTTTGTTTTACAAATAAGTATACATGTGGTTCAATTTTTCAATCAATCAATCAACTCAGCCTATAGTAGTCCACTGCTGGACATAGGCCTCTCCCAGGCTGCGCTACAACACCCTGTCCTCCACCTTCCGCATCCAGTCTGTCCCAACCACCTTTTTAAAGTCGTCGTTCCATCTAGCTGGGGGGCGTCCCACTCTACACTTGCCAATACGCGGTCTCCACTCCAGGACTCGTGTGCTTCACCGGCTATCGGTCCTTCGACAAACATGGCCAGCCCACTGCCTCTTCAGCTTGCTCACTCTGCAAGCTACATAGGTCACACATAAACTCTCGCCTTCTTCCCATGGGTTTAGGCAGAAACTATAGAACGCCACCTCTGCGCTCCTTACATACTCCTTTTGCTTTGTTTACGTTCATACGTTCTGGTCATACACGCACGCCGGATGCGAGAACTACGCATCTGACGTTTCTGAAGAATATCACCAATTAGGTCACTATCGGTAATTATATAGTATGGCTTACTAATTAACTGACACGTATTAATTGTATTAATCACTTTTATTCCCACCAGTACACAGTTGTATAGCTGTACGCATCAATTATTATTGGAATCTGTTGTCGATATTAAACCCAATCGGAACCGCTCGCGAATTTAATTTGAATTCATATTTAGCGATAATTCGTCGATTGTAATTAAACATGCATTTAACAATCAAATAATTTATGAGTAAATACCAATATTAATGTACTATTACGCGACAATAAATGGTATCATCGAATTGGCTTATTACTCTTTGTGTGCTCGGAGACGTGTCGTTTAGTAGCATTTATTGAAGTCATTAATAAAAAAGTTAATTAAAAAACAAAAAACCAGACTGCAAAAACATGAACTGAAAAGATGGAAACAAGATGAAAAGAAAACGAGTATCCTTTATGTACAAAAAATAAATAAATGCAGTCGGAGGCATCCAAGATGTTACGAACGCCTTAAAATTTGCCTCCGACTTTTTGTTTTTTAATTATCTTTTTTTATTTTAAATCTCCTTTTTAGTTAGGATTATAAGACGGTAAATTAGGTTATATACTCACTTATAATCGGGTGATAACGACCTCTTACTTACTCACACCAAAAGTTCGGATTTTTTTTATCATTTCTCATTTAAATTACTTTTAAACATATAATAAGTATATATTTTAATAATCACCTTTTAAAACCCTTCATTTTGACACCCCACTCGATAGGCTTGAGAGATATTTTTTTTTCAACACAAACCTTTTTTTTTTCAAAACAAATAATATGACACCTCGCGCAATAAAGACGAATCTAACGACATATCTCATCAAAATCGGCTCAGCCGTTTAGTCGTTACGAGGGAACATAGGGACAGACATACATACATACAGGTCAAACACATAACCCTCCTTTTTGGCTTCGCCGCAGTCGGGAAAAATAGGTATGAGGTACTGGGTTCGATTCCCAGGTCGGGCAAAGTGTTATTGGGATATTCCAATAAGAATTTCTTAGTAGCAGCCCGGAGTCTGGATTTGTGCCCGGTTGTTGGCAATAAGATCGCCCGCTAATACATGGGACTTGCGACGATAACCGGCTTTTAATGATTGTATACTGAAGATCACGTATAGACGAGTAGTGTTAATGATGGGAAAATAATATATGTTAAATTAGAGCATTTTCTCAATAACTTAATATACGAATATTTTAGATTATGTTTTTATTACATAGTGAAATTAATTTGTAAAGTTATGTCTAACGCGGATAAAAAACTGAGAATGGCGCAAAATCTACCAAGGGTATTTTTCTGAAACCTTCACCAATTTAAAGATAATTTAATTATTCATCTTTTACGCGTTTTATTAAAATACCTTTTGTTTTGTGTACAATAAATTAATAATGCGTCAAATCTTAATTAATGGGTGAGTCCTATTACTGGCTGAACTTACGACGCGTTCCGTGAGCTCAGTACAGAACACGCAAGCTAACCACTCAAGGTCACTGGCATATATCTGCATCTTAAGATAGACAGGATAAAGCGAACAACATCAAAATCTACTTGGTTATTACCTTCAGGGCCCATCTCGTCCAGTTTCTTGAGTTCTAAGTCTCGTGTCATACGCTTAACATGACAGGTCGCATTTTTATTTTATTTTATTTATTTGGGAAAATAAACAGTTACACATTATTTATTACATGAAATTTGAGCTGTAGAGTGAGAAAATGTAACGACATTTTCCACATAGGTATTATAAAAACAAATTATAAAACTAATGCGATGTGCTCTTACAATTAGTATGTACAATTAAATTATGCTGTTAATGATAAAACTAAACACTAAAAAGGCATGCAAATAAAAAAGAAAAACAAGAAATTACAAATATATAGACTAAGAGTTAAAAATATTACGGAGCAACAATATCCAACATAGTTCCACGAACAAGGCCTCTAAATTTATCAGTTGGCAAAGCGAAGATGTCAATATTCTGAAAGAGATTGTTATATTGACCAGTAAGACGAAGTAGGGGTGCTCGCAAGCCTGCGTTCGTACGACTAGAAGATACTGCAAATACAGGTCGTGCGCGCACCCCACGGCTTATGGTTGTTCTAGGTACTTCGTAGCTAATCTTATTAGTGCCAAAGAAAGTTATTTTCGAAGAAGTTATGCCATGAACACACACACACACACACACTTTGAGGTAATTATTGCAAACGCGTTTATACCTTCCGGCATTTCATACAAACTTTCAAGCCCTTGTTTTTCGAAATGACTGAACCGATTTTAATGAAACTTCATACGCATACGCAGGATAAAAAGGTCTAAAAAGTTAGTAAAGAACATTTTCATGTAAGACGAGTCGAATTTCGACCAGTGGGCGACCACTAATAATGAATAATTAATGGAATAATAATTTAAATATTTAGCTTTTTCAAATTTTTTAGGTTTAGTTCTGTCGGTGCTCATAAGGTGAGATGTTAGATGGTACACATCATAGGCGTCTTTTTCTTTTCTTCTTTTGCAACTGAGCTGTTGTCGACTATTCTGCCAGCGCCTTAATGTCATTAAAGTTTAGGTTATTTACTTACTTTTAGTTATTAAACTATTACCTACTATTGCTACTTATTAACTATTATAATTTACTTGTAATAGTTAATAAGTAGTAATAGTAAATTTTTATAATTTAAAGAAAGAAAGAAAGAAAAATAATTTTATTCGTCACAGAAACACGTGCTTAGGAAAACATAAACTCGAGCAACCAACATTAAAAATAAAAAAAACCTATCTACATTATAATCACGAGCACAAAAATAACAAATAGTCGGCAACTGCACGTCATGACTGTGACAAAAAAAAAATATGTTAATTATGTATTTATGTTTAAAAAAATTTGACATCTCTAACTTAGGTCTTATTTGTCACCTTCCTTTTGTCGAGCTGTCGGTCAGTAGATTTTAGCATAATTAGTGATCAAGGAAGTACCCGCCACTGTCTGAAAAAGCCATTGAAAAATCGTGTGTTAATGAAACCTTCAAGAATAATGTGTCCTGTGTTTTCTTGTTTGCGAACTCAACTTGGTAAGAAATGTTCCCAAATACACATACAGCTAAAGCAACCTAAGAGGGAGTAACACATAACTACATTAAGGTGCACTTACCCGGCCGGGCCGATGTCCATCGCAGTTAGTAAGATCGTCGCCTTAATGAGTCCAACTAATGATGTTACACCCCGGATTTTAGGAGAAAAGTTTCGATAATTAGAGGGCATTAGAAGGGATTACGTATAGGATTGTATTGTTTTGTTAGTTAGCCAATAAGATGCTTATCAGCTTAATTTATTTTGTTTACATGTATGTAATAGCGCAGGATAGCCTTTACCAGAAGTGATCATCGTATTAGTGGTTCAGCAGCTTCAATATCATCAAGATTGCGCCGGAATATAGCAGTTCGTCGTGGACGTGGTACGACAGCGGCTCCCCGGACATCTTCTGCTCTCACTGGGCCACCACTGCTCTCACTGGGCCACCACTGCTCTCATCTGGCCACCACTACTCTCACTGGGCCACCACTGCTCTCACTGGGTCCCCACTGCTCTCACTGGGCCACCACTGATCTCATTTGGCCACTACTGCTCTCACTGGGCCACCTCTGCTCTCACTGGGCCACCTCTGTTCTCACTGGGCCCCCACAGCTCTCACTGGGCCACTACTACTCTTACTGAGCCACCACTGCTCTCACGTGGCCACCTCTGCTCTTACTGGGTCACCACTGCTCTCATTGGGCCACCCCTGCTCTCACCGGGCCACCACTGCTCTCACTGGGCCACCACTGATCTCATTTGGCCACCACTGCTCTCACTGGGCCACCTCTGCTCTTACTGGACCCCCACAGCTCTCACTGGGCCACTACTGCTCTCACTGAGCTACCACTGCTCTCACGTGGCCACCTCTGCTCTTACTGGGTCACCACTGCTCTCACTGGGTCACCACTGCTCTCATTGGGCCACCACACCTCTCACTGGGCCACCACTGCTCTCATCAGGCCAACACCGCTCCAAAAAAGCAAAAGCTAGCGATTGTATAAATCTGCCAAACATTACCCAAAGTTGCATGTAATTAAATATTAACCCACATAACTAGAAAGTTAATTTCGACTTAACATTTACATTTGTGAAAAAAAAATCCACTTGACTAGAGATTTTCTGTACAACAACAGCTCGTTGTAAAAGCCTCATGTCACGTGCACATATTTTTTCCACGTTCCGTCTATAGAGGAGCATTGTGCGAGAGAAATGTTTATCTTAAACGTTTTGTCACGCACAGTGCACCACTGCCTACCTGTCTGTTGTGTGTTCCTTTAACAAATAAAATATCTCCATAAAGTCTGTTCCAAAGGTTAGGATTAAAGTGTAAACAAAATGTTCAGATTAAATTCAAACTAATGAGAATTAGTGTTCTTTGCAGCTTTTAGTTTTTTTTTTTGTTGATTTAGTGGCGTGTGCTAGGTAACATTATTATTCTGACAAATAATTTAATTTATTAATGTTTTGTGTTGCGTAATGTTAATTTGTTTACTTATTAGAATAGAATCAAGGTTTTCTAACTGAACAGACAGCTGTGCTGCTGGGGAGTTTGTTGCGCCACTTATTCTTTCGAGCTAAAACAGTAGGAAGTGGTGAAGAGCGGGCGTTTTTGGGGGACCGTCTTATGTAATTTTGACGTCCGAAAAGTGCTAAAGTTAAAAATTTGTTAAGTTAGTTTTCTCAGTCAAGTTTGAATAAATTACTTTTTAGTTTGAAACAAAATCTTGTTGATTGGGTGCAGATTATTTCGTAAATGTTTTATTCAATTATTTGAGACTTTGTGCAAACGACTTCCGGTGCTGTAAATACCGTCTCCGATTAGGGAGCGGAGTCGATTGCAAACTTGATTAAAATATTATGTTATATTGTATTTCCAGTTTTTAGTTGTAGAAAGGTATAAAAGCAAATGTCAGTGCATTTTAAAGTAAGTTCCGTGTAGAGTAAAGAGTTCTAACGTTACGCAGCTCGTTTTATTGTGCTAATCCGTTCTGATTTCCTGCATTAGTAACACATTCATCTGTATTTATACGGTTTCAACTTTATATCACGATTGCCTGTAAAACCCTAAACGGTTGTATTGACTGCCCTGAGCTCCACGGACTTTTCTGCCACCTATTTGTGCCCGACAAATACCTTGGGCACCGTCAAAGCCGCCATCATAACCTGTTCGCACCACCGCTATCTAGATCTGTAGCTAGGGCTGAATCACCAGTATGTCGAACCCTAAGGATGCTAAACGCCCTCCTGACTGCCGACCCTGAATGTGATGTGTTTGCTGATGAATGGAAGAAAATAATGCATGCTTGTCTGGTGTTTTGTGAGAGATAATATTATATATGCGAGGGTGTCCACTGTTACATGTTAGTTTATGTTAGTTATGATGTATTTCATTTATTTAACCATTTACTCAAATACTTATAAATAATTTTATCCACGAATTGTATATCTTTGAATATGAATTTAATTTTTGTATTGTGTGTTATTTGAATGCTTATTTTATTAAATTTTTTATAATTATAGAATTAAAAATATTAGAATAAAATAAGGGTGGTATGGTTATGGAGAATATTGTTTTGTTGGAAAAAGTGGTAAGATATTATTTATTTTATAAACGGCAGAGGTCCAATTAAATCAATTAACCTATGTTAATTGATTTAATTGGACCTGTGCCGTTTTAATTAACTATAAATAAATAAATAATATCTTACCACTTTTTCCAACAAAAAAATATTCTTCGAATAACATTAAATCTGCCCGCCTTTTCCC
The DNA here is from genome assembly GCA_948098905.1 of Tiliacea aurago. Classification (NCBI taxonomy): domain Eukaryota; kingdom Metazoa; phylum Arthropoda; class Insecta; order Lepidoptera; family Noctuidae; genus Tiliacea; species Tiliacea aurago. The sequence continues at coordinate 10,260,004 of OX402589.1, read as the reverse complement.
AACTATGTTAGGGTCGGCTTCCAGTCTAACCAGATGCAGTTAAATACCAGCATTTTACATGGAGCGACTGCCTATCTGACCTCCACAATCCAGTAACTGGGTATTACGATACCCCTCGGTAAGACTGGTTGTCACACTTTCCGGCTTCTTACGACCCTAAACGACTGTCAAATATCCACGAATGACAGCCAGGACCAACGGTTTAATGTGCTTTCCGAGGCACGGAGGAGTCTCGGTGTGTAAAGTTAGTCACCCATCCAGGGACCAACCCCGGCAAGCGTAGTTTAACTTGATGGATCGACTCGTGCGGCTGTTATTACTTTACCACGAACTCCTTCGAATAACATTATTAAATTGTAATTGAAAAACTTTGACGAAAATTGAGGTAAAAACCTCAGTTGTCAAATAAAAAACATAATATTTAGGGGTTATTTAAAATTAGAATTTCGATTTTAAGTAAGTATTCAAATTGATAATCAAATCAAAGCACTGAATTAGTAATTGCACTAACACATTGTCATACGAAGGTAGACGTTTTCTGATCCATTTGCTTACATTTTTTTTTGATGCAATCTGTCCACTTAGTGATATTCAGCATCTTTAGTGTTGTTAGTTTTAGTCATTCTTGGTACTTGGTATTTGCGGTCATCCGCAAAGGCTTCTACAGACCGGCGCGGCACGCGACACGACACAAAGGCCCCGCGGGTCGCGCGATGAGCGGTTCCTTTTTGTCGCGTCGCGAGTCGCGCCGGTCTGTAGAAGCCTTCAATCAATCTATATACAGTATAGTTTGTCGGCCTTCTTATCAAGTCTTGTGGGCCTAATATTGTTTTGGCCGTTTTTCGTGAATATGACGCATATTTTCACTCAACTTGTTCTTTCGTGTTTGTGTTTTTATTTCTTTGCGTTATGTTTACCGCAAATAAACGTATTTTCTTTCTTTCTTCTTTAAGCCTTCTGAATGTCATATTAGCTTCTAATGTGATATTAGCTTATTAGGATGGGTCGTAATCTCGTTCATATAGGCACTGACCCTTTATGTGATTTTTTCTTTAAACCTTTGACAGTTACTGGCTCTGTGCCATTGACATTTTTAAGTCCCGATGTAAGCTATCCGTACATGTACTCGGCTGTCGCTGAAAACCAGCGCTGGGGCTTTGTCTTGCATAGAGTCGCAGTATAATGCTGAGCGATAGCCGTTTTGCGTGGATGTGACGCATTTTTCCCCCAACCCTTTCTTATTTTTGTGTTTATGTTCTTTTTTGCGTCATGTTTACCGCAAATAAACGTATTTTCTTTCTATCGTTAGTGATGTACCATGGTGCATTAGTTATTATTCTCAGCATTTTTGATTGGAAGGAGAATGTCTATGTTTCAATGAGCTGCCGTTCACCGTAGCTGGTTAATAATTTTAACACACATTAGGTTGTTTTTTTTCATTCTGATAATGAATTCTGAGGCCCTATCTAGATCATGGGCGAGTTAAGGCATCCGATCTGTTCTGCAAAAGTCACTGTGAGATTCTTTTTTTATTTTTTTACTTTATTGGGACATAAAACAGTTACACATTACAATATAAGTGTGACAGAATAAATTAAAAACTAGGTAAACGTGTAACCCACACCAATGTCCGCGAAATAATGGTCTAAGCTTAGATATATAATAGGTACGTGCGTAAATTATACAAAAACACAAAAAACAAACAAGAAGTACTCGTACATATTTTGGAATAATAGGTAAAAGATGGCTATTTTAAAGAATCAATAGCCATCCTTTTGAACTTAAAGTGTGTAAGCGCAAAAATATCCAATTCGATGAAGTGGGTGTTATACGTATCTACAATGCGACGGAGAGGCGCCCGTGCACCAGCGTGAGTTCTGCACCTTGCGGTGTGGAACAGCCGGGGCACACGCGCCTCTCGACGCATTACAGTTCTAGGTACAATGTAACATAGGTTATTGGTAATATCTAGACAATCGAACCTGTTATTACACAGACCATGAAGCATCATGGCCATCAATAGGCTGCGTCTTGACTACAAGCTCAGAAGTTTATAACGCATTAATAATTGAGTGTATGGTAATTTAGACTTAGTGCATCTGTAGTGCATAACACGTAAGTATTTTTTTTTAACCATTTCAATTCTTTTTATATAAATATCAAAAATGGGACTCCAAATCGGTACTGCGAATTCCAATTGAGAACGGACCAAAGCTTTGTATAGAAGTAAAAAAGTAGACGGTCTTTTAAAGTCGTTTGAAGAACGCATGACGAAACCAAACATACGATACGCCTTATTAACGATGTTGTCAATATGAAGATTGAAGTGCAATTTCGAGTCCATTGTAATACCGAGATCTCGAATGTGGTCAACTCTTGGCAGACAGATACCATGTAGACTATAATCAAATGTTATAATGTTTTTGTTTTTTGTGAAAGTGATAGCATTGCATTTAGGTAAACTAAGCTGGAGTTTGTTATCTGAGCAATATCCAGAAAGTCTATCACAGTCCTCCTGCAAGAGCAGGCAATCATGTGTGCTTTTGCATGACTTGTAAATTTTGATGTCATCGGCATACATTAGAAATCGGGAATGAATGAAGCATTTCTTAATGTAATTTATTAACAAAATAAAGAGTAGGGGCCCCAAAATTGAGCCCTGGGGCACCCCCGAGGTGACAAAGATAGAACTTGATTGGAAACCATGAATGACTATCTTTTGCGATCTATTGTGTATATACGCCATGAACCATCGTAACAAATTGCCACGGATTCCGTTGTAAGCAATCTTATCTAAGAGCAGTTTGTGGTCCACCTTGTCAAAAGCCTTCCGAAAGTCCGTGTACACATCGTCCACTTGAACCTGTTCATCCATGCTTTTGAATAGAAAGTCTGCGAATAACATGAGATTGGTATTCGTCGAACGTCGTTTAACAAACCCGTGCTGCTCACCAATAATGAGGTTGTGAATGTGAGAATATACTTCACCGTGTACAAGACTCTCGAAAAGCATCGCCAAGGTGGACAGTATAGAGATAGGGCGATAATTTTGTACGTTGTTTTTATCGCCACACTTGAACACCGGTGTGATATGTGCCCGTTTCCAAATATCGGGAAAGGTGCCTTCTCGTAAACATTTATTAAATATAATATGAAGTGGAAGCACAATGGTTACTGCAGTCCTCTTTATGAAGACTGGTGGCAAGCTATCAGGACCAGGACTTTTATTTAAGTCTAATTGCGTTATCGCTTTACGTACAACATCTGCTGGCAAATAGATGTCTGAAATACAAGGCGAATTATCTGCATAAGTATTAGGACGCTGCCACATCGCGGGGTTAAAATTCGTAGGTTCATAAACAGATGTGAAAAAAGTGGAGAACATGTTACATACCCCAGTTGGATTATTTTCATAACGATTTCCAAGAAACATATTTGCTGGTATCTCCGCCCTGCCCTTCCTGTTCGAAACGTAAGTCCAGAAGTGTTTAATGCTAAGCGGAATACTGTCTTCAACCGAGTTCATGTATCTTTCAAAACATTTGTCACATTCAGATTTAAAACGTTTACGATGAGTAGAAAAACTTTCATAGTCCGATGCATTACCGTATGTTTTCCATTTTAACCAAGCTTTTTATTTATTTTTGAAAATACGTATGAGCGAAGGAGAAACCCACAGAGGAAAACGTGAATTTCTGAGACGCGATAGAGGAATATGCCTTTTAATTATACTATAGATTTGATCGTAAAATGCATTAACGGATTGTTCTGCAGAAAGATCGTGAAACAATTGACTCCAGTCCAATGTACAGATTTTCACAAAATAGATCGGTTGCTATAACAGTGTATAGTACCACCTAGGATTCAAGATTCCGATTTACTAAATAACTTGTTAAGCTTACACTATCAATGGTCTATACCATGAACGACAAAAATAAGATTCCATAGCTTACTGACCGTGGTTTCTATACGTCTAAGACACCAAATAAAAGTAAAATACTGAAACTACCGTCGCAGATTTTCACTCCACACTCCGTAAAACCGAAAAACGTATTTTAAAGTACCAAGTAGCCGCATAAAATATATGCAATATCCATTCCGGTGGCGTGGCTAAGCGTCCAAATTTATAGACTACATGAAGGGCTATTTTTAACCAATCCCTCTGGCTTGTTCCAGCATGAAATATGCCTTGATGCTAGAGAAAATTGAGTGGCGACTGAGGGTAGTAAAACCGGTATTATGCTTTTAACGCGGGTACAGAGAAAAAGTTACGTTCGGAAAATTGGTATCTAGCTGGAATGAAAATGTGTTTTTTTATTAATCTACTGGTTCAGTGAGGTTTTAATAGGCAGGATGGTAGAAAATATTTTTCAAAGAGGGAAATTGACTGGGAAAGTCTGGAACTGCAAAGTTTTGATGAAGGCAATGTTAGTTTTGTGGTTTTTTTTTAGTTTTACCGTGTCGTCGGTACTGTTGGGTACTAAATTAATTTAGTTTAGTCTTACAGAAATAGGTTTATTTTCAAACAAAATAATATTTACGTAATTTATAAGCTTACAGTCTTACTATTATTACGGTTTAGGTAAGTATAATTGCTATGTTAGATATCGGATTAAAAAGTAATTATTTTAATGACAAGGCGTAAAGTTATATTTTAAATGTTAGTACTGTTAAGAGAAAAAAATATGCTTATTTTTTTTTGCTGGACATAGGCCTCCCCCAAGGGGGGTTTGCCATAATCGCCACACTTGGCAGGCGGGTTGGCGATCGCAGTATGGTGTCAAAATGCATGGAGAACGCTGCTGCCCATTCTCTAGTAAGTCCCTTAGTCGCTTTTTACGACACCCACGGAAAGAAATAGGATGGTGGTATTCTTTACGTCCGGCACCACACGGCCCATATTTATAGCACACATATTTTGGTCATTTACTCTATATCTACTTGTTTGGCATGTTATTCAATATTTTTATAATCGTAGATACAGTTTCGCTTGAAACTGTATTTAAGAGCGTTTACGACGTATGGCATTTCATACAAACTTTCAAGTCCTTGTTTATCGAAATGACTGAACCGATTTTAATGAAACTTCATACGCATAAGCACGATATAAAGGTCTAACAAGTTAGTTAATAACATTAATTTCGAAATGTCTTATTTAAAAACAGATAACTGGAAATCTGTTTCTATTGAAAATTTAAAATCAGTCTCATTTGGCTGTAATACTATTTTTAATTTTTTTTTTTTTTAGAATGGTTTTGCTCTTGACTTTAGTCTAGGGCAGAGGTGACAGAGACAAAGTCGACGATGGAGTGAGCTTACCCAGAAGATGCCTGTTTACTCTAACTTTGAAGAGATTAGGGTTGTGTGTGAAAATGTTCTCAACTAACTTTTTAGACCTTTATATCCTGCTTATGCGTATGAAGTTTCACTCGGTTCAGTCATTTCGAAAAACAAGGGTTTGAAAGTTTGTATGAAATGCCGTAAGTCGTAAACGCTCTTAAGTTTCGTTACACACTTTAATAGAAATGTTTTATATGAGGTATTTATTAAAATTCTTATACAGGGTTATTTTAAATTCGCTAGCTAAACTCCGCAGTAGCGATGGGAATCGATATCTAAATATCATAAAACAATATTTTTTTCATGGTGTTATCAACTGCACTTATTGTAGTCACTTGAAATATCAGTTTAAATTAACTGGTTTTATTTGTGTAAACTTCACAAACGCCATGGGTATTAAGGTGTATCTATTCATACACGAAATCTCTTAAGGGGTCATTGCACTCATCATCATGAACAACTTTTACTATGGCACCAAACCCCAAAATCACGAAAAAAAAATCAGCTGTTCCCTATATTTATATGTTTGCATAACTCGTCAAAATAAAACAATAAAAAAAATAAAAAATGTTTATTTCAATTAACATACTTGGTTTGCATTATATGATTTGGAGACTCCTTTTAAGCAAGTAAATGCTTGTGTTAGGAGACTCCACTCTTCCACTTATCTTTATCCAAAATATATATAATTGAGAAACATGTATTTAGAAAAGAACATGCAAGTAGATTTAAAGAATAAACAAAAGGAAAAAGAGGCGCGCTTGAGTGAAGTGTGGTGTAAGGTATGTGGGGGTGTGTGTGTGTGTGAGTGTATGGGGATGAGTGAGGGTGTACAGTAAAATGTAGGGAACAACTGATTTTTTTTTCGAGATTTCAGGTTTGGTACCGTAGTAAAAGTTGTTCATAATGATGAGTACATTGCTTAAGAGATTTCGTGTATGAATAGATACACCGCAGATAGAAAAACCCAATATCACTTTGCCCGACCCGGTAATCGAACCCAGGACCTCATGCTCAGCAGTAGTGTTTGCGACCACTAGACCAACGTGGCAGTTCGAGATTAATATTAATTACTATAATTAAACGTTATACTAATCCCTCAAAAAATCACACGCGAATGAAAAATCTCACAAACACGAAACTCGGTTACAATTCAAACAGAATCGCTATCAGGTGAAACAGCTAATCCGTCGGAACGTATAATCATATTAACTCATCCCATTGGCTGTTCAGATACGGTACTCATTTCCCGTCTACCACATAACGGATATTATTGAAATGCATACCGGAATATTTGCGCCACAATACCTGTAGTACTTTTAAGTTTAATGGCTCGTAAACTGTGACTTGAACAGATATTTTAAAATGTATATTGACGATAGACCAGCTGGTCTATTCTGCGAAAACTTATAGTTCGTTTTTTATTCCCAGATACTAATTTGACAGGTGCAAATGTCTAATTCCAAATTGAAAAAAAACGAACAATAATCATTTGAAATGTCAAATTGGTCTCTGGGATTAAAAAAAGAACGTTAGAGTTTGTCCGAAAGGGATATCGTCGCTCTGGCACACAGACAACGGAAGGAACACGGGTGGGTTTTAGTCAGTAAAAGTCTGACACGCCCGCCATAATTTACCACCCAAAAAAAAAAATTTTTGAAGTAAGTTTGAAACATAGACATCTAGAATTTGACTGAGCGTTAGACTCACAAAAGTGACCACTCTCTAGAAAGAGACAAAGCAACTGCGCGGCCAATACTTGTCCCTTTTCTGCAAGCCTGTAATAACACTGACGTATTGTTCCAATTGTAATGAAGTAATAGGAAAAACATTTAAAATTACAGTGACAAATAATAAAAAAAATGTTAGGTATTTCTATATTTTATTAATTATTATTTTTAGACTGTGAAAGTCAGTAAGGCTTTGGTTCCAGAATGAAAGAATGAATAATGAAAACATTTTTTTTATAATACTAATAATAGAAAATTTATTTTCGTCTTTGAAGACGAACTAACTTTTGACAGCTTTATTAGATTGATTTTTAATAAATATAATTATATTCAGTTTATAATATGTTCAGTCATTTCGAAAAACATTAAGGGCTTGAAAGTTTGTATGAAATGCCGTAAGTCGAGTAAACGCTCTTAACATTGTAGTTGAAAAACATGTTCTCTGCAAATATAAGTTAATCGCAAAAAAAATGTATTTGTGATAACACTACAAATTAACGATTTTCAGAATTTTTCTTTTACTTATGTTGTGAAACCTTGCTTCTTGCTAAATTTCACGATTCTAGGTCAACGGGACCTAGACAACAAAACCTATAGGGTACTTACCCTATAGATTTTGATTTATTTGCGAGTATCAGAATAATATATGTCGCATTAAATCGCCGCATTTTTTTATTGCGTTAACTTAGAAGCTTCATTTTTTTAGAGTTCCAAGGCTCTATAGACTTACGTATTCGATATTTATTTTAACTTGATACCACCACGCGTTCCTGAGAAAAAGGGTTTGACAGACAGACGAACAACGAAGTGATCCTATAAGGGTACCGTTTTTTCCTTTTGAAGTACGAAACCCTAAAAACAGCAAAAACAGATCAACGTCTACGTTTACTGTACGAACTGAATTCACCAAAACCTCAGAAACGAAATGATCCCTGAAAAATCCAACCTCGATTATTGTTATTTATATACCTTATAATAATATTTTACAAAGGCAGCGCCGAGGAGTGAATCCGATTTCATTTCCTGTGGGTTCCGTGACGTCCAAGCCGCGGCGCCCAATGGCGCTGGGGTGCGTCCAACGCATTATCGAATATCGACACAGATAAATATTTTGCGCCAGCCACTCCATAAATAACATATAATGGATTCTCATTCCGAAACGGCTTAGGGAGGAACTTGGAGGCGAAAAAGAGGATACGGTTGGAAATACACTATAGATAGACACGTCATTAATGCATGCGCCGAAATACTGAACTAGTGTTACAGGGATCTTTTGGCACCTGAATGACGTGGGGGGGGGGGGGGGTAACATTTGTAAAATTGTAGAATAGAATAGAATAATAGAATGGAACACTCTTTATTATGTACACCATAAAAGTAACAGATATAAATGTTTAAATTTAACATAGGGTGACACTAGGGTGATATTTTACAGACAACCTTTGGATGGATTAAAGGGAGAAGGAGAGGAAATACTGCAGGTAGTCAGAGGTGTACCATTTACATATACAAAATACATAGGTGCATACACAAAGCATACACTTATCTAATAAATATATTATATAATAATAAATAATATACAATAATACACATGAAACAATAGCAGGGAACTGTATTATGTAATGATGATGTTTAAGGAGAGAGGAAGTGTATTTTTACCTGAATTTTAAAAGTGGACAAAGGTACATGACATTGTATTAAAAAGACAGGATGGCAGCATTAGTTGCTGAGTTACATTCACAAAGATGGTTTTTCGGACTATGTTCGTCTCAGTAGCGGGTACAATAATAAGATTTTTTTTTAGTGTTATGGTATATTATAAACTATCAACTTATGTTAATTATACGTAAATTAAAATCACAAATATTTCTTCGACAGCTGTATATAATGACTAATAACACGGCTAATTGACGTAGTGTGACAATCGGCCTGTACATGGACATAAAACCGACAAATTTTAAAACTTACTCCGCCATAAATGTTAAATCAATTCTGCCCACACATCCTTTCATATTGAATAACATCTTGCTCATGTCAACTGTCCATTCCGAACTGACATTATCCGTGTCTAGAATCGTATAAAACTGATTTTCGCAGGTCCGACTTGGGTCTGTTTCTCGATTGTTATTCAAATGTGATATATTATTGATGTTTTGTATTATGGCAGTATTACATCCTGCAAAGTTAAAAATATTTAAATATATACTAAATATTTTTTTGCAGGCAAGCATATAGGAAACCTAAATAACATTAAACAAATAACAATTACAATTTAGCAATTAACTGTTAATTAAATTATGTAGTCGCTCACAATGGGCCTTATTAGAAGGCTAATAGTCTCCCAAAGGGCAACGGCGATGGCTATGCTTGGAGATTCCTTACGTAATCGAATCAGAAATGAAGAGATCCGCAGGAGAACCAACGTTACCGACATAGCCCGAAGAATTACCAAACTTAAGTGGCGATGGGCATTGACCGTGGCATGGCAGTGACATTTTATATACATATTGACATTGCAGAATATTGTATACAATTTTACATGAATGTTTACTTTGAAAAGTATTATATTTACTGCTTTAATTTATTGTGAATGTGAGCACTATGTGGGTCATTTTTATTTTTCTTTAAATGTTTTCCTTTCTTTTTGTTTTCTCAGTTAAGTTTTAATGATGGTCTGACATTTTGAGCGCTTTATGCGGCCTACCCAAATGTCCTTTTTTTGGTACTGTTCGTCGAGTCGTTGAGCTCCTTAAGTTTTGAGTTGAGCTGCACGATTACTGACAAATGCTTACACTGATTGGACAGGTCCGCTCAAATTTGCGTGGTTCTTTCCTCAAAAGACGATTTCAGACACGGATCTACATGGTCCTCACATGATCTGACCAAGATTATGTCTGGACTTTAAAAGAGACTTTGACCCCTGAGTTTGTTTCGCCATTTCTTCTTAGGGGTAGTCAGATAGGAAATGTCGGCTACATCTAGATTTTTTAATTTTTTTTTATATATGACGTGTAAAAGTGATTTTAATATCCTATTTACAGAATAAACGATTTCATTTCATTTCATTTCATTTCATTGCTCGCAGAACAGATGGCCTATGGAGCTGAAAGGTTCTGGAACAACGACCGCATAGGTACCGGAAAACGTAGCGTTGGAAGGGCTCCCACACGGTGGACCGATGACCTTGTGAAGGTCGCAGGAATCCGCTGGATGCGGGAAGCAAAGAACCGGTCGAAGTGGCGGTGCTTGGAGCAGGTCTATGTACAGCAGTGAGCAGGAATGACAAACAACAAAGAAAAAAGAAGTTTGAAATTTTATTTATCTATTGATTTATTGATGCTCAGAAACTATTGTATCGATAGTTACACGCCCACTGGGTAAGTTTTTAAATATGTGAAGTTTAACTTTTCTTGCTGCCTATATTATCTATAATTGAAAAACATGTCGCAACATTTGAATGCTGTAAATTTGTTAAAATGCACTCCGAATTATTTTAGCGTCTTGGAGACGCTGTTACGTTTAACACAAGATATCCTGATAGGCTACTTATTCCTCCACACAAGTTGCTTTCCAATGGTTATAAGGATATATATAATAAATTACCAAAACATATAGGGAATTACCAATCAAACGGTTTAAAACAGTGCTATTCAAATGGCTTACTTATAGAAAAATCATTATATTCTGTGAATGAGTATACTTAAACTTCAACTGACATTTAACTTGACAAATGTTTGACATTTGTATTGTTAATTATCTAGGATTTATGTTCGAATTTTATTATCATTGAATTAATTATATTTGTATCAATTATTATGTAATCAATTAATTTGCATGCTAGTTTTAGAAACTTAAAAACAACCCGACCATCTGGAATGTACTACGGTTCTTGAAAATAAATTTAATTTAATTTAATTTCATTTTATTTCATCTACCAAATAACTTAGAAGCATTATTTTACTCAACCAACTGTAAAAGCAAAATCCCCAAAAAACGTTAGCCACTAAAAACTACAATCCCTTAAAACCTATCAAGATGTCCCAGGAACGACGTAACGAAACGAAATAGTGTGAAAAAGTACAAAAAAAAAGTAAAAAATGAGCCCGGGCTAGAATCCCGAGTGAATCCGACGAGAAACGGAATGAAAATTGGATTTGCCTCTGATTGGATTTTTATTTACTTAAGACAAGAAAAATTCTCCTCGTCGCGAAGGCTCCGGCTACAGCGTTCTTATAAATGATTTAGAGATCTCGTCTCGACTGACTGATTAACTAGCGGGTTCTGTACGTTCCGCTGCTGGATCATTCGTTTGGGAGCGAGATTTGTGGACTTTTCGCCCCGCTGTGATACATGAGAATTAGTTTTCTGCTCTATTACGTTTTCGGAAGTTGTGTTCGTCTTCGTGTGTTTTACGAATCGGGCGTAATTGTTAAGTGATGTACAGGGCTATTTTTAAAACGTCAATAACCTCTTAAGGGGTCATTGTACTCATCATTATGAACACCTTTTACTATGGGACCAAACCTGAAATCGCGAAAAAAAATTTTTGATGAGTTATGAGAACATAAATATAGGGAACAGCTGCTTTTTTTCGCGATTTCAGGTTATTTCCCGTAGTAAAAGTTGTTCATAATAATGAGTACAATGACCCCTTAAGAGATTTCGTGTATGAATAGATACACCTTATAATGATGAATAGCTGAAAATTATATTGTCTTTAGAGTCTAAATATTAAATTGACTGCCCCGTTGGTCTCGTAGTCGCAAGCGTGACTGCTCAGCGTGGACTCCTGGGTTCGATTACCAGGTCAGGCAAAGTCCATTAGGAATTTATCAGTAACAGCCCGGAGTTTAAAAGTTGTCGGTGTGCGTCGGAAAGCACGTTAAGCCGTTGGTCTTGCGCCTAATCTCTCTCCGGTCCTGTCGAATTGCCATATCCCATTGGACTATGAGAATGAGGGGAGAGGAGTCTGCGCACACACTATAATATCTCCCGCGCCGATGGCTATAATATCTCCTCTCAGATGGCCATGGCGGAAATTCGGTCTAGAAGACTATTATCTTATTGCCGCTTACAACGAATTTGTTAAAGGCTAATCGACCACAATACCACGTTCCGTGTGGTGCCGGACGTAAAGAATAGCACCATCCTATTTCTTCCCGTGGGTGTCGTAAAAGGCGACTTACTAGAGAATGGGCAGCAGAGTTCTCTATGCATTTTAACACCATACTGCGATCGCCAACCCACCTGCCAAGCGTGGCGATTATGGCAAACTCCCCGTAAATTGGGGGAGGCCTATGTCCAGCGGTGGACGTCTTTGGCTGAAATGATGATGATGATGAGTCGACCACGAAATGCCAAAATTAAAGTGATGACAAGTGATTTGTTAATTTTGTTAGTTGTTGTGTAAAAAGACGCTTAACCAAGCCGAGAATTACTTATAGTCCCCGTCATCGTGATCAGTTTTTTGTACTGGACTATACCTGGGAACCATCTGGTTAGGGCAATATTGAAGGAGATTAAAAAAACATGAAAACAAGTTTTAAATGTTTATTTATTTTATTTTTAAATACGTTGCCCCACACTAGGAATGTCTCCTGTAACGTGGGTGCGTTTACAAACATTTAAACTCACATACACAAACAGCCAGACCCGGAACAACTACTTGTAGGTCATACAATAATATTTGTTCCGTGCGGGAAACGAAATGTTAAAAAAAAAATAATAACTTAACTTTAAATCTCCCAGAACTCCTGTACCACTGTGCATTTGAAGGTACATATGAACATTTTTATTATTATTATTCATAATTATTATAATCATGGACCCGTATACACATTGCAATGTTTTGCGTGCATTGTACCAAAAATAGAAATCGTTGCTAAGCAATATTTTTTGCTCCACGTTACTTAATTTGATGCACAGAATGCGTAAATCCCGGCTACATGATCGTGTCTTTTTACACCGTGTACAATTGTACATATCCAAAATCATCTAAACTTACAATTTCTGTTCAAATTCAAAGCATATACTCACACGTCAGTATGTAACACAAAGTCTCTAAGGGTGGAACTTGCTCACAAATTTCAATTGAACTCTGCCCGTGGAAGTGCATCGAAGTGTTGGCCCAAGGGAGGCCACGGGACTAGTAACTATGGCCGACAAATTTAATCATTCATTTTGTAACAAGTTTTAGAATTTCTACCGGGGAAGCAAAAGTAAGTGTGGCATGATGATGATAAAGAAGGAAAGAAAACTTTTGTATTGTGCACCAATAAGACGCAGATTGAAGCACGGTGAAGGAAAACATCGTGAGGAAACGAGCATGTCCAGCTGGAAGCAGAAATTCGATTAAACCAATTACAAGCACTTATGAATTGTCAAGGGGTCGGTCAGTTAGAAAGATGAAGCTAGTTACCCTTTCCAAAGCGTAGTAGGTTCATAAGGAGAAGAACGGGCAAAACACTGTTACAGAATATTGGTTACATCATTCATGTTGAAATGATACATTGTTCTCACGTCTCATGTGAGTATTTAGAAAGACTTGCACGTTGAAAGCGTCTGTCATAAAAGATATAGACTAAAAACAAATGAAAAATTAAAGTTATGAAGTTGAAATAAGAATAAGCCGTGGCAGCTAAGAAATGACCAGACCCTACTGACGGCGAGCACCATTAAGCTCAACCATTTTGAAAGGAACTTAGAAGAAAGAAAGAAGAAAAAAAGAAGAAAGAAAGAAGAAAGAAAGAAGAAAGAAAGAAGAAAAAAAGAAGAAAGAAAGAAGAAAGAAAGAAGAAAGAAAGAAAGAAGAAAGAAAGAAAAAATCATTATACAATACTTAGAGATTGAATTTATAAAATGCAAATATAGATTTTACAATCTTCAGCAGCTCCAACAATATTTTCGAATGCTACTAAATAGTTTATGCGTCCTTGTGGAGCAAGGCCAAGCATTTTTTCAGCCATGTAATCCCCCCCACTTATAAATATGCTTGGCTCCATAGTGTGCGTTTTATACTAGATATAAATTTCGTTTCATTCAGTTCTAGTATGTGGGGAGGTATTATTTTATGGTAACATTTTGAATAGTAACCCATGAAGGATGTCTTCTTTAGCAAGTCTGAATCCTGGTTGAATTAATTGGTTACTATTTCTAGTCCTATAATTGTGTCCTTTTACTGAAAAGATTTATATTTTTCCTTACGTACATGATGTTTTCATAGATATATTGACCAGGTACCGTCATGATGTTAATTTCTTTAAACAGTTCCCTTAGAGAATCGTGCCTGCGGAGGCCATATATTGATCTGATGGCTCTTTTCTGCAGAATAAAAATAGACGCAATATCTGCAGCCCGTCCCCGTAGTAAAATACCGTAAGACTACTATGAAAGTAACTGAAATAGACTAGCCTCGCGATATCTGATCTACATTAGTAAATTGACGGATTTTTCTAACAACTTATGCTGCTGAACTTAGCCGTCCTGCAACAGATATTTAATGAGGACCTCATTGCAGCCTTGGGTCGAGCGTGATTCTCAGGAAAACAATTTTACCGACGAGTTCAAGTTTCTCCCTGTTCAATACTATGTCACAATCACTACTTTTACGCTGATAGCACACCTCCGCCGCGAAACCATAGCAGCAGCGAAACCACAGTAGTTCAATTGTACTAGTCCGCGTCATGTTCCGCTACTCGCATCCGATTCGAGTCACAAAACTAACACTCTACTTAGTACAGCATAAACTATATCTTGTCCTTCTTTTCTTGTATCGGCACCATTAATGAGGACCTCATTGCAGCCTTGGGTCGAGCGTGATTCTCAGGAAAACAATTTTACCGACGAGTTCAAGTTTCTCCTGCTCAATACTATGTCACAATCACTGGTTTCGCGGCGGAGGTGTGCTATCAGCGTAAAAGTAGTGATTGTGACATAGTATTGAACAGGAAGAAACTTGAATTCGTTAACACTCTAATTAGTACAGCATAAACTATATCTTGTCCTTCTTTTCTTGTATCGGCACCAACTGGGTACCATGCAGTGAGCGGAATATTAGCTGTCACCAAGTTCATGGCGGGGCTAGCAGCCCAGGGTGTGCCGAAAATACATAAAGGGGGATGCCCTAAGGTATCCCGCGAAATTCGAATGTTCTTACGTTTTTTGCAATTAGCAGGTCGTGTCAGGTTGTATGTTAATTAAAATATTATTCGCGACCGTAACAAATATGGCTTTCATCATCATGATCATCGTTTCAGCCGAAAGACGTCCACTGCTGGACATAGGCCCTCCCCAAATGGGGGGTTTTCCATAATCACCACACTTGGCAGGCGGTTTGGCGATCGCAGTATGGTGTTAAAATGCATAGTGAACGCTGCTGCCCATTCTCTAAATAGTCCCTTAGTCGCCTTTTACGACACCCACGGGAAGAAATCGGTTAGTGCTATTCTTTACGTCCGGCACCACACGGACGAATATGGCTTTACAGGATTATAATCATTAGAATCAGCAATACAACTCCGTAACTTGGAATTGGCCTCGAATGTCATGATTTCATGAAATAGTCATTCAATAGGGTTTTAAGAATTTAGAGAGTTGTATTGATGATTTTTAGGGTTCCGTACCTGAAAAGGACAAAAGGAACCCTTATAGGATCACTAGTGTGTCTGTCTGTCTGTCCGTCTGTCACAGCTGATTTGCTCCGAATCTACTGGACCGATTAAGTTGAAATTTGGTACACATATGAACTTCTGTGGCCCGAACTCGGACGTGTTACGGAAATAAATTAATTTTTAATATTGTGGTCACTTTTGGGGGGCAAATTAGAAAATTAAAAAAAAAACGTTTTGCTGACTGTACCGTGTGACATATTTAATAAAAGGGCTTGTTTTAAGGATTTTATATATATATATTTTATAGTTTTAAAATACTTGTGAAATTATTGAAGAAAATAGATAAAAAATGACCATTACCCCCTTATTTCCGAAACTACTGAGCCTAAAATGTTGATAAAAATACACAAATTCATTCCAACTACGGAACCCTTCATTGTGCGTGGTCCGACACGCACTTGGCCGGTTTTTATGATTATAATTCTATTCATAAATATTTTTTACGGCCACGTATTATCTGATACTGACCTGCTAATTGCAATGGCTGCCAAGAACTTGTTGACAGCTAAATTATTACCAATGTATGGTTGAGCTCCTTAAGTCTTGAGTTGAGCTGCACGATTACTGACAAATGCTTGCACTGATTGGACAGGTCCACTCAAATTTGTGTGATTCTTTCCTCAAAAGACAATTTCAGACACGGATCTACATGGTCCTCACATGATCTGACCAAGATTATGACTGGACTTTAAAAGAGATTTTGACCCCTGAGTATGTTTCACCATTTCTTCTCAGGGGTAGTCACATAGAAAATGTCGGCTACATCTAGATTATTTTTTTATATGACGTTTAAAGTGATTCTAATATCTACCTGCATGCAAACACTACACAAACTTATTATTTTTTTCTTTTTATACTTTTTGCTATCTTAAATACCAAAGTAAAGTTTAAACCATTATAAATTGTTAAAATAATTATGTAAGTACAAAATACTAAAGAAATGTTAATGGCTTCTTTATATAATATGTGTAATACTTGAGGGGTTTGGCGCTGATAGCCGAAATACAGGCTCTGCCTAGTTCGGCTACAGATGAGCATACTACCTTTAATGACCTAAATTAGCCTGTTAAAATATTTTGTAATTTTTATCTAAACTTAGACATAAATTACAAAATATAATATCTTTGAATAAACATTATCTTATCTTATCTTATTTATCTATTTACAGAATAAACGATTTCAATTCATTTCATTTTATATCTAGTTGATGCCGGGTAAAAGAAAAGAAGGACAAGATACGATTAATTTTAAAGAAAAGCAGCAAAAAAAAAAGTAAACGAAAAAATTAAGAAAGAGGGATATTAAAAGTATCGCAACGTTGTTTGGATTTGAGACTTCATGTGCACAAAAAATAGTTTTTAAAAACTTATCATCTCCGTCAATGAGAACTATTTCAGTCGTAGACTTTCCGCAAATGTTTATCCATCACACCATTCGTTTCTATCAAAGACATTAAACTATTTACTTAACAATAAACGGGACGTAGCGAACAAAATCGTAATCCGATACATTTGTCCTAGTGGGCAAAAGTCGCTCAGCCTAGTGTGGCACGCCTGCATGTCAAGTAGCAATTCGCATTCGTGTCCACTAAAAGAAAATTATTTTCGAAGTATAATGTCTAAGTTGTACAATAGGGTATTAAAAGTGTAACGTGTCAAACTTAGCTTATATTGAATTTTGCTATATTACGCTATATGGCGTCATTGAGATATGGGATCACAATTTTTCCATGAAATTACTTCTGATGGCCTCTCTTTAGTATCTATCTTAAATCTCTTTGGTTTATAAGAATAATTTTATGTTGAATAATAAACTAATTTCATGGCTACTGTAAAAAAATATTTCCCGCGTAGCATGCGTAGTTATACAAACGTAATACCAACATAATTTGTAAATCAAACATATTCTTAAGGTAGTGGGTATTTATTTCGTTTGGATTACTGAATATCTATGTTCCCAAACACATATTTTGAAAAGACAATGATATAAAGACGAGATATGAGGAATTTAAAATTTCTATAGAAAACTAGCTAGCTTGTCTTCCTCACATTTCCTGAGCGACCAACTTTGACAGCCGTAGGTCAGACACGGCAGGATTGTTATTTCAAAAAGTTGTCTCTTTATACTAATGTGTATTGATTTATTTTTCATTATTTCCTTCAAAAGTAGGTTTAAGGGTCGGGTAAATGCTTTTGACCTGTGTCGTATATATACCTAGTCTTTTGTGCTAAACTTGCAACTTTTGCTCAAATATGCTTTCACAAGAAAAATAACAGAATTTGTTTCCTAAGAGAAGACAAAAGTTAAAGTCTTGATTGAAACAGTAACAGTGTGTTCTTCACTTTTCTATTCAATTTGCTTTTCTGAATTAATTCAGTTTCTCCCTTCGACCGTGCAGCATTAACCAAATGTATTCATGAGGCTCACGCCAACATTAAGTAAGGGAAAGGTTGTAAATTAAAAATATGAGGGAGGTTGGTGTGCTGGCGGTATTCTAGAAAGATGATCGTTATTTGATCAAAAGTATATTATTATCTCGGCTGTTGCTGAAAACCAGCGCTGGGGCTCTGTCTCGCATACGGTCGCAGCATTATGCTGAGCGTTGGCCGTTTTGCGTGAATGTGACGCATATTTCCCCCAACTTGTTCTTTCGTGTTTGTGTTTTTTTTTCTTAGCGTTATGTTTACCGCAAATAAACGTATTTTCTTTTATTTCTTGATTTAAAAGTAGGCTTAAGAGTCGGGTAAACGCCGTTGACCTGTGCCGTACAAATGCGCGTCGCGCTCACGCCACGCTCCCATTCGGTTTCAAAGGGAATATTAATTTTTAGTAACGACAATATGAATATTAGAAAAAAATCACATAATTATATAATTATAGATAATAAAATAGTCTGTTCATACAAAAAAAATTCATTGTCAGTTTGAAACTAATATATTTTTTTATGCTTTCGGTAGACATTACTTTTGGAATTTATTCATACAGTATTTAATTGCAATACTTAAATGTTCACATATAGAATTGACGTGTACGCGTGCATTTGAAGGCGAAATAACAAATTTCAAAATCACTAAAATCATTGCCTTATGGCGCCCTGTCACGGCCACGAGCGATGCGACTTGCGTGATGAGTGAAGCATCTAGCGAGCGCGTCACTTGTTTCCATCCGGTGACGCTCTACGCGTCTCGGCGACTAGTGGCGCATGCCAACGTTATTGCGAAGAAAACAAATGAAAGAACTAGTTGGAGCACTGACCTCTAATACTTGCATATTAGGGGTCAGTGAGTTGGAGCATTCAAACAACTTCTTTCATTGGTTTTCTTCGCAGTCACTACTCGTTTGAGCGTGTAGGTTGTGGCCAAGGGGTACAAAATAATAATATATGTTTAATTAACACTAAACCGCAGAGAATATTAATTTTATCTTTTAAACACCTATCATGAAAACCGACGGATACTTGTTTGGAAAGTGCAGTCTAACAGAAATCACCCAATCACTCATAAAGGCGAAAGTTTGTGAGTGTGTGTGTTTGTTACTTCTTCACGCTCAAACGGCTAGACCAATTTTGATAAAATTTTGTATGGAGGTAGCTGACACCCTGGATTAACATATAAGCTACTTTTTATCCCGATATTCTCATGGGATCGAGACTTACGCGGGTGAAACCGCGGGGCGTAGCTAGTAACTCTTAATTTAGGTCTGTGTGACGGCGTTGTTGAAGTTAAAGCTTTTTTTGGTATATGTATACGCATATACAGGGCCAAATTAAATTAGCTAGCGAAACTCCGCAGACGTGATGGGTATCGATATCTAAACATAATAAAACTAAAAATAAATTCTGAAATCTTTTTTGGGGTCATCAACAACCGGTAGTGGAGTCACTTGAAATATCAGGTTTTTTTCGTGTAAACTTTACAGACGTGATGGGTATCAAAGACAGATTTATTAACCAGCGGTCGTTGATCCCAAAAACAAAAATCACCAAATCTTATCTAATCTATCTATTTTTTCATGTTTATATATCGATATACCCATCACATCTGCGGAGTTTCGCTAGCTAATTTATTTTGACCTTAAACAACATTAATTTTAGAATATGCGAAACCTGATTAATGTTTGTTCAGAATAAGGAACTGAATCGATTTCAATAATTTTACACCATGTTATATTTTTGTTATCACCATTTAATTACTACAATACAATACAATCGCCGTACAGTTAGGTACCTACTGCCAAATTATTATGAGTGCAAGTTGACCCTGGAAACGGGGGCGCCGCCGCCGTCTGGATGTTTCTGTACGGACAACCCGGTAACATAACAACCTTTAACTTTGTGATTTTTCATGATACAGTTTTGAAATTTTGTACAAAGATTATTTACATAAAAATATTAGACACGTGTTTCGGGTTTCGCATATAATATACTAAAAATAATATTGTATACAGGTTGTAAGAGACAGCCCTCCGCAAATTAACAGGGTGCATTCAGCTCCTTATTTTGAATCATATTCCACTGAAAATTTTCTCAGGAAAATTGAAATTTTTTAATCGTAATTTCAGTTACTATTCCTTTATTTCAATGTAAAATTACATTCTCTGTACGCAGTACTCCATTAATGTAATAACACAGCTAAAATAAAATAAAACAGCAATGGATGTTGAAATTCTCTAACGAATGACGCCTGAAATCAGCGAGCGCGGCCGTCCACCCCGCCGCGACAAATCAGGTTCATTGGATTCCCAGAACGTTCCTGAAATAATTTCATGTACCGGTCATCTTAGTACGATATACTGATTTCACCACATCAGTCTGCGGAGGGTTGTCCCTTACCTTACACATAAATGTTATTCCAAAATTTTAAGTTTTTACTTTTCTTTTTTCATCTAAACTACCCAACGGACCCGTTCCGACGTTCCGTGTGGTGCCGGACGTAATGAATAACACCATCCAATTTCTTCCCCTGGGTGTCGTATAGGCGACTAAATAAGGACTTATATTCCATTTGAAATAAGATTACACATTTAAATAAACATTTTTTACAGTCCGTTCAACCAATTTTGACTTCTATTGCGTTGACGGCATGACAAATAGCAGCTGTAATAAACAGTTGGTATTGTAACCACTTTTTGCTTTTAATGCCATCCTTATGCCTACGGAATAAAAATAAACACCCAAACTCGAATCTGTAATGAACTTCATATCGAACCGTCTGCCTTAGAAATGAAAATATTATTTTCCCGCCCGCCATTGCATTAATGCGAAAACTGTGTATTGTGGTTTTCCATGATGGATCGCCGCAGCCTGTCAATTTATAATATGATGAAGAGATTCTGAATGATGCATCGATGATGGGAACTTATTTTGAATATCGTGTAATTGTGGGGGCGAATAATAACAGTGATTTATCGGAACTAGTATTTCTTGTTATTTTTAGGGTTCCTTACCTCAAAAGGAGAAAACGCAACCCTTATAGGATCACTCGTGTGTCTGTCTGTCTGTCCGTCTGTCACAGCCGACTTGCTCCGAATCTACAGGACCAATTAAGTTGAAATTTGGTACACATAATTATGAACTTCTGTGACCCAAACACGGCCGTGTAACGTAAATAAATTAATTTTTAAACACACTTTTGGGGATAAAAAAGAAAATAAAAAAATATTGTTTTGCAAACTGTACCGTGCGCATATCAAATGAAAGGACTTGTTGTAAGGAATTCAGATATATTTCTTTTATAATTTTAAAATTAAAATTAAAAAAAGAAAAAAAAAAAATTAAATTATTTACGAGAATAGAAGAAAATTGACCCCTTATCTCTGAAACTACTACTACTAGACTAAAATTTTGAAAAAAATACAGAAAATAGTTCCTCTACTTAAAGATTACAGGAACACCTATGAGAAGTCTATGATCTTAAAATAACATGGTAAATCTCTCAATATGGATGGAATGGATCCCCACCACGGAACCCTTCATTGTACGTGGTCTGATACGCACTTGGCCGGTTTTTGAAGATCGACTGGCAGTATTTTGTTCATTACCACCGTTCTGTCGTTTATATTCAAAATGTTGGCAACATTTTGTTTCATCCCGTACTTTTTTTCTTTCTTTCCTTAAAAAAAAAATACGTTTATTTGCAGTAAACATGACGAAAAGAAAGAACACAAAACTCCAAAAAGAACAAGTTACTGCTAAGCGATGGCTGTTTTGCGTCGGCCACGCAAAACGGCCATCGCTCAGCATAATGCTGCGACACTAAGTATAAGAGAGACAGATACAATGAGTTAAAAATAATAAATAAAATAAATACACAATACTTAATTCTAAATGTTTATATAACTACAAGCTTCCGCCCGCGGCTTCGCCTGCATGGTTTCAATAATAAAAAAATTAAAAAACACGACTGCGTAAAAAGTGAACTTTGAAAATGATTTGACTATAAACGTTCTAATGCAGTCGGATACATCTTCTTAAATTGAACAATAAACACCTATTTATTGAAAGTTAAATATATTATTTATTACGACTTGAGCGGCAGAGACGCTCTATACAAACTTAAACTTTTTCTAAAAACTAGATTTGAGACATTGACGGCCTTTTTTTTATTGTGACTTAAAATAATAATAATAGTAAACCAAAACACCAAAACGTGCTACAAAATCCGAAACATTCCAAAAATAAACAAAAAACATCACAAAAAAATAAAACAAAATTCAAAGCGATGATTAACCGCGCCTTCCCACTCTTTTATTCATTCTTTATTCCCTACAACGTTTACTCAATGTATTCATGGAGTACCGAACTGACGCCATGACGCTTGGTAAATTTTTTGCCGCCAATTTTGCACCAACATTTTCTCGCCGACTTTTTCCGCTCTTTTGACGGATTCCGCACGACTAATCTGTTGATATTGATACAGAGTCCTGTGGATGTTTAAAGAGGTTTTTTTGCTTCACCTTTTTGGCTATTTTTACTTATCTGTGAAGGGGAAGTAATGTATTGGCTGCTTATCTTTTAAAAAATTGGTGGCAGTGCGGTAGATTTAAAGGATTTGTTTATTACTTTTTAAAGTAAATAAAACATCTAAAATTGATATTGATATACCTATATGATTATAAAAAAAAAAATTGTTACATTTTTTTTTTTGCTATTCTTATCTTTGATATATGTACCTACACTTAACACTAGTGATAAGGTATTTTACTAACAAATTGGACCATATTGTTGTCCGAACTGAATAAAGAAATTAAATAAAAAAATTAAGGTACTACAAAGTGTCTTCCATTTATTCATATTTATTACCGAAGTTATAAAGGGTTTTAATTTTTCCTATAAAGGCTACTACATACCGGCGCGACTTGTCGCACGACGCGACGCGGCACAAAGGCCCCGCGTGTCGCGGGACGAGTGGTGCCTTTGTGTAATGACGCGTCGCGTGACGACGCGCTGGTATGTAGAAGCCTTAACTGGTGAAGGTCGCGGGAAGTCGATGGTTGCGAAAAGCACAGGATCGGTCGATGTAACAACGACCCTTGTGGGTAACCTATCTCCCTAGAAATGATGACGATGATCGGAATCAAGGACTTTTGTTGCTTATATCGCAAAGGTGGTATTTAATTCGCCTCATGTACAGTCAGGGAACCTGACCGTTTAACAAATGGACTGTCGCCTAAAATTGTCATTTTTTACACGTGAAATCTACATCTTTAGCTACACAATTGCAAGTGTTTTGTAAAACGCGAGGTGTTAAATAATTCGGCTAAGTAGACCTTCTTTTATTTCGTCGGTAGATTGCAATTTTACGCGGGCTGCGCACGGATATTAAAAATTAAAGTTAATAAGCAAAGCAGCGCTTTGTGCTGCAAAGTGATACAGTTTGCGTTTTTGTTTCTTGCTACCTCTTTATGATAACATTTCTGATGTTAGGGTACGTAGGTTTAGTGAGGGGCTGGTGGCTAAATAATCACAGACCGATGGTTACGCTTGCCGCGGTCGGTTCTTTGATGGGGATCGAGACCGGGCAGTGCCTCTGAAAGCACGTTGAGCCGTTGGTCCCGGCTGTCATTTGTAGATCTTTTGCAGTCATTACGGGTAGTCAGAAGCCCAAAAGTCTGCCAATCAAACCAAGAGGTATCGTGTTACCCAGTAACTGGGTTGTGGGGGTCAGATAGGCAATCGCTCCATGTAAAATACTTGTATTTCAGCTGCATAGTATTCCTTTTGCTAGTAAATTTTTATAAATTTTTGAAATACATTAATAACACAATAACAAAACAATACGCAAGCTAATTTTGTATAATTTAGAAGCATTTTTTCAATTTTGTAAATGTGAGTACCATGGAGCCGTTTATTGTGATAAGATGTATGTTGACTTAAAAAAGCGTGGCAGTTGAGAGTATGTCATGCTCACTTAAATGTCTCGCTGATGATGGCGCGTGTGTTGGATCATTCGGTTCTCTACAAAATGGTTGAGTTGGATGGTGCTGATCCACGCGTCATGTTCGTGAACGGGCACCGTCAGTTGAGACTGGTCTTCTCTTAACTGCCAGGGCTTATTCGTAATATTTTAATCTTATATTTTGTATTGTTTTTTAAATAAGTAATTAAATTTTTATATTGTTCTCACTTATATTAGCAACAAGAATAATGTACCCAGGATTTTGTAATATCTTGATATAAAAGAGTGTCCTTTGGAGTTTCTTGCCTGTTCTTCTCCATAGAGATCTACGTTTTGGAATGGGCAAATAGCTTTAACTTTCTGACTAACTGACCGACTCTTTGACAATTCAAAAGTGCCTGTAATAGGTTTAAATGAAATAAATGTTTTGAGTTTGAGGAAGGCTTTTAGTCTTACCGCACGGTAAGAGTAAAAGCCAACCTCAACATAGTTGGGAAGCGGCTATGCAGATTGATTGATGGTACCTACGTTATTTTAAAATAAAACAAAAACCGGTCAAGAGCGAGTCGGACTCGCGCACCGAGGGTTCCTTACGTATATATGATGTTGATGATTTCTGAAAAACTGTGCTATTTAGAGACATCGTTTTATTTTTCCTGTAATCTTTACATAAACTTCTATCACATAGAATAATTTCAGATTTTTATCTATGCAAACTTCGGAGATAAGGAGGGGGGGAACGGTATTTTTTTTTACATTTTTAATCAAAAGTCGGAACGAATGCTACCTAATAAAACCTTAAAAAATGTTTGAGAATCTGCAAACAGCGTTCTTTCATATGATACCCCACACGCCTTAGTAGCTCCACTTAAAATTGTTAAGACCCCCTTTCAGTCCCTTTTGCAAAAAAGGTATATTTTTTTTAATTTATTTCTTGTTTGCAAAATTTGGGCAAACGTAATCTAAAACTATTCTAAATTTCAAGTTATTGAATTGAAATTTCAATTTCAAGTTGCATTTGTAGTTCTTGAGATATCCAGGTGTGACAGACAGACATACAGACTTAGTCTCACCATAAGGGTTCCTTTTTACCATTTTGGTACGGAACCCTAAAAAGTGAAAATGTTAAGCAAGTCTCAAACAAACTTCTTACGCGTGTAGCAGGCGCATGTCACCTTTACAAAGTGTCATTTTCATTCAAATTGACAACAATAGTAGACGGAAAAACACTAAGGTGCAAGCAAAAATTAACGTTCAGGTGCTTTAATATTATTATCTCTTGACTGTTTAACATGCGGACGTTAGTAGGTATTATAGCACATCAAGTTTTAGAAAAAGTTTGTTTTTCGGCCCTTCGAACACACACGTTTTTCTTGCCGTGAAAAACTACGGTTTATTCGCCGTGTGTAGGCACCGTCATCAAAGTTGTATGGATCACTATTTAAGAGCTTGCATCCCGGGCGAGCTGGCAACGTCGCATTTCTAGAGGGATTTCGCGTTTCTTTCATTAAATTTAAATCAAATTACATTTTTTTTAGCCAAGTACTAGATAGTTGTATTTTTAAGTACAGCGAGTGTTTTTCGAGGATTGTGAACGAAAGTCTGTCATATAGTCAGAATATTCCACTTTTTGTACACACGGCTACACATCAAGCTATAGATTTCCAGTATAAGCTGATCTCGTATTGTATAAGTACGTGTGCGATTTGTTTACGGTTATTTTAGTATTTACTCATAACATTTGACTGTTTCCTATTCGCAGTATTACGATTATATTTTTTTTTTTTTGTTATCTTTTGAGTAAATGTTAAAAATAATGATAAAATACAACGATCTAGTACTATTTAATAAAAAAATCAAAAGAAAATAAAACTCTAGAAATGCGCCGTTGCCATCTCGCGCGAGATGACCGATCTCAAGCTTGTTGACAGACGCGTTTTTTATAAGGCGCGATTTAAAGCTCGGGCAGACTGGCATATTATCGCTGGAGCGACAGGCAGCGCGACACTTTCCACCGAGTTTTCATAGAAATTGTGCTACTAGTGTCACGTCGAACCTGTCTCTGGGAGCCTTTATTCGTCGTGTGTAGGCACAGTCATCAGTGTTGTATGGAAAACTATGGAAACTAACTTGTTGACAGACACGTTTTTACGTACCGTAAAGAAGCCGTGCCGTGTACCAAAGGCCTTAGACTGTCGTCTCGAAGGCGGAGATCATCGTAGAGTACGTGCGCCAAAAGACGAGGTACACGCCGAGGATGCAGTTACTGGAATCACACCGGAACGTCAACTCCAAGACGTTGGTCGTGCGTGTACCAAACTATTATCTGCCCCTCGTCATGGAAGAAGACTTTTGGTTGCAGGGAGTGGTGTTCCGTCGCTTCCGCGGACAAGGTCCACAGGACAGCACAAAGTCAAGCTAGTGCAAAGTGAAGTGCTATTAACATGGTCTTAAGCCTTTTTATTAACACATGTCTGGTTTATATTAAAATATATATCATTAGGATATGGTATTAGTAAGTAAGTAGTGCTAGCACTCAAACGTCACTCTCACAATCAAGATGACACTCAAATAGTCAAGACCTTTCCCGGCCCCTGTATTGAACTTTCTAACACACACACACCCCCACACACACACACAAACACACACACACACACAAACACACACACACACGCTACTCTTTCACCTTTCCAATTAATAATGCCAACATGTCTCTTAAAATTACGCATGTTGATATCTTCTTTGATTTTATATTGTTTTTTATTTTAAATTTTTATTTTATATATATTTTTTATTTATTGGTTTGTTACTATTATTTTATTTTTGATTTCTAAATGATTTGAATACATATTTTCATAATTAATTATTACTTGTTTATTGCTGTGCTGTGTCACGCTGAGCAGTCATTAAATCAATCTGTCTTTGCTATCTATATTGGGCCACCAAGATACAGGCTGTGCCTAGTTTGGGGCCCACGGCTATATCTACATAAGCACTCCTTCAATTAAAATTGTTCCTATTTATAAATATTTCCTAACTTGTGTGTGTCAATAAATTGATTTTATTTTTTTATTCTATGGGCCTGTGTCGTACGTCGTGTACGTCGTTTCCGGGTGATGACTACTGGAAATTGTAAATCAGTGCAAAGTCAAAGTCAAATTATTTATTTCAAATAGGCACATAAATGGCATTTTTGATCGTCAAAATTTTCAAATAAAATACTTAGAATTGATTCTAGTCGCCCCTTCCAAAAGGTAGCTTTGTATGGAGAAGAATAGTATAGGCAAGAAACTCCACCGTTAAGGCTTCTACATACTGGGGCGACTTGTCGCGCGACGCGACACGACACAAAGGCACCGCTCGTCCCGCGACACGCGGGGCCTTTGTGCCGTGTCGCGTCGCGCGACAAGTCGCGCTGGTATGTAGAAGCCTTTATTCTTTTAAAATGTTTTACAATATTTTGTATAGGTACATCAATTATATAATTAATCATATGTGAAGACGATGCGATGCACCTAGAATAAAATTACTATACCACAATAGGTAAAAAGAATTAATAATGAAGCAATGACAGATAAATTAATTATGTGATAGATACATGGTGCTCACATATTTATAAAAATTGTAAAATAAAAAAATAAAACGTTTTCCTAAAAAAAAAATTATATCAGTGTGTGTGAGTTTAAGGTAATCACAGAATGTAAAATAAAAATAATAAATTATACAGTTAAAATAGCAATCAGTTAGATTTTGTCTAGACTAGGCGCTGTGATGTGTGTGTCCCTAATAGCAGAGCATTATGCTAAGTGGAAGCTTTGTCGTCACAGTCACGGGTTCACGACGTGCAGCTGCCAACTATTTCTGTTCCGTGATGTGATTCTGTTGTTTTTTTTTATTCGTATTAACTTACTTAATTAAATCTTTTTGTATATTTTTTTTGATGATTTTTTATTTCCTGTGACAATAAATACATGTAGCGACATCAACATGCTACATGCGAACTACGCGTCACACTAACGTCACGCAAATCCTGCATCGCGCAAGCAGAGTTTACCACGCAACTAGCATATATACAACATCCCGACATCAACCGTCGGGCAGTTGCCCACCAGACACGACACCCGTCTGGTCGGAGGATCCTCCTTTTACTATAGAGTATGAGTGAACTTTACACCCTGTTCCTCATACCTCTAAATACACCTAATTTTCTTTCTTTCTTTTATTTACATCCTCGTAAGTACCTATAAATAATTTGATCTAAAAGATATTTAATAAAATATTCCTCAAAAAAGAACAGCTGAAAAACATTTCCTTTTCCCAAGACAAGTACAGTTGCGCGCTCAAGTGTCGAGTGGCTATATATTTTCATTTTCGAGAGGCGACACTCGCGCCGCCTGTAGGTGACTGCCGGAATTATTGCACTTCAACAAGAGTGGACCGATGTGTCTATATATCCTTTTTATTGCTGTTAGAAAAAAGGTATCGCGCAGAGCTTGCGAATGACGTAAAGTGTGACGATATTAAAGTTTTATGTGCAGTTTGGTTTGGAATTGTTAAATGTTTGTTTCTAGAATTGTAGGATTATGTGATTTTAAGAGAAACAAAATTAAATGGACTCGTTATGGGAATCGCCACTAGGTACACCTATGTTCCACAAGGAGTTGGGCAGAGTTGTATATTACACCCATATTTCCTCAATTATATTTAGATAGATACAGTCAGAGAAACATTATTAATAAGCAATTGTGATTTGATTATACGGATAATTTAAGTTGGTACTTAATTTACTAAACAATTCATTTCCTTGACTATAGTGTAATAATGGAGGGAGGATCTTTTGTCACTAATCGAGCACAGATCCAGATTCAGGTTGCTACTGAGAATTTTTTAATGGAAAACCATATAACTTTTGACTGACATGGGGCGAACCCAGGCCCTGCAGTCTCGACATAGAAAGCGAACGCTTTACAACCGAATTCGATCGCAAAGTCCTAGGGATCTCTAGACAGTCAAAATTGCTTGTCAAGCATTTTTGACCGTCTAGGGACTTTATTAGGACTTTGCGACCGAATTCGGTCGTAAAGTGATCGCTATGTATGTCGAGAGTGCAGGGCCAGGATCACACGCTCAGGAGTTGCGCTAATTACTTCTAATACCCTACAAAATAAATCAATTATTTACCCAGTGGTAAAGGCCTCACCGCATGTACGAAGTGGTGGATTCAAATTCGCGGCAAATACCAATGTGTCTTTTACAATTCATATGTACGTTCTGAGTTTATTTTGGACATTACTGACATAGATGAAGAAAAACATCGTGACAAAGCCTAGATTTATAGAAAAAAAACCGGCCAAGTGCGAGTCGGACTCGCGCACGAAGGGATCCGTACCATTATCTATAAAAACGGCAAGAAAATCACGTTTGTTGTATGGGAGCCCGCCTTTAAACATTTGTTTTATTCTAATTTAATTATTTATTTTTAAAGTGTATATATAACTAAAGATTCTGTGAATATTTCAAGCATCTACCTGTTGCCGTTATCAATATCGAGAAAAAACGAGCAAAAAAATCACTTTTGTTCTCACACACACACACAGTCCCCTTAAATATTTATTTTATTCTGTTTTTTAATATTTGTTGTTATAGCGGCAACAGAAATACATCATCTGTGAAAATTTCAACTGTCTAACTATCACGGTTCATGAGCTACAGCTTGGTGACAGACGGACAGACGGACAGACAGACAGACAGACAGACAGACCGACAGACAGACGGACAGACGGCGGAGCCTTAGTAATAGGGTACCCGTTTTACCCTTTGTGTACGGAACCCTAAAAACGACAGTCAAAGAGATAAGCCAAAGTAAAAAATGTGACTTTAAGTAGGGTAAGGATTCAAAGTCAATAAGGAAACTATGGAAGTTATAAAACGGCTGATACTTCGGATTAACGCTTCGGAGTAGACCTTATAGTTAATATAAGTCTTAAAACCCCAACCCGTCTTGAGCAAGCCTGGTGATCAATGCTTGTGCCTTCTCTGTATGAGAAGAGACTTTTGCCCAGCAGTGGGACAATAATAGGCTGGTATTTATTTCAAGCAAGTATTTATTCATTAATAAATTCACCAAATCTAACTTGTATAACGAAAAGCACAACCTCACGTCCTCGCTTACCATAGTCATGCTCTGCTCACAGCAAAAACCAATGTATATAAACGTAAATAAAGAATAATATTCCACAGTCACTCTCGAGGAAAACCCAGTGAGCCCTTTAACTGTGAGAAATATAAATAAATGACGACAAAAGTGTCTGGTCACTGTAGCTGAGACGAAGTACAGTCGTCGTCAATATCAATATTACGCCGACGCGACGCTGTATCGGACTGCCTTATTCCGTCCAATTGAATTAATAGTACAGACGATGAGAGAAGTGTTTTTTTTTATTGTTTTTATTCTTTTTGTAAGCTTTTCTGGCGTTTAGTGACTTTTGTTTTGAGGCTATTATACTGTTTGAATTTTTTATGTAAATGGTGAATTTTAAAATGCCGTTTCTTGACTTCCAAAGTTTCCTTTTTTGACTTTGAGTCACATTTTTGACTTTAACTTAGCTCTCGTTTTTTTTTCTTTCGCCGTAGTATTCCATAGTCAGCCATAGTCAGGAAACGGCCGAACATTCAGCCTATACTTCGGATTTATCTTCGGAGTAGACACCCTGGTTCGTAAGAAAAAAAAAATGATGTATAATAACAGGACAATTTATGGACGGTTTTAAATCTTAACTAGATGAATTTATAAGTTTGTGAACTTTTCACGTTGCTTTTGTGCAATCCACTATGTATTTTACTAACATACATAACATAACATCACGCCTTGTTTCCCCGAAGGGTTGGGCAGAAGTGTACCTATAGCACACCCATATTTCGCCAGTTATGTTCAAGTCCCATATAATTGGGGGCGAGCCTATTGCCATCAACCGGGCACAAATCCAGACTCCGAGCTGCTACTGAGAAATTCCAGATAGAAAAGCCCAATGTTCGTTGCCCGAACTGGGAATCAAACCCAGGACCTCACACTCAGCAATGGCGCTTGCGACCACTAGACCAACAAGGCAGTTACATGCTGCCCAAAATTGAAGTCACAACGCACTAGATATTAAGTACCTATTTGAAACTCGTTTAAATACTAAAAATATAGATAAGTACATAGAACACCAGAAAAACCCATAAAATAAATTGTCTAATTCCCATT
Organism: Tiliacea aurago; assembly: GCA_948098905.1. Lineage (NCBI taxonomy): Eukaryota > Metazoa > Arthropoda > Insecta > Lepidoptera > Noctuidae > Tiliacea > Tiliacea aurago. Next base: position 10,228,623 of record OX402589.1, on the reverse strand, counting down.
TTCCTAGTCTTGCTATTACAATAACAAAAACTAATAAATTATACGAGACACTTTTCTCGATAATTACACCGCTCTCTAGGGCGGTGACTGCTACAATAAAAAAAGTCATCTGTGATTTTTCATTTCGTTTCGTGGCCCGCCTATGTTAGGCGCACTTTTGTACGGTATACTCGGATCGCCATGATTTGATACTTTGGAATATTATTTTGTTCTTTTTAATTAAGGTCCTTACATAATCCCTGGTTCAGGCTATGGTTCGGAGCGAGAGTGCATGGGAGGCCGTCACCTCCTTCTGCGAAGCAGAATTGCTTGCGAAGGAGGAGGCGGAACGTGTGAGGGAGTGGCAAGGTTCGCGCCCTCGCGCCCCTAGTCGCCGCAGGAGACGCCCCGGGCGTCGGGGTCGCAAGCCGATTTCCGGCCACCGTAGGCGCGGGCCTGCGGACGGTGAGCGATGGGTAGCTCACCGTCCGATAAGGACCAGGCCCGGGTCGACGGCGCGTCGTATTCCAAGCGCGCCTCAAAGAGATGTCAGCACCAACTGACGGGGTCCGATAGGGCCAATGCCTGCCAGGGTTGCGAGTTTGTCCGAAAGGGATATCGTGCACGAGACTGAAATGTCAAAATGAAAGGCATTGCGATCGATTGCCATTTCATGTGTTTACACTAATACCCCGCTGTTTATCTATGGACAGCTTGCTTTTGTTTTAGGGATTATTTTTAACTTATCATTATTAAAAACTTCAATGAGACCACGTCTGAAATCCTGAATTTTGAATACTGACTTTAGACTCCTTACAGTTAATATTATAAACAAATTGGTCAAAGTCAAAGCAAAATCATTTATTTAAAGTAGGCCACACTTTTGAACGTCAAAATTTACAAGACAATAAAATTGGTTCTAGATGCCAAAAGGTAGTTTCGTATGGAGAAGAACGGGGAAGAGACTCCATCCATATTTACTCTTTTAAAATGTTTTATAATATTTTGTACGTGATGTAAGTAAAAGTAAAGCATGAAATACAATATTAATAAGGCAAGTGCTGGATCAAAACTAAACAATCAATGCAAACCTAACGCTATCAGCGTGGTCTTCCCGTAAATTATTCCTTCGGCCATTAAACAAATATATCGCTATACGGCCGGCCCACAGCAAACCGCTGAAAAATGCGGAATCGACACTCGGTTGGCGCAGTTAGTTAAGCGATTGACTGCTGCGCTGCGTGTCGCGGGTTCGATTCCCGCACGGAACAAATATTTGTATGACCTACAAGTAGTTGTTTCGGGTCTGGCTGTTTGTGTATGTGAATTTAAATGTTTGTAACGCACCCACAATACAGGAGTAATTCCTAGTGTGGGGCAACGTTTAAAGTGATTCCTTGCAGCTCACTCCCTCTCACAGAGAGGAGGCCTGTGTCCCAGCAGTGGGAACATTATAGGCTGATTATGCTAAGCAAGTTACTCCGACGTTTTTTTTTTTTTAATAGAATGATAAATATTATGGTTAAATCAAGTTACAGAGAAGTTTCCAGTTTTAAGGCTGTTTTTATACTGAAGATCACGTCTAAACGAGTAGTGTTAATGAATTGAAAAAAAAATATGTTAAATTAAAGCATTTTTCCAATAACTTAATCGTATGTGAGTATTTTAGATTATGTTTATATTACATAGTGAAATTAATTTGTAAAATTATGTCTAACGCGTATAAAAAACTGAGAATGGCGCAAAATCTACCCAGCGTACTTTTCTGAAATCTTCACCAATTTAAAGATAATTTAATTATTGATCTTTTAGTATACGCGTTTTATAAAAATACCTTTTGTTTTGTGTATAATAAATTCGAGTCCTATTACTGGCTGAACGTACGACGCGTTGCGTGAGCTCAGTACAGAACACGCAAGCTAACCACTCAAGGTCACTGGCATATATCTGAGTCTTAATAGAGTTTAAGGGACTGGTTTAACCAAAGTAATTATAGGAAAAAATCGGGGTGCATTGCAAAAAAAAAACATGATGCAAAATACATGATGATTTTTGACATACGTATGTATGTCAAAAATCCACACTACAAACCGATTTATCATAATAAGCTACTACTCACCGAATAAATTCAAAAATGGAACAGATTTAGTATCAAATTATCTAGTTACCAAGTTAACGGGAACTTAATTTGTAGGCTGTGAAACTGGCTCTAATTTTGGCACTTACTTACATACAATTTGCGAAAGTTAGTGCCGTTTCATCTTCAAGCCAAAGTTCCTTGACTTCAAGATGAAACGGGACTAACTTTAGTAAATAGTCTTTACCAAAAAAACAGGGAATAAATAAAAATAGTAGAAGCATAAAGATCTCCTGTCTTTAGAATATCCCGTTGCAAAAGGATGTGCTCAGGCAAAGGTATCAGTTACTTGTTAAGGAAACTAGAGGAACTTATTGCAAAGGAGGTGATATATTTTCCTTCAGAAAACTGTCATGGCTGTCATGTGATATCCTTTTTGATCACGTGTGTTTTTTTTAATAAAAATAGCACATACTGTACAGATTACAAAACCTCATTAACGTACATTTTAATGGGGAAATAATAATTGTCACGGTAGTTTTACAATTCATTTTATTGCCATCATTAAGTAAACGGAGTTTTTTATTCAACCTAGACGACGCGACGTAAACTTAGAGGGATCGAAATCCTTAGATTAGAACAATCACTCTAATGACTTTTGTGACTCTTTTCTCATTACAATCCCAAACTAATTCGAAATTGAATTATGTTTTAAAGAAAAGCAACTGCTATCGCTACAAAATTAATTTGGCGCATAACCAAAATCGGAACGACCGCCGCCATCTTGATTTTTGCATACATTTCAAGTGTCATTTCACAAAACAATTGCACAAATGTTTATTACCAACAGCGCCCCCTGTTACGTCATTCGAGCGACAAAAGATTCTTGTAGCAGTGTATGAGCATGTCTATAAACTCCAAAAACAAAGAAGAAATGGATCACAAAAAAGTAGGTACTAGATCAAAAGAAAATTCTACTTAGCGCATGAAGGCCGCCACATAGTCATACCCACATAATCCTCCACAAATTGTTGCCTGATCTAAATAAAGAAGCAACATCAACTTTTGTTGTTGTTTATTCACTTAAAAATCCATTACGCACAAAAAGACCAACTAATAAATATGAAGAACGAAGGCTTTCTTGATAAAAACCCCTTGGAAACCTTCTAACCAACCTCAAACTTTATTCTTTTCACGATATGGTTGAAATTACAATGCGTGGTTGTACCGAGACATTTTAGCGTGTTTTAAAGTGGGAGAGGAGCATGTCAGAATCAATTCTTGCAGCCATTTCTCAATAAAGTTCGCGAAGGAAGTGAACACATGCATTGAGGCTTTTAAACTTTGACGTATATTACACATGGCTGCGGCTAAGTTCTTAGAAATAAACAATATTCGGTCTATTCGGAGTGACGGGTTCACTTGCTGCTTACTTTATTACAGAGTATTTTGAATAAGGCACCTAACACTTTGGCATTAGTCACAATTAGGGCTAAAATAGACTAACAATGGAGAGAAGTCGTATTAAGTAATTATAAATATTCCCCATAAAGAGATATCTATCCATTGTATTTAAAATAGATTACTTAATGCTATTAGTATTGAGGATTAGGACAGATTAGCCCATTCAATTTTTCGTCAACTTCAGACTATATTTGGGTCTACTAAGTTCGGGCTTTTTTTAATTGAACTAAATGGGGAAAAATATGGCACTTAACACTTTGGCATTAGTCACAATTAGGGCTCAAATAGACTAGTAATGGAGAGAAGTCGTATTAGGTAATTATACATTTCCATCTATCCATTGTAGTTAGGTATAATAGCTTACTTAATGCCATTAGTATTGAGGGTTAGGGCAAAGTAGCCCATTCGTCAATTTAAGACTATATTTGGGTCTACTAAGATCGGGGGTTTTCTAATTGGACTAAAAGGGTTAGAACCATTAATTTCATTTCATTTATTCACCAAACAATTTACATTGTGTCGAATATATAACCTATACACATGCAATTTACATAAAAAATATTTATTTAAATAATACAATAACAAATACTAATGAATTAACATTCCAAATAAAATTCAAATCGTGCAAACAGTTTTAAATTCAATGTCAAACAGGTTTAAAATAAAATGTCAAACAGTTCTAAAATTAATGTCAAAAGATTCTAAAATTATATAAAGTCAAAAAAAATAAATATTATTATTTATTATTGTGTGACATTAGTTCCGAAATATTATATAGACATTTTTCTAATAAAAAGGCTTTTAACTTTGTTTTAAACAAGTGGGTGTTATAAACCAGGATCCTTAGCTCAGAAGGCAACTTATTAAATATCTCTACAGCTTGATACTTCCAGCAATGCTCTACTATATTAAATTTAGGTGCTATTAGTTGCTTAAAGAATTTTCTTCGCGTGCTCTCTCTAATCTCACGTTCTTCTTGCGATTCAAACTCATGTAGATACTTGGCAAAATGACTTATAATGACCAATATATTTAGGCTAGGTACTGTTAAAATTCCTATTTTTTTTAAATAATCTCTGCATGAGACACGTTGTGCAATTCTGACTATTGTCCTTATGGCTCGTTTCTGTAAGATGAACACTCTCTGCCAGTTATAACTGTAACTATTTCCCCAGAGCACGATGCTATACCTTATCCTAGACTCGACCAGCGCATAATATACAGCCTTTAACTGTTCTATGTACAATTCATCCCTAAGGCTCCTGAGTGCGTAACATGCTGACGATATGGATGATTCCATACCAGCAATCATCGATTTCCAATTTAAAAGCGAATCTATATTAATCCCTAAGAATTTAACCTTGTCCACTAATTCAATCTTGTCTCCATTTATTTGTATATCTAAGTTGTCATTATGACGAGTCATAGTCTTAAATAATATGAGGTTAGTTTTACCTGTATTTAGCAATAAGTTATTGGCTGTAAACCATTCGCAAATTTTTTCTATAATTATATTAGTTTTAAAAGTCAATTGTTCTATGTCTTTTGCCCCAATTATTATGTTTGTGTCATCTGCGAAAACAACTAGTTTCTCGTTCGGCTGAGTTTTATTCATAAAGTTGAGTAAGTCATTTGTAAAAATAATATATAGTATAGGTCCTAAAATTGAGCCTTGAGGCATACCACGCTTTACATATGTCATTTTTGACTTGTATATCACTTCGTGATTATTCTCGTCTATACTTTTAATTTCTACATACATTCGTCTATTTTGTAGGTACGATGTCATAAGTTGTAATGTCTTGCCTCTTATACCATAATGTTCGAGTTTAGTAAGTAGTAGTTAATAATCTATGGTGTCAAAAGCAGAACTGAGGTCAAAAAATAGTCCAGCTACTTTAATTTTTTCATTTAATTTACTATGTCATTTATTAAAGTGTTCATGGCATCCGCGGTACCAACGCCTTTCTGATATCCAAATTGTCTCAGAACCCTTTTAGTCCAATTAGAAAAAAAGCATGATCTTAGCAGATCCAAATATAGTCTGTCAGTAGAGCGACAGCTTTAGTTTCTACGGGATTATCACAAAACACGCTTTGATTAGTGTTAATCCTGTCCCTTAAAAGTACTAATGAATGAAATATATTATTTACGGTTAATTTTCAAATCACTTTATATATATATATGAAGCATTCCGTTTACACTGAGTATTCCACCGTGGGTTCCAATGTGGAATACTATAGATGATATTCTTATCTTTACTCTTCGAATTGGTGATGCCTCTTATTTAACCTCAACCAAAATTAAAGTAATATTTTACACACTTGCTTAAAGCAAAAATAAAGACAAATCAGCTTATTTGTCACAGACACACGTGCATAAAAAAGATAATTAACTCGAGTTATACATTAACTGACATTAGACTGGATGCGGAAGGCGGAGGACAGGGTGTTGTGGCGCAGCCTGGGAGAGGCCTATGTCCAGCAGTGGACTGCTATAGGCTGAGTTTATTATATACATTAACAGAAAAATACAACAAAATAGATCTACAATCAATCTTAAATACGATTCTTTCAAATAGTAGTGGGAAAGAAATTGCTTTTAGCGATAAGGTATAGGTACAATTCTAATGTATATTGTTTCCTTTCAATGCTCTACATAGAATATCTATCTATATATTATCAAAGTAAACACAGTCATTACGTCACTTCCGGGCAATAAATCAGCTGACTACGATATCCTGGGAGTCATCACAGATTTACCCAGCGTTGGGCGTTACAGCACCGCCCTGTAAGAAAATTACGACTGTATACTTGGATTTATAGTTTTGATACTATTTGTTTATTTTGTGGATGGAATGTGAATTAGAAAATAAGGGTTTATTGTTCTTGTATGTTTACAGGAGGCGAAAAATATTTTATTCTATTTTAGTCAGTATTTTTAATGAAAAAATCATACAAACATCAACCGTATAAATAGGTACTTAACATTGGCATAATCCTACTAATATTATAAAAGCGAAAGTTTGTAAGTATGGATGGATGGATGTTTGTTACTCTTTCACGTAAAAACGGCTGGACCAATTTTGATAAAATTTTGTATCGAGGTAGCTGACACCCTGGATTAACATTGCTACTTTTTATCCCTATATTTCCACGGGATCGAGACTTACGCGGGTGAAACCGCCGGGCGCAGCTAGTTACTTATATAAACGATATAATATACATCTCTATACTCGTACATACAATAGTTACAACAAATAAATATATTTTTTTTTGTCTGTCTGTCTGTTTGTTTGTTCCGGCTAATCTCCGAAACAGCCCGACTGAAATTGACGGGACTTTTACTGGCAGATAGCTGATGTTATAAGGAGTAACTTTAGCTACTTTTATTTTATAAAAAGCCACGCGGGCGAAGCCGCTGGCAGCAGCTAGTACTACAAAAAAAAAACAAACAGTTCCAAGGAATTATGGTGTTTCTGAAGTGAAAACATCTCTAAACGCGTTGAGAGATTTTTGGTAGAGGAAAATCTTATTGGTTCACGTCACCGATATACAACAGTACATATAACTGTAAATATGAGGACTAAAAGTATGTTATTTCATAGTTTTAAGCTTTCGTTTCTGTCAGTAGTCCCGGTGACTGCCTATGTTTTTAGGGTTCCGTACCAAAATGGTAAAAAGGAACCCTCATGGTGAGACTAAGTCTGTCTGTCTGTCTGTCTGTCACACCTGGATATCTCAAGAACTGCTAATGCTGCAGTTTGAAATTTACAATAGTTTTAGATGACGTTTGCCCAACTATTTTGCAAACAAGAAAGAAATTTAAAAATATATCTTTTTTGCAAAAGGGACTGAAAGGGGGTCTTAAAAATTTAAAGTGGGGCTACTAGGGCATGTGGGATATTATATAAAAGAACGCTGTTTGCACATTCTCAAACCTTTATTTTTAATTTTTTAGGCAGCATAGTTTCCGACTTTTGATGAAAAATTAAAAAAGAAATACCGTTCCCCCCCCTTATCTCCGAAGTTTGCATAGATAAAAATCTGAAATTATTCTATGTGATAGAAGTGTATGTAAAGATTACAGGAAAAATAAAACGATGTCTCTAAATAGCACAGTTTTTCAAAAAGCATCAACATCATTATATACGTACGGAACCCTCGGTGCGCGAGTCCGACTCGCTTTTTTTATTTTTAACCGACATCCAAAAAGGAGGAGGATGAAGTCACCACCAGTTCTCCTGGTTCTTACTAGAATTCCTCAACTATTAACGCCCCTGCATCGGGAAAAGCAATATTTTGTAAAAGGTGATGAGCAGTTGAAATTAGGCTTTTGTCACTTAGATAAATGCAAATTGACTCACTAAAAAGTAAAAATAAAAAAACTGTTTACAAAAAAATAAAACCGACTTCCAAAAAATACACTACATAGTGAAAAATAACCTTTATTTCGGAAGTCGGTGGCAAAAAATTAAAATAGATCCAAAGACACCGACTTCCGAAATGAAGGTTATTTTTCACTTTGTAGTGTTTTATTTTGGAAATCAGTTTTTTTTTTAGAAACCATTCTTTAGAATAACTAAAGAAACTCTAAAATACCAATCTCAAATATTACTGTGCATTATTTATTTTATTATTACATTTTTTCACACCACCTAAAATATAATAATCAAGCTAACATTACTTGGTTCCCAAAGGAGTTGCCAGCATAAAAAATGTTATGCAATTTTAACTCCCCGTAATGCCCTCTCAAGTACAACGAAATAACCCGAAAAATGGCAGTGTTGCCAGTGGATCGTTGGGGGGAGATAAAAAAATATGCGCCTCGAAATGACAAGTAGGATGCTATGTATTTGTAGATTAGATAAGGTCGGGATTGGGTGAAAATGGCGTGATAAGTTGGGATACCCTTCTGCCTTTTGTTATGGTTGTCAAATCTAGTTTTTAGGGTTGATAAGGGGACAAAGTTTGCATATTTTGGGTAGATGTTTTTTTATTTTAGATTTTATTTCCCAATTTGTTTTTTCTTTACTTATTTTACAAAGGAACTGCAGTTCTATCTCTAATCAACACAATATCACCTCTAATCCAACTACTTACGAGAGTTTGTTCCCGTTGAGTTACACCATTTTGTCTTACACTGTTACCCATTGGGAAAAAAATTGCCGATTAGTAACACTGTAACTCAAAGCCACATTTTTTTTCCCTTTGAGTGACAATAACACCTTCTTGGGTAAAAGCATTGTTGAAATACATCTTGACTTAATACAAGGTTATCTATGGAACTAGTTAGAGTAGATTAATTATTTAAAAAAAATGGTTAGGTTAGGTTAAAACTGTGACCTCCTACGCACGAGCCGAGCGAGCGTAGAGAGCGGAGCCGCGGCAGGGGCCGGCGAGTGCCAGAAACGACTAGATTATATTATTATTATTACGTGCTACTAGGTTGCAGTGTAAATTGATGAAAAAAAACGTGGCTTGGAGTTACAGTGTTACTAATCGGTATTTTTTTTCCTAATGGGTAACAGCGTAACACAAAATGGTGTAACTCAACGGGAACAAAGGCTTAGGAGTTGTAGGTCCTATGTTCGAAGCCTGACAGGCACTTTACTTTGTGTAAGTTCATCACCACTGCTCTAAAAACGGTGAAGAAAAACATCATGAGGAAACCGACATGTCTTAGAACCAAAAATTTGGAGACATGTGACATCTACCAACCCTCGCTGGGCCCGCGTAGGACATTTAGTCCATTCAATGCCTTTCAATACATTTCGTGTTCATTCATGAGTTTGGTTTTACTTCACTATTTTGTAGTTTTCTGTGATTTTAATAGTTTAAATCAATGCATATTCGACATGGAAAGTGTTAGAATTTAAAACCTTAATTAAGGATTATTTTCTTCTTCGTAATGACTTTCTTCTAAATGTTTACGACATAACCTCTCATCATCATTATCCCAGCCGAAAGACGTCCACTGCTGGACATTGTTGCAGAATTATATACAAGATAAGAATGCTTGGAAACATGCTGGTCCTGCTCCATAGGACAATCTAGAGTCTAGACAAAACCAAACAGCACCCTAATTGCGTAACACAGTTTGAATCGGAATCGGAATGATTTTGAAGTATATTGCTAATTAATTGCTTCAATGTTAGAAAAAAATGTCTGCTCAACAACGTAAATAACGCAATGAATTTTGATGAACTGTCAAATTGAAACCGATTCCTACTGATTGTGTGTTACGCAATTAGCCCTCAGGTTGCTATTTTAATTGTATAGGTAATTTATTATTTTTATGACATTTATTTTATATTCTGTGATTAACTCACACTGATATTTTTATTTTTTAGGAAATCGTGTATATTTTTTTACAATTTTTGTACATATGTGAGCACCATGTATCTATCACATAATTAATTTATCTGTCATTGCTTTATCTTAACTCTTTTTATTACCTATTGTGGTATAGTAATTTTATTCTAGGTGCATCGTCTTCACATATAATTAAATAATTAATGTACCTTTAAAAAATATTTTTAATTTTTAAAGAGTACCGGTGGAGTTTCTTGCCCATTCTTCTCCATACGAAACTAACTTTTGGAAGGGGCGACTAGAATCAATTAATTTTTTTTGTAATTATTGACGTACAAAAGTGCCTTATATGTGCCTATTTGAAATAAACAATTTGACTTTTGACATAGGCCTCCCCCAAAGGTTTGCCATAATCGCCACGCTTGGCAGGCGGATTGGCGATCGCAGTTAAAACGCATAGAAAATGCTGCTGCCCATTCTCTAGTAAGTCACTTTTTGCGACACCCACGGGAAGAAATAGGATGGTGCTATTCTTATCGTCCGGCACCACGCGGAAACATAACCTCTAACTCTGTTTAATTAGATTTTTTCCTCTACAAATACCCACAATCTTATAATTTTAAAGTCTTTCGGAAAATGTGGTGTCAATTTCGGAGCATTTAGGAACACAACATCAATTAATTATCGCAAAAATAATTTAAAACCACCTCCTTGTCTTATATTATTAGCTTGTTTTGGGAACTAGCTAGGACAGCGCCATTTTGACAGTTGCCTTCCCCATTATTGACCTCACATTTCGCTAGTTAGCCCCATGTAATAGGGAGCCAGTCAATTGCCATCACCCGGGCACAACTCCAGAATGGCTGATAGACTGATACTCAAAAACTCCTAAAGGAAAAACACAATAACCCATTGCCACACCTGGGGTTCAAACTTGAAACGTATGCTCGGCAGTCGCTGTTGCGACCAGTAGTACAGACGCCAGCAGATCAAGCTACCCGAAACTGTAAAATTTTCCCAATCAACGTTCAACCTTATGCTGTAGGGATAAAGTTGGAAATCTATTAAGAAAATTTGACAGATTGAAGTAGCTTGATGTGCTGGCGTCTGTACCTTCGAAGTTATCCATGCATCAGCATACAGCAGAATCAGAAAAGAGTACAGAGATATGCATGCATTTCGCTGTGTTGTGGGTCCCCCATAGCACAGCATCATGCTGAGTGCACGCCTTTTTGTCACAGTCATGACGTGCAGTTGCCGACTATTTGTTATTTTTGTGCTCGTGATTATAATGTAGATAGGTTTTTTTTTTATGTTTACTTGCTCGAGTTTATGTTTTCCTAAGCACGTGTTTCTGTGACGAATAAAATTATTTTTCTTTTGTTTTCTTTCTTTCTTTCTTTTTAGTATTCTGTATAATCAGAGAGAAGGCCTGTGTCTCAGCAGGGGAAACATCATTGAATGTTCCCACTGGTGGGACACAGGCTTCTCTCTGTGAGAGCGAGTGGACCATAATCCACATCACTGGCCCACTGCGGGTTGGCGGATGTCACATGTAGTCCAATTTTTGGTTCTAAGACATGCCGGTTTCCTCACGATGTTTTCCTTCACCGTTTTGAGAGCAGTGGTGATGTAATAATTTACACAAATTAAGCACATGCACATGTCTTGGTTGCGCCTATCTCGGTTCGTACCTACGACCGCCGACCTACAACTCGTATGTTTCCCTAGGACAACTTTCGACCTCAACACGGGCGAAGCTGCGTACAAAAGCTAGTAATAAATAACTATAAACCCACCGCGTGCCTAACAGCATAAAACTTTACACTATAGCAGCCATAGCAAGTCAAAGCCACACTTTCTGAGAAACAGCAAATCATTTCAACATTCCCGCCCTAACTCATAACGTTACTTTGAAATAGGTACAGGAAGTGACGTAAAGTCCAGTTACCGGAACTGCGCTCACCTTTTATTTTATGAAGTCAATAAACCGTCTGTGTCCATACCCCATGTGCAACGTGTAAGAACGAACTTTGAAAAATATGTTACTCTGTGACCAAATGGTTAATGATATAGTTTTATATATATTTTTGTGTTTTTTTTTTATTAGGCTATAGTGGCGTGTGCTAGCTAACATAAGTCAAATAGTTTAATTTAATGTTTTGTGTTGCGTAATGCAAATTATTTTACATTTTATTGTATAGATTCAAATTTTCTGAGATATCTGAACAGACAGCTGTGCTGCTGGGGAGTTTGTTGCGCCACTTCTTTTTCCCAGCTAAAGCAATAGGAAGTGGTGAAGGGTGGTTTTTGGGGGACTGTCTCATGTAAATTTTGACGTTCGAAAAGTGCTGATTCTCAGCCTAGTTTGAATAAATGACTTTTGATTTTGATTTTTTACCTATGTGGTATGGCTTAAGACCTTCTTTTTTTTTGCTAGGTACATTTACCTTTGTGGGTTGTTAAAGCTTGATGAAATAATAATATCCTATATCTATAAGGATAACCTTAAACTTAAATATAAATTACATTTCAAGTCTGCCTAACTCTTCTCCGAGTATGGGCGTAATATTATTATTTCATCAAGCTTTAACAACCCACAAAGGTCAATAAACCTAGCAAAAAAAAAGAAGGTCTTAAACCTTAAGACTTAAGGTCACGCCTGTAGTTCCCGAAGAGTTAGACGCAGATGTACCATCGCGTTAGTTCCCGGTCGACCACTTTTCGCCCTTATATCCATAGTAATAAGGGCGAAAAGTGGTCTACTAACGCGACGGTACCTATAGTACACCCACATTTCACCAGTTGTTTAAGTTCCAAAAAAAAAATTTGCTGCAAATCGTCTTATCTTCACGAAATAATCTTACCTATGTGCAGCAAATCGAATTTCGAGAACTAAGTACGTTGCTGTTTTAAATGATCATAATTTAGTATTATTTTATCATAATCGCCGCGTATTGAATTTTGATCAACGTACAACGAAAAACAGCGCAGAAATTTAAAAAAAAACCGGCCAAGTGCGTGTCGGGCCACGCACAATGAAAGGTTTCGTAGTTGGTGTGAATTTATCCCAAAAACAAACTTAACATTGCAGTTGAAAAACATGTTCTCCCATACGACCGATATATGCCACGGTCAAATTTCAACTTGATACTGACGCATTCCTGAGAAAAAGGGTCTTGACAGACTGTCAGACAGACGGACAAGGAAGTGATTCTTTATGGGTTCCTTTTTTTCTTTTGAAGGTACGGAACCCTAAAACCGTAAGAAATTGACGGATCCCCTTAAGTCCCACGTCCATGCTATCCAAACACTTATCTGTTACAAACAAACTAAAGCAAAACCCCAATAAAAGTTAATAAATTTTACTATAGTATCTATTTCCATTTTACCCAACTATGTAATTTCATAATCAAAAAAAAAAGTAACCTATAACGAAATACGTCGGTCTGAATATAAAAAAAAGGTGAACTGAAATCTAAAAATTAGCTCCAGAAGCCATTTTGCCACGCTTAGCGGGCAACAGTGTCGGCGCACGCACTTTGACACGAAATAAACTGGCAATCAGAGGAGTGCGGCGTCGGAGGGAATCCTCATAAATCCGGCGTCGACTTCACTCCGGCCTTATTCAATCTCCGGGGGAATGGGATACACGGATGTTGGATAACTGGATGGGATACGTTTTCTCTAAAAAAACATTTTTGTATTAAAGCTACGATTTTCTAGAAGAGCCGTGGCCGTCACATTGCCAGGTTTAAAGGGTTTTAACCATGGAGCCATTTTTGATTTTCGACCTATATTCGGAATAAAATCTGACAGCTTAATATCGAACAAAGTTTTCAGTTTTGTCTAAAGAACGGTATTTCAATCACAGTTCCGTTCTTATTACAAAAATGGTTTAAGCCGTGTCAAAATATAAATCTTGTTTTGTAATAAGACGGTATGCGTCTTACTTGTGATTGCGACGTAACTGTGATTGAAGTACCGTTCTTTATACAAAACTGAAAACTTAGTTCGGTACTAAGTGGTCAGTTTCGTGTTTAGGAACTTTACCATAGTCGGAATAAAGTTTGAAATTCAATAATGGCTCCATGTTTTAAACCTGGGTCTGAAGATAAACCTAGTTTTGTAATAAGGGGGATATAGTCTGCCATTTACCGGCGAATGACTTCTCTGAAACGTTATTTGTGCAAGAATGAAAGAAAAGAAAACGTTATTTGTGTGTTTTCCTAGAAAGAAGATGATGGCAGCGGTGTTTGTTTTTCGTCAAACCCCGCTGCCATCATTTTCATGAGTGCCGTAACTGTGGCCATTATTTAGCGGCTACCGTTCTTCTAGAAATCCGTAGGTTTACTGAATTGTTTGTCATTACCGTAATAATTTTCTAAGCTAATGGTGTGTTGTGTGAGTTTGGGATGACAGTTAACAATCAGTGCGCATATAGCACAAAATCGCATTACAATTAATTTTTCGCCTAATGTTGACCTGCTTTATGAGTGAAGACAGCTTTTCCCGGCCCAGCTACGCACGGGTAGCGCTAAGTATCTACCCTACCTACCCTACCTGCCTACCCTACCTACCTACGTACTCAACCAACCTACCCTACCTGCCTACCCCACCTACCTACCTACCCTCCCTACCTACCCTATCTACCTACCCTACCTACCTACCCTAGGTTGGGTAGGTAGGGTAGATACTTAGCGCTACCCGTGCGTACACGGGCCAGGGCAGTTTTTTTTATTTTTTATTAGGTAGGTAGGGTAGGTACCCTACCTACTTAATAATAAAAAAAAAAACTTCACATAAACCATCTACTAAATAGTCCGAACAAAGCCGAAACATTTGGTTTGGATAGGTGAGCCCGTTCTAGAGTTATAAAATTACAACGTAAAGTGGCATTGATTTTTATAGATATAGATAACCATCCTAATTGTTTTGTTCTGAAACATCAACTATTCTCAAATCACCTATGCAGCATCATTATACAGCCCTTATCCCAATTAATTTGGGGTCGGCGCAACATGTCCCTTTCTCCCATACTTCTATTAGTCGTCATCGCGGTATCCTCTCTTTCGCCAACCGGCCTTAATGAGGGCGATGAGGCCGATGTCAATTATGCGGGATTCGCCAATCGGTCTGATTCAGTCCGACTGATTCAGTTCGTTCGTGGCGCACACCCATTTTCGCGCCAAATAGGCTAGTTCAGAAGAGGTTACCCTCTCATCTGTCAATTGACCTACATTAGGCCGATGTCAATTATGCCGGATTCGCCATCCGATCTGGTTCAGACCGACTGATTCAGTTCGTATAGTGGCAAACCCCCATTTCGCGCCAAAAAGCCGACACGAGAGAGGGTATTCGCCCCCTTTCTAGCAATGTCATCTTCCACACAGTCCATCCATCGTTTCTTTGGTCTACCCCTACTCGTATAGCCATCCACATTCATACATAAAACTTTTCTCGCAACATTTCCTCATTCCTCCGCATCACATGCCAATACCATGACAACTGATTTCCGCACAAGTTTCCAGTCAATCAAAATCAAATGAAAAGTTTCAAACTAGGCTGAGAATCAGCACTTTTCGAACGTCAAAATTACATAAGACAGAAAGTCTTCACCGTCAGTCATCCGTGCCACATTCAAACTTCCTCGTATGTCATCATCATTTCAGCCGAAAGACGTCCACTGCTGGACATAGGCCTCCCCGAAAGGGAGGGGGGTTTGCTATAATCGCCACGCTTGGCAGGTGGGTTGGCGATCACAGTATGGTGTTAAAATGCATAGAGAACGCTGCTGCCCATTCTCTAGTAAGTCCCTTAGTCGCCTTTTACGACACCCACGGGAAGAAATAGGATGCTGCTATTCTTTACGTCCGGCACGAAACGGATCCTCGTATGTACTCATTTCATATTCTATCCATTCGTGACACACACACACACACATCCCTCTTAGTATTCTCATCAAGAATGATGCTCTACTAGAAATTGCATGGGCATGCTAAGACAACTTAGCATGCCTATGCAATTTCTAGTAGAGCAAAACAATGTTGTGAGTTTGCTTAGTATTTGTCGAGTTTTTTAACATGACTTTTCAATATGAGTCACACGGCCCAACTTTTTAAGCAGTGTAGTGAAAATTCTAAAATTTTGCCTGTACAGTTTACTGTATTACTGACTGTACTACTATGGAACGGAGACTGTGTGTGCGGTTTTTTAAATTATTATCTATGTGGACTACTTCAGAGATTATAATCATTATTAGTTTTAGTGTTACACCAACCCTTTCTATTGAGCTGCAGTTAATATACAATGCGCTACAAAATGGTTAATTAGGATTTAATGGCCAGTTTCAAAAAATCTGACATAAGCCTACATGGGCATATGAAATGTCAGAAGCTAGGTGCACGGTTCCAATTGGTCGTTTCCTATGGAGAAGAGCCGGCAAGAAACTCCACGGTACCTTACCTACTCTTTTAAAATTATTGGCTTTTACTAAGTTTTCAAATTACAGTGTTAATTAATAGGTATGGGAGGACAGTGTAGGCCCGTCAAAAGTACCAGGTACTTAACAAAATAGAACGTACTATAAAATACTTAATAAAGTTTCTTGTCCCATCTAGCACAATTAGTTCTATGTAGTATACTTTACGTAGAGAGGTCGTGTTTCGCGGGGCGCCGATATAAAAGTCCACTTTATAAAGGCTGACCGCAGACGATCGCTTCTGTACGTTTGTCTTGTACTTGTACAACCTCAGAAAACTTTTAATGTGTAGCTTTGAATTGGGATTTTGAGGAGGGTGACTTTTATTTTTTGATTTATATTTACTTACTTTTTTACATTTATTTTGTTTGTTAACATTCTTGTAACGGGATTTTGAACGCCTTCTACTTGTTTTACACCTGGTTGATGTGAAATACGACTCTGTAGGTTGTCGAAATTACATACACATACATAAACTCACGCTTTTTTCCCATAGGGGTGGGCAGAAGCTAAAGAATGCCGCCCGCTACGATCCTTACATACTCCTTTTGCCTCATTATTAACGTTCATCTATATCAGGGGGCTTAAAATGGACGCTTTTGCAGAATCATAATATGATCTCCGTACCATTCTTAACCCGCAATTCATCTGTTTGACAGTTTTGTATGGACTTTCATAAAATGGTCCACAAATTAAGAATTGCTAATGTCAAATAGCAACTGTCAAACAGATGAATTGCGGGATGTATGAATTGTACGCAGATCTTATTATGATTCTGCTAAAGCGTCTATTTTAGGCCCCCTGGTCATACACGCACGCCGGTTGCGAGTACTACGCACCTGACCTTTCTGAAGAACTTCACTATAATGCCCATTTCCTGCCGTTTCCACTCACATCTTCCTTGTAAATAACGATATACTTAGGTCATGAATTGACTATAGTTTGTAAATCTTCCAATTGAATTCATTCACGACTAGAAATATAAACAAACGGTTAGAAATAAAATAAATACTTACTTACATTACATTTTTACCCTTTCCCCTTTCGTATTGGGAGTTGCCGACACATTTTATGGTCTCTACGGCAAGCATAAAACGATGCTGAGTTTGTGCCTATTGTTTCTTGGGAATGATCTCGCGAAGTGCCGAACCAAGGCATAGGCAACAATTTTACAGTCAATCTCGACCACGATCTGAGATTTATAAATCGTGATTCATATTGATTATGAAGGCTATATATACATATAACTATACCGTCTTATTACAAAACAAGATTTATATTTTGACATGGCTTAAACCATGGAGCCAGTTTTTGTAATAAGAACGTAACAGTGATTGAAATACCGTTCTTTATACAAAACTGAAAACTTAGTTCGGTACTAAGTTGTCAGTTTTATGTTTAGGAAGTTTACCATAGTAGGAATAAAGTTCGAAATTCAATAATGGCTCCATGTTTTAAACCTGGGTCTGAAGATAAACCTTGTTTTGTAATAAGGGGGATAGAGATTTACGTTGTAAATATGTACACTGTTATAAGTCTTTTGGCGCTCGGATGACGTTAACACGGGGGGCTGTAAGTAAAAAACCGGCCAAGTGCGTGTCGGACCACGCACAATGAAGGGTTCCGTAGTTGGGATGAATATATCCCAAGAACAAACTTAACATTGTAGTTGAAAAACATGATCCCCATACGTTCCAACTGCAAATGTAAGTTTTTAGGCACAATATTGAGTGTTTTACCATGTTATTTTAAGATCACAGACTTCTTATAGGTTTTCCTGTAATCTATAAGTAAAGAACTATTTTCTGTATTTTTATCAAAATTTTAGGCTCAGTAGTTTCGGAGATAAGGGGGGGAGAAATGGTCATTTTTCATCTATGTTCTCAAATAATTTCAAAAGTATATGTATTTTAAAATTATAAAAAAAAGATATATAATATCCTTAAAACATATAAGGATAACATATTTTCATTTGATATGTCACACGGTACAGTCAGCAAAACTTTTTTTTTTGTTTTTCTAATTTGCCCCCCAAAAGTGACCTCCATAATATGGAAAAAAAACACGGACGTGTTATTCAAAATTTATTTATTTTCGTAAGACGTCCGTGTTTGGGTCACAAAAGTTCTTATGTGTATTGTGTACCAAATTTCAACTTAATCGGTCCAGTAGATTCGGAGCAAATCAGCTGTGACAGACAGACAGACACACGAGTGATCCTGTGACCATACAGATTTCCCACGAAGACATTATACGAGTTGTGCCGGGTTTTTACAGTAAGACAACTTTTTATTTTCCAGATAATTACTAAAAGACACGTATCTACCCCATATGATCCAGGTAAACTTCAAAATAGGCGAACAACTCCAAACGTAATTGAATATGTGAAATGTCGCACGGCTTTTGCAAGACGGCAAAGCGCTTTTCTTTCTGTATATTTATACAACAAAATTAATAGAATCATACATTTTTATCCGCTAACACTACACGAATGTAAACTTAAAGTAAAGAACTGTCTTTTTACTCTTGATTATGAGGACATAGAGAAATTAATAAATAATTTATATAATTCTACAAAGGAACACATACATAGAATATACCTTACTTTCATACACCTACTCATACACAAACACGAACACACCCACATGCACACGTACACACCTCCATACACACACAGCACGATATGATAATTAAAATAAATTATATTTTTGATGTTTTTTCTCATAAACTTTTTTTCATACTTTTAATTTCTGTTAATGTATTTTGTTTTTACTTCTTTTAAAATTGTATTTTGTAGCACACATAATTGTCGATTCCTATGTAAGTTGACATCATTATCTAAGCCAAATAATATGGGAGAGGGCGCTGACTCCTGACATACAGGTACGTCAATAAAGAATTATTTGATTTTTTTATAAGGGTTCCTGTTTTCCTTTTGAGGTACGGAAACCTAAAAATTGTGCAATATTGTTTTGAAAAAACAAAATGGCGGCGTTCTAATTTTGACCGTGGGACAAAACATCATTGAACAGCTTTAATGAATGCCTGCCATACTTATGGCGTACTCGTACTGTGGGCAGTAACTGAAGTCAACCCTGCTACCATCTTGCTGACTACCAAGTATTATTGGTGCTGATATACCAGGGAAGAATCTGGGGCCTATTTAATAAATCCGACAGTTGACAGGCGAAAATCCGTTTTTTTTACATGTTTCTTTCATAGTTTTCTGCAAGACGAAAACGTCAGGGTAGCCCGCGAAATTCAAATGTTCTTAAGATTTTTGCAATTTGCAGGACAGTGTCAGGCTATATTATTATGTTGACCCAAATATAATTTTAAAAAAAATGAAATGAATGAATAAATGAAATAAATAAATGATTGGCAACCGTAACAAATATTTATTTAAAGAATTATAATCATAAAAATCATCAATACAACTACCCATTATCAATACCCTATTGAATGACTATTGCATGAAATCGGAAACGAATTATTATAATTCTGTAACACATATTTGTTATGGTCGCGAAATAATTAAGGCCGCGGTTATTTTAATCAACATACAACCATAGAATAAGTAATAGTACCTACTACGATACAACCTGACACTGACATATTGCAAAAAACGTAAGAAAATTTGATTTTTGCGGGCTACCATAAAGCGCATCCCACTTAAACAGTACAGCGGGCCGAGCATGGGCGTGTCAAGACGTTTGTGACCAGACATGATATTTCATGTCAATTTGAACTATTTTATGACAACACAGTTTTATCGCTCAAACTGTGATAAAATGTCTGACTCGCTCGCCCCGGAGCACCTGTTAGCAAATACCTACGTCGCATTGTCAGTTATATTAAATAAGGCCCTGGGTGATTAGAAACGTTAAGCTGGCAACCGTCTCATCCTAAATGATCACCATACTTTACTGAAAGACCCATAAACAATCATAAAGAGCTACATAATCTTCCTCACCACATTTTAACACTATCCCGTTGGTAACTTTTCGCCCATATCTTAGAATAACCGTAAAACATTCGACAAACGACTAAGTCGTTTAACTTTAACTCATTTTCAGCTTAGCTACCGTAAAAGATCTGGTTTAACGCCATCTAAGGCGACGGGAGATTTACGCGGTGTTGCCAATCTCCGCCGCTAGATGTCGGTGTGAGACATGCTCGTAAACGGTTTTATAGTCACTCGTGCAACGACTATCAAGCGGTGCGCACGTCTATCGGATATTGATTTGGCGATGTTATCATGTAGAAGACAAGTAAATCATATCTCGATACAAACGATGATTTTACCTGTATTTGATATCCCAAGCCAGGTGGTGTTTTTGGATTAAACCTATTTTACTTATCACCATCATCATTTAGCCGAAAAATGTCGCTGAATATTATATGTAAGTATAACTAGCTTTTGCCCGCGGCTTCGCTCGCGTTAATTTAGAATTTGACAATCAATTCTTGTTGTACACTGCTTGTTGTTTGGCGTTTGGTGACAAAAAAGTAATAACACACTACAACTTCTATAATAAAATAATTTAATCATGATTCGAAAGACACGTGGCGCCATCTATTATCATAAGAACGTTGTTGTTGTTTTCCTCGGGAACAGTACTTTTTTTCGGGATGAAAGGTGTGTCTGGTCCGAAGTCCGTTTCTGTACACTTGACAACGTTTATGCAAAATTTCAGGATAATCGGTTTAGTGGTTTAGGCGTGAAAAGGTAACAAACAAACTTATTTTCACATTTATAATATTAGTTAGGATTAGGATGCTTTGAAAGTCAAGAAATAAAACCCCATCTTCCAACACCATCAAACTTATCTTTCATCTTCTTCTTGTTCTTGTGCTGAGCGGTGGCCGTTTTGCGTGGATATGACGCATATGTTCCCACAACTCGTTCTTTTTGTATTTGTGTTCTTTCTTTGCGTCATGTTTACCGCAAATAAACGTATTTTCTTTCATACTTTGCTTTTTAACAATATATCGCACGCGGAGAACAAAAGTGACCTATCTCAATTTTTTTGTAAAATGAGATAAATAGAAAATGACTCAAATAATATTACACTCTTTATCTCTATATCTTACTCTCTATCTTTATATTTATTTGAGTCATTTTCATTATAAAGCCAAATAATATTAAATAAATACAAAAGAAATTCGTAACTTTCGTTTTCATATTAAAAAGTTATTGTAGAATAAATAGAAAATGTTCAATCTGTTGAACACATTCTCTTCTGTTCCGGAAAATTGTAATTTTTGACTTGAGTCAGTTTCGGTCTCTGCGTGCGATATGGGTAAGTTGTGTTCCATTAAAATTATTATTCATTTGTAAAGCCTTCTCCGATACGATTCTTTTATCCCTGTTGTTTAATTTCTGTTCAAACGATAAATTTTCGACTTTTTACAAATTTTCCCATTCATACTAGTACCATTATTACGCTGTCGCAGTCAACTAATAACCAATTGTATAAGTTTTAAGCAATTCGTTTCATACGAACTGTTGCTTCGACTGTTCACACTCTCGGTTCAGATTTTGATCAGATCAGACGAATCTGAAGGTAGAACTGGCCATGTATATCACACAAAAAAGGAGAACGGAGAAGTATTTTATCCTTCCAACGTTAACATCACATAAGGCTACATGGTGTGATCCACAAAGGCACAACAATTACGCCAACAAGCGTAGCTAATAAAGTTGGTTGGTGCATCCGCCGTGCGCCCCTTTACGAGCAAACCCCGGAGGAAATTGAATGTTGAATGCGGATAGAATGTATACCAAGCCGATAGATTTGAGTTGCAGTTTGTTAAGTTACTTTGTTATACATGTGTATGATGCATTAAAGCCAAGGGAGGTTAACATACATTTTTTAACAGGGTCACCGGGGTCATAACATGTGACTATTCCTAAATACTGTCCTTTCTTAAAGTATTGTCCTTTCTTAAACGCGTGGACTGACTGGACAAGTCCACTCAATATGTGTGGTTCTTTTCTCAAAAGACAATTTAATATACCAATCTGCATGGTCTTCACATGATCTGACCAAAATTATGTATGGGCTTTAAAAGAGACTATGAAATATGAGTTTATTTCGGCCTTTATTCTCAGAGTAGTCAGATAGGAAACGCCGACCTCATTTAGTTTTTGTTTTAAATGTGATTGTCGTGTAAAGTGTTTGTACACAAGGCTACATATTTACTATTTATTTATACATTTCCAGTATAGGCTGATCTCGCATTGTAAAGGATTTTCGTACAATCAGAGGTCAGCAGGAGCAGCAGCAGAGGTAAAACCTACTTCCAGAAATAAAATAATTTATCACTTATGTTAATCTTTGTTGATGTAGAGAACACAATTAAACTGCGAAGACTAAAACGAACAAAATCCTTTGAGGTAGTTTAAAGAGTAGAGATAATAGTGATAATGAGTTAATGACACACTTAAAACACATGAACAAAGTGTTTTTATTATTTTATCAGACTAAGAAACTGAAAGGGACTTGTTTATAGTGCAATAAACACCATTCTAAGTTTTAAAATAAAATTCACGTAAAAAATTAAGGTAGATTTTTTAATCTACCTTAATTTTTTTCGTGAATTTTCATGTCATGCTATTTTAGCATATTAGTGATAAAGAGTAGATTGTAATTAATTATTAAGAACCTGGTTCATTTAAAAAATAAACTTAAGTTGACAAAAATGTTGTTTTTCCGAAGAGAGAGGTCGGTTTTTCAGCAAAACGTATAGTATCATGCAGAGTGTCGAGCGATTTTGTACCATGTGCAGTGCAACTGCTAACTGTCACCTTGGCTTGCCCTGCAAATAATTATAGTTAAGCCCGTGTCTCTTAGGTAATGTAAGACAGTCATCCTACTAATATTATAAACGCGAAAGTTTGTAAGAATGGATGTATGGATGGATGTTTGTTACTCTTTCACGTAAAAACGGCTGAACCAATTTCGATAAAATTTTGTATCGAGGTAGCTGACACCCTGGATTAACATATAGGCTACTTTTCATCCTTATATTCCCAAGGAATCGAGACTTACGCGGGTGAAACCGCGGGGCGCAGCTAGTTTTCAATAAGTACAATAAAACTTTCACTTGTAAATAGAATAGATGGTATCACGGCAAAACTTCATGAACGATATTTTTGATGTCATCTGTTCTCTCACTTTCTTTGGGATTGATTTCGTGAAAAGGGATGGAAATGTGTAACTGGAAATGACAGCTTGAGCATGGAATAAGTAAGTTCTTTATAATAGCATGGAATTAGTGTACTCATGGAATTAATAAGTGCTATATATTGTTTGAAACACACACACATAGTACCAGGGCATCATTGAATGTAATGTAGATAGGTGATAGAAGTGACAGTTTGAGCATGGAATAAGTAGGTACTTTTTAATAGCATGGAATTAGTAAGTACTTTATAATAGCTTGGAATTGGTGTACTCATGGAATTAGTAGGTACTGTATAGATTTTTTGTTCCGTTTGGTGCCGGACGTAAAGAATAGCACCATCCCATTTCTTCCCGTGGGTGTCGTAAAAGGCGACTAAGGGACTTACTAGAAAATGGGCGGCAGCGTTGTCTATGCATTTTTAAACCCATACACCGATCGCCACCCCGCCTACCAAGCGTGGCGATTATGGCAAATCACCCCCCCTTTTTTGGGGGAGGCCTATGTCCAACAGTGGTCGTCTTTCGGCTGATATGATGATGATGAATGATGTATAGATTTTATTGTGTGGTCGAATTTCGACCAGTAGGCGACCACTAGTAAATAATAATTATTCGAATAAATATTTCAGTATTAAGCTTTAATAAATGATGAGGTTAATTTTTGTCGCTGCTCAGTTGTTTATTTCCAAGGTGAGATGTCAGATGTTAAATGATAAATGATTTTTATTTCTGTAAGTAGGTTTGTACGAACACTTTTACACGTCAATCATATTTTTAAAACTAGATGAGGTCAGCGTTTCCTATTAGACCTCAGTTCCCGTTAGACCTCGTTGTTAGACCTCGTATGCGACAACTTAAGCTCGCTCGTTTTTTATTACCTTTATATCTATAAATCCGAATTCTGTCCAACTCCAATTGTCATATTTGAGTCGCCCATAAAAAATATAAAGGCAAACTGTATACGGGTCTCTTTTATGTGACATTATAAGGCACAGGCTTGGCCGTCCGACTTTACGATGGGTGATACGACGCGTTTTATTTCAGTTTTATTGACAGACTACGGATCACTATGGCCAGAAACGTGGGCCAGTAGAACTTCTATGACGATCACGAGATTAGAGCGAACAGAAGTAGAATTTTGGTGTTACTTTTGGTGAAATAATAAAACTATTCTTGAAGAGAGGTTTACTTCTCAGAATCAGAATTTATTTATTTGTAAGAATGTAGTTTTACATAGTATGGTGTTACTTAATATTTTTTATACATTCTACCACAACAGGTGTACAAATATTCAAATGTAATTCTTATCTAAGAACAATTAATTTTAAGATTTGTGATTTACAATAAGTCCAATAAGAATTAATAATATAATAATTAGGTAATCGTTAATTTAAAATTAAGTACAAATTTTGTCTTGGATTTTTACAATATTCCATATATCATAATTTGAAAAGTTTTTTGAAAATTTGAAAAAAAGCAGAAAATTATTTTGTTTTTTTTGGACCAGTAGTGTGAGGACATAGCTCAAGTGTGATTTATTCTCATAATCATGCAAGACATCAATGTGGAAAGCGTGGGTAACCGGATAATCGTACACTTCAATACAGAACGGATTCGGATACAGGAAAAGTCTGTTTATCATGATTACTTATTGGTAGACAATAGTCCCGCGTAGGGTTGCCAGGTCCTTAAACCGAAAAGCCGGACAGACTAGCCAGCTTAGCCGCACATTTGGGTAAAAAAGCCGGACACCCTTAATTTTTTAGTCTTAGTATAACACGATTTTTTTTTGTCACTCTCTTATCATTTACCATAAAATCTTAAATTCTAATGAAACAACAATAAAATTGAATGAATCAGTGTTCTTTATTATTAAAACGGAAACCAACGCATAAAAAAATAATCATAAGTACTGAAAAAGCCTAACAAAACCCGGACAGGCCGGACACCCTCTAATTTGGTCGCACACGCAACCAAAAAGCCTGACTGTGTCCGGCTTTATCCGGACGCCTGGGAACGCTAGTCCCGCGTGACGGCAGCGGTCGGTGACTCCCAAAATAAAGATCACATCTATTTTGAAATTATTTTATCGTGTTTAGTTATCAATACCCATCACGTCGCAGAGTTTCGCTCGATAATTTATTCAATTTTACCCTGTATATAAGTATGTATGTTTGTTTCTTTGTGGTGCTCTAGAGACCAAACGCGTGGGCTAACTTTGATGATTCTTACGCCAATCGATAATCTTAAGGCGCAACTAGTCGATACTTTTTCCATACAAATTTCGGGGGGGTTTTACTCCACTGTTCCACATTGTACATCTAAAGTAAAACATGATATCGTTTTGTCTTATTATTAATTTTGTCTGTACAGAAGCAGAATAGTAGAAAAAAAAGGCATTAAAAAGTTATGAGCCAACAAAGATTCGTTTTTCCTGCTAATTTTAACGCAACTTTGGGCGTAAATAAGTATTATAAGAAGTATAAAATCTCGAAAACAAAGCTCGTTCCGACAAAGCTCAATTGTCGAAGATAATAATAAACTTTATTCGTAATTGATTTATGCAGTAGTTTTTTCATAAAACCCCACCTTCCAAAGGAGTTTTCGTATTTTTTTACGCGCGTGGTTTAGTATGAATTATCATGCACTGTGTTTGAGTACGTGCGACTAGACGTTATGCGTGTAGACTAGCTTCTAACTGCTCATCACTGGTGCTATCTCTGTCGGACACGATGCTAGGTGAGACAGCGTGCTTTTTGGCCGCGCCCGCCAGTAAGTTCGAGCCCGCGACTAGTTGGCTCTTAAGAGTCTCACTAAAGACATGACAGTAATCAAAATTCAATATGGCGACCACCAGACGCCACATTGTGAAAAAGAAAAAAAAAATAGTCAACGAACTATGTCAAGTGGGATCATCGAATAATATAGGTTAGGTTTCTCTTATCATTTTTCATTTTGAATGACTATTTGGGATTTAACGATTTAAAGTTGGTCAGCAACCATTCTCACTTAAATGTTTAAAGCTTATAATAAAGCTTTGACAAATAACGTTCTTAAATAATCGTTTTTATTAAAGTCTTTTAACGTAAAAAAAATGTAAAAGAAAAAAGAATTAAAAAACCTGACTGCGTAAAAAGTGAACTTTAAAAAAGAAAGATGGAAACAAGATATATTACCTACTTTTAATCATCATTATCATCATCATTTCAGCCGAAAGACGTCCACTGCTGGACATAGGCCTCCCCCAAAAAAAAGGGGGGGGATTTTCCATAATCGCCACGCTTGGCAAGCGGGTAGGCGGTCGCAGTATGGTTTTAAAAATGCATAGAGAACGCTGCTGCCCATTCTCTAGTAAGTCCTTACTTTTAATACTATAAACAATCTCATGTAGTCGGAGGCATCTTCTTTTAACAATAATGACCTATTGCCTCCAACCAAGGAGCAGTGGTGGCCCAGTGGTAACGGCCTACTCGTAAGTCATTCGAGTAGGTCGTAGGTTAGAACCCTGAAAGGCGCTATACTTTGTGTAAATTATTTCATCACCACTGCTGTCCAAACGGTGAAGGAAAACATCGTGAGGAAACCGGCATGTTTTAGAACCAAAAATTGGAAGACATGTGACATCTACCAACCCGCACTGGGCTCTCGTGGTGGATTATTCCCCATTCCCTCACACAGAGAGGAGGCCTGTGTCCCAGCAGTGGGGAAAATTATAGGTTGGTTATGCTTGCTTCAGTGCCTCCACAACAGTGATGTAATCATTAAATCATAAAAAAACCGGCCAAATGCGAGTCGGACTCGCGCACGAAGGGTCCCGTACTCTTATCTATAAAAATACAGGCCAAGTGCGAGTCGGACTCGCGCACGAAGGGTTCCGTCATCTATATATATAAAATTCAAAGTCCTGACTGACTGACTGACTGACTGACTGACTGATATATCAACGCACAGCCTAAACCGCTGGTCCTAGAGACATGAAATTTGGAGGGTGTGTTCTTTGTAAAGAGTAGGTATCCACTAAGAAAGGGTTTTTTGAAATTCCACCCCTAAGACGGTGAAATAGGGGATGGAAGTTTATATGAAAGTCCGTCAGTTTTGAAGTTAGGATCTTCAAATTTGGTGTATAGGCTGACGATTGAAAATTAATTTACACGTGTCTCAGCGTTTTTGATAATTCCACCCCCGAAGGGTTAAAAAGGGGGATGAAGTTGTGTATCAGTCCTTAATTTTCGAAGTAAAAAACACTAAATATATTATCTAGGGTTATGGTTGGAAGCTAATGCAGCGGTGTTGTTAGAATTTCAACCCGGGGTGAAAAAAGGGATAAAATTTTATTTTTAATGAAAGTTCTTTTTAAGGTAAAATTACTAATATTTCGGCTTATGGTTGGAAACTATAGGCAGGCATCCGCTATTAAAGGATTTTTCGAAATTCGACCTTTAAGGGGTGAAAAAGGGGAATAAATCTTATTCCTTGAGTTAATAAACCTGAAACTTGGCACAAATACTAACCTAAGTAAATTATAAAGTGTGACATTTTTTGTTTTTAGGGTTCCGTATCAAAATGGTAAAAAGGAACCCATATGGTGAGACTAAGTCTGTCTGTCTGTCTGTCTGTCACACCTGGATATCTCAAGAACTACTAATGCTATCAACTTGAAATTTAGAATAGTTTTAGATGACGTTTGCCCAACTATTTTGCAAACAAAAAAAAAATAAAAAAAATATCTCTTTTTTGCAAAAGGAACTGCAAGGGGGTCTTAAATATTTGAAGTGGGGCTACTAGGGCATGCGGGGTATCGTATGAAAGGACACTATTTGCACATTCTCAATTTTTTTTTTCTTTTTTAGGCAGCATAGTTTCCGACTTTTGATGAAAAATGTAAAAAAAAATACCCCCGCCCCCCACCCCTTATCTCCGAAGTTTGCATAGATAAAAATCTGAAATTATTCTTTGTGATAGAAGTTTTTGTAAAGATTACAGGAAAAATAAAACGATGTCTCTAAATAGCACAGTTTTTCAGAAATCATCAACATCATATATATATGTACGGAACCCTCGGTGCACGAGTCCGACTCGCTCCTGACTGGTTTTTTTTTTAACTACTCTATAAGGTGGAGATTTCAAAAAATGGTCAAAAATGTGGTTTTTAAAGCAGTGTATATCTTAAACCGTAAGTATTTTTTCCAAAACAAAAACAGTATGATATTTTCAAGTCTTTTGTGCTTATGGGGATGGAATTCAAAACATAATTTAACATAATTGAATACTTCAAAAAAATCTTCAAAGACAACTCTTAATTATTTTGAAAGCCTTTTTTATTCCAGTTTATACCTTCGTTAACAGTTATTTATAAGTATAAGTATTCCATAAAATTGCAAATGCCCAACTGCATCCGGTGATGGATTAATTTTTATTAATTAGTTAATCTAATAAATTCTAAGTTAATTTAAGAATATTTGTGATCCATGAGTTCTAAGCAAAGTTCTTTTCACTATTAAACACGTAATTTAATGACACTTTACCACTGAAGACTAAAAGTATTTAAAAAAAGTTCGTATTTAGTGATTGGACGACTCCAGGTATTCGTAAAAGCAGGGAAAATCTTTTTGAACTTTATGGCCTAAAGCAACTTATGAATAATACAAGCTTTCATCAATACGTTGCAAAATATTCTAAAAACTTTTAAAAGTGTGTGCAAAATAGCTAAACCTCTTTATATTAGCAATAAAATAAAATCAGCTGATGATAAAATATAAACTACCTGGCAAATAATGAATTAGGTAGGAAAAAACAGCGTAATACTGAATTTAATTTAGAGACTGCACATGGGCCCATCAAAGAACATTTCTAACGCCTGGGAGAAAGCTTAAGATGCCATTAGAATTTTTTGTGACCTCTCAAAGGCTTTCGATTGCGTTAACCATGAGACACTTCTGCTGAAACTAGAACACTATGGGATTAGGAATCCAGCTCTTGATTTACTTAGATCATACCTGAAAGATAGAAAGGTTAGAGTTCACGTAAACGGCGTGAACTCTTTGGGGTCCGAAAAAGCAATGGGCGTTCCTCAAGGTTCGATATTGGATCCATTCCTCTTTTTAGTTTACATTAACGATTTACCCCAATTACTTCAAAATCAACCGGAGATGTTTGCAGATGACACGTCATTGATCTTTAAAATAGAACAACGGTAACAAAACCTTGACGACGTGAATAATTCTATTCTTTAGGTCCAAGATTGGTTTACGGTGAATAATTTGGTTATAATTTATAAAATAATAAATAGGAAATAATCAGGTAAATAAGTTTTCGGGAGAATTTTACTGCGTACCTTGAATAACTCAAAAGTTGGTATACATCAATTATTATTTAAGAAGAAAAACAGTAGAAAAAATAAACAAATGAAATGGAGGATACGTATATTGAACAAGAATGTACAAAACGAAGTTGGTATTTATATGCTATCTATATTATTATCCTCCGTAAAGTTGTAAATCAAACTGCATTCCTATCTGCTTACCACGCTTACGTTGGTTCCAACTAAGATATGGTATAATGTTTTGGGGAAATACTGCTGATAGAGAAGCTGTTTTTTTTTTCGACATCCACGCGGGCGAAGCCGCGGGCGAAAGCTAGTTATCTATAAAAATGGCAAAAATATCACGTTTGTTGTATGGGAGCCCCGTTAAATATGTGTTTTATTTTAATTTAACTATTTATTTTTAAAGTGAATATACAATTAAATATTCTGTGAATATTTCAAGCGTCTTCCTGTTGCCGTTATCAATATAGAGCAAAAACGAGCAAAAAAATCACTTTTGTTGTATGGGAGCCCCCTAAATATTTATTTTATTCTGTTTTTTAGTATTTCTTGTTATAGCGGCAACAGAAATACATCATCTGTGAAAATTTCAACTGTCTAACTATCACGGTCCATGAGATACAGCCTGGTAACAGACGGACAGACGGCGGAGCCTTAATAATAGGGTTCCCGTTTTACCCTTTGGGTACGGAACCCTAAAAAACTAACCCATAACTTGCATATTGTCGCCGTGCAGTGAAAATTTCGTAAAGAAAAATCAATTATTTTTCTTTATATTTAGGTGATTCGTAGACAATCTATTAATGAATATTTAGAACAAACATGCACAGCCCTGATATAATAAGTACCTCCTAGACCGTCAATGAAAGCCATTTTTAACCCCCGACGAAAAAGAGGGGTGTCTCTGTGTTTCTATCTGTGGGCATCATAGCTCCTGAACAGATGAACGGATTTTTGTTTTTGTTTAAAAGGTGTCTTAATTGAGAGTGTTCTTAGCTATCTTATAAATATTTTTTTTTTAGGAAAACGTTTTATTTTTTATTTTAAAATGTTTGTGAATATGTGAGTATCTATCACATAATTAATTTGTTTGTCATTGCTTCATTATTAATTATTTTTAATTGTGGTACTTATAGTAATTTTATTCTTGGTGCATCGTCTTCACATATAATTATATAATTGATGTATCTATACAAAATATTGTAAAACATTTCAAAAGAGTAACGGTGGAGTTTCTTGTCCATTCTTCTCCATACGAAGACCTTTCGGAAGGGGCGACTAGAATCAATCTATTTTCTTTCTAAATTTTGACTTTCAAAAGTGCCATTTATGAGCCTATTTGAAATAAATAATTTGACTTGACTTTGACTTTATGTTTAAAAAAAATCTGTTTTCTAGTTGATGATTGAGACAGTTTTTATGTTCCCTTGTAAACAAATTAATATTGCAATCGCGAGGTTTTCACTGTAGGGCGACGATATTCAGTTTAAAAATCCCGTGAACTTATCCACACTGAGTATTAGCGATCTAGACGAGAGGATGCGATGCGTGGTCCGCAACGCACAAGTGCAACGCAAACATTGGCCGACAACCGGACAAACATTACTTCTGCGCCTACTACAAGTATCCACCACGCGCCCGCGCCGGACTTAAGAGACATAATATTGATAAAGATATACTCTTTCACGAAATCAAATCAAAGTTATATAAGAAATTTATAAGAAATTTCTACTAAATATTGGTAATCAAACATCCTACAGATTCTGTATTTCAAAAGATATTAATAATTTAAACATTCCTTTACAATTTTGTTAATAGGGTGACCATAAATAATTCAAACAATGATCATTAACAGAGTTTTATTGACACGTGAATCGTTCTTCGCCAATCAGTACTTAAATAATGAACACAATAAATCTCTTCTCTTCTCTAATCTCTATTTCTAAATATTATAAATCAAAGTCGCTTTTTGTGTCTGTCAGAGTGACTGCGCTGTTACGAGTATTTTAATTTAAAACATGCAATAGATTTTGCTGTAGTGCTCACCATAATTTATAGTATTTATTCCTGAAGGTATTTTATATATAATAAATTTACATTAAACGTTCCAGATTGTTAATTGAGGTGATTTTTTCATATTCTAAGACAAAAAAAATATGACAAATTTTTAAATCTTATCTCAACTCTTGGGCCATTTGGGCAACATTTGGGCCCACCGTTTTCCATATCCTTTCATACACCTACGTCCGCGTATTTTCGTAAAAAACGGTACAAAGTTTTTGCTAGGTGGGCGTCCACGCTAAAAGGGTCCAGTAGTGGAGTATTGAGTTAAGACTATATTTGGTATCTAGAATAGTCAATTGATAATACGGATTAAAAAAATAATATGCTAATAATAATGTGCAAAACTAGCACATTTTGGTTTTTATTAGACATTTGAAGTTAAACCCTGAAAAAACCTTGATTTGAGAAAAACTATATTATGAACTTGTAGTTAACTGAGCATTAATTAATAATCAATTAAAATCGCGAAATGCAATTTTTTCACTCAACTTTACAAAATTGCGTATAATCTCAGAAACTGAATGCCGAGAACAGTACCCCAAGAGTAAGTTTGCAAGAGAGTAAACGTAACTATTTCGTTTGCGTTAAAATTTGACCGATATATCATAATGCTAAGAGTATAAGAGTGAGAATAAAAATCTTAACGCAAACGCGCTAGTTACGTTTACTCACTTGCAAACTTACACTTGGGGTACTGGACCCTTTTTGCTTGAAGGCCCACATAATAATAATGATGCTAATGACAAAGATATAATATCAAAGGCGGATGCTGATTAATCTTGACTCTCCTCAAAGTTCAATCTAAGGAATAACGCAATACTGCAGCATTTTGAATCGTGAATAGTAAATCGATACTGTATAATATCTATACAGTTACTTTAGCACATAATATTGAGGGGAGCGAGCCAATAGATTTGCTGCCTCAGGCGAGGACATGTTAATATCAAGAGTCTTTTATTGCCTCACTCAGATCGTGCGATGTATAAGAACTTATAACAGTTTTATTTGATCGATCTTCTTCGTTTTCGGCAATGAATTCAATGAGAATGAAGTATTTGTTCATTATAATATATTAATCTACAATATTTGTGCCATGTAAAAAGTATACAGGTATATAGTGGTCCAACGTGAAGAGAAGAGACCGATACACCGTATAATATAGCTATCACATACGACAAAATGTTTTTTTTTCCATAGGTCACAGATTAAAATATTTTTTTGAAAAATGTATACCTTGTTTTACTAATTTGGTGATTTCTACAAATTACATTATTTCTCAATAAAACAATGAAATCAATGAAAAATAATGTAAAAAGAATTACCATAATAGTAAAGCAAGGTATACATTTTTCAAAAAGAAATATAATTTATTCTGAGACCTATGGAAAAAAAACAAATTGTGGCATTTGATAGCTGAATATACGGTGTATCGGCTCCACGTTGGAATACTATTTACGCCACATCCTGTATAAGGTAAAGTAAGTCCTACAAAATGGTTGAGTTGGATGGTGCTGATCCACGCGTCCTGTTCGTGAACGGGCGCCGTCAGTTAAGACGTATTCTCTTAACTGCCAGGGCTTTTTTGTAATCTTTTAATCTTAATATATTCTTTGTATTGTTTTAAAAAAAAGTAATTTATGTTTTTACATTGTTCTCACATATAGAAGCAACAAGAATAATGTACCCAGGATTTTGTAATATCTTGATTTAAAAGTGTTCTTGGAGTTTCTTGCCTGTTCTTCTCCATAGAGATCTACGTTTTGGAATAGGCAAATAGCTTCAACTTTCTGACTAACTGACCGACTCTTTGACAATTCAAAAGTGCCTGTAATAGGTTTAATTGAAATAAATGTTTTGAGTTTGAGTCTTACTGGTACTGCGCGTTCACTGTCACACTTAAACTTTACTTGTACCTAATATTAATATTGATAGAACTCGATAAAAACAAACTAGCAACCCGCCCGGCTTTGCACGGGTAGCAGAGTATATTATATGCCTACTTTTTGATGTGTAACATATCTTTCCTCTTGCTTTCTGAGGGAGTAATTTCGTGAAAAGAGACGGAAGTGTGTAACAGGAAATGACAGTTCGAGCATGGAATTAGTAGGTACTTTTTAATAGCATAGAATTAGTAAGTATTTTATAATAACATGGAATTAGTGTACTCATGGAATTAGTAAGTACTTTATAATAACATGGAATTAGTGTACTCATGGAATTAGTAAGTACTTTATAACAACATGGAATTAGTGTACCTACTCATGGAATTAGTAAGAACTATATAGATTGGGGGAGGCATAATATGTCCAGCAGTGGACGTCTTCAAATCAAATCAAATCATTTATTTGCATAACACAGGTTCAGAGGATGTTATAAAAGGTTCTTATGGTACTCCGTATTATAACCATGCGAGGTGTGCAAATTTAATATAAAGGAACATTATGACACAATTATTCTTAATCAGTTTTCTTATTAAATTACATTGTCATTGAAAATATACAATACATAGTCAATTTCGTTAAACATTAAATTAAATCTGAACTAATAAATTATAACAGTAATGTCAAGCAAATTAATAATGTGATAGTACTTATTTCTAATTATTATCATGTTGAATTAATGTACAAATATTTGCTATAATCAAAATACAATATCTTTATCTTCGAAGTAGTCTTTTACATTATACTTTTTAATTAGGAATTTGAATAATGTCTTCTTAAATAGATGAGTAGGTAACTTCTTAATGTCATCGGGCAATTTGTTATAAATTAGTCTTTCGGCAGAAATGATTATGATATAGATAGTAAGTAGACGGGGTCATTTCTGCCGCTGCTCAGTTGGTTATTACTGGGGGGACTTTGTTTAATAATATGTAGTGATTACATAAATTTTCCATAATATGTAGTGATTACATAAAGTTCTATGTGGTGCCAGACGTAAAGAATAGCACCGCCCTATTTCGTCCCGTGGGTGTCGTAAAAGGCGACTAAGGGACTAACTAGAAAATGGGCAGCAGCGTTCTCTATGCATTTTAACACCATACTGCGATCGCCAACCGCCTGCTAAGCGTGGCGATTATGGCAAACCCCCCCCCCCCCATTTGGAGGAGGCTTATGTCAAGTAGTCGTCAGGACGTCTTTCGGCTGTAATGATGACATAAATATTAAATGCCAAGTTAAATGCAAGCCACTCTACCCACTGCTCCCTAGATTAATTAGAAAGTATAGATACCTGTCAGCAATGGACTAAATAGGTATTGTTTGATTCAATGGTCCAGTTTATGCCTCACAATACCAAAATGAGTTCACTCTTTAGGAATGCTTAAATGTACGTCGCATCTATCTGCGGGAGCATATTCTTCAATTCCCCATTTTATATCAATGTTATGCGACTGATAAGGAATGTCTGTTGTGATTGGAATATACGGAAAATGTTATTTGACAGTCAATTTGCTAAACAATCCGTTTCCCTGACTGTACGTTCCACTCAACCGAAGCAACTACCAAGACACCAAAATAAATAAGAAATCACGATAGTTCCTCCGTCCATTCACTTATGTTTATTTACAGAATTAGGGTTTACTGCAGCCGAAGCCCCTTCCCCTGCAACGCGTATGGATTTATTTATGAAGTATTCCATCTACCATAAATATCTAATCTTGTGTATTGCGACGCTCTTCCCAATGGACAGTCACAGCCAAAATATCGAGCCTGAAAAGGAAGAACATCGTAAGCGACATAATGTAGGTATATCACTTTTTCAAAATAATCAATAAAAAACCTCTCCTGTAAATTTTAATTTATGTCGCTTACGATGTTCTTCCTTTTCAGGCTCGATATGTTCATCACCTTAAGAGTTATAATTGTCTGCTCGTTGCTCGATAGAATCTGCTTTGTCGATTCAGAATTACATATTAGGTCCAGGGGCTTGTGGCTTGGCAGCACTAACAGCCGCACGTGTCGATCGATCAGGTTAAGAAAAAAGCAGATCTTTGCAGGCTTATAGGTACTGAATTTGTTTCTTCTTCCAAATTTTTATTTTTTGCTTTTATAGAATCAGGATATAGTGCACAAGATACCTATTAGTTAAACAATTTCAAAGAAAGATGTTTTTCAAAATCATAATCACGTATGTACGAGCGTTTGTATGAAAATTATGACGGGTTGGCCGCTCTTAACGACTGCGAAACTTGAGGTACTGATTCGAACCCCGGATCGGGTAAAAACAGTTAGGTATTGGGTCGTGTCAAGAAATTCTCAGTAGCGGTCCGGAGTTTACGGTGTAACAACCGCTTGCCTCGATAGCACGTAAATCCGTCGGTCTTGTGCCTGAGAGGATCTGGTTTAATTCCCAATTTATTGGTTATTACTTTGGCCCGCAGCTTCACCCGCATGAAGGCCAGCCAGGTCAAAGTCTATCTGTGTGTCATACATCCAAATCCTGACAGCCCTTAAGGTGTGAAAACGTAACAGACTTACAGACAGCCCGACAGACAGATAGACCGACAGACAGCCCGACGTACAGCATGACAGACCGACCTACAGACAGCCCTACAGACAGACTGACAGACAGACCGACGTACAGCCTGACAGACAGACCAACAGACAGCCCGACAGACAGATAGACAGAACGACAAACAGCCCGACGTACAGCATGACAGACCGACCTACAGACAGCCCTACAGACAGACTGACAGACAGACCGACGTACAGCCTGACAGACAGACCAACAGACAGCCCGACAGACAGATAGACAGAACGACAAATAGCCCGACGTACAGCATGACAGACCGACCCACAGACAGCCCTACAGACAGACTGACAGACAGACCGACGTACACCCTGACAGACAGACCAACAGACAGCCCGACAGACAGATAGACAGAACGACAAACAGCCCGACAGACAGACTGACAGACAGACCGACAGACAGACCGACCGACAGACAGAACGACAGCCAGACCGACAGACAGCCTGACCGACCGACAGACCGACAGACAGACAGACCGACATTCAGCCAGACAGGCAGACCGACAGACAGAGTTACTTTTGTATCTATAATATCATTATGGATTTATGAGTTACCGACCAAAATCAAAGTCAAATCATTTATTTCAAATAAGCACACAGCAGCCACATTTGAACGTCAAAATAAAAAGACTAAGTGCATTCTATCTCAGTAACTTCCCAGCACTGAACTCCATACAATCGCTATTCTTCGTCCGTACCAACGATTTACAGAAGTCTATACTGTACATTGGCACAACATAATCACTAAAGAAATACAGGAGCAAAGTTAAAAAGTTCGCACGTACGTGCGTTGGGTTCAAACACTTTTCCTCACTAGTAAAGTGAAGTGAACTATCTCACTTTCAACGGCCTTACCTCTCGAAATAAAGTAGCTAAGTTACATTCGAAGGCTTGGTAAGGCTGGATGTGACATTTAAAAAAGTATAGAATATATGTTGGCAAAGAAAAGTTACCAACAGTTTTAATTTTAACAATTTATCATTGTTTTTTGTAGACAGGATATTAATTGAGATTCGTTACAGTTGTAATGGCAATCATGTCCTTTGGTTGAAATAGATTTTTATTATTTTATAGATATTTAGACCATTTTCTATTTGGTTTATTACCTGGTTCTTGTTGACAGGCCAATACTGTCCATACCATAGGTACCATACCTATTAACACTGTAGTTAAACCTTTTAAGACGCTGACAACAGGTAAACCGCTGTCACTGTCAGACTACATACAAAAGAAAGAGAAGCGCGATGACACATCGCTTGTAATTTATAGCAAAATATGAAGCATTTATTTACTCAAAAATGAGTTGAGTAATCGAAAATAAAAAACAACCAAGTTCTGCATACAAATAAGACGTTCTTGTTAATTAAATACCAACCGTATGATGATATATAATACAGGTATTTTGGATTGAAACTATCTGTATTATATAAGAAAAGGGTAAGTTTACCGTTAATTTGTATTGATATTTTTTTTATAAACGTGTTTTGGTAACAACTTCTGATGTTCAAGAATAACATATATTTTTTCTGCTACCACAAACTATACAAATTTTGCATTTTTTTTGTTTAAGACAAGCCTACTTTTATCATTTGCCTCTTGTCAGCACCTTAAAACCAATCATTTTTAAAAGAGTAACCGGGGGAGTTTCTTGCTGGCTCTTCTCTATAGAAAACGCTGTTGCCCACCAGACACAACACCCGTCTGGTCGGAGAATCCTGCCTTTTCTATAGAGGATGAGTAAACTTTACACCCTGTTCCTCATACCTCTAAATGCTCATGTAGGTTTATGTAAAATAAAATATTTTGATACTGATGATGATTTTGATTTTGATTTTTAATACTGGTTGACTTTTGAGCTTCTCGCTACCGACAGGCCAATCAAGGATCACACTTGGATTTCGAATGCCTCATCCACACCTTCAAAGCTCCGGACAAAAGGATGCATCAGTATGCGCCCCGTGGCTTCTAAATGCCGGACCGGCTTGCAATACTTATAGCAGTTTAGTGTTGGCCCCGGTATTGTATTACACGGGGTATTATGTGCATAGCAGTGGAGGGTTGCTTACGTGACACACACTTTGAATATTTTTCAATTATATTGCTTTGTTTCTTCTTAAAGTTGTTAAGGGATTATTTTTTTGCAAAGTGAAGTTTAATGAAAACAATGGTCATTTGTTTGGATTAGCAGAAAGCTCGGAGTCAACCAGGTATTTGAAATCTCTGTTATGGTTCATGTTCCTAATGGTCTCCGGACACGTGACCATTTTGCGATTCAGTAAAATCACGAAGGCTTCTCACTGACTTACTCACTGAACTGTCTTCAAATGTATTATTGCGGAGAAAACAAATTGGGAGCATGCCACGAGTCACCGCGATGTGACTTGCAGAGTGACGGACGGAAACTGATGACGCGCGTGTAGCTTGACGCTAGTTGACTCGCTCGAAGCCGTAAACGGCACCGAGTGTGAAATGACTGAAAAGTTAGAATTAGAACAGTGACTGAACTGTCAAATGAACTATCTTGCAAACGGGCCTCGTGCCCTGAGCCCATAGCATCAATCACAGCATTATTCGAAATTTTTGAATTGTCAGAATCATACGTACTCACGGCTGCACATCAAGCTATACATATCCAGTTTAGGCTGATCTCGCATTGTTTAAGATGTCCGTACAATGAGAGGTCAGCTTATACTGGAAATGTATAGCTTGATGATGTAGCCGTGTGTACAAATTGAAGATAGAGATGTCTGTCAACGGTACAACGGTACAAGTTTCTTATGGCACGTGTTCAAAATAGGAACTGCCGCCTAAACTTGTTTTTAGGGTTCTGTAGTCAACAAAGAACCCTTTTAGTTTCGCCATGTCCATCTGTCTGTCTATCCCTGGGCTTAGCTCAGAGATTCTTAGTACTAGAAAGCTGTAATTTGGCATGGTAAAATAAAATCTTGAAAAATTTTGTAGGGTACCTCCCTTGTA
Source organism: Tiliacea aurago (assembly GCA_948098905.1). Lineage (NCBI taxonomy): Eukaryota > Metazoa > Arthropoda > Insecta > Lepidoptera > Noctuidae > Tiliacea > Tiliacea aurago. The sequence continues at coordinate 10,189,224 of OX402589.1, read as the reverse complement.
CGTCAGGATGATATTTTTTTTTCTAGTCTACCCGATATTGTGGGGTATTGTAGGATAGGCCGTTCAAAAATATTGCGGGGATGTGAAAGCCATTTTTCGATTTAGGGATCCGTTTGCGTGATATTAAGCTTTAGTGCTAATTTTTGAAGTCAAGTGTCCCCCCACCCGTGCCAGCTAAATAGTTGTTTATGGATATGTGAAAAATTTCATGGCAGTAGTATATATATGACGAAATTAAAAGGAAAACTATCACAGCTAAGTAGGTTTTACAAATTAACGAGTAATAGTCGACCAACTTACAGTTGGAGAATTGACCGTGACGTATACAACATGTCCCGGAATTAACGCACAGCCTCTTAGGGGGTCACTACACTCATTAATAAGAACAACTTTTACTATGGGACCAAACCTGAAATCGCAAAAAAAAAACAGCTGTTCCCTACATTTATGTTCGAATAACTCGTCAAAATGAATGGAACAGCAGATTTTTTTTTCGCGATTTTAGGTTTGGTCCCATAGTAAAAGTTGTTTATAATGATGAGTACAACGACCTCTTAAGAGGTTGTGCGTTAATTCCGGGACATGTTGTATAGTGACATATCGAAGAATCTTGAACATGTTGTTCAAATAAAATGTAAAGTTTGTTTTTGGTTTAAATTCATCTCAATTACGGAACCCTTCATTGTTCGTGGTCTGACGTGCTCTTAGCCGGTTTTTTAAATACCATTTCTATGACGATTTCACAAATATTTACCGACAGCGCCACCCTGTTAAAGACTTCTTCAGACCGGCGCGACACGCGACGTGACACAAAGGCACCGCTCGTCGCACGAAACGCGGGGCCTTTGTGTCGCATCGCGTGTCGCGCTGGTCTGTAGAAGCTTTAATGTGATGCAGGCACCAAAAGATCCATGTTGCACTTTACATGGTGCTGGTGTACGTACTGTTTTCATTATCGCCTGTAAAATAATAATATCATCGAAACGGACAGGTCAGGCTGCTTTGAAAGTCAAACAATCTACCAAAGATCTACTTCCTGGCTCCCTAACTATCTAACCGCGAACACATTAACGAGCACCACAGAGTAACTAAAAAATGAACTACCTACTCACACGCTCACTACCCGATCTGAATATAAATGGGAATGGATTTGATCGGCCCTGCCTTGTTGGTTTAGTCTAGTTGTTGTAGTGTGACTGCTGAACTGTGGTCCTGGAGTCGATTCCCAAGTCGAAAAAAGTGTTATGGTATAATAGTATGACAATCAGTCAGTGATTCATTATTAAGGAATTCGTTAATTGACTTTTCCCCATCAAATAAAGAGTTTATTACGTTTTAATACGGTCATATTTTTAATAACATAAATAATTATATTTTACGACTTTGCGTCCTGACTTATGACGTTCTCCCAATCGAAGCGACGAGTGCGCGGCGATGTACCCACCATGTTGAGCATGATGAGGACTCCATTTGCTCGCTCATCTGTGTCAACTACCAATGTGTAGAGAAGGCACAAAACTTTTCTAATTAAGTTCCCCCGGAAGTTTTTTCGTTATCCGAAGTTCCAACACTTTTGTTATACTTCTAACGTTATCTTTCGGCATCCAAATACTTGTTATCACATGCTTCCTCCAATAGGAAAGTTGGCCTTGTTGACATACAAAGAAAGTAGAATGCAAAATCCTCGATTTTTTCAACTCTTTTGGTTCCTATTCTATCTTAACATAACTTCTCACGTAGACAGAGATGTATGGACTCCTGCATTTCGCCAGTTAATCTTAAGTCCTATGGAATAGAGTTGCTTTTTTCATATATTTGTTTTTTTTTTTTTCAGTTTTTTGTGGGTCAGTATGCAATTTATCTAAGTTACAATAGCCTAATGTCAGCTGCTCATCACCTTTTACAAAATCCCCCGATGCAAGGGCGTTAATTGTTGAGGAGTTCTCCTGGTAAGAACCAGGAGAACTGCCACTCACCATATGCATTGTGACGAGCGTAAATTGCTTAGCAACCATATTAACGTACCTAATCGAATTGCAACCCGTTAAATATTTAGGTATTATTGAGTAGTTCCGGTGGCCATCTGTGGGTTTCATCAGCAGTTCTACTTCACCAAATGGTGCTTGCCGAGAGCAAATGCACGAGTTACTATTTAAAAAAACCCAAATCGCTATAGGCGTGCCTAAAAAACTTGAGCATTTCCCTCGATTTCCATGGGATCATCAAATTCTGACTCGCTGAAGCATACCCTTTCAAACAAAAAAGAATTTTCAAAATAGGTCCACACTTGACGGAGAAATCGGTAAACATACATAAAAAAAATACAGATGAACATATAGCCTCCTCCTTTTTGGAAGTCGGTTAAAAAGGCCATATTGAGAATTCCCAACAGATTACTAGCAATCCCTCTAATATTTTTGAAATGTTTTATTGGCTGAATCATACTCAATTCATTTCAATCAGAATCTTATTACTCTTGGTGTAATCATTGAAAATAAAGAATGTATTTTTACCGTTTTTTTTTGTTAACCGAAATTAATCTGAGCTTCTCTAACTGTTCTGTGTTCGATCATGATTGAAAAGGGTGGAAACGATGCATAGTCTTTTAGATAAAAATCTTCAGGAATAAGCGCAAGAGTGCCTATCACTAGATGATGTCATAATGTAGCCCCCCGGGCGTTTGGTGAAACCCCAAGATGTACGAAACGTTGTTAGAGGAGACTTTTTCCCTAACTCTTTTATGTCTCCTATTCTGTTATGTTCGTGAACGGGCGCCGTCAGTTGAGACAGGTCATCTCCTAACTGCCATGGCTTACTTGTAATCTTATAATTTGTATTGTGTTTTAGATAAGTAATTTATATTTTTACATTGTTCTCACATATAGTTCAGAAGCAACAAGAATAATGTACCCAGGATTTTGTCATATCTTGATTTAAAAGAGTGTCCTTGGATTTTCTTGCCTGTTCTTCTCCATAGAGATCTACGTTTTGGAATGGGCAAATAGCTTCAACTTTCTGACTAACTGACCAACTCTTTGACAATTCAACAGTGCCTGTAATAGGTTTAATTGAAACAAATGTTTTGAGTTTGAGTTCTCCTTCTACGAGGGAATAGAAACTATGTTTTATCAACTAGTCTGATAATAATATATGTATTTGCGTTGCCCCCGAGCCCTGAGCTTGTACAGTGGACGGTGCCCGTGCAACGCTATGGCAGGAGCACATTCCATCCACACACCCGCGTTTCCCTTGCGTACTGAAAAGTAGACAAGGCCCCCTTCATAGCATCAACGATTCGACTTGCGTCAAGCGACACGCGGGTGCGCCACCTGTTTCCGTCCTTCGCTAGTTGCTGCTGTTTCGACTCGTGCCATGCTCTAAACAACTTTCTTCATTTGTTTTCTCCGCAGTCTCCTCATCCTATTTGTATTGGATACCATAGAAGATCGATGAGCGACTACTCTAGCTCGCTGTTCATTGTTTGCTCTGGTCCGGCTGCGGGTGTCGCGCGCCTGTGCCCCACGGTGCCTGTTCGCTCCCCCAGTGCGTACCCATACTACTCGATATGCTTTCAAAACCCAGGCGATCAATCTGCTGAACGCCCTGATTGGTCAGGAGCTGGATGTTGACGTATTTATGTGTAGTAGTAAATCTAGTATGTTTAATGTTTGCATGAAGTTTTTTAGTTGATAAGTTGTTGGCTTGCTACAAGCTTTCGCGTTTACTGTAAGCGCAGCAAGCAATTTTTATACAAATAAATGTGCTCGTGGGCGTGAAAGGGGCTTTATCCGTACCGTGCCTGACTTTAACCAGCCTCCCCGATCTAGTTCACTAAGTAACCCTGACATTAAGTCAGGGTTAGCTAATGAACTAGATCATAGAGGCTCTATGAATTGTCATAGAGTTATCTAGTCCAAGTCTACTGTGCCAGATGACAGCACTGAAAGTTTTCAATGTCAAGATCGCAATCGCGTTGTTCATATCTCGGAGTTAAGTGAGAAAAGTAGGTCATTGGTAGTTGCTATCTGGCGGATCGACTAGCTATAAGGAATTAATATAGGTTACGTTCTGACTCGCAAGGCCAGGGAAGCATGGCATAAATGGAGCAGGTGGTGTACTCAACACTGGGTTGAACAAGGCTGTGAAATGCCGTCAATGATTATGATAATATTATTTTTAATGGGAAAATATTAATGGTGTGGTTTAAAAGAAGATGCACTCGTAGTGTTAAAAGAGTTTGCTGAGATAGTTTGGTCATGTTGATAGGATGTATGAAAGGTGACTAAAAAAAAGTATTTACAAGGCAGATGTAATACGTAATGTATTTACGGTAACCAGCGTGCGTATACCAGATGTATACAACGAACGAAAAGACGAAGCAAAAGGAGTATGTAAGGAGCGCAGCAGATGGCGTTCTACAGTTTCTGCCTACCACCATGGGAAGAATTAAAATTATTATGCTACTTTTATTGATATGAGTAAGTAGTAGGAGTATTTTATTGTTTTTTATTTTTGACATTGTGTAATGGATGAATCTGATTTAATTTGTTTTTATATTCTGTAGTTGACTTAAAATTTATAAAATCACTATTTTTATTGACATTAGATTATATTTTTGACATTTATGTAACAGTGGAATCTTTTGTTTATTTGTTTTGGTTATATTCCTAGATTAATTTTTTGACATTTAACATAATAACAAGGAACTGCAAATGTTATAATTTTTTATTTCTTATTTGGTTACTGTTTTAAACAATGATTTATATTGTAATTCTTTTAATTTTTAATTGTTATAGTTTTGTGTAAAATTTCAATACAATGTTAAAATTGTTACAGAAATAAATGAATATCTAATAAATTTAATATAAATAAATAGAAGGCGTGAGTTAATGTATGTGTCTGAATTATCAATATCTGTCTACCCTATACTCAAACCGGACCAAAATTACTGATTTGATCAAGGTATAACATCAAATATCTTGCTGGTTGATTAAACAGCAGGTAATAAATAGTATTAAATGTTTATTAGCAACAATTTAGGTATAACTTACCAAAAGTCACAAAGATAGCTGCAAAAGTAAAATACTATCAACGCGCAACACAAAATGCATGGAAGACATTTTGTTCTTGACGTAGACGATGTTCAGTAGTGTTTCTTGTTCGTGGACCCCGGGGTGTCCGCAAGTATATGTCGCACCTCCGCTCAATTAGTGTCTCAACTCAAAAAATTCGAATTCTCTTATAATGTTCCATTCGTTTCAGAAAACTTCAAAATCTTATCTCAAATAGTGTCATACTTATGACAGATTTTTTTGACTTACGACACTATTTGAGCGGAGGTGCGATGTATAGTTAGGGGTCCGCAGTCTCGTCTCTGGAAGTCTGGACTATTTAACAATAATAAATGAATGCCACCAAAAGTCTCGTAATCGCTACGCTTACTTATCACGGCGAACGAGTCCCAGCGGGCGCAATCTAATTTGAGAATACAACTTTGTAGTAACATCAACCAGTATAATTATCATTAATACAGTTGCAAAAAAGAACACCATTACGAAATCGTATGCTAACACATTTATAATATCGAAAAATTATTATAAATTCAAACTCAAACTCAAACTCAAACTCAAAGCATTTATTTCAATTAAACCATTGACAGGCACTTTTGAATTTATTGTCAAGAAGTCGGTCAGTTACAAATATGAAGCTAGTTGCCCATTCCAAATAGTAGGTTCCTATGGAGAAGAACGGGCAAGAAACTCCACGGACACTCTTTTAAATTAAAATATTGATACAAAATATTGGTTACATCATTCATATTGAAGTTAAACATGTGAGAACGATGCAATACGTCAAAAGCGTCCGTGATAAAAAGATAACAATTCAAAACTAAAATAATTAAAAATAAGCCGTGGCAGCTATGAGATGACCAGTCCCAACTGACAGCGCCCGTTCACGAACATGACGCAGGGATCAGCACCATTCAGCTCAACCATTTTGAAGGGAGCTAAATGATCCAACACACACGCCACCATTAGCGAGACATCTGAGTGAGCATGACATACTCTCAGCCGCCAGGGCACATTTAATTATTTTATTTATTTGTATAGATATAATTTATTCTAAGTTTTATCGTATTGGACACCGAATTCTCGAAAGAGCGATGTCCGAAAAGTGTGCAGCTCGAAAAACAACGCTAGTCTTCGTAGCTCCTGGGGCCCGCCGCGGCCGCCGCCGTAGTCAATACAAAGAGGTAGTAAGTAGATTTGCAGAGCCCTCACAAACGCGGCCCGCGGCTCCGGCCGCTCTTATTCAATTACTGCATTTTGTACGCATTCGATAAAATATAAGCTCTTTATGAAGAAGCTCTTTGGAAGTACATAGGTACTACGAGAATACCTATTTCGATGAGCTGTTCCGGTTTTACGAGCATCGGTGCTATAGAACCTTATTTAAGACGCAGATATATGCCAGTGACCTTGAGTGGTTAGCGTGCATGGTCTGTACTGAGCTCACGCAACGCGTCGTACGTTCAGCCAGTAATAGGACTCGCCCATCCAGGAGCGCTGTCCCCAATTTGACGCATTATTAATTTATTATACACAAAACAAAAGGTATTTTATTATAACGCGTACACTAAAAGATGATTGAATGATGTATGATTGACATTAAATTATCTTAAAATTGGTGAAGGTTTCAGAAAAATACGCTTGGTAGATTTTGCGCCATTCTCAGTTTTTTATCCGCGTTAGACATAACTTTACAAATTAATTTCACTATGATATGTAAACATAATCTAAAATATTCACATATTAAGGTATTGAGAAAATGCTCTAATTTATCATATTTTTTTTTCAAATCTTAGCACTACTCGTTTAGACGTGATCTTCAGTATAAAATCATTAAAAGTCGGTTATCGTCCCCTTAAATTAATGTCGCCATTGTAGCGGCACGTTGTGTATGAGAAATCTTAATCAGCAAATAGGAACATTGCAGCACTAACACCAACAAATCTCCTAGACGTACCCGCAGATTTACCAAGACGCCGGTTTCGCTATATCCAATCAGCCGTGAACATTTTTATGTCGGTGCTAATTGAGCGGCCTCTAGCACAGAAAGCGATAAAAGTTATTAATTGGTTCCAGCCACCCGGGGGCCGGAAGTTGTAAATACAAGGCTACTATTTCCGGTCAATCGACACGCATCGCGCACACGCCTTTTTGCCGGAAACTTTCGAAGATGTATGAGCCCACTTTTAGGGTTCCGTTTTTGAAATGGCGAGAAGGGAAGCCTTCATAAATTATTTGTAGTGATGACATGTTGGTCTGTTGGTTATTTAGAAAGTTTGTAACAACATTTCGATTTAAAAGAGTACCCGTGGAGTTTCTTGCCCGTTCTTCTCCACAGAAATCTACTACGCTTTGGAATGGGCAACTAGCTTCATCAAAATCAAAATATTTTATTTCATTTACACATAAGAAACACGCTAGGTGCACGGTTCCTATGGTGTGAGGCTACTCTCATAAAAAATAATTGGCTTTTACAATGTTTTTTAAATTACAGTGTCAATAGGTATGAAAGGACAGTGTAGGCCTGTCAACATGTAACAGGTACGTACAGTGGTACCCAATTGATAAGGCGCGTCGTGAATCTTCGTTCGCACAGAAAAGAAAGTATGGCCCCGAAGATTAACGAAAGAATGCTTAAAACTTACAATCAACCTTAGATCACTATATAAGGTTCATAATACACTGGAGCTGGTAGCGTGCACTCGATCAGAAGTATGGCGGCTGACAAACATGCCACGCGGCGCGCGCTAACATGGCGGCAGCTGCCGACCAATAGCGGTACAGGAAAAAGAACCGCGGTGCGTGGAGCGTGCCGATTGGTCAATAGCATTTCCCGCACTTTTAAAATTCACCTTCTGCGCAGGTACATCGGTAAGCCATATCAATTGGGTACTACTGTAACGAAATAGAAAATGGTCTACAAATATACAGTCTATTAAGCCTACAACGTTCTCAACACCACAAAATATTTAAAAAAGAGTCTATACTTATATTAGTACATTTTGATACAAGTGGAGAATGTTTGTTATTGCATTCGAGGCGAAATTAACACCCGACCCGTAGGCGAGGTTGTTTTTGAGCCGAGAACTGCAATAACAAATGTCCACGTGTATCAAACGACGTTTTTCAATACACTTTTGAAGAAATAAAATAAAATAACCAACAATATGTTTGTCATAAGTATGAAACTATGATTAAATTTTCTTTTTTTTCCGCGCTTTTGCATTCGCAGGTTGAACGAGAAGCAAAGGTATAAAGTCGATAAACAGCCTAATATGAAAAATAGAAAATTATAATATTTTTGAGTTTAGAACACAAATAAATGTTAATTTGTTTATAAACGTTTTTTTATTGTAATAATCATGGTATTCTATATATAAACATTATTTAAATATTCATTCAACAATAAAAAAAAAATCATCTCCGAATAGAGAGGACCGTCTCTGGCGCGAGACGGTGTGAATAGAGGCATTGAACCAATTTGGACTAAGTATAGGTATAAGTTATCTGTGGCAATTTTTATTCCATCACACGTGTTGGAAAATAAAAAATTGCACGCGTGTGAAATACATTGAATTGTGAACCTAGTTGTAGTGCGATATGAACCAGTTTTCGAGGAAGTGTATTGAAAAATAATAATCATCTTTCTGACTGACCGACTTCTGGACAGTTCAAAAGAGCCCGTAATTGATTTAATGATAATAATGCTTTGAGCTTGAGTGAATTTGAGTTTGTAGAGAGAAGTTATGACTTTAATGAAGAGGCTGACATATTATAAGAGACCGCACCATACCATTAAGTAAAAAAACGTAATAAAATAATAGTCCTCAAGACTCGATTTCGGCCATGGCGACCAATCTCAGCGTAGTGCGTGCGAAGACACAGGTGCAATCGCTTTCCTCACTCTCATAGTCCAATGGGACGGCAAACCGACATGACCGGAGAGAGATCAGACGCAAGGCCAACGGCTTAACGTGCTTTCCGAGGCACGGGGGTATCACACCGCCAATTCTCAAACTCTGGCCTGTTACTGAGAAATTCCTCATAGAAAACTCAATAACACATCGCCCGACTCGGGAATCACACCCTGGGTCAGCGGTCATGCTAGAGACCACTTTTTTTTTTTGGGGATGGGAAAATATCAAATAACTTTTTCCGCTCTGGGCGGAGCAGGAGGGTGTGTCAGACTTTACTAACTAAAACCCATGGCAGGAATTGGCTCTATTGGACCCCGTCAATTGGTGCTAACATCTCTTTGAGGCGCGCGTGGAATACAATGCGCCGTCGACCCGGGCCTAGTCCTTATCGGACGGCGAGCTACCCATCACTCACCGTCCACAAGCCCGCGCCTACGGTGACCGGGAACCAACCTGCGACTCCCGACGCCGGGGGTGTCTCCCGCGCCGACTAGGGGCGTGAGAGCGCGAATTTTGCCTCTCCCTCACGCGTGCCGCCTCCTCCTTCGCGAGCATTGCTGCTTCGTAGAAGAAGGTGATGGCTTTCCAATGCACTCTCACTCCGAACCATGGCCTGAACCAGGGCTGGACGCGAGAGATCGCCGCCGCCGATAGCCTCCGTGAGGACACGGCGGTGCCCCGCCCAAGCCGGGCAGATCTCCACCGTATGCTCCACCGTGTCCTCCGGGCGATCCACACAGTGGTAACACCCGGGTGTTTCCTCCCGCTTTATTCAGAACAGGAACCTCCTGAAACAACCGTGTCCGGTGAGGACCTGCGTCAGACGGAAGGTGAGGATGCTGTGGCGCCTCTCTAGCCACTCCTCAAAGAGGGGATTTGGTATTATTATTAAAGAGGGGACTTATCGCCACAATTGTGCGCTTGAGACCACGAGATCAACGGGGTAGTGAAACTTATAATAATAGTCTTATGGGAGATAAATAAATAAAAAGCATTTTTGGTGTAAAGTCATCGCAATCGCTACCTTCCGCTGAACATGATGTCCTGGGTTCGATTCCCAGGTCGGGCAAAGTGTTATTAGGTTTTGTTATTCCGGAATTTCTCAGTAGCAGCTTGTAGTCTAGATATGTGCCTGGTTTATGGCAATAGGGTCGTCCCTATTACATAGGACTATAGCAAAACTGGCGATATGTGCGTGTTACTATTTTTCACCTCTGCCTAACCGTTCGAGGAGAACAGGCGTGATATTATGTTTTAAATCAATAAGCCTTTTCCCAACTTTATTGGGGTCAGCTTCCAGTCTAACCGGATGCATCTAAATACCAGTATTTTACATGGAGCGACTACCTATCTGACCCTCACAACCCCGTTACAGGGTACACGATACCCCTTGGTAAGACTGGTTGTCAGACTTTCGAGCTTCTGACGACCCGTAACGACTGTTAAAGATCTACGAATGACAGCCGGGACCAACGACTTAACGTGCTTTTCGAGGCACGGAGGGGTCTCGAGGCCTAGGTAATGGATAGTCACCCATCCACAAACCGACCGCGACATACGTAACTTAACCTTCTATCGACCCGTGCAGCTGTTATTCCCTCGTGATTGTATTGTTTTATGTTTATAAAATGCATTCTAAAAGTTTTTTTGTTTTTTTATTTAATTATTAATTATTTATTTATTTATTTTTCTTCTTACATCTACCATTACAGGGTAACCCGATGCGGTATATGCGCTTATCCTTACTTAATTATCCTAAATACTAACATTAATGTTCCTACCTATAACAAATTACAAACAATGCATTCCTTGTGAATTCACTCAGAGAACAACAATTAATGATTAACATACAGATATTTTAAAAGGCGTCGCTCTTACGAACGAGCAACCTTATTTATTTTGGTAAATACCAAAATAATTTACATTTATCATTGGATATCCTCTACTAAATCCTTATTGGCTGTCGCAAGTAATTACTCTAAATAACATAGGATTACAGTTATTTCGTCCAAATTAGATTAAGCTAAAAGCATTCCATTGTTTTCCGGATTCGGAATCTAAATAATTATTTTGTACAATGGGCAAAAGTGGTAGTACCTACCAAAAGCTTTGCAAATGCGTTGCCATCAGAGACAAGACCGAAACGTCTTCGCTTAAAACTGCAAGAAAAAGAACAAAAAAATTATCTTTCAAAATATTATAATGCATTAAATATTTATTAATTATATGTATTTTTTTTTATTGCTTACAGTTATATTTGATTGACTCTGGTTTATAACCGACGAAAAAAAAATAAGAATTAGATTTATTTGCTTAAAAACATGGTAAAATACTAAAAATAACAAGACCATACATGTTTTTGCTTAACAGTCCCTCCTCCAAGGTTTGAGAAACTTCATCGTCAGAACGCTCATCATCATCATCATCATCATCATCATCAGCCCATAGCAGTCCACTGCTGGACAAAGGCCTCTCCAATTGCACGCCATTCAGCTCGATTCTCGGCAACTCTCATCCAGCTACCACCAGCCACCCTGCGAAGATCGTCGCTCCACCTAGCCTGAGGGCGTCCTACCTTACGTTTGCCGATTCGCGGTCTCTACTCAAGAACACGCCTACCCCATCGTATAGGTACCTACCTCAGTTCTCAAGTTAGTCTACGCGAATGTTTTTTTTTTTTTTGGAATGTCTTAATAACCTTCAATAATCCTCTCATCCCCTTCGAATGATTGATGAACTTACAGGCATGTAAGTTTTTTTTTGCATCTAATGTTTTTTCAATAAAAATCCAGGACAAAAATAATAAATAGGACTGTCTTGGTCTAGTGGTCGCAAGCGCGACTGCTGAGCATGAGGTCCTGGGTTCGATTCCCGGGCCGGGCAGTGTTATTGGGTTTTTCCATCTAGAATTTTCTAGGGTTCTAATCCTAAATATCGGCCGCTTCCTGTCTACGGCTGTCGACGGTAAAAAAAAAAAAGACAGTCAAAGAGATTAAGTCAAAAATGTGACTTGAAGTCAGGTAAGGACTCATAGTCAAAAAAGGAAACTTTGGAAGTCAAGAAACGGCCGATCATTCGGCTGATACTACGGATTATCGTTTCGTAGTAGATCGACCCCCTGGTTTAGAGGGGCTTGTGACTAAGGGATAACAGCCCCACGCTTGCCGCGGTGATGGCCAGTGATGGCCCAGTGGTAACGGCCCCGGCTTACGACTACGAGTTGATGGTCGTGAGTTCGAACCCAGCCAAGCGCTTTACTTTGTGTAAATAATTTCATCACCACTGCTCTCAAAACGGTGAAGGAAAACATCGTGAAAAAACCGGCATGTCCTAGAACCAAAAATTCGAAGACCTGTGACATCTACCAACCCGCACTGGGCGCGTGGTGGATTACTGCCCACTCCCTCTCGAAAAAAAAAAAAAAATAATAAAATTTAAAAAAAAGAGGAGGCCTGTGGCCCAGCAGTGGGAACATTATAGGCTGACTATGCTTGCCGCGGTTGGTCCGTGGATGGAAGACCATCTTTACATACCAAGATCCCTTCCGTGCCTCGCCAACCCGGTGGTCCCGGCTGTTAATTGTAGATCTTTGACAGTTGTCACGGGTCGTCAGAAGCCCGAAAGTCAAACATACTTGACATTAGTGTATTTGTTTTTAAAAATTTCGACAGGTTCACTAAAGTAGAAGATACGCACAATGTCAACACTCGCCATAAAAAGAGGTTATGCGCTCCATCCTCAAAAATTAAAATGTTAAGCGATAGCGCATATTTTATGGCAATAAAAATATATAATAAGTTGCCCAACATGTTTAAAACTGAAAAATCTGTATCAATATTCCAAAAAAGGCTAAAACTATACCTAATCCAAAAATATTTCTACTCAGTAGAAGTCTAGCTTAAAATAGCGATTTTCTCTAATGTATATATTTTTTATATAATTTAAGTAATCTATCCTGTTTAACTTTATATAAAATTATAATTATAATTTAAATTGTACTACCTGAAAAGGATGACATTAATATTGCTGAATAATTGTATTAAATTCATTATTAACATTTTAATTTTGACATAACTATAATTTCTCAATTTAATTGTACTAATATAAAAGAAAATAGTTAAGTAATGTTTAATGCATGCTAATTTAGGATGATAAGGGCGAGGTGAATGATAATTGCAATGCTTGTAAAAGGCTGCTAAGTCATAAATACTAACATAACATAACACCTACATTGTACACTTAGTTCGCAATAAACGTTTTGAATTTGAATTTGAAAAAGTCTGACAACCAGTCTTACCAAGGGGTATCGTGTTACCCAGTAACTGGGCTGTGGAGGTCAGATAGGCAGTCGCTCCATGTGGAATACTAGTATTCTGCTGCACCCGGTTAGACTGGAAGCCGACCCCAAGATAGTTGGGATAGACTAGGCAGATGATGAGCCTGTCTGGGTTTGTGCCCGGTTGATGGCAATAGGCTAGCCCCCTATTACATGGGACTTAAACATAACTGGCGATATGTGGGTGTACTATCATCATCATCATCTCTCAGCCGAAAGACGTCCACTGCTGGACATATGCCTCCCCAAAAGGGGGGGTTTGCCATAATCGCTACGCTTGGCAGGCGCGTTGGCGATCGCAGTATGGTGTTAAAATGCATAGAGACCGCTGTTGCCCTCTAGTAAGTCCCTTAGTCGCCTTTTACGACACCCACGGGAAGAAATGGGATGGTGCTATTCTTTACGTCCGGCACCAAACGGAACCACCACCTATTTATTACAAGGGAATTAGCGGGTTGGCGATCGCAGTATGGTGTTAAAATGCATAGAGCTGCTGCCCATTCTCTAATAATTCCCTTAGTCGCCTTTTACGGCACTCACGGGAAAAAATAGGGGAGTGCTATTCTTTACGTCCGGCACCACACAGACTACTATAGGTACACATAATCAGCCTATAATATTCCCAATGCTGGGACACAGACCTCTTTCTGTGAGAGAGAACTACACTACTATAGGTACACCTCTGCTTAATCCTATGGGGACTACAGGCTAGCGTGATCTTATGTTAATGTGTAGTACGCGTAAAAATCTATCACGAAAATATTAACATAACATTTCCTCGACAAACTACACTTTTCCGGCGAAAAAATCATTATCCACCTGGCTTTTAGAGGCCGAGGAGTCAAGAGGAATACTTTCTTTGATCTGGTCGTAAGTGGGCGAGCTGTGTCAGCCACTGGAGTCGGAAATCACTGTAATGGATGGGATGGCTAGGGCTGCCACGCAACGGTTGAAAGACATTGACCAAAAGAGGTTCTTTTTTTCGGCCATTAATGAGACTCTAAATTAAATATCAGTCATTATCGATGAACACAGTAGGTAAAAAAAAATTGTACGTATAAGTAGGTATTACTATAAATAGATTGGAAGATGTTGACTGAAAGCGCAGTTTACTGTGTGTTCTACCAATTTAGGTATGCGAAATTATTATATTTCATAAATTACAATTAATAAATGATTAAGATTGAATAGTAATGTCAAATATTAATACAGTCAAAAAACACAAAACTCAAATCCAAAAAAAACTCGGTTAGTTTGATATTTTTGTTTTTGGTAAAGCTAAAAATAAGTCGAAACTTAGTTATTTAATTGTATTCCTATATCTATAGAAATCCGCAATCTTGGGATGATCTGAAACTATTAATAAACAGCAAAGTTCTCAAAGAAAGAGTATTCAACAAAACTGCTTTTTTTTGTTTTCAAAATTCCTATGGATTATTTAAAAATCAAACCCTATCTAATCCGACAATTCATTGTCATGAAAATGTCATTAAAAAATACTACCCTTATGTGAGAAAATTTCTCGTGTCGTGTGTGTATTTTCTTTTTCAATACGATTCTGGAGTAGTTTCAAAGTTTTTTTTTTAACTTCTGAATTCAAAATGGCCAGCCCTGCCCGCGCCTGCGGCTAATAGATAACCATTACTGGGCACTTGTCCCAACAGAGCACGCAACTCCAGATAAACGACGATATCTTACACATTTTGCCAAACGTGCACACTAAGAATATGGGACCTTTGTGGCGAAATGTGCGAGAAGACCCGTTTGTGGCCTACATGCGTCAAATATATTTATTAATTCTAATACATAGGCACTGCTTAGTCAGAAGCCCAAAAGTCTTAGTTACCAAGGGGTACAGTCATCATTTCATAATTCCAGCCGAAACACGTCCACTGCTGGACACACATAATCGCCACGCTCGGCAGGTGGGTTGGCGATCGCAGTATGGTGTTAAAATGCGTCCCGTAGTCGCCTTTTAATGGCACCCACGGGAAGATAGGATGGTGCTATTCTTTACGTCCGGCACCACACGGCACGTCACGGCAAGGGGTAGTGATACCCAGTAATTGGGTTGTGGAGGTCAGTTAAGCAGTCGATCCATGTAGAATACTGGTATTTAGCTCCGGTTAGACTGGCAGCCGAACCCAACCTAGATGGAAAAAGACTAGGCAAATTGAATTGATTGAGTTACGCACTCGTGTTGGAGTAAGTTTAGCAAATCAAATCGATCCTACTTCAACACGATTTCTGATTCTAACATAAATATTACTTATTACTATCCGAGCCCGATCTTAATAATTGACCACTTGACTGAAATCCTTACTCCCTCGTAGTGACTGTATTCTTTTACCTTCACACTAATATTATAAAGGCAAAAGTTTGAGAGTGTGTGTGTGTTTGTTACTTCTTCACGCTCTAACATCATTTCAGCCGAAAGACGTCCACTGCTGGACATAGGTCTCCCCCAAGCACCGCCACCTCGACCGGTTCTGTGCTTCCCGCATCCAGCGGCCTTCACAAGGTCATAGGTCCTCCTTGTAGAAGGCCGCCTTCCAACGCTACGTCTTCCGGTACGCGGTCGCCACTCCAGAACCTTTCGGCCCCATCGGCCATCAGTTCTGCGAGCAATGTGCCCTGCCCACTGCCACTTAGGCCCGGACTCCACCAAAGCGGAGAGGAGAGGAAATGTTTGTAAACAATCAATAAGATACCGATAAGATAACGTTACCGTTCCATCGCATCGCATAACCTTGGTGGAGTCCAGACCTAAGCTTGGCAATTCTTCGGGCTATGTCGGTTACCTTGGTTCGCCTGCGGATCTCTTCATTTCTGATTCAATCACGTAGGGAAACTCCAAGCTTAGCCCTCTCCTGCCCTTTGGGTGACTTTTAGCCTTCGGATAAGGCCCACTGTGAGTGACCACGTTTCCGTGCCATAGGTCATCACTCACGCTCTAACGACTGGACCAATTTTGATGAAATTTTGTATGGAGGTAGCTGAAACCCTGGATTCACATATAGGCTACTTCTGCTTTTTATCCCGATATTCCCACGGAATCTACGCAGATGAAACTGCGGGGCGCATCTAGTATTGTTAATAAAATACACCTTCCAATACATTTATAGAAAAAAAAAAGTTTTTTATTGAAATCCTTAGAACGGCCTTTCTTTTGGTGTCCCCTATATCACTAATATGGCGTTAAGGCTCTTACAGGCTCACTAGATATCGCGGGTGCGACAGGCACCGACCAAGGAATTGTGCTACTAGTGTTGCGTCGCGCCCGTGATATCGCACCAGTCTGTACTAGATTTAAGGCTTCAGCAGACCAACGCGACACGCGACGCGACACAAAGGCCCCGCGTGTAGCGCGACGAGCGGTAGCTTTGTGTCGCGTCGCGAGTCGCGCCGGTCTGTAGAAGCCTTTATTTATTTAGGAAAAACCTACATCGTTTTTGTCATTGATGCTGGATATTTTGAGCGGTATCCGACCGTCTAAAAACTTACATACCAAAATGTAATTCTTTGTGTGTTGAAAAATTACTAAGATTTTAAAAATAATCCTATTTTATGCGTTTTAATTGCCGTAGTAAGTTAGGTTTGAACCTTTTTAACACAAGATGACATGACTGTACGAAAGGGTTAATTAATCACCTTTAAGGTTAATCACTTAATAAATTCGTTAGGTAAGTTTGTCAACATTCATTGTCATTTGAGTGAGCAAAGTTCTAACTTCTAAGGGCGAATTTCAACAAGATAACGTTGCATTGGCGAAATTAAGTTCGTTTTTAATCCCAGATAGTAATTTGACATTTCATAACTTTTTTTTTTTTTTTTTTCCTTCTGGCTTCGCACGGTTTGTGCATAATAGCCAATGTCAAGTTTTAGTTTTTGTTTAAAATATTTATGAAATGAATTATAAATGCATGATGATGATATCCCCGCCCACTCCCCTTGAGTTTCAGTAAAGATGTGGCACTTTACTGAGTCCTCACGCGGACTTCTTGAGAGAACTTGAAGCGAAGTTGCACTGTTTTGTTTCATTTGCCTACACTAATGCACGTTCACAAACACTTAATGGTTAATAATCCACCATTATTACACATTAATATTCGGCTAAACACTAATTTTGGAAAATTAAACAAACTGCTGAACATGACGCTTCACTTTCCCGCCAAGAAGTCCATTTCATAACTTTGTTAAAATTCTATTCTATTTTTTTATTATGGCAAGCAAAGCCGATGTCGACTATTCTGCCAATATATATAGTGAATTGGAAAAGCAAGTGTGCATTGTTCGTAAAAAATAAATAAATAGAATGTAAAAATCTTTGATGATTTTGTGGGGTTAGTACTGGACTGAAACAAACATAAAGATAAAATAAAACAAATCTTTGTAGATTGTTTTATCAAATTTGGAGTTTGACATTTGCACCTGTCAAATTACTATCTGCAATAAAAAAAAAGAACTTTAAGTTTGGTTAAAGTTTTCGTTGGCCGACTCATATTTTCACATTCTCCTTAGATATTACGAACGATAGTCTTGATTTATGTTAGATAATAGACCCAAGATTATCCTTAAATCGCGTTACGTAGCAAGAAGGATTAATTTAAAAGAATTCTAAAAACCAGTAGGTAACGTACCAGCAAACCAGGCAGGCGCACCGGTTATCAGTGTGCTCACTCTTACTACGGAAATGAGATTTTTGTCTACCCTCCGTCGTGGAACGAAGCCATTTAACATACCCTAACAACCTATTATTACACAGACTGAACATTTTAAATTTGTAGGCATCTTTGCTATGCTACCTCATTGGAAAGGGGTTCAAATTGTGTGTCAATCACAAGCAAGGGAAGATCAATTGTCGATTTATTATGGTAGAGTATGTAGGGGTAAGTTCGGCGCTGGGATAAGACCGTACGAATCAAATTCCCGGCTAATTTGGCAATATTTTTGATTTTGATTTATGCGCCAGTTTATGTATCTATCTCATTGATGTATTAAATAGGAAGATATGGTACGCGCTCCTCGATATGGACCGCATAAATTAGGGAAAAGAACACAATCGACCTACAATGTTACTCTCGGATAGCGGGGAAAACTCGAATCGTAGTTTGTTTCCGAGTTGTTATGGGTCCGTAACAATCACAATTATTGCGATCTCGTTCCCGCTATAGCCCGCGTAATATGTCTCTCTATTTCGGTTGTCGAGCACATGACGCACGACATCGGGTCCGTTTACGGCCGAACCCAATAACCTATATATCACCAGTTTCGGCCTACTGGAGATATAAAAATATATCTATTGATGGTTTTAACGTCCCAATAATCTATGAATCATACCGGCCCACATTATCTACTGATGGAAGGGGGTATCGCATACAACAGATATCTCTTTGTATGAAAATGCCAAAGTATGCTTCCCAATATACGATTTGTTTGACAGGACAGTACTACAGATGGCAAATTTGGCTATTCCCCGGATTGCAGGGATACACGTAAAGTAGCCAAGCTAAAATTAACTCTTTAGTACTTGCAATAATGATTATAGATGTTTTTTTTTATTTAAAGTAATAAAAAAAAATTAAATTCAAATACCTCGAAAACGGTGCGCCTTAGGCAAAAAATAACAGAAATTTAACCCCCCCCTTATTAACACCCCCCGTGCAAGCACCATTCCAACATGAATTTAAGTTAAAAAAAAAAAATAACATTAATGCGCTAAGATAGCCCGCGAAATTCAAATTTTATTACATTTTTTGCAATTTGCAGGTCAGTAACAGGTTGTATTTTGATTCGCGGCCATAACAAATATGGCTAGAATTATATCTTAATCCAGTAACTTATTTAGAACTAAGAAACAAAGAAGTTTTAATATAACCCTAATTACACATGTTGTTTTTTAAAGTGATGTTGGTTGTAATGGAACGCACGGGCGGGCGAAGTAGAGAAACCTGCTTATTGTTTTCGTTAGATAGATAGCCTTTATCAATGATTGTGAGACGCCATCCGAGCATAGATATAATTATACTGTCTATCATCAATAGCGATCTGTCTTTAACTGAAAATAAGTTATTGGGTTCGGCCGTTAATGTTTACGTGATGGCCTATCTTCCTATTTAACACATCAATGATCTATATAATAAAAATGAAATGCTGTTTGTTCGTTGGTAAGGTCATCACTTGAGAACGGCTGGACCGATTCTGGATTTTTTTTGTTTAAAAATGTTGAAGTTGAAATGTCCACGAATGAAGTTTCCCGAATAATGTTTAAATTCAGGAAAAACTGACCGTGCTTTTTCTATGGAATTTTTTGTATGCATTATTGAAATTTGGACAGCCCGTTTTTAGGGTTCCGTACCCAAAGGGTAAAACGGGAACCCTATTACTAAGGCTCCGCCGTCTGTCTGTCTGTCCGTCTGTCACCAGGCTGTATCTCATGAACCGTGATAGTTACACAGTTGAAATTTTCACAGATGATGTATTTCTGTTGCCGCTATAACAACAAATAATAAAAAACAGAACAAAATAAATATTTAAGGGGGCTCCCATAAAACAAACGTGATTTTTTTTATCGTTTTCGCTCTATATTGATAACGGCAACATGTAGGCGCTTGAAATATTCACATAATAATAATAATATATAATAGTATATATATGACGACGTCGGCGACGGCGGAGCGATAGGGTCGTCACCATCTTGATTCAGTGGTAAAGGGTCCATTTCGTTGATGTCGTTGAATTATAACACGAAGTGTAAATATAACCTCACTTTTAATCAGAAAACTAGATAGATAATAACAAGTGATAATAATTTAACTAGGCAAACCAACAGTTTCGTTTTGGAGAAGTGACTTGGTCCGCGTCTCGATGCGAAGTCCCCGTTCGACAATCCCCACCTTCCAAAACGACTCTGTCCACGTGCCGCCATTACAAAATAACGTCACGGCGTTTACCCCACTACTACATTAATCAATTGAGCAACTTTTATTAAAACAATATCGTTATCCACGACATATATTATATTTAATAGTCTTCTATCAGGCTTGTTCCCACAAGGTGCGCGCCGTCAACGGTTGGGTCATGCCGGTTTTGATGTACTCTTTCGGCATACTCAAATGGACTCAGACCGAACTTGACGCCCTGGATAGGAGGGTTCGTATGCTGCTGACTGCATATCGAATGCATCACCCACGGTCCTCGGTAATGAGACTGTTTATCCCGCGAAAGTGTGGAGGTGGAGGCTTTTTAAACGCTAAGACCCTCCACAATCGCGAGATATGCAGTCTCAGGGAATATTTCCTAGAAGCCGACGTGGGGATGCATCGAGATGTAGTCGTGGTGGACAAAGGCCTCACCCCGCTCTCCTTGGCTTCAGAGAACTGGCGCAAACCTGTAGTGCTTGACACTAATGATCGCAGGGAGGTATGGCAAAGTAAGGAGCTTCACGGACGCTTTTTCCGGGCCCTACATGAACCCGATGTAGACTTTTTAGCGTCCGTAGCCTGGCTGCGTTTCGGTGACCTCTTTGGGGAAACCGTAAGGTTTTGTCTGTACAATTATGGACGAAGTTATCATGACCCAGTTCTCTATAGTGGAAATATCACATTGTACTGGGATCGATCCATCATCACTGACAGGACTATTGTTGCCAATAAGCCTGATATAGTGGTGGTGGATCGAATAGAGCGGCGCACAATGATTATTGACATAACGGTCCCTCATGACGGGAACCTCGTGAAAGCCGAGAAAGATAAACAAATCAAGTATCTTGACTTGGCTCGCGAGGTTGTCGACATGTGGGATGTGGACTCACCAATCATTGTGCCGATAGTTGTTTCAGCCAATGGCTTAATTGCCAAGAGCCTCGACCAACACCTAAGGAGGCTCTCGTTGGGCAGCTGGATTAAGGGCCTGATTCAGAGAGCTGTACTTCTGGACACGGCTCGCATTGTTAGGAGGTTCCTCTCTCTGGAGCCCTGACCGCCGGTAGCTTGGACCTTGTTCCCGATACCGGTGGGCTACTATTTTTTATATTTTTAAATGTTTATATTTTTTTTTTATATTCTAATATTTAAAAATATAATTTATATGTATATTTAATGAATGCCTACTTTTCTGCATGCATACTATTTAGTTATACAGGATGTATTTTTGAGATGGGGCAGTAAGGGCAGTGACCTTAACCGTTGTAGCTACAGGAAAACGTTCTTAGGAGACTGTCCTTAACTTTTGGAGAAATTTTGATCTGCATTCACAGATTTTGAATCGGAAGGGAAGGGGAATGAAGGAAAATGGGCAGTTTTCACAAAAACTTTTTTTCATGCCAATCGATTCTGTTTCTTATAAGGATCAAAAACCTCTATTGGACCAACTGAGGTTTGAGTACTAGAAAAGTCAGAAATCGCAAATTCCCATACATTTCGTAGGAAATGAGACTCCAACTTAAATATGATTGCAATTTGGCTACTTGTATTAGAGTGTGTTTTTCTTTTTCGTCAATTTGTATTTTATTTTTGTAATGTGTGTTTTGTTTGTGCAGAATAAACAATTTTTCTTTCTTTCTTTCTTACATTTGGAATCCACCTAGAAATTTTACTTGTGTTCTAAGTTATGAGGTGTTCGTAGGTAGCCGACGAAATCATTTGATAAATGATAAATGATTTATTTTCTGTAAGTAGGTTTGTACAAACACTTTTACACGTCAATCATATTTAAAAATAAAAATAAACTAGATGAGGTCGGCGTTTCGTAACTGACTACTCTGAGAAGAAAGGCCGAAACAAACTCAGAGGTCACAGTCTCTTTTAAAGTCCAGACATAATCTTGGTCAAATCATGTGAAGACCATGTAGATTGGTGCCTGAAATGATCTTTTGATGAAAGAATCACACAGATTGAGGGGACTTGTCCAGTCAGTGCACGCGTGTTACAAAGTTTTATCAAATTTAACCATAATGGACTATCGAAATCTGGCAAAAAAGTCGTCATAATTGAAAACTTTAACTTTTGACTAGTTTAATGATGATAAAAAATAATCATGGCGTCACATGGTGTACTTTTCTTTTTCTGGCTTGACTTCATGACTTGTTGTTGCCATGTAATAAAAATCTTGGTCCAGTTACAGAAAATGCTTTCCATTACGTATTACATATCCTTATTTCCCATATTTCCTTTACATATATACTTAGGAAATCCATTAATAAAATAATAATAATAATAAATACTAATACCTACTTTAAAAAAGTTTTCCGAAGAGCTGTCAACAATATTAATTAAAAACATCCTACTATTCTACTTAACTATCGATATAACTTTACAATAATATCGGTGGAAGGTGGCAGTGGGGGTGAGGTGGGTGGCGGGGGGGAGGGGGCTCGATGCTCATTTCTCAGGTTCGACTCCAGTATTGATATTGCACCGTATTACGCGCCAAAAGCTTCTGGTATCCACAGACCTAACACTGCATAGAGCAGCGGCGAGGGGTCAATTTTTGTATGAGAGAAGCCGAAGCAAAGCCGATTTTAACTTACTTTCTTATCAGTAAAGAAAAAAACTATTAATTTACTTAAAAGTATGTCTCTCCTTTACTGAATTTAACACCATCTATCGTCAAGTAGCAGAACCAAAAAAACGCATCACTACACAGACAAAACTTTCTTGTTTGTTATTTCCATTCAAAGCTAATAAAATAGGCGTTTTTGATGTTTGAATGTTTTGGTGAATAAAATAGACTGTGCCATTTTTCAATAGCGGTAGAATTGTTGATGCGAATTTCCGATGGGAAGCCGGTAAGAATCGTGATAAATGGTGCTTTCGCCACTGGCATAGAGTGTTCATGATCTGACCAGCCCTTTCCCAACTATGTTGCGGTCAGCTTCCTGTGTAACCAGATGCAGCCGAATACCAGTATTTTACATGAAGCGGCCACCTATCTGACCTCCACAACCCAGTTACTGGGTAATACAATACTCCTTGGTAAGACTGGTTGTCAGACTTTCGGGCTTCTTACGACCCGTAATGACTGTCAAAGATCCACGAATGACAGCCGGGACCAACGTCTTTACGTGCTTTCCGAAGCACGTAATGCGTGCAATTTAGCGTGAAATAATTTAGGTCCAGTCACCACCATATGTGTCTGTTCCAAAATTACCCCAGGGTAATAAAATTTTCGTTTTTCCTAATTTATGATGAGTGAGTGAGTTATGATTAGTGTTACGATCAGGCAGTCTAAATAAAATTTCCACGCAAGCTCCGCCCCAAGCTCCCCGCCACTCCAATATGTGCTAAACGCTAACATATCCGTAAAAAACGTTGAATATCGCGTGCGCTCTTTGATCGTGTTCGAGCATGAAACTAAATAGCGTAAGTATCAATTCTTATTTCGTTTATAACTAAAGTAATACTTGATGTAGAGAAAAAATATCTGGTGGCTGGATAATAAACTATTTTTTCTTGCTGTGAATATTTATTTTAGACATAAAAGCCGAACAATCTTGTTTGTTTTTGTAATTATCCTTAAAAAAGTCATGACATGATAAAAAATGTATCGAGTAAAAATATTAAAATTACGTAACTATCTTTAACATGAAAAGAAAAAGATCCAATAAATCATTTACTAAAGTTTCATTACGATTGAATGTGTGACTGTTTCAGAATATTCATGCAAATTAACATAAAAACGGGAGCCTCCTCTTAAGATCGGCTTTCCTCAGAATACGGCTACTTCGAAAGTGTCAGCGATTAATTTGTTAAATAATGACGAGCCACAACTCGAATTAGCCTTTTTTACGTAGATCTAATTTAGTAGTTTTTTACAGGGTTTGTTGATTTAAATAGCAAGTGAAGCTTGTGAATATAATGTACCTACGGTTCACGAACTGTTGTTTTACCTATGACAGCAGCAACCCGAAAGAAACCTTATTACAACAAGAATAAAGGTTACTGAAATTTATTTATGCAACCAACAGCCGCCGATACGTAATACTTACAGCTGTGATATTACAGTATTTTATGGCTAATAAAACAAGCGAAGGGACTACTAAGAAATATTTAAATTCAAAAGGTACAATTTTAGGTAGGATATTGCATAGTTAAGTTTAAATTATAAAGAAAAAAATATAACTTTGATTATTTAAAAAAAAAAAAGTCATAAACCTACATTCAAAAACAAATAATAAAAACCATAAACGAAGGCAAATGACAAACTACTAGGTAATCTCTTAATATTCAATTAAGAGATTACCTAGTAGTTTGTCATTTGCCTTCGTTTATGGTTTATAATATTTGTTTTAAATGTAGGTTTATTACAGTTAAATTTATCCACTTGAGAGAAATCTGTGTTATAAATTCGTAGCATCGTAGTGTGACGAACTGACGAATGCGCCGTAGTAGTAATTGGGACAGTCAGTCAGTGGCATCAACCTTACTGTAACGAGTAGATATATCACTATGATTTATACTCCGTTTGAAATAAGATTAGACATTTAAGTAAACCTTTTTTACACTTCGTTCAACCGATTTTGACTTCTATTGCGTTGGCGGCATGAAAAATGGCAGCTGTAATAAACAGTTGGTATTGTAAACACGTTTTTGCTTTTAATGCCATCCTTGTGCCTACGGAATAGAAGTCAAAATCGGACTGTAAAAAACTTTATTGAAATTTCTAATCTTATTTCAAATGGAGTATAGACAGTGATGCAAAATCGGAGGTACAACGCTACAAGATTCTTTTGGCGCGTGGTCAAAGTCGGAACTAACGCCGCCATCTTGTTTTCTTAATACAAATTTCTGTGACAATTTTAGTAATGTTCACTAACAGCGCCACCCAGTCAACGTCATTCGAGCGCCAAAAGATGATTGCAGCACTCGTAACTGTATCGCTGGAAGCTGTAATATCTTCATAGTGCGTGTTGATCGGCGGGTAATATTTGTTTAATCTGCAAGCAGGGGCGACATCCAGCCGCAGACTATTGCCGCATAATCTAAGCGCTATATTTAACATCTAGCTCGACATCGTTTATATTACAAATATTAAACGGAAACTGTTGCCAGATTTATACTAAAGTTTTGGTTGTGTTGATTAATTTTGCAAGAGATTTCGGAAAGTGCATTACATGATCTGACCAAGGTTATGTCTGGACTATAAAAGAGACTTTGACCCCTGAGTTTGTTTTATGTCTTGCCTCGCGCTTTCTGAGGGAGTGATTTCGTAAAAAGGGACGGAAGAGTGTAACATCAAGTGACAGCTTGAGCGTGGAATAAGTAAGTACCTACTTTTTAACAGCATGGATTTAGTAAGTAGGTACTTTATAATAGCATGGAATTAGTAAGTACTATAGTCATAGATTGCAATGATATTATATTAAACAGATATGTTATACACTCACAAAACAACCGAAACAAGTGTTCCGCGCAGCAGCGGCAGCACACACACCCACTTTTCATTCATTTTACATTTCACTACAATTAAAAATGATGGCTTGATAAAAACAACAAGAAAAAAACCGGTCAAGAGCGAGTCGGACTCGCGCACCGAGAGTTCCGTACGTATATATGATGTTGATGATTTCTGAAAAACTGTGCTAATTAGAGACATCGTTTTATTTTTCCTGTAATATATACATAAATTTCTATCACATAGAATAATTTCAGATTTTTATCTATGCAAACTTCGGAGATAAGGGTGGGGGAACAGTATTTTTTTTACATTTTTCATAAAAAGTCAGAAACTGTGCTGCCTAAAAAAAAATAAAAAAATGTCTGAGAATGTGCAAACAGCGTTCTTTCATATGATACCCCACATGCCCTAGTACCCCACTTCAAATTTTTAAGAGAATTTTCAGTCCCTTTTGCAAAAAAGATATCCATTTTTTAAATTTATTTCTTGTTTGCAAAGTAGTTGGGCTAACGTCATCTAAAACTATTCTAAATATCAAGTTGATAGCATTAGTAGTGCTAGAGATATTCAGGTGTGACAGACAGACAGACAGACAGACTTAGTCTCACCATAAGGGTTCCTTTTTACCATTTTAGTACGGAACCCTAAAAAGAGACAACTATTGTTGTCAATTGCACGTGAATGTAAACAAACATTATTCTGGCCACCAATCACCGAATGTTGGCATCACAGACTAACAAATACGTCCCAATTAGGACGTTTTCGAGTCTTCACGATTGCGCGCTCACAACATATATGTTAATATAATATGATTGTAGGGGTCTAATTTCAACCAGTAGGCCTAATGAATAATTAATGTAATTATTCGAATAAATATTTCAGTATTTAGCTTTTATACATTTTGTCGATTCAATTTATGTCGCTGTTCGTTGCTTATTACCAAGGTAAGATGTCAAATGTTACACATCATACTCGTATCGTGTAAAAGTGATTGAGGTTTAAGAAAATTATTTCTCAAAAAAAGAATACAATTATTCACCTAGAATGAGAAACACTGCTTGCATACCATACATATAAACGTTCCTTGGAACGAGTATCGGACGATGTTTGAGGTTAGAAGTAGGTACAATAATGTTAGTCGTTAAATTATCAAAAAGTTGGTAAAATAAACTATAATATGTTACAAATTTATAATAGATCGAGTTATGAAGGTATTTAGAAATAAAAAAATGATATTTTTACTTGTGTAGTATTGAGACTATACGAGTATTATGTCCATATTACGTATCGAAACACAGTTTCTATCATAGTTGCCATTGAAAAATTAATTGATTTTTAGTGTTTATTTAATATGGAAACTTAGTTTTATTTTTGCTTTAAGTAATCGTTTTAGTGTATTTGTTGTGAAAATGTATTGTTACATCTATGCTGACCCGCTAAGACGCTGGCAACACTGTCGGCGTGCCCTCACCCCTGTCAAGCCCCTCCACGCACTTCAAGACGCCATGACGGGAAACTGTGCATAAATAAGCTTGCACGTCTCATTCTCGCTCTCTTTTCACAAGGACAACTGACCAGGGCGAACCTATGTCAAATTACTATTTCATTTTACTTTGTATCGCTGTTTGTGCTGACAATTAAAACCCGATAAGTATACCTAATCCCTTGATTTATATTTGACCTATTATAATGATGGTAGTTCAATATTTATGTTTAACTAGTAATTATTGATTGTTAGTTTGCTTTTCATGTGACTTAATTATAACGGATTTTAGTTCAAATAAGTACCTGTGATTTCCATGAATAACTAATTAAAATAAGTTGCTAAGGTTGTTTGAATTTCATTTATTATAAACCCTGTGTTTAATCAGTTGTTACAGTATTATATAGTTTTTATTATTAGATAATATTAGAGTGTATGTAAATATTCCGAGTTATTATGAAATACTTAGAATAACATAATTGAAAACTTTATACAAAATAAATTATTTCATTTCTTGTCAGTTTACTTTAACGTGATTACTTATAAGAAATAATTTGAGAAATGTGTATACCTACCTATACTTAGATACTTTACACCATAAAACACCTCAGTCATCTACCCATTTTAGAAATGCGGGTGTTAACGTTATTTTAAATTTAATTTTAATACCAATACAGAAAAGGTAGATACCTATTAACTAATCTGCGCGTTTATTAAAATTTTGAACATTACGGTACCTACTACAATAATCATTTAGGGGCGGTTTCTAAATCATCAGATCATTTTTAATTGATGAATAAATATAACAGCCACACCAGCTTTGGTATGGAAAATCGTATGTCAAAGTTCAGACGGAAGTTATCTAACGATTGTGAAATCCGCCCTTTTGTTTTCAACAGAATGTTTCTTGATAGTAACAAAACAAAAATATCTATAACAATAACTAGGAACATGATGATGATAAATTATCTCCTTTTTTACATTAGGTAACTTTTAAATAAAGGTAAACTTACATTATATAACTCAAGATCAACTAAAGATAGTTATGCAGAAAGTAAAAAACATACATTTAAACTCCAAATTAAAATTTTAAGATAAAAATTTTGCACACGTAAAAAGTATTAGACACGAGTGCAACCTTCCTGGGGGAAATTAACGAAACGAGTTAGCTAGGTCACTCGAAGATCTGCCGTAACGAACAGGTAGCCAAAAAAAACTGGCAAAACTTAAAACTGCACTAATTTAGCTAAATGTTCACGATAGAAAAAAAACCGCGAGTTTTTGAGGAGACTGATGACTATGTGAAACTATCTACATGGAACTATCAATGGGGATTAAAGGCCTAAAGTTTGTTAATACTCCCACTAGTTCCATACATGGAACTAGTCAGTTGCAGTACTTCCATGTGGAACTAGCTACATGGGACTACTGGGAATAAAGAAGTTTAGCTTGATAAATCTAACACTAAGTAATTATAATTACATAGATATACGGTGTGAGGGACAGCCGTTGGTCCCGGCTGTCATTCGTGGATCTTTGACAGTCGTTCCGGGTCGTCAGAAGCCCGAAAGTCTGACAACCAGTCTTACCAAGGGGTATCGTATTGTGGAGGTCAGATAGGCAGTCGCTCCATGTAAAATACTGGTATTCAGCTGCGTCCGGTAAGACTGGAAGCCGACCCCAACATGGTTGGGAAAGAGTTCATCATCATTTCAGCCGAAAGACGTCCACTGCTGGACTTAGGCCTCCCCCAACATTTGATGGCTTTGCCATAATCGTCACGCTTGGCAGGCGGGTTGGCGATCGCAGTATGGTATTAAAATGTGTAGAGAACGCTGCTGCCCATTCTCTAGTAAGTCCCTTAGTCGCCTTGTGGAAAGGGTTGATGACAGTTATTTTGTGTCCTGAAAGAATCCACAGTAGGTACTCCTACTATCAATGATATTATAAGTAAAAAGAGGTCACATTTCCTTCACCTTGTCTCTTTTCCGCTCCCGATAATTACGACACGCCGTCCTACTTCCACGTCTCATCTAATAGTGTGACGGTGTGCCGTTTTTGAAGATCGAATGTTAAGTAGGTAACCTATCTACATCTTTCGTCTACGTCATTCGATTAGACTGGAAGCCAACCCCATCATACTTAGGAAAAGGCTAGGCAGATGATGATGGGCATAAGGGAAGGGAAGGTAAAAAAGGACTCAAATTGACGAGCAAACTGATACCATGATTACAGCACATGATGTATAAGTATATCATTCAAGTGGATCATTCTGTTCCCTACAAAATGGTTGAGCTGGATGGCACTTTTGAATAGTCAAAGAGTCGGTCAGTTAGTCAGAGAAAGTTGAAGCTATTTGCCCATTCCAAAACGTAGATCTCATAGAGAGAAGAACAGGCAAGAAACTCCAAGGACATGCACTCTTTTAAATCAAGATATTACAAAATCCTGGGTACATTACTCTTGTTGCTTCTACTATATTTGAGAAAAACGTTTTTTTTTTCATAAAAACTATTCAAAATAGAACATTAAAAGATTACAAATAAGCTACAGTTAAGAGATGCCCAGTTTCAACTGACGGGGCCCGTTCACGAACATAACATGAGGATCAGCACCATCCAGCTCAACCATTTTGTAGGGAACCGAATGCTCCAACACACGCCCCACCATCACCGAGACATTTAACTGAGCATGACATGTCACTACAACAGAACCACAAAAAGCGTTTCAAGGAATCCTAAATTTCTAAATTCAATTCCTTAAAGAAAATCAGCAAATTGCGTCGCGTTTCTCTCAGAAATAACGCAAACATTTCTCCTTCTGCTCGCGTATATGGACCAACAATATAATGTTATTAGAGAGAAAAATCTGAACCGACTCCGAGCATGAACACGGCTTACAAGACGACATTATTAAATTGGCAGCGGCATGTAGACACTCACAGATGCAGCTCTATTCAGATTCTGAAGAATAATATCTTGGAATTACACATTCATGATTTTTTCAGCTTTTCACAATTTTTTTTTTGATAATTCGTGTTTTTCTTGAAGTGAAATCATGGTAGCTTTCGAGAGTTGGTAAATTACTTCATTCTGGGAAATTAAAATTAATATTTAAATTATTTTTAACTTCCTGATCCACATGATTTTCAATGTTAACCCTCACTCAACTGGTCGACATCATTTAAAAAATTACAACGCTACGTTGAACCAATTTGTTTTCCGACGGTTTTTGTCAGTTTTTTGACGACACGGTTGGCGCAGTGGTTAAGCGATTGACTGCTGCGCTGCGTGTCGCGGGTTCGATTCCCGCACGGAACAAATATTTGTATTACCTACAAGTAGTTGTTCCGGGTCTGGCTGTTTGTGTATGTGAGCTTAAATGTTTGTAAACGCACCCACAATACAGGAGAAATTCCTAGTGTGGGGCAACGTTCTTTCAGAAAAAAAAAAAAAACTGGTTTAAAACCGACAGACTTATTTTAAACCATATTTTAAACCATTGAATACTTAAAACGATCTCAATTGATACAGCTGTGCTGCTGGGGTGTTTGTTGCGCCACATCTTCCCAGATAGAGAACTTGGAAGTGGTGAAGGGTGGGCGTTTTTGGGGGACTGTCTTATGTAATTTTGACGTTCGAAAAGTGGTGATTCTCAGAATAGTTTATATATTGTTAGTCTTTTGATTTTCATTTTCACTTGACCGTCAAAAATCGAGTAGGTAGGTAATCTAGTTTTGGTTTGGTTAAGAAAGCGATGAAACGGTCATAAAATAATGTCTTTCCAAATACAGTGCGTTTTTTGACACCTTTAATGTCAAATAACTGCCTCGTGCCTGTCTGTGTGGTGCCGGGTGCCGTAAAGAATAGCACTCGGGACTATTTCTTGCCGTGGGTGTCGTAAAAGGCGACTAAGAGACTTACCAGATAATGGGCAGCAGCGTTCTCTATGCATTTAACACCATACTGCGATCGCCAACCCGCCTGCCAAGCGTGGCGATTATGGCAAACCCCCCCTTTGGCGGAGGCCTATGTCCAGCAGTGGACGTCTTTCCGCAGAAATGATGATGATGAACTGCCTCGTTGGCCTAGTGGTCGCAACCGCTACTGCTGAGCATGAGGTCCTGGGTTCGATTCCCAGGTCGGGTAAAGTGTTATTGGGAATTTCCATTAGGAATTTCTCAGTAGCAGCC
The DNA here is from genome assembly GCA_948098905.1 of Tiliacea aurago. Lineage (NCBI taxonomy): Eukaryota > Metazoa > Arthropoda > Insecta > Lepidoptera > Noctuidae > Tiliacea > Tiliacea aurago. Next base: position 10,157,831 of record OX402589.1, on the reverse strand, counting down.
CGGAGTCTGGATTTGTGCCCGGTTGATGGCAATAGGCTCGCCCCCTATTACATGGGACTTAAACATAACTAGCGAAATGTGGGTGTACCTACTATAGGTACATCTCTACCCAACCCTTCGGGAATTACAGGCGTGATGTTATAGAAATAAAGAAAGTAAGAAAGAAAAGAAAATGCATTTATTTAGCACAGACTATAAGGCACACAATATAATATACAGTAGATCAAAAAATAAAGAAAAAAAAAAAAACAAACAAGGAAAAAGTGTAAAAACACGATTTAAGAAATTAGCAGTAAAGTGTGCCTCACGGCTGCGCCAAAAAGGCCCAGTTCAGCAAAAAATGCCAGACAACTAGTGCCTGACGCTGGTTTTCAACTGGACCTGAAAGTGTGAAGTGACGGATGTAAATCAGTTTTATACTGCAACGTGTGTGTGTGTTATGTGTTTGTTAATGTCAAATACTGGTGAAAATTACAGATTTTCATGACGGTCACTTTATTACGACGGAACCGCTCGTCTTGGTAAATCTGCAGTGGTAGTCCGTGAAATTCAAATATTCTTACGTTTTTTGCAATTTACTGGTCAGGGTATTTGCAAGTTGTCATCGTCTTCATCATTTCACCCAAAAGACGTCCACTGCTGGATATAGGCCTCCCCCAACATTTGGGGGGGATTTGCCATAATCGCCACGCTTGGCAGGCGGGTTGGCGATCGCAGTATGGTGTTAAAATGTATAGAGAACGCTGCTGCCCATTCTCTAGTAAGTCCCTTAGTCGCCTTTTACGACACCCACGGGAAGAAATAGAGTGGTGCTATTCTTTACGTCCGGCACCACACGGAGCAGAGAAGTTGTGTGTTGATCTAAATATGATTCGCGGCCGTAACAAATATGGCTTTACAGAATTATAGTAATCTTTAGCTAACTAAAGGCTTCTACAGACCGGCGCGACTCGCGACGCGACACAAAGGCACCGCTTGTCGCGCTACACGCGAGGCCTTTGTGTCGCGTCGCGTGTCGCGCCAGTATGTAGAATCCTTTACTCTCTTCGTAGAATCAAATCGAATCTTCGTAGAAATAGTCATTCAATAGGATTCTATGAACTAAGAGATTCTATATTGCTGATTCTAATGATTATAATTCTGTAGGGCCAAAACCGGTTGCATACTACAAGCACAAAAGTGAATTGAGCAACTCCGGTATCGCATCCAACCCTCCGCCCGCGACGGAGATATCTTCAGCCCATTTAATAAATTTATGTATTACCAAGTTCAGTTCCGTTTTATATCGCAGTTTAGTCATTCAACTCCCCGGTTACACATTTGTTTATCACTTTATCCGTCTGTTTGTTGATGTCGTAAAAATTCAATCTGGAAATTGCTCGGATTAGGCGTCGCTCAGATTGGTGGGAGGTGACGTGTGCGTAGTGCATTTTGGAGGAATGTTACGGAAAACAATGTGACACCCACGACAGCTATTATATATATTTAATGAATCGGAAGTAGTTACATAATTATTTATTAATATTTTACTGTCGTAGTTATTTGTTTCGGCACTGCTGCTCGTATAGTTTAGAATTTTTCTCAAACATGCATAGAAATATTGTCATTATTTTCGAAAAAAGAACACGCGAAGTATCAAATTTACGGTCAAAGAAAATCAAATCCATTGCAGGAGCGTTTTTTGAATTTGGAACATTACAACGCTCCAGCAATGTTGTATGAAACGGCGTGCTGGGGTTATTACATCCTCTTTTCTCAAACATGCTTGGAAATTCGAGCATTATTTTGACAACCGTCTTCAAGAAAAATCGAAATTGCTGTACTGGCCAAATACATGCGAACAGCGGCCACCAAAAGTTGTATGAAAATCCATAATAATATGACTGTGTCGTGGTTTAGCGGCCAAATAAATTACATAGTAAACTCTTAACTATCGTGTAATGATCTTTTACTCCGAAACATGGCAACCAAGGAGGTAACTTATCAAAGGTTTTATTTAAATTTCAAACTGACTTGCAAATAGAAAGCTATTTATTGAAAAAATAAACAAATGAACATATTGGCGCGTGAAAAATTATTGTTGTTCGTCATTGAATCTGGAATTTATAAATAATTTACTTTCCCTCAAAGCTTTCTCTGCATTCTTTAGAGAAAAGCACTATATATGCCTCGGCGGAAATGGCATGCCTGTCTCGTATTAGTGAAGTCCTCGCCTACGGCTCGGCCTTCAAACTCATACTCGACCTGCAATTGCCTATTTCAAGGCCTTTGCAATAATGTACTATTAACGGATTTCCTTTTGATATGTATAAGAAGGCCATCACATCTGGCAAGACGTCTGCATCCAACGGTGCAGACGTTAATGTCTTGTGTAAATGAAAAAAAACGTATTTTTTTTTTATTTTCAGAGTAACTTTCCCGGTTACCGTCGTGAACGGCGCCTTACACAGTAAAAGCATCGGAACGATCTCCGCGCAGTCACTGTAAGTTGTAAATGAAAAATGTATCAACACGATATTGTTTTATTAATTTTGGGCTCACAGCAGCCATTTTTGTTGCAATTTCAGATTAGATAAAGCCTTTTTATTTTATTTTTTCTGTTATAAAAATGACGCATTACTCACCATGTCTGGTCACTGCTTTAAGACGATTATCTTTTTGAAAATAATTATGTACTTTAACATTTTTCTTATCAGGGTCGTGGCTGAGTGATAACAGCCGCTCGGGTATTGAAGGTTAAACTACCCTTACCGCGGTCGGTTCGTGGATGGGTCACCATCCATTACCTTCTTATCGAGAGAAAGCACGTTAATCTGTTTGGCCCCGGCTGTCATTCGTAGGCAGATCTTTGGCAGTCGTTACGGGTAGTTAGAAGCCGAAAAGTATAAGCAGTCTTACCAAGGGGTATCATGTTACCCAGTAACTGGGTGGTGGAGGTCAGACAGGCAGTCGCTCCGTGTAAAAAACTGATATTTAGTTGCATCCGGTTAGACTGAAAGCCGAACCAAACACAGTTTGGGAAACGCTGCGCAATCTGATTGACATGTTCTTGATAAAGTGTATTACAGTGCCAAGGAGTAGCTAAAAGGTAATCGTTAGGGTCAATTTCCACTGAAAGAGCAGCGTCCGGCAACGTCTTTTTGAGGCAAAATATTACAAATAATTTTGAATCTTATCTTCGTGATTAAAAATGTCATAGTCATTTGATGGCAAAGGAGGGGGCAACGTGGCGCCGCCGCACCGCGAGGCTGCACGAGCCTTCTAGCGACTAGTCAAAAATGGCGCCGCCGCGCCGCGCGGCTGGCCGCGGCGCAGCTAACTGACATGGGGCCGACCGTGGTGCAGCTAACTGACTCGCGGCGGCGCGCGCGCGACCGTTTCCTACCCGCCCGCTACAACTTTCCTTGACTGAAGTAGAATAATAGTACGAGTAGATTGCAAACCAGTTTTCAAAGCTACCACGCGGGGGCCCACTGCGGCGCCTCGGGATGCCGCGTTCGGAGGCGCCGCGCTTTCAGTAGGGATTGACCCTTATGGACAATAATATTAATCAGATATTTAATAATTGAAAAGACATGATTGTGTAACTCACAAATTATTATTTAGCTAGGACTTTTATTTATTTATTCACTATTTACTATGACATTAATTATTTAATTATTGACTACCTACCTACTAAGGTCAGGTGGGGTAAGAGAGATACCGGGGGAAGAGGGACTAAGGACCATAACTAGTAAACCGAAGCGTTTACGACTATGAACGTTCCGTCGATAAAACAGTGAAGGCGAAATAGTTTGAACGGTTTTCAATAGATGTCGCTACGTAACTCAGACGCCACAAAAAATGAAAACACGTTTGACAGTTGTGAACTCGACTAGCACAAAGTAAGCACGTTTTCTTGCTAACCAATATTTTGCTGAAAAAAGAGTGCTGGAAATATTTTAAATGTAATGATACATGGAGAAAACTGTAAGTATTTATTTTTATTAACCATTTTAGTTTAAAAACAACTAATAATATGAGTTTCTTACGCTTGAAAATCCTAACCTCCGAAAACAATAGCTGGGGTAAGAGGCTCACTATTCACGGTGAAAGAGGAACATATGTTTCTCTTCCCCCATGTCAGGGGTGACCAACATTGTGAATAATTTATCTATCTTCTATCTATCTATTTATATAAACAAAAAAGAGAAGTCAAAAGAAAAACTAAAAGACCGATTTAAATATATACATATATATATCACAAACAAATAAAAAATCAAATCTTTTCTTTTTAGTATATTATAATAGTTTAGATAAATAAAGTTTCAGGCGTTGTGTCCCTCTCTCTTTAATTGTAATATTTTGTTGTTGTTTGACTGTTGCAGGAATGATAAAACATGCCGCGGAAATATATAAGAAAAACTGATAGAAGCAGTTATGATAATGATAAATTAAGTGAGGCTGTCAATGCAGTAAAAAATGGAACAATATCTGCATACGCTGCATCAAAACTTTATAATATACCAAGAACAACAATTGTTAACCGTGTATACGACCGCAAAGGTTTAAAATCCAAAACTTTAGGCAGGTGTACTGCATTGCCTACGGATGTGGAACAAACACTTGCGGAAAATCTCCATGTCATGGAAAAATCAGGGTTTGGGTTAACGCGCAAGGAAGTGATTGAATTAGTTGGCCAATACGTGGTTGAGAATAATATTAAAACTCCGTTTAGAGATGGGATCCCTGGAGAGGACTGGTTTCTTGTTTTTAAGAATAGACATGGCGTTTCCGTTAAAAAACCCCAGGCCGTTGAACATGCACGTAAAGCTGCATGCAGACCTTTCGTGATCTACAGTTACTTTGATTTATTAGAGTAAACTATCAATGCACTGGGCTTACGTGATAAACCATCGCATATTTGGAATCTCGACGAAACCAGCTTCAGCAAGGACCCAAGTAAATCAAATGTTGTCGGTCGTCGAGGCTATACGTCTACAAGAACCATCGCCTCTCCAGGGAAAACGAATACAACAGTGCTTTTAGCATGCAGTGCCGCTGGTGACAAAGCTCCGCCGCTAATTATATATACAGGCAAAAATATCCGGAACGAATGGGTTTCTAAAGATGGGTTTCCTGGAACAGTTTATGCTGCGACAGAAAAAGGTTGGATGGAAGCGACAGTATTCGAAAACTTTTTCGAAAAAGTTTTTTTGCCAACCGTTGAAAATAAACGCCCTATTCTCTTGCTTTACGATGGTCATTCTACTCATGTGGGAATTAATATTATACAAAAGGCACGAGAAAACAACATAACGATTTTAAAAATCCCACCGCATACGAGTCATTTATTGCAGCCTCCGGATCTAGCGGTAAATAAATCGTTCAAAGACAAATGGGACATAGCGTTGGTCAAATGGCAAAGATTGAATGTCGGCAAGGTTTTACCCAAAAAAGAGTTTTCAACGATTCTTGGTCAAGTGTGGACTCAGATAGATTCTCAAGTATGTCAAGCAGGCTTTCGTAAAGCAGGGATATACCCAATAAATAAAAATGTCATAGCTGAATAGAAATTTGATCCAGTTCAGTTAGCAGAATGGAAGAATGAACAGCTACAAAAATCACAAAATCAGCTTGTTAAACAAATATCCCCCAAAAAGTTGAGTGAAATCGCACTGACTGTTTTAAATAAAACATTTATAATACAGCAGGAAGTTCCTCAGTGTAATTTAATAGAAGCGTCACCAAAGTACGTTTTACACAGCGAAGAAAAAGCTGCTCCATTGCTAAATATTGAAAATGTTCAACAGCGTCCTAAAGTCCAAATTCTTGACAATCAGCGTGTATATACCAATGTCACATTTGAAGAGTTGCTTCTGAAAATGATTAAACCTGGAAAACCATCTTTGACAACCAAAAGAACAAAAATAGCGCCAGGAGCAGAGGTCATCACTCATGATCTTGTGTACGAAAGATATCAAATAAAGGAAGCAGAAAAAAAAGAAAAGTTGAAAAAACGAGGAGAAAACAAAGCAAGTAAAGAAAAAAAGAAACCAACGGAAAAAAGAGCGAGCACAAATAATAAGACAGGAGCAGAAAAATGAACGGGGAGGAAAGGTGTGAGAACGGAGGTGATTATAAGCAGACTGATGTACAGGTTTCTGGAGTGGATATGTCATTACCAGGTCCATCAGGTCTTAACAAAAAGAGGAAAATTAAAAGTGAGTCAAAAAAGAGTAAAACCATAAATTCTACAAAAAAAATATTTCGACGAAATAAAAAGCTCAGAAAAATATCATCATCCTCATCTACCAGCATATCTGATTGCATGAGCGTGCATGAGGATTCTGATATTATAGATTTGACCGATGAAGAATATGATATAACAAGAGATTTATACAGTAACGAATTTTTACAAAATTATGAACCCTATAGTGAACAAGAGGATGAAATCTTTATCTTAGATAAGAAAAGCAATGTGGTGAAGAAAGTTGGTAAGAATTTGGACAAGCGAAGCAAGGAGACTGAATTTTAGAGAGGAATCAGATGAAACTAATATGGTAGCAGGGGAATTTAACGGCGAATGGGATGGGCTGACAGAAGTGGAAAACGAAGAGAATTGTGCATCTAATGAACAAGTAGTTACTGAGGGGAACAAGGTGGTACATGAAGTCAGTGGAATATCGGATGAGAGAAACGATGTGCTGGAAAAAGTTTGTGATAGTTCGGATGACAGATATCAGGCGGCAAAGGAAGTTGGTGAGAGATCGCATCAAAGGAACAATAATACTATGGCAAAAGCAGGTAATGACAAATGGGATATGAAGAATATAGAAGAGAAAGAGAATTATAAAATAAATGACAATGTCTTGATTCGATACTTTATCAGGAAAAGGTGGGTGTATTATGTAGGTTACATAGAAAATATACTTTCTGGAAGCGATACTAGTTATGATATAATGTTTTACAAAACTTACAAAAAGCCACTGAAATTCAAACTCGCTAAACAAGTAGATCGTGATACTGTTTTAGAATACTCTGTAGTCAAGAAAGTTCGCCTGTCTCAAAATCCTAGCAATTCCAAAGAATTTATTTTAGATGAAGAAGATCATTCATATTTTTCATAAATATTTAAGAGGCGCTGTACCTACGCCAATTTAATTGATTCAAGTGCCTTGCTTCAAAAATAATTTCAGGTATTTTATAATAGTTTTGGTGTTACTTTTTAATAGTTTTAGTGTTTTTTTATAATAGTTTTGGTGTTTTTAACACGCTTTTATTAGTTTCACCTGTATGTTTGTATGTAACTGACTCGTTTGGGCTCGATTTTGCCCCACTTTAAGCGATCAGATTTACTTTAAACGTTGTAGACTTATCAACGACCGACGACAATACAATATTTTGATAAGTATATGGAAAAAAAATGCGTAATTTAGCACATCTGAACTTAATAAAGACGGTTTTATAGCAAATCGAACTAAAAATCAGAAAATAACTTAATAAAGAAAATTAATTTCATTGTAAAAAAGCGTGGGGTGCTTTTTATCATATTTCTATACTAACTCTAAGTTTACGAATAACTAATTTTTATAACAATCAATATCGAGCACCCCACGTTTTTTTACAATGAAATTAATTTTCTTTATTAAGTTATTTTCTGATTTTTAGTTCGATTTGCTATTAAAGCGTGTTTTTTTAATTTTTGAAAATTATATTTTTTTAGAAGAATTAAAAGACTGATTCGCAATGTTGATCTCGTTACATAGTACCATTGTTATTTTTAAGGAGTAAAAGTTTTAGTGTTTTTTTTATAATAGTTTTGGTATTTTTTAGAAGAATTAAAAGACTGATTCGCAATGTTGATCTCGTTACATAGTACCATTGTTATTTTTAACGAGTAAAAGTTTTAGTTTTTTTTTATAATAGTTTTGGTGTTTTTTAGAAGAATTAAAAGACTGATTCGCAATGTTGATCTCGTTACATAGTACCATTGTTATTTAAAACTAGTTAGGGTGAGACTGTTTATTACTACTGTTTGTATGATTAAATAAAAATATAACTGATCGACTTCTTTTCAGTTTGCCACCCCTGATCGAACCTGTATGCCCCTCTTACCCCGAATTGATTTATTCTTCTTTTTCATTCCAAATGATACCTTATTTCATCGAACTTAAGATCTAATATTGATCGAAGCAGTTTTGCCTACAAATTAACGAACATTTAGCAACGAATATTTTAATTCAAACTCCAATCTTAGGAATACAATGACTGTCCCTCTTACCCCATGTGAGGGGGAAGAGGAACGTTTATTTAATCTTGACATTTACGTCAATATCGTCTTAAGAAGTGTTATTAGCGTAATGACATTTAGCCCACGGGAAGCTAATACATAAAGGCAAGTTTTGTGTTTTCCAAATATCTTAAAAGACTTCAACTGTTCGTCCTAGCAGTCAAAATATTTTACTGAAAATAAAGTATGTTCCTCTTACCCCACCTGACCTTAGATACTTCTTGACATTGAAAAATAAAATGGTTAAAATGATTTTCCAATTTAATCATTTTGGAATACCTATTTATTGTTATTCACACGGTATTTTGATATTTATGTCTAAATTTTGCATGCCCAAGTGACGGAAGAGCATGAAGAACATTCACAAAACATGTATAGCATCTATTACCCCTACCCATGTTGGCAAAAATAAATGATTTTATTGATTTAACACATTTTTTTTCTGCGAGGAACCACTTTAAGAGTCACTGTACTCCTTTACATCAAAGATCAATACAGACGAAATGTAAACAAAATCCCAAAAAAGCAAAACTCCGGGCGTATTGTGTTGTTTTCAATCCAACCATTCGGTATCGGTGTAGGGTTCCTTATGGTTTTGGTTCACTTCGGTACCCCAATAAACAGTGACAAAGGGTTACGAGCCACGAGCCACGTAACCCAACTCGATGGGTGAACGTATTTCGTATCGAGAGCGAGAACACATCGTCTCGCAAGTATTTATCGCTCGTGAAAAGACCTCCGCTTTTTAAGGGTTAAGCATTTGTTTTTGTTGTGATGTTCTTTATTTAAAATGGGCGAATCATCGAGTTTGGTTCTGACGTTCTCGGAAATAGAGAAGGCCGATTGATTGATAATTATTGAAAAGAAAAATAAACATAAACAACAGCAGAACTTGGTTAATTCATAAAAAAAATTAATACGAGTATTAATTGGTAAATACCAATTAATGCTCGTATTAATTTTTTTTTTTTGCTAGCGTATCTTACTTCACTTACCATACACTCCATTTGAAATAAGATTAGTTTCAATAAACCTTTTTTACAGTGCGTTCAACCGATTTATCGTATCACATAGGTTAATGGTACCGGTTCCCAAAAATACCGGTGAGTATTTCAAGCCCTGACTATACCTAATAGGTACTGCTAAAGCTGTAAAGTCAAGGATCTTTTGCCGCGTGGCCAAAATCGGAACCATCGCCGCCATCTTGTTAACTTTTCAATACATTTCACACACAATTAGGTATGTAAAAAATTTTTTAGGTATGTTTTTTATATTTTTATTTTAATGATAAGAGTATTTGAAACACATAATTTCATCTTTTTGTTTTTACAAGCTGTAGTTATTTTTATATATTGTTTTAAAGTATTGTTCGTACTGACGTCACTAGTAGCTGAATAGCTTAGGATCTTTGCCACGTTTAACACTTATTTAAAACCAAAATTCAGTAAAGTCAAACTGTCATATTTGACAATTAATTTGTTTACATTTCATACTTTAGCGATTTCCGTACTTTAGTTTAAAGTTATGGCATATTAATAAAATGAATGGATTCAAAGACTACTTCTGCTAAGTTCTTCATACCGTCAAGTATAAACACCACAACAAATAGCCGACACAAATTGATTGTTAGTAAAAGAAACCTTAAAAAGGAATTGGTGCGAGGAAGTAAATGTTTAGTACAAGTCTGGGCGGCGACTGTTTTATTGTGAAGATCATTTTAACGTAAGTTAAGTTTTCCTGAGGCGATACATCGATGTGATTTGACTTGTACTGTCCGCCGCTGGTGAAAAACTACACTATTTAGGTACATATTTACATATCTGAATAGAAGAATAATAAGTGCTTCATGTAAATTTGACGTTGGCATGACACTTGGACACATAAAGAACAATTTAATTACAAGAGACACTGAAATTACCAATTCAGGCGGCTTTGTGACGTCAATTAGAGGTCAACTAAAATTCAAGTGATTTTAAGTATTTTTGTGAAAATAAATACGATCTTATAATTTTAAGACCTATTAATAGAAAAATAAGTCTTAGAAGCTTAAAATCTCGAAATGGTTTTGGAATCGGCATAGGTAAATTTTTACTTTACATACCGAATTCTAAAAATGTTTACCAATAGCGCCCCCCTGTCAACGTCATTCAAGTGCCAGAAGATCCTTGTACACACGGCTAGATTAGGGCAGTATCCAACCAACATCCCAACTAAACCCTGGTTTATCAAAAATAAGAAATTGAATAAATTAATCACATCTATTATTATACGTCTCAGACAAAGAAAAAAAAACAAACAAGTACAAAAACATGTTTGCACTCCAGTGTTTTTGGCTAAGCTACGCATTCGGGATCATTCCCTTTGCGAGTGTGGTGTGGAAGAGGATACGCTTCTTCTTCTTCTCTCTTTATGATATGCTCCCCCCTAATTTTCCCAGACCTATTAATATACCATTTCACTTGACACTCGTTGATTCCCCATTAGTTAAAACCCTCCAAAACGTTATTTTTAACCGACTTCCAAAAAGGAGGAGGTTCTCAATTCGGCTGTATGTTTTTTTTTTTTTGTTTGTTACGCTATTACTCCGTCAATTATGAATCGATTTTGAAAATTATTTTTTTGTTTGAAAGGGTATACTCCCGAGGTGGTCCCATTGCCACCAAATCAAAATCTGATGAGGGGATCCCAAGGAAATCGAGGGTAACCCTCAAATTTTATATGCAAACCTATAGTGATTTGGGTATTTTTTATAGTATTTATGGTGCATTTGCTCTCCGAAAGCACCATTTGGTGAATTGGAACTGATGATGGAGCCCACAGATGGCCACCGGAATAATATAATAATGAGTACCTATTTAACGGGTTGCGATTAAGCAATTTATGCTCGTCACTATGCATATGGTGAGTGGCAGTTCTCCTGGTTCTTACCAGGAGAACTCCTCAACAATCAACATCCCAGCATCGGGAAAAGCAATATTTTTTAAAAGGTGATGAGCAGTTAACATTAGGCTATTGTAACTCAGATAAAATCAAAACTGAGCCACTAAAAAGTGAAAAATAAAAAACTTTTTACAAAAAAATAATAACCGACTAGGTACCAAAAATAACACTACAAAGTGAAAAATAAAAAACTTTTTACAAAAAAATAATAACCGACTACCAAAAATAACACTACAAAGTGAAAAATAACTTTAATTTCGGAAGTCGGTGGCAAGAAACTCAAATACAGATCCAAAGTCACCGACTTCCGAAATTAAAGTTATTTTTCACTTTGTACTGTTATTTTTGGTAGTCGGTTCTTATTTTTTTGTAAATTTTTTTATTGAATAACATCAAGCTTTAACATATCAACTCATATTAGTGGTTCATAATAGTGTTCGTCTCATAATAAGGTTAATTTGTGTCGTCTGCTTACTAACAATATGTACTCACAAATATTTTGTGTTGTCCTTACAGGCTACTCAATAGGATCCAGAATTAAGTAAATTAGATTAAAGGCAATACAACTGGTCAACTTCTGCGAGTACACTTTGTTTCCTTCAACCTTGACATTGGCAGAATCATCGGTAAAACGATGGAGCCATTAATTTAAAATTTAAATTGAAATTGACTAGATATCAAGATATATATTTCCAGTATAAGCTAATCTCGCATTGTATTGGATTTCCGTACAATGAGAGGTCAGCGTATATACTGGAAATGTATAGCTTGATAATTAGCCGTGTGTAAAGTCCTATCCAACATTATGGTCGTTGGTCCTATCGCAGTTATTACCCGACTACGGGAAAGCTAAAAGGAAGGGTTATGATTTTAGATTTACTCGTACCTCTGACTTTGCACCGCTGTCAAAATCACAGTGATCCACATCGCGTCATTTTACAGGCCATCAACAACTAAAGGCATTGTAACCAAATTATCCAAACGAAATAATTTAAATAAAGCAAAAATGTTGAGGAAAAAATCACGGCAGTAGTATTTATAAAACGAAGTTAAAAGTAAAACAAGTAGGTAATAGTCGACCAACTTACATTTAATTTTGCAGTTGGAATGTACGGAACATGTTTTTCAACTACAATGTTAAGTTTGTTCTTGGGATAAATTCATCTCAACTACGGAACCCTTCATTGTGCGTGGTTCGACACGCATTTGGCCGGTTTTTATTCTTGGGTGACACAATTACACCCATGCTAGCTGGTCTACGCCACTGGTTGTTATTGTGTTCAGGATTTTTTGTCTAAAAGGTCACTTCAACCACTAGATGTAGCTACCTTGTTAAAGAAAATAAATTATTTGTATTTGTCACTGACTGAAGTAGTGTAAAAAAAAACCGGCCAAGTGCGAGTCGGACTCGCGCACGAAGGGTTCTACGGAACCCTGAAACGTGATTTTTTGCCATTTTTATAGATAATGGTACGCCATTATCTATAAAAATGGCAAAAATCACGTTTGTTGTATGGGAGCCCCTCCCCTTAAATATTTGTTTTATTTTAATTTAATTATTTATTTTTAAAGTGAATATATAACTAAATATTCTGTGAATATTTCAAGCGTCTACCTGTTGCCGTTATCAATATAGAGCAAAAACGAGCAAAAGAATCACGTTTGTTGCCCCCTTAAATATTTATTTTATTCAGTTTTTTTGTATTTGTTGTTATAGCGGCAACAGAAATACATCATCTGTGAAAATTTCAACTGTCTAACTATCATGGTTCATGAGATACAGTCTGGTGACAGACGGACAGACAGACAGACGGCGGAGTCTTAGTAATAGGGTTCCCGTTTTACCCTTTGGGTACGGAACCTTAAAAACAAGCCAAAAAAAAAACCCAAAACAGTTTTCAACCGCTGACTGCCTCTAGCAAGTTTCCCAAGCACTTATCGTGTCCCTTGATGGCACCGTGTCTCATTGATAACTGTTCGCATTTGCTCCGTTCTTATCGAACCAGTATCGACGATCGCGGGCGCTAATAAAACCAAACGGTCGAACCGACCCTCACTATGATTATTTTTATCTTTTCGAGTTTGTTTTTTTCTTTTATTTACATTTCTGAAACTAGAAAAAGGTCTTACGATTTTAGTAGTCTGCGAACTTTAATTTGAAAAGGTACTTTGGTATTTCAAGTGATTAAATAATGTAATAATTTAATAATAATAATTCTCCATGCTCCGTGTGGTGCCGGACGTAAAGAATAGCATCATCCCATTTCTTCCCGTGAGTGTCGTAAAAGGCGACTAAGTGACTCACTAGAGAATGGGCAGCAGCGTTGTCTATGCATTTTAACACCATACTGCGGCCGCCAACCCGCCTGCCACCCCCTTTTCGGGGGAGCCCTATGTCCAGCAGTGGACGTCTTTCGGGCTGGAATGATGATGATGATGAAATAATTTATTGTTAGGTAGTTATTTATATTATCCTTTTAACTTTAATCTTTTAATAAACAATAATTCAAGAAGAAAAGCTGTTTGTCGAAGAGCTCTTTTTTTGAATGATTCATTAAGGCCAGGGTAGCCAGCGAAATCACAATTTTCTTAGGTTTTATGAAATTTTAGGTCTTTGTCAGGTTGTAGGTTGATCAAAACATGATTCGCGACCTTAAAAAATATGTACTTACAGAATTATAATCATTAGAATTATTAATACAACTTTCTAAGTTATATGATGATTCTAATGATTACACTTCTATAAATACAGATTTGTTATAGTGGCGAAACACATTTTGATCAGCAAACAATCTGACCTGCAAATTGCAAAAAACAGCATTGAATTTCGCGGGCTACCTTAGCGCATCTCTTATAATTATAGAATTTGTAAATGTATGTAAGATACATTTAAAAATTCTTGATTTACATGATACAATCATGCCTATGCATCATGTCAATCGTAAAACCAAACACGTAAAACTACCCTTTGTAATGAAATAAAGATTCCGTCTGCAAGCACACCCTGTACATGTATCCGTACATCCTCTAAGAGATACATAGTATGAATTTATACAGGGCTGTGTATAGAGTGCGGTTTTAACATGGATTTCTCAATGGCAGATCTGTGTAGCTGACCGTCTTTTGGTTTTCAGAGTTATTAATCCTAATTTCCTAACTAATAATATAAATGCGGAAGTGAGTTTGTTTGAGACATAATTATAGTACTAGAAGCAGGGATCTATTAGCTCAACCAGGTTTCAGACTGGCAAAAGTGACTCATCTTTAATGGGGTACTGTTTAATAAAATTCCTCCCCATATATTTCAACTAAATGAGACGAAATTCAATCTTGTATAAAACGCAGACTATGCAAGCAGGCATATTATAAGTTGGGGGATTACATCGCCGATAAAAATGCTTGGCTCAATGCTGGTCTAGCTCCACAACCACAACTAATTGAATAACATTTGAAAATACTGTTGGAGCTGCTGGATCATTTAGCTCCCTTCAAAATGGTTGAGCTGAATGGTGCTGATCCATGCGTCATGTTCGTGAACGGGCGCTGTCAGTTGGGACTGGCCATCTCTTAGCTGCCAAGGCTTATTTTTAATTATTTTAGTTTTGAATTATTATTTTTTTTAATTATTTTTATCACGGACGCTTCTGACGTTTTGCATCGTTCCCACATGTAAGTTGAAGCGGTTTTTCGACTTCGAAGGACCAATACGCGGGGATGTAATTTATTTATTTTCTTTTTGCGGGTTGGAAGATTGGACGACACACAGAATTGAGCAAAAGGGAATATGAGATTATGAGTAAGAAAGAGGGATGGATGGACTTACTTGAGAACCTTCTGGACGAAGCACGTTGACTCAAGGGGCAGCCTTAGCAGACGTCCCACGTGTTCACGACTTTCTTCCTTTCACTGTGATGCACTATCACTTGAGTTTTAAATGTTACACTTGTGTCGGCCAACACTTATAAATAGAGAGAGTTTAGAGTTTTTGATATAGTAGCGGATTATTTGCGGAGCGGCGCGGTACGTGAGCGGTTGCAGTAGAACACACTGATCCATGCGAGAATGTTTTTTCAAACCACAGTGGATATATATGCGGTGATTGGCTTTCGCCGCGGAGGAAGTGCCTCTGATTCGGCGTGCGACGAGCGTGCCTCTCGTTCTGTTGTATGGGAATTGGGAGGGAAGGAAATATAGCTCAAAACTGCGGTCGGAAATATTATAATTTAACTTATTTCTAAAACTTGCGCGAGCACATACTTTGTTTTTATACTGAAGATCACGTCTAACCGAGTAGTGTTAATGATTTGAAAAAAATATATGTTAAATTAAAAAAAAAAACCATAACTTAATATGTGAACATTTTAGATTATGTTTATATTACATAGTGAAATTAATTTGTAAAGTTATGTCTAACGCGGATAAAAAACCGAGAATGGCGCAAAATCTACCAAGCGTATTTTTCTGAAACCTTCACCAATTCAAAGATAATTTAATTATTGATCTTTTAGTATACGCGTTTTATTAAAATACCTTTTGTTTTGTGTATAATTAATTAATAACGCGTCAAATTGGGGACACCGCTCCTTGATGGGCGAGTCATATGACTGGCTGAACGTACGACGCGTTGCGTGAGCTCTGTACAGAACACGAAAGCTAACCACTCAAGGTCACTGGCATATATCTGCGTCCTGAGTAAAGTCTGCCCAACGAAAACTGTCCAAGAAAAAAAGCGGCAATCTAAAAAATCAAGAGCTATCAACCCTTCCTATACATTCAATAAAAAATCTGAAATACTCATGTAAGTATCGCAGAATATTTCTTGAATAATAAATAGTATCAACTCTGTTTAAAAAGTTTATACCAAGGGTGACAGCTCATGATCTTTTTTAATTGCCTCTTTTTTTTCTTGGGCAGTACTTGGTCAGACTATAAAGTAAAGTAAACATTTATTTGCATTGATTGTTAGTACAGTAAATAAGACGTTAAAATATGGGTGATCCTTGTACAATCTACCATTAATTAGGCATGCAACATTATTGTAAATTATGTGAATTGATATAAAATTAAATGCAATGGTGACAGATCAACAATATTCGTTATGGTACACATGGTAATTTTATTAGTAAAACATTAATTTTAATATGCACAATACAATAGGAAATTGAAAAAATAGAAATTAAATCAATTGAAACAACAATGACATAAAATCATTAGGATATGTCAAAAATAAATTACAGTCTTCATCATTCAGTACATAAGTCAGTGTCATTATAGCTACAATTTTGTACAGATTGTTTTCGTCAATTTGTACTTGTAGCAATAAAAATCATCGAGATGTCTTAAAATTCGTCCTTAGTGATCTAGAGAACTCATTCTGTACATAAACATACAGTATATTACGTTAACCGTTGTTTGCCCTGGTAAACGAACCGGACGCCGCACAAACTACGAAACAACGTTACGTTCGCGAAGGGTTAATAATAAAGATAGTATTTTTACAAGAATACAATACAGGGTCAAGTTAAATTAGCTGACGATACTTCGGAGACTTGATTATAATTTTAGTATTTGTTGTTATAGCGGCAACAGAAATACATCATCTGTGAAAATTTTTACTGTCTAGCTATCGCGGTTCATGAGATACAGCCTGGTGACAGACGAACAGACAGACGGACAGACAGACAGACAGACGGCGGAGCCTTAGTAATAGGGTTCCCGTTTTACCCTTTGGGTACGGAACCCTAAAAACTAAGGGAGTCCGGCCTTTTTACCCAAATGTCTGGTTCAACTGGCTGTTCAGTCCGGCTTATCCGTTTTAAGACCTGGCTACCCTACCTGTGTTGCAGGTTCCAGTCTCTTTCGACAGATTAGGTATATGAATTATAAAAGATAGGATAACAAATGCCGGTTTCAGTATAATTAATCAAACTTAGGACATAAAGGTGGTCAAATGTATGTGTGTATGTGATGAGTGTAAGTATGTAAGTGATGAGTGTATGTATGTATTTGATGAGTGTTAGTGTGATGAATACTTTAATATTTGAAAGATAAAAGATTTTCCGTTTCAGCATTATTAAGCCCAAGCATCCGAGCGAGTCTTGCGTTATATTCCATTACGACTTTTTCAGTAGCGAACCGCAGTCTAGTAACAATGAATGGAAAGCGCTCAAAATAATAATCCCCATCTTTTTGAAAGGGGTTCATAATCGAATGCTTCCCTTTGAGAAATACAGGCTACAATTACTTTACAAGGATTCTTTGGCGCCTGGCAAAAATCAGAACTAACACTGCCATCTTGTCTTTCACAAAAAAAAAAACACAAAATGTTAAGCAACAACGCTTATTCATGCAAGCGCCAAAATATAATCATTGCAGCACTGCGCGTGTGCTACGCATCCCGGCTATTCGGAGTCTGGATTTTAGACATTGTACAGCCAGGGAAATTAATTGTTAAGCAAATTGCCACCCTACATCAATTTGCCGTTGTAAAGCCATTGTAAAATGAAGAATGACAGTAGCAGTTACTTTGAAAAGTATTATATTTATTTATTGTGAATGTGAGCAATATGTGGGTAATTTTTTTTTCTTTAATTATTTTTTTTTCTTTTTCTCAGTTAGTTTTAATGATGGTCTGGCTTTATGCGGCTTACTTCATGTTCTTTCTTTGGTATTGTTCGTCAAGTCGTTGAGCTCCTTAAGAGCCAACTAGTCGCGGGCTCGAACTCACTGGCGGGCGCGGCCAAAAAGCACACTGTCTCACCTAGCATCGTGTCCGACAGAGATAGCACCAGTGATGAGCAGTTAGACGCTAGTCTACACGCATAACGTCTAGTCTCACGCACACAAACACAGTGCACGACGATTCATACTAAACCACGCGCGTAAAAATATACGAAAACTCCTTTGGAAGGTGGGGTTTTATGAAAAAACTCCTGCATAAATCAATTACGAATAAAGTTAATTTTAATCTTCGACAACTGAGCTTTGTCGGAACGAGCTTTGTTTTTGAGATTTTATACTTCTTTTATTACTTATTTACGCCCAAAGTTGCGTTAAAATTAGCAGGAAAAACGAATCTTTGTTGGCTCATAACTTTTTAATGCCTTTGTTTTTTACTATTCTGCTTCTGTACAGACAAAATTAATAATAAGACAAAACGATATCATGTTTTACTTTAGATGTACAATGTGTAACAGTGGAGTAAAACCCCCCCGAAATTTGTATGGAAGAAGTATCGACTAGTTGCGCCTTAAGTCTTGAGTTGAGCTGCTCGATTACTGACAAATGCTTGCAGTGATTGGACAGGTCCACCCTTTGTGTGGTTCTTTCCTCAAAATACCATTTGAGACACGGATCTACATGGTCCTCACATGATCTGTCTGACCAGGATAATGTCTGGTCTTTAAAAGAGACTTTGAACCCTGAGTTTGTTTCGCCATTTCTTCTCAGGGGTAGTCAGATAGGAAATGTCGACTAGCTTATTTTTTATTTTTTAATATGACGTGTAAAAGTGATTCCGTTATCCTAGTTACAGAATAAACGATTTCATTTCATTTCAGTAACAGTTGCGATTAGAATCGGCCAATTTAAGTTGGTAGTCAATTTGCTATAGATAATTATAGTAGGTACACTGAAGACATCCCGGACGTCAGCTTGTACGAGATTAGGATGGTCCTGAAGCAGCTTAAAAACAACAAGGCGCGCGGTGATGACGGAATTACGGCCGAGCTCCTGAAGGCGCCGGAAAACCCGTTCTCAAGGTCCTCCAGAAGCTGTTTGATTCCGTCATACTCGAGGGCAAAACGCCACAGGCATGGAACAGAGGTGTGGTGATCCTTTTCTTTAAGAAGGGTGACAATACCCTCCTTAAGAATTATAGATTTCTTTCTTCTTCGATTCGATGGCAGGCGAACCAAGGTAACCGACATAGCCCGAAGAATTGCCAAGCTTAAGTGGCAGTGGGCAGGGCACATTGCTCGCAGAACTGATGGCCGATGGGGCCGAAATGTTCTGGAGTGGCGACCGCGTACCGGAATACGTAGTGTTGGAAGGCCTCCTACAAGGTGGCCTTCCAACACTACGTATTCCGGTAGGCGCGCGTGGAACACAACGCGCCGTCGACCCGGGCCTGGTCCTTATCGGACGGCGAGCTACCCAAATCTGTGTACCCATCTCTCTCCGTCCGCAAGCCCGCGCCTACGGTGGCCAGAAATCGGCTTGCAACTCCTGACGCCCGGGGCGTCTCCTGCGGCGACTAGAGGCACGAGGGCGCGAACCTTGCCATTTTTGGGTTTTTTAAACACTAACTTTATCATTTCATTACATGATTTCATTTAATTTCACGTTAAACCTACGAGTCATTTGAAGATTTCAGAGAAATTTTAATAATAACCTGTCTTTATTTAATTCACTTTACAAGTCTAACATCATCTGCGAAGTAGCTACGACACGTGACTTGAGCCCCCAAACAGGGTCTTTAACGAATACTCTCAAAAGAGATCGTATAGATTACCTAATCCTGTTTCCCATTGTGACTCTGTATTTGGGATACGATGCACGTTTCTTTACGTACCTATGAGTACCGGGACCTTTGGATAAACTTGTTAATGGTGTTACGTTGACACCTTTTTGAATACCTACAAGAGATTGTCCGTAACTGGCATGCCAAAAACATATAATACTTAAGGCGACGATAACCGACTTTTAATGATTTTATACTGAAGATCACGTCGAAACGAGTAGTGTTAATGATATGAAAAAAATATATGTTAAATAAGAGCATTTTCTCAATAATTTAGTATGTGAAAATTTTAGATTATGTTTATATTACATAATGAAATTAATTTGTAAAGTTATGTCTAACGCGGATAAAAAACTGAGAATGGCGCAAAATCGACCAAGCGTATTTTTATGAAACCTTCACCAATTTAAAGATATTTTAATTATTGATCTTTTAATATACGCGTTTTATTAAAATACTTTTTTTTGTGTATAATAAATTATTAATGCGTAAAATTGGGGACAGCGCTCCTTGATGGGCGAGTCCTATTACTGGCTGAACGTACGACGCGTTGCGTGAGCTCAGTACAGAACATGCAAGCTAACTACTCAAGGTCACTGGCATACATCTCCGTCTTAAGGCGCAGCTATATGATTTTAGTGACTTTTAAATCTGTTATTACGCCTTCATATAATGCAAGTAAGTTATGTAAAAAATGTATGTTAAACTAGAACGCATACACATCAATATTCGATAAGTGAATATTTAAGTATTATTATTTATTAAATTACTTTATGAAATAAATTCAGGAACTAATGTCTACCCAAAGTATAAAAAACGGTATTACTTTCAAACTACTTGAGATATTTCCATGATTTTTTCTGTATGAACAGACTATTATATTATCTATTCTATTTGTGATATTTTTCAGATATTCATATTTTTGTTCAAACTAAATCTTCCCTATAAAACCGAACGGTGGTCGCGGTGTGAGCGCGACGCGAATTTCTATGGCCAAGGTCATCGGCGATTACCCGACCCTTAAGTTGTGCAAAAAATCGACAATAGAGGGTGTAAAAAGATTAAAATACCCATAACCTAGTGGTTGTCTACGCATTTTGTACATAACATTAAGTAACATTGAGTAAGTAAAAGTTTTTGCTAGAAAAAAGCACTATTTACAAAAACATTGTGCTTATTTATGAGTGCATACATTAGTACAGACGGCTACACATCAAACTATACATCTCCAGTATAAGCTGATCTCGCATTGTGTAGGATTTCCGCACAATGAGAGGTCAGCGTATACTAGAAATGTATAGCTTGATGGGTAGCCGTAGCCGTGTGTACAAGGGTCGTGTGAGAATTTAAAGTTAAGTTACAACATAGAAAAAAATGTTCTCATGGAAACGTCAAAAAAGTTGAAATAACCTTTAATATCTCCGTAACCATAAGGTTCTCAGGGTAATACAAAAAACAAATATCACAATGATGAGAGTTAAGGCTTCTACAGACCGGCGCGACTCGCGACGCGACACAAAGGCACCGCTCGTCGCGCGACACGCGGGGCCTTTGTGTCGCGCCGATCTCTAGAAGCCGTGACTGTCGGCTTTCTTAGCCGTTATCAAAACATTTTAATCTTTTTAGCAATATTGTTTTAAGTATTATTATTAAATC
This sequence comes from Tiliacea aurago, assembly GCA_948098905.1. Taxonomy (NCBI): domain Eukaryota; kingdom Metazoa; phylum Arthropoda; class Insecta; order Lepidoptera; family Noctuidae; genus Tiliacea; species Tiliacea aurago. The sequence goes on along the minus strand of OX402589.1, from coordinate 10,136,442 downwards.
CGCAATAATTAAGGTGTCGCGCTTTTCCCAACCATGTTGGGGTCGGCTTCCAGTCTACCCGGATGCAGACCAGTATTTTACATGGAGCGACTGCCATCTGACCTCCACAACCCTGTAACTGGGTAATACGATGCCCCTTGGCAAGACTGGTTGTCAGACTTTCAGGGCTTCTGGCAACCCGTAACGACTGTCAAAGATCCACTAATGACATCTGGGACCAACAGCGTAACGTGTTTTCCGAGACACGGAAGAGTCTCGGTATGTAAAGATGGTCACCCATCTACGGACCAACCCCGGCAAGCGTAGCTTAGCCTGATCGATCGACCCATGAGAATGTTATTACTTAGCCACGACTGCCTCCCGCAGTGTAACCCCACGTCCTAAGTAAGACGCAGATATATGCCAGTGACCTTGAGTGGTTAGCTTGCGTGTTCTGTACTGAGCTCACGCAACGCGTCGTACGTTCAGCCAGTAATAGGACTCGCCCATCAAGGAGCGCTGTCCCCAATTTGACGCATTATTAATTTATTATACACAAAACAAAAGGTATTTTAATAAAACGCGTATACTAAAGGATCAATAATTAAATTATCTTTAAATTGGTGAAGGTTTCAGAAAAATACGCTTGGTAGGTTTTGTGCCATTCTCAGTTTTTTATCCGCGTTAGATATAACTTTACTAATTAATTACACAATGTAATATAAACATAATCCAAAATATTCACGTATTAAAGTATTGAGAAAATGCTCTAATTTATCATATATTTTTTTCAAATCATTAGCACTACTCGTTTAGACGTGATCTTCAGTATAAAATCATTAAAAGTCGGTTATCGTCGCCATAAAGCATTCGTCGCGCGAAATACGCGATCGTCGCGTTCCTAAGTCACTTTTTGTTCGGATAACCAGAACGCGTGGTCGCGCCGACAGAGGGCGCCTTCCGGTATTCCGAACAAAAGTAATTATAAGCGATCATTATCGCGTATTCGCGCGACTATCGCTTTTAGTTAGGAACTTAGGACACGGCCTAATGATATTTACCTTAGGAAAATGTTTTATAAAATACTTCCCATCGAAATTTTATGCATGTAGGTACCGTGTCTGTATTTCCATTACCATGTATCTTAGAAGTCGTGTTTGTAATTCGATACTATTGGGCGATGATCAAGAGCACTCTGGAAGCTGCGAGATGTTGTCTCCCGGAATCTTGTGAAGTAAACGGATTATGTGTTCGACAGAAACTTGCTGAGAAAATTATTTTTAATAATTACAGCGATAAAAAAGTTTACATCGCTTACATAAAGCCGATGAGCGAAAAGGATAAGCACCTTCAAGTTCAAAGCTATTTTCACTTGTACAATAAAGGCTCGTACAGACCGGCGCGACTTCGCGCGACACGACACCGGTGGAACAATTTCTATGAAAATTTAATGGCAATTATTGTTCTACCGGTGCGCGGTGTCGCGCCGGTCTGCATGAGCCTTAACAATGTAAATCATTCATCATCATCATCATTTCAGCCGAAAGACGTCCACTGCTGGACATAGGCCGCCCCTAAAGGGGGAGGGTTGCCATAATCGCCACGCTTGGCAGGCGAGTTGGCGATCGCAGTATGGTGTTAAAAAGACATCCACTGCTGAACATAGGCCTCCCCAAATAGGGGATTGCCATAATCGCCACGCTTGGCAGGCGAGTTGGCGATGGCAGTATGGTGTTAAAAAGACATCCACTGCTGGAAATAAGCCTGCCCAAAAAGGGAGTTGCCATAATCGCCACGCTTGGCAGGCAGGTTGGCGATCGCAGTATGGTGTTAAAATGCATAGAGAACGCTGCTGCACATTTTCTAGTAAGTCCCTTAGTCGCCTTTTACGACACCCACGAGAAGAAATGGGAAACAGCTGGGGAACAGCATTGCTGTGAAAATTCTTTTTAATAACTACAGCGATAAAAAAGTTTATTTTACATGGAGCGACTGCCTATCTGACCTCCACAACCCAGTAACTGGGTAACACGAAACCCTTTGGTAAGACTGCTTTTCAGACTCTCGGGCTTCTGACGACTCGTAACGACTGTCAAAGAGCCACGAATGACAGCTGGGACAAACGCCTTAATGTGCAAAGCACGGAGGAGTCTCGGTGTGTAAAGATGGTCACCAATCCACGGACCAACCCCGGTAAGCGTAGCTTAACCTGATGGATCGACCCGTGCGGCTGTTATCACTTAGCCACCAGCTCCTTTCGAGCAGGAGAATGATGATGAATTGATTATGGTGTTAATTGTCAACACTTTCAGTCAGTAAAATATTAACCGACTAAGCCCTGTGACTGAGCCCTGTGACATAGTCAAGTACCTGTCCTTATCTTAATGGCCGCCAGATTTATTGCCCCTGCTGCCAATGTAAAGAAAGAAAGTCTCAAGTGATTTCTAAGAGCATAAACATCCTTTGTTTAAGCTGTTTGGGCCGTCGGTGGGACTTGACGGTTGGGGACACTGACGCACTGGTGCGTCGGCGGGCCTTTATCGGTTAAATTCAATAAAATAAAAAAAACGGGCCAAATGCGAGTCGGACCACGCACAATGAAGGGTCCCGAAGTTGGGATGAATTTCTCCCAAAAATAAAGTTAACATTGCAGTTGAAAAACATGTTCTACATCGATATAGGTCACGGTCATTTCTCTAATGTAAGTTGGTCGACTACTCGTATTACTCGTTAACTTGTAAAGCCTACTTAACTGTGATAGTTTTCCTTTCAATTTCGTTATATAAACTAATGCCATTAATTTTTTCACATATCCAAAAACAACCATTTAGCTGGCCGCCGAGTGTCCGCCCTGGGCGTACACTTGCCTTTAACAAAAAATAGCACTTTAAAGCTTAATTAATATTTCGCAAACGGATTCCTGAATCAGAAAATGGTTTTCGCAGACCCGCAATATTTTTAAATGGCTTATCCAATAATATTCCACACTATTTGATAGACGAGCAAAAAATATATCATCTCCACTTTACGTGCAAAGCAGGTAGCCTAAAAAATATTTTTCAAGATTTTATTTTACCACTTTGCCGGCGTGATTAATATGTACATATATACTCATGCCAAATTACAGCTTTCTAGTACTAAGTTACGGATCTAAGCCGGGGACAGATAGACAGACGGACATGGCGGAACTATAAGGGTTCCTTGTTGACTACGGAACCCTAATTAACGGGTGGTACTTACAAAGAAAGAAAAGCAGAAAATCCGTTTATTTGCGGTAAACATGACGCAAAAAAAGAACACAAACATTAAAAGAACAAGTTGGGTGAAAATATACGTCACATCCACGCAAAACGGTCATCGCTCAGCATAATGCTGCGACCCTATGCAAGTTAAAACCCCAGCGCTGGTTTTCAGCAACAACCGTCTTTGCCGTGATGACGTCAACTAAACTCAATATTCAAATTGACTGAGCACTTGTGCTTCTATTATATATTGCAGAGTAATGCAGAGTCCTGGCATAATCAATCTACAATGTTCCCACTGCTTGGACACAGGCCTCCTCTCTGTGAAAGAGAGTGGGCCGTACGTAATCCACCACGCGGGCCCAGTGCAGGTTGGTAGATGACACATGTCTTCGAATTTTTGGTTCTAGGACATGCCGGTTTCCTCACGATGTTTTCCTTCACCGTTTTGAGAGCACATACTCCCCAAACAGGGGGTTACCATAATCGCCACGCTTGGCAGGTGAGTTGGTGATCGCAGTATGGTGTTAAAAATGCATAGAGAACGCTGCAGCCCATTCTCTAGTAAGTCCCTTAGTTACGACACACACGGGAAGAAATAGGATGGTACTATTCTTTACGTCCGGAAAACGGGGCCGATTAGCAGTCCTTAAACATAATAAAAATCTAAACAAACCTTGCACAAAATAACACAATCCATTCACATTCTCTATGAAAACTTGCATTTATTCTCTAATAAAATATCTCATAATACTCGTAAACATGGCAGTGGAATGTGTGCCTCTGGCGGTCTATCCGGCAAATATTTGATTATATAGCCCCTCGGGACTCCCCCGCATTTGATCCCCAACTAAACAATATTAGCTAATACATTGTTATGGTTTTTTCTTATAAAATTAGCTGGATAAATAAACCTGCGGAAATGGATGTTCATTTTTGTTCCGTGTGTTATACTTATAAGTAGACATAGCTATACATACAGGGTCAAATTAAATACATAATCAGCCCCACCGCCCCACCGGTACACCGGGCACCGGTTCCCATTGCTGGGAGTGAGTACTTAAAAATATAATATTGAACTATTTAGTGACTAATCTACGACTAACGTGAAGAAAACAGGGCATTCAGTGTGTGAAAGTGTTATCTGAACTTAATCTATAAATAAAATAATTACAATTTCAATCATCCGTAAACAAGCAACAATCTGTGCTCAAAATACTGTGTTTTCTAACAATCTATGATAGTAAAAATAGCTATCATTTGTGAAGGAGTTGTGCAAAGCATCAAAAATTGCCTCAAAAATAACAAAAACAATATTTTAAACCAAAGTGACCGTGACAGGACTCATCATTATGAACAACTTTTACTATGGGACCAAACCCGAAATCGCGAAAAAAAAAATCTGCTGTTCCCTTCATTTATGTTCGAATAACTCGTCAAAATGTAGGGCACAGCTGATTTTTTATACAGCTGAATTTAACCGGTAAAGCGTTTGTTTGCACTTTCATCAGATACTTTTGGAACAGACTATAGCTAGCTATACAGCGCCATCTACTCAAAGAGTGTGATACGTTTACCGATTCGCGCACACATATACACACAGGCACGCACGCACGCACACTCCCAACACATACACACTATATACACACATACTACACATTCCTGTACATTTGTACTCCAACATTCCTCGGTTCTTCGGCTGCTGCGCTCGGTGCTACAACTTAAGTGATATAATTTCATCATCATCATTTCAGCCGAAAGTACATCCACTGCTGGACATAGGCCTCCCCTAAAGGGGGGTTTTTTCCATAATCGCCACGCTTGGCAGGCGGGTTGCCAATCGCAGTATGGTGTTAAAATGCATAGAGAACGCTGCTGCCCATTCTCTATTAAGTCCCTTAGTCGCCTTTTTTCTCGAAATTAAATCCCATTTCTTCCCGTGGGTGTGGTACCCACGGGAAGAAATGGGATTTAATTTACCCATGGTAATAAATAACTCTCCACTCCAGGGGGTCTACTCCGAAGTATCGGCCGAATGTTCGGCCGTTGCTTGACGACGGCTAACTATGATTCACTACGGCGCACGAAAAAAAAAACGATAGTCAAAGAGATAAGCCAAAGTCAAAAATGTGAGTTAAGTCGGGAAAGGATTCAAAGTCAAAAAACCGGCCAAGTGCATGTCGGACCACGCACAATGAAGGGTTCCGTAGTTGGGATGAATTTATCCAAAATACAAACTTAACATTGTAGTTGAAAAACATGCTCTCAATGTTACGGTCAATTGTCCAACTGCAAATTTAAGTTGGTCGACTATTACTCATTAACTTGTGAAGCTTACTTAGCTGTGATGGTTTTCCTTTTAATTTCGTTATTATACTATTGCCATGATTTTTTTCACATATCCAAAACTAACCATTTAGCTGGCAGGGGGGGGGACACTTTGCTCTAACACAAAATAGCACTTTAAAACTTAATATTACGCAAACGGATCCCTTAATTGAAAAATGGTACTGACAAACCCACAATATTTTTGAACGGCCTATCCTACGATACCCCACACCATGGAATAGACGAGAAAAATAAATATCACCCCTATTTAATTATTAACCTAAAGGGAGGTATCCCTTACACGTGAAAAAAAATGTTTTTCTTGGTTTTATTTCACAACTTTTCGGCTTGATTAATATGTATAACCATGCGAAATTACAGCTTTCTAGTACTAAGTGTCTCTGAGCTAAGCCGGGGACAGACGGACGGACGGACAGACAGACAGACAGATAGACAGACAGACAGACATGCAGACATGGCTAAACTATAAGGGTTCCTTGTTGACTACGGAACCCTAAAAAGGAAACTATGGAAGTTAAAAAACGGCCGATCATTCGGCCGATACTTCGGATTAACGCTTCGGAGTAGACCCCCTTGACTCGTCTGCTCCACCGGAATTTGGTCCTTCGACAAACATGGCCAGCTCACTGTCACTTCAGCTTGCTTACTGTGCAAGCTATGTCGGTAAGTTCAGTTCGGTTCTGTTTCAGCTCCGGTTCTAGGTATCGGCAAGAGTAGTGTGATCCCCCCTCAGCTAGATGGACCGACGAGGCGACGACCTTAAAAAGGTGGCTGGGACTGACTGAGGGCGAAGGACAGGGTGTTGTGGCGCAGCCTGAGAGGCTTAAGGCTTCTACAGACCGGCGCGACACGCGACGTGACACAAAAGCCCCGCGTGTCGCGCGACAAGCGGTGCCTTTGTGTCGCGTCGCGTGTCGCGCCGGTCTGTAGAAGCCTTGTTGTCCAGCAGTGGTGCAATAAGCAGAGTTGATTGATTGAATAAATAAGCGTTACCAAGACATTAGGTTCTCCTTATGAAGGCTCGTACAGACTGGCGCGATATTGTGGGCGCGACAAGCAGCGCCTCACTTTCCGTGAAGTTTTCATAGAAATTGTGCTACTAGTGTCGCGTCGCGCCTGTCTGCGGGAGCCTTGATGAAGAAATAAAGGTAAGTACACAAAAATAATGAATACAACAACATGATTTATTTCATCCTTTCCTATGGCATATTTTTACATTTGATTCAACAATTATTTATATAATAAGGCTTTACTTATGAAAAGTAACTAAAGCTTTGGTCTCCTAAGAAAGGGGGGAACGGTGACACAATAAGACCTGTCCAAATAAGAGCGTTTTTTACCTGACTGCGCGACGCAAAGGAGGGTAATGTGTTTATCAGCCTATGTACCACCGCGAACGTTCCCGGTCGACCACTTTTCGCCCTTATGCCCATAGTAATAAGGTTGAAATGTGGCCGACCGGGAACGTTCGCGGTGGTACCTATGTTTGTTCCTTTGTGGCGCTCTAGAGACCCAACGCGTGGGCCGATTTTGATGATTCTTATGTCAATCGGTTTTTCTTAATCTTGAGAGTGTCACTAAATACTGTCATTGTGATTTTGAATTAAATTAAAATTTTAACATTGTAATTTTGAATGAAATTAAAATTTTGATATTGTCATTTCAATTTAATTTAAATTATGACATTGTAATTTTTTTTGTATTGTTTTTCTAGACAATCAATACAAAAAAAAAATTGAATTAATAGTGTTTTTATTAGTGTTGTGTATTATTAGTTGCACTAGTGCAACTAATTTTGTACGCCATAAATGGCAAAACATGTAGCCACCTCATAATTATTAATTAGAAGACCTTCATACTGTACTCATGTTTTAGGAAATAAATACTAAGTATGTTATCTTATCTTAACTCATAGTTATCAAAATTCATTATGGCGACAACCAGACGCCATATTGTGAAAAAGAAAAAAATTCAAGTCGACGAACTATGTCAAGTTGAAAATCGCCTTTAGGTTTCTGTAATCATTTTGAATGACAATTTAGGATATCTATTGTAGTTTCGTGAAGCAAAATACACTATAGCGGTTTAAAGTTGGTTAGCCACCATATTATTTAAATAACTTTTAAAAACTTGATAAAGTTCTTATATATCTATCTTAGGTCTTAATAATGTGAAAAATAATAATTAGGTATTGAAAAAGTAACATAAAAATAAAAAAAATATAAAATTCTTAAAACCCAACTGCGTGAAAGGACTGAAAGGTGACCTTTAAAAAAGATGGAAACAAGATGGCCTATTTATATAGAAACAATCTCATGCAGTCGAAGGCAATAGGTCCTTATTGATAAATCTAAGAAGATGCCTCATTACTCATATTGTCAAATACTGGCGAAAATGATAGATTTCGATTTATGACGGTACCGCTTTCCTGGAAGCCAAAGCTTTAGTTTACATTATTAATTAGTACATCGTTTACATTTTCTTATGACTAAATGGTTTGGAAAGGTTTTTATTCCCTTCTATGATAAGGCTGAGTTTTGAAAGTACAGTCAAGGAAATGTATTGTCTTGATGCCTCACTATTTTATGCATTGTATGTTTAAGACTGAGGAAGAATCAAACTGCCTACCCTTTTCCCAACTATGTATGTTGGGGTCTGCTCCCAGGCTAACCAGATGCAGCTGAATACCAGTATTTTACATGAAGCGACTGCCTATCTGACTCCACAACCCAGTTACTGGGTAACAGGACACCCCTTGGTAAGACTGGTTGTCAGTTACTGGGTAACAGGACACCCCTTGGTAAGACTGGTTGTCAGATTTTTATGTTTCTAAATACCCGTAACGACTGTCAAATATCTATGAATGACAGCCGGGAACAGCGGCTTAGTCCTGGCGCCCATTGGCGGCACCCATGGCAAGATATTTTTGGGCGACGAATGAAAATATAACTTATTAATATAGAAATAAAGTTGCAATTTCAATGTTAACGGTCGTAAGTCGCTTCTTTCACAATCCCCAATTTACTAAACCAAATACCTGTAGACATAAGACACTCAATGAATAGTAAAAACATAAAGCATAAGCTGAAAGAACATTATATCAGCTCGATTATAACTATCAAATCTCAGGTCATGGTATGCTAAGACAGACCCCAACCGCCTTATTACAAAACAAGATTTATATTTTGACATGGCTTAAACCATGGAGCCAGTTTTTGTAATAAGAACGTAACAGTGATTGAAATACCGTTCTTTATACAAAACTGAAATCTTAGTTCAGTACTAAGTTGACAGTTTTTTGTTTAGGAACTTTACCATAGTCGGAATAAAGTTCGAAATTCAATAAAGGCTCCATGTTTTAAACCTGGGTCTGAAGATGAACCTTGTTTTGTAATAAGGGGGCAGAGGTCTAATTGTGTGCTTTGTTTGAGTGTTGTAACTTGTAATTTTTAAAATAAATACTTAAGTACAAAAACAATACCGCGGTATGCTAACATTCTATTAAAATTTAAATTTTAACTTTTCACCCATCCACGCACCGACCGTGGTAAGCTGTGTTTATTCTATTATTTAGCCAGGACTGAGATACTCATGGCTAAATAGAGCTGAGGAAGAATCACAGTATGATTTTATTATACGAACAATTTATGTTGAAAATCATTGATGTAAATAAGGGAAGATATGGTACGCGCTCCTTAACGTGGACCGCATAAATTAGGTGCAAGGACACAATCGACCTTAGTTACAATCGAACTGGCGTTTGTGTAGCACGTTAAGTAAAATTACAGTAATCGTCTAAATAAGCAGCAACAATGCTCTGGTGTTTATAAAATGTGCACAAATAGTGCAAAAACCAAAAACAAGTCCCACGGGATTACTTTTCACTCGTAAGTACAGCCAAAAATGTTAATTTGTTGAAAATTATAATAATATTTAATGTTTGCTCCGTCATAAGTCGTTCATAATCGTAAACATTCGGCCAACATTCGGCTGCTAACGCGATTTCGCTTGCACAACAGTTATGGGTACGTAACAGTGACAATTATTGCTATCTCGTTCCCGCTATAGCCCGTGTAATAAGTCTCTTCTCTCTATTTCGGTTGTCGAGCACATGACGCACGACATCGGGAAATGTAGTTGTGTGGGTGTGTTTACTGGCAAGTTTTTCTAGTCCATTTAATATTTACGTGATGTTAGAGAGTGGGGCTATCTTCCTATTTAATACATCAATGTTGAAAATAAATTTTCTTAACAATACGTTCCCCTGACTGTACATAGAAAAACGTCATAAGTAATGTTTTTTTCTGACGGCTAGATTAAGGCGGTGGCTGTATGTTTCTGCATAACGGGTTGTTATTAGTTCTACTTTGAACCGGATTCTGAAACAGTTCTTCGACATTCGGTTTTCCGATGAACTGTTTGCCGACAGAATAATTCACATAAGGGTGTGTTCGATGAAAAGTTTTAACGGATAAACTATCATAGACGAGCGGGTGTGTCGGTGAATCATTTGCTGATAAAAAGTTCTATCGGAAAACACCCATAAATGAATCGTTCTTTCGGCGAACAGTTGAGTTCAGAGAAGCATCATACTAAATTAGATAATAAAATACCTTATTTAGTTATTTTAATCGGTGGGCCTTTAAGTACGACTAATTAATCTAGGTAATAATCTTCTCCATTGCCTTTCACAATTAAAACAAATTAGATATAATTTCTTATTTATCAATGCCTATTATTAATTTTAATTTACTTTAATCGCTATTTATTTGATCATAACTCTTAAAATATAATTATTATTACTATTGGAGATTCGCTGTAAGATAAGCGTTATTTATCACTTATCTTAATTTTAATTTAATAACACGTTGTAGGTACCACATGGAAGTAACGAACAATTTAAATATTTAAAATTATTTTAGTACCTACCTATCTATGTCATATAAGTACCTATACCTACTGAAATAAAAAATAAAAAAAACTCTTTGTGTATTAAAAAAAAACGTTTATTTCAAGTTACGAGTACTTTTATATCGTTAACATAATTTCAAAATAACATTGTAGTATATTTTAATCTGTAGGCATAGGTACATTGCTTGCTGAGTTTTATTCACTATAGGTATTATGACGAAATTGATGAAAACTAAAGGCTCCCGCAGACAGGCGCTGCGACGGTGCGACGCGATTCTAGTAGAACAAACCATGAAGTTTTTACAGAAATTGTTCTATTCGCCTGTCTGCGGGACGGGGAGCCTTAATGCGTCTTTTTATTTGTCTTAACGATATTTCCAGCCATAGAATTAAGACATTTTCTTATTCAAGTAGAACGAACTGAATCAGCTTTTCATTAATTTGAAACTATTTTCACTGACTTCAAATAAAAAGATTAGTTTCTTAATTAAACTTGTAATAAGTGTGCTTGTATTTTAAGCGTAAAAAATATAAAAAATAAGAAATTGTAAATAGAATTATTTTAATTACTTATAGTTAAAATAATTTAAAAAGAACAAATTATGCTTTTCTTTCTTTAACACAATTAAGATAGAATTAAGAGCGAATATGACAATAAGTACAAAAAAGTATTAAACAGAATTAAATACATAAAATAAATGAGATGAAATACTAAGTTTTAAGTATTGGTTGTTAAAGCATTTCTTGTGATAATTTTAAAGACGTTACAAACGATACAATTTAAAAAAATCTTATTAAATATTCAAAATATTTTAAAAGGAGTGTACTTACATACAAAGTAACTAGATTTTTGTCTTCAGTAATGAAAACTTTCAAACTATACTTTTACGCAGTTTTTAGGCATATTCCTATTCTGTAGATATAGTACCTATTACCTACGTTACGCTCCAATCTTTGATAATTTGAATATAATATTATTAATTGGGTGAATTTTTAAATAAGTAGACAACCTTTTTTGTTTGAAACCAAAAGTTAACTCAACATTCACAATAAACATAATTTAACACATTATTTCTCGGAAGTACACGTAAATTAATTTAAAAAAAAATAGGTATTATATTTAGCAACATTCTTTGGAAGATTCGAGAGATTGGAGGAAAGTTGTTCTTGAACTTATATTAATTACTACATACAAAATGGTTAAATATAATTCGTTGGCATAACTTTACAGAAAAAATGTGTATCAATATCTAATCGTATTAAAACAAAAAAAAAACGAATAATTAGCCCAGGTCCGCACGGTCGATTTTTATGGCGCATTCGATTTTCAACTCTCAGTATTGAGGCGAGCATTTAGAATCTAACAGCGCATCGCAGCGCGTCTAAAAAACACACTTGGATTTTCAATTCTCGGCGCAAAGCATTGCGTTGAAAATCGAATGCGCGAAAAAAATTGCTCGTGAGTACGAACTTACGAAGGCTGAAATGCATCTCAGTCTCTTTTACGATACCGCTTCTATGCTGATCTGTCACTTAAGTTGAAAAGTAGAGACAGAGGACGTCAGAATGGTATCGACGCAGAACGTCTGATTAATATAGAATCACACAAAAATATTAGTGCCTCAATATAAAAAAAAAAATACTTTGACTTTGTAAATAACCTATTTAAAGCAATCAAAGAAAACCGAACCTTTTGCGCACTGGGCATTCTGCGAATCAGACTTTTTTTTTTTCAAACTGACTTTTTGCGAATCGGACGTTCTGCTTCAAGATCGTCAAAACACATGACGAGAACGTAAAGAATGTCAAAAGAATTGATTTATTGAACGTGGTCGTTCAAAAACATTTGAGAATTCGGGGGTTATTCTACAGGATGGCGATTAAGTCACCATCAAGGGGTGATTCTACCTGTCATACTAAATGATTTTTGCTATGAAACTCATATTCGAAACGTTAAAAAAACTGTTCCTATGCATCGAAATAGTCTGCAGTATTGGATTTTGTACGATAATTATCATATATTTATACGATTATATATTTTTTTTTTTAAGAAAACGTCGCCCCACACTAGGAATTTCTCCTGTATCGTGGGTGCGTTTTAAAAACATTTAAACTCACATACACAAACAGCTGATGTGTTGTGTTGTACTGTCCTTATTCAAAGATCGTACGCAAAAATACGATAATTTCTATGTTGACAAGATAACTTACAGACGCAAGAGTGGTAATTGCACCGATTTCGAACCCAGAGAAGAAAATGTTAAGACCCGAATGAGCCAATGACAAAAATAATGACGGAATGCAATGCATTGAACAGATGGAAAACAAAATAAATGTTTCATTTAATTAACTTAGAATTATAATAAGTAATGTGATTATTTAAAGTTTATTTTATGACGAAATTGTGTTTACTATATTTTCTTGAACAAATAATTATTCTTCCTATATAGTGTTATCACTGGGAGAGATTAACGTGTTTAACTCTGTCTTTCCAAGAGGTACGATGTTTTTTTTTTATAAATAAGTACCTATCTACTATCTTTTTGAACGAAACGTACAATTTTGTTTTTATTTTTCCGATTCCATCACTGCTATTGAGTTGTCTTGGATGATTTTTTTCACGTATCGGGATATGAGTTTCATATTGAAAGTTGTTCAGTAGAATGGTGATTCTACGCGACATACTAAACCACTTTCCCTTGACTGATGTAGGTGAATAGATCGTCACCATATATAACTCGTTGTGTACTTGTAAATAGCACACACCTTCGATTACACACACAACTAAAAAACGGAAGCCACATCTATTAGAAAAGGTACAATCATAATATTAAAATCATTAATTTCTTAATAGGTACATATTTAATAAGTGTAGATATTATGAGCATTATAAACGTTCGTTGATGACGTAAAATTTAAAAGTACGTACTTAATGAAAATTAGTAGAAATTATTTTTCGCTCTCTGGAACATTAATAACCATAATTAATTATTATAATCTATTTAAATGGCTATCATCAATGATGTTATAAGTATGATCTGTTCCAAATTATCTGATGAAATTGTAAGCAAATCTTGTTCAGGTCAAATTCTTAGGTAATTACTCAATAAAGGGAATTTATAACACATTCTTCTGTATTACGAAGATTTCAACTGTATTCTTACCACTTTTTTACAGTAAATATTGTTTGATTAACATTACTAAATTGTAATTGAAAAATCATGGATGAAAATTAAGATTATAAAATTAACCTCAATGGTCAAAAGAAAAACATTTTTAAGTTGATTTATAATTGCTATTTCGTGATTAAGTATTAGAATAATTAAATCAAAGCACTCAATTATTAAGTTCAACTACAAATTAACCTCCACGTTTTCTGATCCATTTGTTTACATATTTATCCGATACTTTCGGAACAGACTATACAAAGAGGTAAATAGGTACGCTGTCCGCAACTGGTACTTCACAACTTGTCTAGTTAGCCAAGATTACTTCGTCTTATCTCTTTTTCGCTCCCGATAATTACGACATGCCGTCCTACTTCCACGTGTCAGCTAATAGTGTGACATTGTGCCGGTTTTGAAGATCGAATGTTGTGAGCACGGCCTACTGTGACATGACTTGAGTCACACATTTTATCACAGTTTGAGCGATAAAACCATTTTGTCTTAAAATGCTAGTACAAATCAACAAGACATAATTTATCATGTCGTGTCATAAACATCTTGGCACGCCCGTGCTCGGCCCGCAGACCATACACACATAATTTATTCGTCACCCTTTATTATTTTCCTCCTCCAGACGAATTAATTTAAGTAACAATATTAAATAACATGCTTTCCCGAATAACTATAGGAATACCGAATTTTTATTACCAGAAAAAAAAGAATATTAGTATACATTTAATATAGATTTTCTTGACATTTGAACGAAATATAATACTTTTTTTTTTAATTGACAATTTTTTTTATAGATAGATTCGTCGGTTTACTATGTGCAGTCAGGGACATGAATTGTTAAGCAAACTGACACGTCAATTTTCCGTGTTGTAGCCATTTCAAAGAATGTTTGTAAGAAAGAAAGTTGTGATTTGAATATAATGACAATTTAAGAAAAAAAATGTTAACAAATAATATCCATGACTTTACCTCGTAGACAGAGTACACTAAATAATAATAATGAGACAAGGAGACACTTATTAGATCCAGTAGTATTTAAGAATAAACTAGACAAATATATTTTCTCTATCTCCTTCGCGTTGCATACTTTTTTGTCTGGCCCCAGTTGTCAGCCATGGACTGGGGCCCAACAAACAACGGCTGTCACCAGGTGTCAAAGTACGATTTCTTTTAGATTATATCGTACCAGTTTATACATGAGTGTTAAAGACTATCGCTATCTCATATGGCATACGCTGACAGCTATAATTTTAAGCTCCTATCTACGATGCATATAAATTAATCATTGTATTAGTGACTAAATCCTAATCCAAAATAATAGATATTTGTCAACATAAAATGTCAAGATAATGCATGATGTTACTGAAAGAGTTTCATGCATGACGCATTTATCAGCTAGGCCATGGACTTTTTAGGGTTCCGTACCAGAATGGTAAAATCACAGAGACAAACAGACACGAAATCGCACCATATGGGTTCCTATGATGCAATTTCGTCTGTCTGTGTGTCACATTTGCATATTTGGGGAACTACTAAAGCTATAGGATAGATTGGTAAAAAATCTAGTTGATGGAGGTTTATGTAACTATTGCAGGAAAAAGGAACGATGACTCTAATGAACGCAGTTTTTTAGAAATCAGTAAAAACCCTACACAATCAAACTTAGTTACAACATTTTTAATATTACTTTGAAATCTGAACAATATTTCCTACCAACGGACGGAACCCTCGTTGCGCAAGTCCGACTCACTTTGTGTAATGTACAGTCAGGAAACGTGATGGTTTACCAGAATGATAGGTACTTGCACGAGTAGGTTTTGTCTTTGAAATAGTTTTTTTTTCTGGTACTTAATTATACATGAGACTTTCTTATTTCAATAAAACATTATAACAAAATCACTTCTTATCACCTAAAGTAAATAATTAAGTAAATGAGACTAGTTAAATTATTATAATCTTTACCTGCGGCGTGCTTAATCTATTTTTAACAATTTAACTTATCACTAACGGCCGAACCCAATAACCTATACATCACCAGTTTCGGCCTACTGGAGATATAAAAATATATCTATTGATGGTTTTAACGTCCCAATAATCTATGAATCATACCGGCCCACACTATCTACTGATGGAAGGGGGTATCGCATACAACAGATATCTCTTTGTATGAAAATGCCAAAGTATGCTTCCCAATATACGATTTGTTTGACAGGAAAGTACTACAGATGGCAGATTTGGCTATTCCCCGAATTGCAGGGATAAACGTAAAGTAGCCAAGCTAAAATGAACTCTTTAGTACTTGCAATAATGATCATAGATGTTTTTTTTTAATTTAAAGTAATAAAAAAAAATTAAATTCAAATATCTCGAAAACGGTGCGCCTGAGGCAAAAAATAACATAAATTTAACCCCCCCCTAACTAACCGTGCAAGCACCATTCCAACATGAATTTAAGTAAAAAAAAAAATAACATTAATGCGCTAAGTTAGCCCGCGAAATTCAAATTTCATTACGTTTTTTGCAATTTGCAGGTCAGTAACAGGTTGTATTTTGATTCGCGCCCATAACAAATATGGCTCTACAGAATTATATCTTAATCCAGTAACTTATTTAGAACTAAGAAACAAAGAAGTTTTAATATAACCCTAATTACACATGTTGTTTTTTAAAGTGATGTTGGTTGTAATGGAACGCACGGGAGGGCGAAGTAGAGAAACCTACTTATTGTTTTCGTTAGATAGATAGCCTATATCAATGATTGTGAGACGCCATCCGAGCATAGATATAATTATACTGTCTATCATCAATAGCGATCTGTCTTTAACTGAAAATAAGTTATTGGGTTCGGCCGTAAAATCTACATACCTCGATACGAGCAACTTTCATTGAAGGACAGCGTCCTTTAAAAAAGACATCAGTACCGGAATTTGCTCAAATCGAGGCACAAGGCGTACTTTGGAAGCAACCTTCGCTTTTAGCGAGGGTGCCTTGATTTTCATATTACAATACTAAATTCAATTAAGTTTGTTACTAGGGCATCGTGTCTCATAATTGGGGTTCCACCAGCGCCGGAAGTCGTCATAAATTGTTGTTTTTTGCAGCATTTTCTTGTCGTGAAGGGCTTCACAGACTGCGCAGACGTTCTCAGCTGCTGACGGGTTATGATAGGTGTAATGGTGTTTCCACCTAAAATACTGACTGTATTCTTTGGGCGAGTGCATCAGTTTGTTCATCATGGCTGCTAGTTCAATGACGTGTTGCTTTCGGCCGTCGATATAGGACCCCGGTGGAAGAAATCTGTAAACGAAATTGTCATTTTAATTTGGAATGACATTTTACGTCTAAAATTCAAAAACCTTCGCACAATTTCTCCGAAAAGCTCTTGGTAAGGGAAGGCTACCAGAGCACTTTTTTTTTCTTTTTTTATTTAGGATGGTTTTGTTCTTGACTTTAGTCTAGGGCAGAGGTGACAGAGACAAAGCACTTGACTATATTAACTATATACAACATGTCCCAGAATTAACGCACAAACTCTTAAGGGGTCATTGTACTCATCATTATGAACAACTTTACATATGGGACCAAACCTGAAATCGCGAAAAAAAATTCAGCTGTTCCATACATTTTTTTTACGCGTAATATTCTAATAATTACGTGCATAGTAAAAGTTGTTCATAATGAAGAGTACAATGACCCCTTAAGAGGTTGTGCGTCCCCTTAAGAGGTTGTGCGTTAATTCTGGGACATGTTGTATATATGTATATATATTTTTTCTCTTTACAAAGTATATAAGTAAAAAAAGTGATGTTCTTCAGAAAGGTCAGGTGCGTTTTTTTTTTTTTTTTTTGGTAGGAAATCATCAAATAACTTCTCCCGCTCTGGGCGGAGCGAGAGGGAGTGTCAGACTTTTACTGACTAAAACCCACCGTGTTCCTTCAGATGCCTGTGTGCCAGAGCCACGATATCCCTTTCGGACAGGCTCGTAACCCTGGCAGGCATTGGCCCTTTCGGACCCCGTCAATTGGTGCTGACGTCTCTTTGAGGCGCGCGTGGAACACAACGCGCCGTCGACCCGGGCCTGGTCCTTATCGGACGGCGAGCTACCCATCGCTCACCGTCCGCAAGCCCGCGCCTGCGGTGGCCGGGCAGGTGCGTAGTACTCGCAACCGGCGTGCGTGTATGACCAGATGTATGAACGTAGGCGAAGCAAAAGGAGTATGTAAGGAGGGTAGCAGATGGCGTTCTATAGTTTCTGCCTACCCCCATGGGAAGAAGGCGTGCGTTTATGTGTGTATGTATGTACA
The DNA here is from genome assembly GCA_948098905.1 of Tiliacea aurago. Lineage (NCBI taxonomy): Eukaryota > Metazoa > Arthropoda > Insecta > Lepidoptera > Noctuidae > Tiliacea > Tiliacea aurago. Next base: position 10,118,478 of record OX402589.1, on the reverse strand, counting down.
AACTATTATAACTAAAGCTACTAGCTTTTGCACGCGGCTGTGCCCCCGTGGAGATCGGAAATCATCTCACGGGAACGTACTACCGGGATGAAAATATCCTGTCCTAACTCAGGTCATGGTCTATCTGTGAGCCAAATTCATCAAAATCCGTTCAGCCTTTAAAGCGTGAAAGCCAACAGACAGACAGACAGTTATTTTCGAATTTATAATATTATTAGCATGGATATTTCTGACAACAAGGAGGAGCTCGTGGCAAACTAATAACAGCTGCACGGGTCGATCCATCAGGTTAAGCTACGCTTGCCGGGGTTGGTCCGCAGATGGGTGAACATCTTTACATACCGAAACTCCTCCGTGCCTCAGAAAGCACGTTGAGCTGTTGGTCCCGGCTGTCGGATTTCAGGATCTTTGACAGTCGTTACGGGTCGTCAGAAGCCCAAAACTCTGACAACCAGTCTTACCAAGGGGTATCGTGTTACCCAGTAACTGGGTTGTGGAGGTCAGATAGGCAGAAAGCAGGAAAGGCTAGGCAGATTGATTGATTTCTGACGACAAGAACCATAGCATGTTGCGGATTGAAAGATACCTATGATAAAATTGGCAAACGGCACATTAAACACTTCAACTTTGTTTCTATGGCAACGCGTCGCCAAACTTATGAAGGTTGAAGGTCTAAGGGCCCGTTCACACGTCCAACCACACCACATCGCAGCGAAAAATGTGGCCAAGGAGAGAGAGACCAAGGAGGCCAGAGAATTAAGTGTTAATGTAGCCAAGGAGAGAGAGAGACCAAGGAGGCCAGAGAGTTACGTGTTAATGTGGCCAAGGAGAGAGAGACCAAGGAGGCCAGAGAGTTACGTGTTAATATGGCCAAGGAGAGAGAGACCAAAAAGGCCAAAGGGTTACGTGTTAATATGGCCAAGGAGAGAGAGACCAAGGAGGCCAGAGAGTTACGTATTAATATGGCCAAGGAGAGAGACACCAAGGAGGCCAGAGAGTTACGTGTTAATGTGACCAAGGAGAGAGACCACGGAGGACCGAGAGTTACGTGTTAATGTGACCAAGGAGAGAGACCACGGAAGCCAGAGAGTTACGTGACAATGTGGCCAAAGAGAGAGAGGCCAAGGAGGCAAGAGATTTACATGTTAATGTGGCCAAGGAGAGAGAGACCAAGGAGGCCGGAGAGTTACGTGTTAAAAGTGTCGCTGTCGAAACTTTTAACAGTTGGGTTGTGGTTGCGTTTTCGCTAGTAGTTGCAATGTGGTTACGTTCTGGCTACGTTGTGGCTAGTGTTTGCAGACAGACAGATCGTTGTGGTTGCTTTATGGCTGCGACGTCGCCATTATGTGGTCGGTATCGCCCACACAGTTGATTTTGACGGCCTAATGTGGTCCATGTGAATAGACTATTAATTTTTATTCAAATAAGCGCCCGTCCACATGGTGTCGCTATGGTGTGGTTGACGTACTATTGCGGGCGTGACAATCAGACCACTTTCAAAACAAAATCCATGCTCACGACGACCACATCTGTCGTTGCCCCTTTTTGCGCCGACAATTTTTTTTTTTTTGTTTGTTTAAATAAATTTCTCAGGCTCTGTTACAATGATCAGTTGATCACAGATGTCTCGCTCAGCAAAAATCTGATGCTGGGATGCTATTGGTTGATGAGCGTAAATAATTTAAGCGTTACTATAGCGGCCGAGCGCTGCAAGCAGGAATAGTCCTTACAGTGGTCCGATTTGGACACCCGCGATAGTACGTGTGATCGGGCCCTAATGGCGGTAATCGCTTTATATCAAGAAGGCGGTTAGTTTGTTTACCAACCGCATAGTAATTCAATATTTAAATAGCTGGCTGTTCATAACAGTGGTCACTCGACGATGGGGACTACGTGGACGGACATGATAATAAATGACGAACTCATTTGACATTGCTTAATTGAAACCCTCATTAATTGCAGCCGGTCTTTTAATTGGACGATGCATTCAATTAATAAGTTGAACGATATATTTTTGACTACAGTCGGACTTTCCTTCAGAGCTCATCACGTCAACAATATTGGGCAGTGACCTAACTAAAGAATGTGAGAACGATACGACAATACGTAAAAACACTGACAACACTATACTCCATTTGAAATAAGATTAGAAATTTAAATAAACCTTTTTTACGGTCCGTTCAACCGATTTTGACTTCTATTGCGTTGGTGGAATGACAAATGGCAGCGGTAATAAACAGTTGGTATTATAACAACGTTTTTGCTTTTAATGTCATCGTTATGCCTACGGAATGGAAGACAAAATCGGTTGATCGGACTGTAAAAAGGTTATTTTTTTAATTTCTATCTTATTTCAAATGTAGTATAATGCCGAGAAAGAGATTGAAACTATAAAATAAGTACTTACCTAAATCAAAACATCGCACTTATTTTTTCTAATAATCTAAATGATAGTGAAGTGCGAATGGGTTTTCCAATTACTCGACTAGATATTGTGATTAATTGGATATTATGTATTTGATGAACATCTATAATTAGATGTGCGCAGTTTAATTTACTGTCGTATTGACACTTTATAGAAGACGTAATATAAATTTTGTTTTCATTGTACACACGGCTACTCATCAAGCTATTCATTTCCAGTATAAGCTGATCTCGTATTGTGTAGGATATCCGTATAATGAGAGGTCAGCGTATACTGGAAATGTATAGCTTGATGTGTAGCCGTGTGTACACATCATTATGAAAAACCCTTAAAAATTAAATCACGAATAAAAAAACTGCTTTTCTTTACCTTCCGACGAGTTATGCAAACTATTGTATGTAATATATAAATTAATGTATGGAGCAGCAGGTTCTTTTTTCCGACAAATCCTAACTAATATTATAATAAATATAACTTAATAACTTAAGTGGGACGCGCTAAGGTAGCCCGAGAAATTTAATTTTTCTTACGTTTTTTGCAGTTTCAGGTCAGTAACAGGTTGATCTAAATACGATTCGCGGCCATAACAAATATGGCTTTACAGAATTATAATCATTAGAATCAGCATTACAACTCTCTGGGCCTTATTAGAAAACAAGGTTTATCTTCAGACCCAAGTTTAAACAATGGAGCTATTATTGAATTTCGAACTTTATTCCGTCTACGGTAAAGTTCCTAATACAAAACTGACAACTTAGTACCGAACTAAGTTTTCAGTTTTGTATAAAGAACGGTATTTCAATCAGAGTTACGGTCTCATTACAAAAACTAGCTCCATGGTTTAAGCCATATCAAAATATAAATCTTGTTTTGTAATAAAAAAAATAAAATAAAAATAAAAATGTTTATTTCAATTAACATAGTTGGTTTGCATTATATGATTTGGAGACTCCTTTTAAGCAAGGAAATGCTAAAATAAGACGGTATCCGCATCATTACAAAACAAGGTTTATATTTTGAAATGGCTTAAATCATGGAGCCAGTTTGTGTAATAAGAACGTAACAGTGATTGAAATACCGTTCTTTATACAAAACTGAAAACTTAGTTCAGTACTAAGTTGTCAGTTTTGTGTTTAGGAACTTTACCATAGTCGGAATAAAGTTCGAAATTCAATAATGGCTCCATGTTTTAAACCTGGGTCTGAAGATAAACCTTGTTTTGTAATAAGGGGGTATAAGTTCAAAAAATCCTACTGAAGGAGTATTTCTGAAATACCTAATCATTCAGGAGTATATCTGAAATAATCATTCAGTAGGATTCGTTAGTGGTAGGCTCATGCGAACAATGTGTTCGATGTTCGTGTTCACCATGTTCTTGTTCGTTCGTGCGTAACGCCTTTAGAATCTAAAGTTTAGATAGATTATGATGATGTGGTTATCAGTGAGGTTTTTTTACTATATAAGGTATAGATAACTACCTCATATAGTAAGAAACCCCAACTGATAAACACAATTATCCTCATACTGTGACTATCTCATGATAACATCATGTTTGATAGAACATTTAATCTGTCTAAATACGATATTTTACGAACGCTCAAGTAACAAGATAAATTTGTTGCTATAGGAACATTGATGTATTAAATAGGAAGATATGGTACGCGCTCCTCGATGTGGACCGCATAAATTAGGGGAAAGGACACAATCGACCTACACTACTCCCGGTTTGCGGGGAATACCCGAATCGTAGTTTGTTTGCGAATCGTTATGGGTACGTAACAGTGACCATTATTGCGATCTCGTTCGCGCTATAGCCCGCGTAATATGTCTATCTATTTCGGTTGTGTGGCCTATCTTCCTATTGAATACATCAATGTATAGGAATTAAGATTTTATAATTTTTATCAAGAAAAGCATGTGACCCGCTGCTATTTTGCCAGAATGAACGAATAAAGAAGCATTGCCTGATTAGTAGAAGTTACAACGAAATAGAACTGAACAGCTCAATTTACCCACCTTGCATAATCAGCTCCACCGTAAACAATGGGCACGACATTATTCTGTAGCGCCGTCAACAGCTTCTCAGTCACGTAGTCCTCGTCGAATGAGTTCTCCATCGACATATAAAAGAAGTAGTCATTCTTCAACAGATATTTGCAATTTGACGGAACGTTTCTAGGGCACTGCAAGGTACCACACTTCCCATAAACATCTACCGTAAAACCATAAGGTTTTAACGCATTCTTCAATGCTTTTACATAACCTTGTCTACCACTTCTGGCCTTACAGTTAGACACAAACCAAGCCGCCGCTTTAGTTTTATTCTGTATTCTATTTCTATTAACTAAATCATCATCAACTGTTGCCATGATTTCTTCTTTCCAACGCATTTTTCGTTTTGGGCCCACGATTTCACCTTTGTTATCCCGAATCAGTATGTAAGGGTACGGTATATCTGAATCAAGTCGATAAGTCGATGTCCAATTGAAAAATCCGTCGAATGGAGCCCCACATACGGGAAGGTTGTCAGCTGATTCCATATTGAAGAATATGTATTGTTGATGGCGAGACCGAGCGCTGGGCAAGTCAGATGCCTTCATATTTCGTCCATTAAATGCTATAGCATCGAACTTCTTCAGGTCACCGCCGAAGAACTTTCTGTTCGTGGTGACGTAGCATTTGATCACCGAACACTTGTTCTTGAGGAACGCTCTCTGTCCGTTGCCGAGATAGTAGAAGGGAGCGTAGTCATTCTGCGTCCAGAGTAAGATGTATTTGAAGTCTTTCGGGAGCGTAGCCGTCTTTCTGTAGACATCCTTGTATCTGTAGTCACGTCCGACATTTTCAAGCGCCTCTTGGATTAGGCTTGCAGTGACGGCAGGCTGATCTGGCCTGGATGCAAGTTGTACCCAGAAGAGGGAGAAGACGAAACTCATGCAGCTGACTAGAAAGAAGATCTTGATAGATCGCATTTGTCTTAGGAACTGTAGGAGGCAGCCGTGGCAGGTGGCCTGAGTACGTAGAGACATCTCAGTGGCTTCATATTCGGGCACCGAGACCTCACTGTAGGTGCAGCGTCTGATTACATCTGTGAGTTTATAATGTGCCAACCTCCAAATCTTGGATACCTGTAACGAAAAACTATGCATTTAAATAACTTTGTTATTAGACACAGGCATCAAGAAGGAGGAGGTTTGAAGTTACATATTTATTATAATAGCCTCGAATAGAGGGTAACTAGGACAGTGGCGAAAGCACCATATAACACGATTCCTACCGGCTTCCCTTCGGAAATTCGCATCAACAATTCTACCGCTATTGAAAAATGGCACAATCAATAGGGGTATTTAATTCACCATAACATTCAAACATCAAAAACGCCTATGTTATTAGCTTTGAATTGAAATAACAAACAAGAAAGCTTTGTCTGTGTAGTGATGCGTCTTTTTGGTTCTGCTACTTGACGATAGATGGTGTCAAATTCAGTAAAGGAAAGACTTACTTTTAAGTAAATTAATTAATTTTTACTTTACTGATAAGAAAGTAAGTTACAATCGGCTTTGCTTCGGCTTCTCTCTTACAAAAATTGACACCTCGCCGCTGAACTAGGAAATATTTTAATCTATCAAGTTTTTGTTGCTTTTTGCTAAATTTTTGTCGAATACTTTTATTTAGTGGAAACGAACTGGACGGCCTCGCACGAAAGAACATAAACGTTATGTTAATATGAGTGAATTTTGATGCTAAAATACGACTATCCTATAAAATTGCTCCTTGAACGAATTCTACTAGTACAATTTATATCGTCCATAGATATAATGAATATTAAGTGCCAGACGAGTAGGTATTTCGAATTCAAATTCTCTTATTATGTTAACGTCGTTGTACTTGACATAATATATGAGGGGGGGGGGGAAGAAGTAAGTGAAAATACAAAAGCCAACTAATTTATCAAAGCCAGAAGAAAGACGGTTGACTGGTTGGCACTGATCAAAGGAGTTCTTCACCCAGCAACCAACCAGATATGAACTGCAATGTTGATAATTGTGATATTGATAGATTCGGTTAGTTACGGTTAAAGATATTTTATTTCTTAAAAGAATTACAAATTCATTTATAGAGAAAACATAGATAGGTTTAAACATTATTATGTGCCATCAAGCGTAGCTTAAAATAACATTTTGCTACACATACTACGTATCTTAAAACTAACATTATAATAATAATAACACTGACTAAAGACTCAGATATATGCCAGTGACCTTGAGTGGTTAGCGTGCGTGTTCTGTACTGAGCTCACGCAACGCGTCGTACGTTCAGCCAGTAATAGGACTCGCCCATCAAGGAGCGCTGTCCCCAATTTGACACATTATTAATTTATTATACACAAAACAAAAAGTATTTTAATAAAACGCATATACTAAAAGATAAATAATTAAATTATCTTTAAATTGGTGAAGGTTTCAGACAAATACGCTTGGTAGATTTTGCGCCATTCTCAGTTTTTATCCGCGTTAGACATGGATTTACAAATTAATTTCACTATGTAAGTAATATAAAAATAATCTAAAATATTCACATATTAAGTTGTAGAGAAAATGCTCTAATTTACCATATATTTTTTTCAAATCATTAACACTTCACGTTTAGAGAGTAGTTTTTGCCAACCCGCCGGCCAAGCGTGGCCATTATGGCAAACTGGAGGAGGCCTATGGCCAGCAGTGGACATCTTTCGGCTGTAATGATGACTCGTTTAGACGTGATCTTCAGTATAATAGAATTGTGTTATACAGGGTGTTTGGTGCATCGTGTGCCAAATTAAAATGGTCGACTGAAGGGGTCATCGCCTTTCAGACCCCTTAACACCCCTCATGCTCTGTGGATTTTTTTTTATCGACTTTTTATTGTTTTCCAAAAAAAAGACCCAAATTTTACATTCAAATACAGATTTAAAAAAAAATATAAGGCGTAGACTCTGAATTTTATTTTTATTTCGATGTGTATTGTTTAAGAATACTTTTAAATACAAAATTAGTGATATTAGTCACCTAGTTCTTTTTTAATTCACTCGCAAAGGTAAAACTTAAATTAAAGCTGTACATGTTACAGCTGTTTATAAGGCTACAAAAAAAAAAATCAAAAGCGACCGGGATCTTCCAACTCCCTCATTAATTCTCCAGTCTATCCTCTTTCTAATGATGTGCCACATGCCATAAAAGTATTTTAACAACTTTGTGAATTCGCTAGAATTGTGAATCGAGTCACCTAAGGCTAATATTCAAAATTATGATTAAAAAAAAAATCTCTTAAATGATACCTGTCAAACCTATAAATCTGCTATCTCATTCTTATGGTTAGGTAAATTCGTGTCTCATATCTGTATCTTTCGTGGGATTTACTTGAAATAAAAAAACAAAATTGCATTTTTAACATTTATTTAATCATTGTTACAAATCTTGCTCAAATTGTTGGCCTCTGTTGCGAATGCAGGCAACAGAGGGAGAGAGAGGAGGAGGTGAGGTCACCAAACACCCTGTATAATAATGGCTATTAGTGATCGTAAATAAATACGAATTAAAACGCGCTGGTAAGGTAGCCACAGTTTATGTTGAACTAATCGTAGAAAACAACAGTCAGCAGTCATTTCAAAACTGACAGATATACTAGAATTTAGAATACAATCAATGTTCCGAAAAGGTGATAATAAATATGTAATAAAAAGTTCGGGTCGTAACATACTCCACATTTTTTTAAGTCTAGCCTAGAGCTCTTGGGGCACTAACTTCTTAAGCGGCCTCCTGAGGGGGCCAGCACCTGTTCGTATGTCGGCGACTCTTGCTACTCCGTCTGGGCCTTTGTATATCTTAGTCACTCTACCTCTCGGCCAAGATCCCCTGGGTAATTGTCCATCTGCAACAATAACCAAGTCGCCCTCTTTTATATTTGGGGATGATCCACCACCGCATCGAGGCACCAAAGTCGGAAGATACTCTCGCACCCAGCGCGACCAGAAATGATCCGTGAGTCTTATAGCTCTGCGCCAACCGTCTCGTCCGATGATATCCCGATCCGTCAACGTAGCTGGGATAGGTCTCCCTGAGGACGATCCTAGTAAAAAATGCATTGGTGTCAAGGCTTCCTCACAGTCTGGATCAACTGGAACATATGTCAGTGGACGTGTATTCACTAAATTCTCCGACTCTAGTAGAAAGGTCTGCAGAACTTCATCTGAGGGTAGTCTTTAGTGCTGTTTTGATTGATCTTACCATTCGCTCCCACGCTCCACCCATGAATGGGGCCGAAGGGGGAATGAATCGCCATGAGACCTTCTCATCTGCTGCAAAACGGTTAATTTCCGCTCCGTACAGTTCTTTTAACGTTCTGTTGGCACCCACAAAAGTTGTTCCGTTATCGGACCATATTTCACTCGGCGTTCCACGGCGCGCAATAAAACGGCGCAAACTCATGATGGCCGCGTCGGTTGACAAACTATGTACAATTTCTAGATGGACTGCTCGTATAACAAGGCAGGTATACAATGCTACATAGCGTTTCTCTTTCCTTCTGCCTACTGTCACCTGAACTGGGCCGAAGTAGTCCAAGCCGACGAAAGTGAACGGTCTACGATGATGGGCTAGGCGGGCTGGTGGGAGATCTCCAGTAGACGGTGTGAAGGGTTGAGCGCGCCACACAGTTGACAATCATGGGCGACTTTTCGAACGGCGCTCCGCAAGTTGATGATCCAATAGGTTTGCCGCATTTCGTTAAGTACTGTCTCGGAATTAGCGTGGGCGGACTTTACGTGGTAATGTGCAATCAAACGCTGGACAGCAGGGTGTTTGGAATCTAAAATTATAGGACTTTTCACCCCGTCGCTAATATCTTGCATTCGGTTGATTCTTCCGCCTAATCTCAGGAAATTCTCATTATCCATGTAGGGGGCCAGATTAAATAATCGACTCTTTCGGTGTAATGACCTTTTCTCAGAGAGGTAGATGATTTCATCTGGGAAGGAGTCGAGTTGACTTTTCTTCAGAATATGTGATTCAGCCACGCGCAGATCTTCTGCGGTTATTTCTTTTGAACAGTTTTTGTTTTTTAAAAGGTGCAAAAATTTATGGGCTCTTGCTGTAGCTCTCAATAGCCTCCCCCATGAGCTCAGTCTTTCGGGGTCAACACTCAATGGTGTCGGGAAATGATGTGATGAAATGAGATGACAATGATTCTGAACGGATGGTTTTATTTCCAAACTACTGGCCGCATGTATGTATGGTGATGATGGCCATTGTTGTTTTGATTCGAGTAAAAATTTTGGACCTGTAATCCAGCGAGATTCTTGATTGAATATTGCTCGTTTATGGCGTGTCGCGTCGTCTGCCACATTTTCCGCGGTCGGAATCCATCTCCATTCCTTTACATCTGTAGTTTCAAGAATCTCGCCGATTCGATGTGCTACGAATGGTTTGAATGACCGCGCATCACTACGCAACCAACTCAGGACGTTAAGCGAATCGCACCAAAATATACGCTTACTTGGTTTATGTTGATGTGAGTCGTGAACGAATGAGGCAAACCGAGCGGCCACTAAAGCCGCCTGCAACTCGAGGCGTGGGATGGAGGTAGGTTTCAATGGTGTGACTCTACTTTTGCTACCAATGATAGCGAGCTTCACTAATCCGTCTGCATAGATATATCGCCAGTATGCCACTGCAGCGTATGCCAACTCACTGGCATCGCAAAACAGATGAAGTTCACGGTGAATGATAGTGGATGATGTTAGACCATAATATCTCGGCAGGTACAACTCAGAAGCAAGTTGTACATCTCGGAGCCATTCATTCCAAAGTTTTTGGTCTCCTTTATCGAGTTCATCGTCCCATGATAAACCTTTTCGCCAAATTTTTTGGAACATGACGCGTCCTCTAGAAACGAGTGGGCCTAAAATACCCAAAGGATCATAAATTCGCATTAAGTAGGACAACGCGTCACGTTTACTTAGCCGAGTTGGTAATTTAGAATCCAAGTTGAGATTGAAACCTATGACATCTTTCCTAGGTTGCCAGTTCAGACCGAGCACCCTAGAAACGTTGTCATCATTACCTAACATTACATGGTTAAATTTCTGAGATATCGATTCAGGTACTAATAAGGAAAGAGCTCTTGAATCGTTCGAGACCCAATCGCGCATCTCAAAACCCGCCTGGCGGTTGAGATGTACGATGTCTCGAGCCAGTCGCGCAGCTTGGTCTACACTCTCTAGTGATCCAATATAGTCATCCATGTACACATCGTGTATTGTTGCATGCGCAGCATCGGGGTACTCAAGTTTGCATTCAGTCGCGTTAAAGTTCTTTACATATAGGGCGGTACACGGGCTCGAGCACGCGCCAAACATCATGGATGACATACGATATAGCTTTAAATTGTCCGCGGGGTCATTGCGCCACAGAAAGCGCTGCGCATCGCGATCTGCTGGACGGATTCGAACCTGCGGGAACATTTCGCGTATGTCCGCCGTAAGTGCTATAGCGTTTTCCCTAAACCTCATCAAGATCGCAAGTAATGGCTGTAACAAGTCTGGACCTGGTAAGAGGAGAGAATTAAGACTGATTCCTTTAAACTTCGCGGCTGCGTCGTGTACGACTCTCAACTTACCAGGTTTATGGGCATGGGTAACGCCAAAATGTGGGAGATACCATGTGATACCAATTGGAGGGGCCATGCATTCTTCAGCGTATTTTTTATCTAACATTGCTTTAATATTATGCCTATACATATTGGCATATTGTACATCTGACTGCATTTTCTTTTCGAGAGATAAGAATCTAGAAAGGGCTAATTTAAAATTGTTTGGTACATCTTTAATATCGGGCTGCCAGAGAAGACCGGCTTCAAAGTGACCATCGGGTAATCTATGTCATGCAAAATTTTTAATGCATGTGTATCGGAATTGCCGTGGTGGTCTTTCTTTATTATGCCAATAGAGTCTAATTTGTAGTAGTCTTTGATTTCGGTTTCAATAGAAAAATTATCATTTGACGTTTCGGATGTGTTGGCATGATGAAGAAAGTCAACTTTCGATGTTCTACTTGACACGAAGCCATACAAAACCCAACCAAGAGTAGTGTGAACTGCAACTGGTTGGTGATCCTTGCCAGCACGAATAGAATCTGCCACGGTCAACTTCCAATTATCTACACCAATGATTAGCATAGGTTGTACTTCTTCACAACACAAAATGTCTCCTAAATCAGATAAATACGAATATTTACAAATATCTTCCCTATTTACAGAAGCTCGATAATTTATACCTAAATTTTTGACCGAGCGTGCACTATGTATCCGGTAAGAGTCGGTACAGTCACGTCCTTTTATTATAAAATCAACGTACTGAATATCACAATCACGTGACAAGCCTCCTACACAATCTATACGTACTCGTTTACTCGGGCCTACGATACCTACACGCTTTGTAATCTCGGAGTCTATGAAAGTGGTTGTACAGCCATCATCTAAAAGTGCGTGAGTCTCCACAGTTCCCTGGGGACCAGTTACTTGAACTGCGATGACTTTGAGAAGTGGTCTAGATTTAGGTCTACTTACGCTCGACGAGGGGCGAATAGCGGTAGCATGAGCCGAAACTTCGACATCGCAGTTGTCTGGTTCAGGTTTCTCGTCCTCGACATGAAGAGATGGCGTCGGCGCTGCCTCAAGTTCAGAGTCCGCGGCGTCCTCTAGATCGGCGTGAGCTAGCACGTTCTGATCATTATCTAAGTTATGTAGTAGGCTATGATGTTTATAGGTACAGCCCCCAACACTGCACGGAGATTTTACTTTAGTGCTTTACTGCAGTTTTTGACCCGGCAAGTAAAATTAACCAAATCTTTACCTTCTGCCCCAACTTTAGGTAAAGCGCGCACAGCGTTGATCTCCTGCATCACAATTTTTTCGGGACGACCAAATCGCATCTCGAGGGCGTCTATTACCTCCATAGGGTCGTTCGCTGACACCAGTAGGATGTAGACGGCTTCACGAGCGGCGCCACGTAAGGATGAACTAATGCGGGCTAAGTTTTCTACTGTAGTGAATGATGCCTGCGTATCGATAAAAATGCGTTTGAAACCAAGCCAATCCGTGGCAGATTTTCCGTCGAATACTGGCAGTTTGATGTCCGACTTCTTGGGTTTGTTAGCTAGTGCTTCAAAAATGCCGATAAGATCGTTATGTCCGCAGCTGACAGGAGCTCCATCAAGTGGCTGGAAATGATTATACATTTTAGGTGGGGAAACGTTAGTATTTTGATTAGGTGGGTAGGTTTGACGGTGCGTGGCATTCAATATGACGGGAGGTACGTATCGACCTGGGCCTGAACCAGAAGGTACGTTGAGCATTTCATTGTATGCAGTTTGATGGCGCGCTGTATTTGTTGTGGTGGGAGATACTTTACCTCTCGTGGTGATTGTTGGGATGATGTTTGGTTGTACATCGCTAAGCCATCGATTGATGTTGCCTGTTCGCGCACTAGCGCGGTCATTACTATGATCGTTGCCTCTTATACTGACTCTACTTACGCTACCTCTTACGCTTTCTACGTCGATAGCGGCAAGTTCGGCTTGAAGTTGTAGGTCAGCCGCTTTACGTTCGAGTTCGGCTTGTTGGGTTGCCATATCGGCTTGTTGGTTGTGTTTTCGAGTTGTAATGTCACAGAGTTGACGTGCATGTAGTGCTTCAGCGGCGAGTTTTCTCGCTTTTACGGTGTTCGAGGATCGTGTAGACCCTAGCGATCGTGTGGTGACCGACTTAGAAGGTATGTCATGTGGGTGTTGTGGAGAGGAGTCACGGTTACCTGAGGGCACACTGCTATCGTCATGGACATGCGGTGCTTGGTGGGCCTCTAATAGGTGGGGAAAATATACAGACATTGAGTTAGGTTCATCAGCTGTCGGGGGCGCGCTCCTATTAATATTAACGGGCGGCGCTTGGTGGGCCTCCGACGGGTGGGCTGTGCGTCCGTTGTCCGTTCCGCTGGGGCCGGCGACTCCATTCAAAGCTCCTGGTTGTGGTTCACTATTTCGATTTTTAGATCGTGTATTATAAACCATGGCTCCTTTTCACGTGGGAGAAGGACCAAAATATTAGTGATCGTAAATAAATACGAATTAAAACGCGCTGGTAAGGTAGCCACAGTTTATGTTGAACTAATCGTAGAAAACAACAGTCAGCAGTCATTTCAAAACTGACAGATATACTAGAATTTAGAATACAATCAATGTTCCGAAAAAGTGATAATAAATATGTAATAAAAAGTTCGGTTCGTAACAATGGCATTGTCATATTGCCATTATTGTAAAACCCATTAGTATAAATGTCATTCATTTGTCATTATGTACGAGATTACCAATAAATGCAATTTCTTTCAATGTAGTGTCAGTGGCCGACCATTGGAAAGTCATAATGACCCCATTGTAATAGTAGATTACCAAACTTGTCAAAATCAACAATTATGAAATCAATGATCGACCATTCTGACACTATTAATAGCAGACTTGAGGCCCATGTTTCGCAGTGTGCGTCCAGTACATTTGCGTGCGTACAGAACTTTTTATCACATTATGAAGGATTTTGAAGGAAATTCCTAATTGCATTGCTTCATAATATATGTTTAAAAAAATCGTACGATCGACAGTGTTACATAAAGCATGAATGTTGTTGAATTATCAAAATGAAGGGCATTGCCATTGTGTTTTACGTAAGCGTAACGTAACGTAACGGTAACGTGAAAGCTGCGAGAATCTTCTCGCCAGCTCTTTTTCAGCTTGGGAGATAATACGACCACAATATAATTATATGGTCTCGCGCTGTTTGAATGCAAAATCATAACTGGCGGAATGTGCGTGTAATTTACCTGACTAGTGCCCACTTTTGACGACACGGTTGGCGCAGTGGTTAAGCGATTGACTGCTGCGCTGCGTGTCGCAGGTTCGATTCCCGCACGGAACAAATATTTGTATGACCTACAAGTAGTTGTTCCGGGTCGGGCTGTTTGTGTATGTGAGTTTAAATGTTTGTAAACGCACCCACAATACAGGAGAAATTCCTAGTGTTAAAAAATGTTGTTCCTAGTTTAAAAAAAAAAAAAAAAAAACATTCGAAGAACAGACGTGCTATTATACGATTGATAATTGATAGATGTTATTATTCATTGTTCTCTATCGCGCTTCTATATCATATTTCCTGTAAATTGAGAGGTCTGGCTCTTGGGATACAGGAACTCCTAGTGCAAGAGCCAGGGCTACACAGATGTTTGCACCTTTGAAGTGTAAATAATGAATTATACATAATTATTATTATATTATTCAATTAAAGACACAGACACAAATAACAGTTTTAATTTCAAGTCAAATTTAACAAATTTCGTTGTTTTAAGTAGGTACCTATAGTTTATTTCAAAATTCCTGAGAAATGCCATTTATGTTCTACGGTTTCTTTTGGAAATGTTTTTGTTAGACTTATCAATCACCTCATATCATAGCAGTGAAAAGCATACCTTGTACCTATACTGGTATTAATTAAGCCCAGCCATGTGTTCACATTCACGCACATGAAATGAAACACTTCAAAAAATACCTATTTAAAACATAGTGTGCGTAAAAAAATAATAATGATGTGTAATAAACTAATAACTAATAATATATAATATGTAACATAATTATGTGCGATATTCTTTAGAAGCCGGACGTGTCGATATGACGCTAGTTTGTTAACTTCCTGTGAATTGAGATAGCAACTGCCACACTCTAACTACTACTCGCTTATCAGTGGCTTAAGGGGGATGCGCTAAGGTAGGTAGCCCGCGAAATTCAAATTTTATTAGGTTCGTTGCAATTCGCAGGTCAGTAACACGTTGTATGTTGATCAGAAATAATCATTCAGTAGGATTTTTTGAAGAGAGTTAGTTGTATTGCCGATTCTTATGATTATAATTCTGTAAAGCCATATTGGTTATGGCCGCGAATCATAATTAGATCAACATAAAACCTGTTACTGACCTGAATATTGCAAAGAGCGTTGGAAATTTTGAATTTCGCGGGCTACCTTAGCGTATCCCCCTTAAGGTCCTGTGTCACGTCACGAGTTTTTTTTTTAATAATATTTTAATGGCCTGGTTGCTGGGACCTTTTAGCCTAGTCTTTATTTAGTTACAAAACTTGTTTAAATATTGATGAAATGAATTATATTCAATGCATGATGATGATATCCCGCCCTCTCCCCGGTTTCAGTAAAGATTTGGCACTTTACTGAGACCTCATGCGGACTTCTTGAGAGAGCTTGAAGCGATGTTGCACTCACACTGTTTTGTTTCATTTGCCAACACTAATGCACGTTCACGAACACTAATTAATGGTTAATAATCCACAATTATTACACACATTCCGCTAAACACAAATAGAAAATAAAACATAACTGCTAAACATGACGCTTCCCTTTCCCGCCAAAACCAGTCAAGAGACAGATGATAAGACCACAGATAATAATAATACTAGATAAGACCTATCCAACTCTGTACGTAGGTACCTACGAGTATGTCAATAACGGCATTTTTTTTGGTTATGACTATGTAAATGGCAAGAATAGGTATCATTTATCTAGTATCGGACCAACGCTGAAAATGAAATACCTACACATACTACATAGAGACAAAATTGTATCTGTTTCGTACATTTTGATTGGGTGAGAACAGCAGTTTTATTTTTTTTCAATATTACAGGTATGGGATAATATTATTTGTTGGTATTCATGAGTTAAGTACAGGTAAATGCGGGTGGATAGTTCTGGTTCAGTCCCAAGTTTATCCAATCATGTTTTATTACATTTCGTACCTACTAAGCAGACAAAAATTGGGCAACATTGACTTATATGATAATGATAAATAAAAACACATTTACACACGTTTTAGTATCACAAAAACCTCCTATAATAATAAAATACATAAGTACCTCTTTCATATCAGCACGGTTTCCGGAGAGGGCGCAACACTGTTTCTGCTTTGTTAGGTTTTTCAGAATATAGTAATGACTGCTTAGATTCTGGCAAACAAGTTATAGCACTATACATTGACTATAAAAAAGCGTTTGACACTTTAGTTAGACCATGAGATTTTATTACAGGCAATGGACGAGTGCGGAATACGCGGTCCTACAAATAATTGGTTTAAAAACTACCTCACTAATAGGAAAATAAGCACAATTATCTCCCGAGTGGCTGGGAAAGAGGCGGATGTCGACTTGGGTGTGCCTACTGGATCGGTGTACGGCCCTGTAGGATATATAATGCATGTGAACAGTGTGTCAAATGTCGTGCGTAAATGTAAGGTGTTCGTGTACGCTGACGACATGTGTCTTGTTTATGCCTCCAAAGATATAGCTGAGGCACAAAACTGTATTCAAGGTGACTTTGAAAATATTAGCGAATGGGCACACGATAATGGAATTATGTTAAATCTTACAAAAACTAAATGTATGCATATAAACTCGCCTTATAATCGAAATGCTAAATCTGTAAATAATGAATATCTCACAGTAATAGGACATACATACGAATGTTTGCATAGAAATAAATGTAATTGTAACTGTAAAAAATTGGATTTTGTAGATCAATTTAAATATTTAGGTCTAACAATTGATAAGAACTTTAATTGGAGTTGCGAGTCTGCCAGGGTTGCGAGTTTGTCCGAAAGGGATATCGTGGCCCTGGCACACAGGCAAATGAAGGAATACGGGTGGGTTTTAGTCAGTAAAAGTCTGACACGCCCTCCCGCTCCGCCCAGAGCGGGAGAAGTTATTTGATAGATTCCTACCAAAAAAAAAAAAAAAAAAAAAAAAAAAGGGGGGAACACTTGACTCTAACGAAAAATAGCACTTTAAAGCTTATTATTACACAAACGGATCTCAGAATTGAAAAATGGCTTTCGTACCCACAATTTTAAACGGCCTATCCAACTATACCCCACACCATGTATCAGACGAGAAAAAAAAATATCATTCCTGTTTTACGTGCAAGGGAGGTAACCTAAAAAAAATGTTTATCATGGCTTTATTTTACAAATTTCTTGGCATGATTAATATGTACACCCATGCCAAATTACAGCTTTCTAGGACTAAGCGTCTCTGAGCTAAGCCGGGGACCGACGGACGGACGGACAGACAGACAGACAGACGGACATGGTGAAACTATAAGGGTTCTTGTTTACTACGGAACCCTAAAAAACTAGATGAAGTCGGCGTTTCCTATCTGACTATTCTGAGAAGAAAGGCCTAACCAAACTCAGTTATAGTTTTGTGTGTGAGTGCAATCAGTGTTGCCAAAAATGTGATCGTTCTCACAATATGTAAGTAGGTAGGTACCCATAATTTCAACATATCGATGATGTTCCAAGTCCAATGAACCAATATTTTGATTTAGAAGAGTGTCCATGGAGTTTCTTGCCCGTTCTTCTCCATAGGAACTTAGTACGCTTTGGACCATTCCAAAGCCCCAAACTTCAAAGACACTCTTTTAAATCAAGGGATCGGTCAGTCAGAAAGACGAAGCTATATGTATGTATAGGTGCATTTAGCGTTGCCAGGCGTCCGGATAAAGCCGGACACAGTCAGGCTTTTTGGTTGCGTGTTGGTTGGTTTGGTTATTATTACACCCTTCATTTTTTAGTCTTAATATACTTAAATTAAGACTTAAAAATTAAGGGCCGACCTTTTTACCCAAATGTCCGGCTAAGTTGGCTGGTCTGTCCAGCTTTTCGATTTTTAAGACCTGGCAACCCTAGTTGCATGGGGTTGCAACTCGCTTCATCCGACCGACCAAAAGTGCCTGTAAATGGTTTAATAATAACTAATATGCTTTGAGTTTCAGTTATGTTTTCAGCAACAAATCACGTTCGTGCAACAATGTCGCTCAACTATATGAAATGCTTGATTCATACTCATTAAGTAACAACATCCTCAAGCTATAAATAGCGGAAACTATTGTTGTGTTTGTTGTGTTATGTCAGGGAAATTAATTGTTTACCAAATTGATTACTAACTCAAATTGCCCATAATTCCATAAAGCGCTACTAGGTTCTTTTGGCGCGTGGCCAAAATCGGAACTAACGCTGCACGCTGCCATCTTGTTTTTTGAATACATTTCTATCAAGTGACGTTTCGTCATTTCACAAAACAAATGTTTACCAACAGCGCTCGGTCGCGGCCGTCGCGGGTCGTCGTCATTCGAGCGCTAAACGTTCCTGGTAGCAGTGTAGTGTTAGCGCTGTGTTAGTGGTAGCGCTGTATCACCGCAAATTTACGTACAATGCGATTCAACTAGAATAGGAACGTCATTGACCTCGATCTGTCAACTGTCACTTGAAAGTAGGAGATGCCAAAAAAAATGTTTCTTGCACGTTTCTGTTAAATTTGTATTATCTGTTTTTTTTATTATCGCACTGACTTTGTTGACTATAAAATGAGCAAAAGAGGCGCTGTTTTGCTAAGACGTCACTACATATATGGCGCAAGGTTAGTCCTATTCATAATTTAATCGCATTGTACTAAAGTCACGGATGCGTATACAGGATTATTTTTAAAACGTCAATAACATCTTAAGGGGTCATTGTAGTCATCATTATGAACAACTTTTACTATTGGACCAAACCTGAAATCGCGTAAAAAAATCAGCTGTTCCCTACATTTTAACGAATTATTCGAACATAAATGTAAGGAACAGCTGGTTTTCGCTGGGTTCCGTACCAAAATGGTAAAAAGGAACCCTTATGGTGAAAGTGATGACACTATTATAAGTCTGTCTGACTGTCTGTCACACCTGGATATCTCAAGAACTTGAAATTTAGAATAGTTTTAGATGACGTTTGCCCAACTATTTTGCAAGCAAGAAAAAAAAAATTTTTTTTTTTTGCAAAAGGGACTGAAAGGGGGTCTTAAAAATTTGAAGTGGGGCTACTAGGGCATGTGGGGTATCATATGAAAGAACGCTGTTTGCAGATTCTCAAACATTTTTTATTTTTTGGCAGCTTAGTTTTCGACTTTTGATGAAAAATGTAAAAAAAAATACCGTTCCCCCCCTTATCTCCGAAGTTTGCAGCGATAAAAATCTGAAATTATTCTATTATGATAGAATCATATGTAAAGATTACAGGAAAAATAAAACGATGTCTCTTATTAACACAGTTTTTCAGAAATCATCAACATCATCTATTCGTACGGAACCCTCGGTGCGCGAGTCCGACTCGCTCTTGACCGGTTTTATTTTTCGCGATTTCAGTTTTGGTCCCATAGTAAAAGTTGTTCATAATGATGAGTACAATGATCCATTAATTAAGAGGCTATTTTTCACAAATTTATTACAAATTACAAATTTATTACAAATTGTCTTTGGTCCCTGGTCCTGACATCAACCAATCGCAACCAATGGAAATGATTGTCGAAATGTTTAGTGTATTGGATACGAGGGTTTTGGCTACTTTGTATGTGTGTATTTTAATTATGTTTATATTTGTTGAAATGTGCGATTTGTTTGTGCAGAATAAACAATTTTTCTTTCTTCTTTTATTTCTCTTCTTTCTATTGACGTTTTAAAAATAACCCTGTAGAACACCCCGTGAAAACAAAATCCCGTGCACACGATGACCATATCTGTTTACAGCACCTTTGCGCGTTGACCAAAAAATAAAGCGATAGAAGTGAAAACACTAAAGCTCATGGAAAGCGTTCGGTGTCGATGACGCGAGTTCCATGATTTTTGTTCACCCAAGAAGTCCTCAACGCGCCTAAAGAAGATTTCACTTCAATAATCTTCAGATATATGTTTTCAACACCTTTATTCACAGGCTTAATAAAAGCATATTTTTAACCGACTTCCAAAAAAGAGGATATAACCTCCTCTTTTTTGGAAGTCTCATGTTCGGCTGTGTTTTTTTTTTTTATGTTTGTTCACCGATATCTCTGTCAATTATGGACCGATTTTGTTCTTGTTTGAAAGGGTATGCTCCCGAAATGGTCCCATTGCCACCAAATCAGAATCTGATGAGGGAATCTCATGGAAATCGAGGGGAACCCTCGAATTTTATACGCAAACGTATAGCGATTTGGGTATTTTTTATAGTAACTCGTGCACTTGCTCCCAAAAATCACCATTTGGTGGAGTGGAACTGATGATGGAGACCACAGATGGCCACCGGAACAACATAATAATAAGTATCGATTAGGTTCTTTAATATGGTCGCTAAGCAATTTATGCTCGTCACAATGCATATGGTGAGTGGCAGTTCTCCTGGTTCTTACCATGAGAACTCCTCAACAATTAACGTCCCAGCATCGGGAAAAGCAATATTTTGTAAAAGGTGATGAGCAGTTGACTTTAGGCTATTGTAACTTAGATAAATTAAAAACTGACCCACTAAAAAGTGAAAAATAAAAAACTTTTTGTAAAAAAAAAATAACCGACTTCCAAAAAAACACTACAAAGTGAAAAATAACTTTAATTTCGGAGGTCGATGACAAAAAACTAAAATGCAGATCCAAAGACACCGACTTCCGAAATTAAAGTTATTTTTCACTTTGTAGTGTTTTTTTGGAAGTCGGTTATTTTTTTCTTACAAAAAGTTTTTTATTTTTACGCAGTTGCTGCTGCATGTTAGACCATAATAAAACATATTAAACGTATCAAGGATAATAAATTTTAATGATCAAGTACAAGCGCGATGCGTTAGTTGGACGTAAATTGTAATAATATTTAAGTAAGTAATAAAAATTATAAACAGGGTTTTTAATTTTTTCCATCCTCTAAAGGTTAAACGCTAACTAAAATTCAAAATTTGAAGTTTGTAAGACTGCTAGGTAGGTACCTAAGACTCGGTACTCACCGATCATCAAAATTCTCAAAACTCGACTTGGAACTTGGAACACGACGATGAAGTAAGTAGGTAGGTGCCTACCTACTTTTTTTTAATAATTATAAAAAAAAGTGTAACATTTTGTGTGAAGTGTGTGTACCTAAAGTGCCGTGACGGTCAAAATGTTACACTTATTTCGGTCTAGCTCTCATTTGCCAAGTGTGTAGAGTGTAAGGTGCGGTAAGGAACTTCGTTCCAAAATATATTTATCAATGTAAAATTATCAATTAGTTGTGAACTTGTGACCTACTCACGCGTGACGGCGTGATGACTTAAATAAATATAAATTTACTGATTGCATTATTATTATTACATACATATACGCTGATTTGTTGTTAAATCAATTTATAATACATCAAAGCTACGCTAGTTTATTAGCATAAAATATAAATAATTACTTTTGTTTCCATGGTTTACACTTAACTAAAAAAACTTTTTTTTATTACCTAAAAAACATTCGTTTGCCTTTCACGCCACAGAAAAAAAACATACCCATACATAGAACACAAAAACAATTTTAAATTCACTTTGTTTTTCACTGACCATTAAAAATATTCAGCTTAAAAGTAGCCAACACCGAATTTTAAAATCAAATTTTATTTATTATATATTCACACTGTAATCAACGAACAAGGGCAATACCGCGAAGTTATTTTTTAAATTAATATATTTGTGTGACCGCATGACACCACGTCACGTCGTGCGGTGACTAGCCATGTACCAAATAAACTGAAGGCTTCTACATACCGGCGCGACACGGCACAAAGGCCCCGCGTGTCGCGGGACGAGCGGTGCCTTTGTGTCGCGTCGCGTCGCGCGACATGTCGCCCCGGTATGTAGAAGCCTTGATACAGTTAAAACAAGACTACAGGAAGGCACGGGCGATTTTTTAACGCGACGGTTTTTATGGCGCATTGTATTTTAAACTCTCGGTCGAGACTGAGCCGAGCACAGAGAATTCAACAGATTACACGCCAGCGCGTCAAAAAAAACGCACCGTACGCAACGTACGAGGGCTTAGGCGTGCTAAACACTTGTTCGGGTCCGGCCGGCATTAATCAGCAAAGCTGTGCGCAAAGCTGGGCGGTGAAAATTAACTGCAACATCTCTCGACAGAATCTTTTTAGGGTTCCGTACCAAAATGGTAAAAAGGAACCCTTATGGTGAGACTAAGTCTGTCTGTCTGTCTGTCACACCTGGATGTCTCAAAAACTACTAATGCTATCAACTTGAAATTTAGAATAGTTTTAGATGACGTTTGCCCAACTATTTTGCAAACAAGAAAGAAATTAAAAAAAAAAAATATTTTTTGCAAAAGGGACTGAAACGGGGTCTTAAAAATTTGATGTGGGGCTACTAGGGAATGTGGGCTATTATATGAAAGAACGCTGTTTGCACATTCTCAAACGTTTTTTTTTGGCGGCATAGTTTCCGACTTTTGATGAAAAATGTAAAAAAAAATACCGTTCCCTTATCTCCGAAATTGCATAGATAAAAATCTGAAATTATTCTATGTGATAGAAGTTTATGTAAAGATTACAGGAAAAATAAAACGATGTCTCTAAATAGCACAGTTTTTCAGAAATCATCAACATCATATATACGTACGGAACCCTCGGTGCGCGAGTCCGACTCGCTCTTGACTGGTTTTTTTTATTGAATTGACATAGAAGCTTGATTTTTTTGGAGCTCCAAGGGACCGTAAATCTGCGTATTTGATAGTAATTTCAATTGGATACCTCCACGCGTTCCTGAGAAAAATATCTTGACAGACTAACAGACAGACAGACGGACAGTCAGACGAACAACGAAGTGATCCTATAAGGACGGAACCCTAAAAATAATGTTCCTGCCACCAAAGACAAAGAAGTCAAACAACGATGCACTGCGTCTCACTCACTTCTCGTGCGTTTGATAAAGGGATTAGAAAGAAAGAAAGAAAGAAAAAACAAATTGACAGGCTACCACTTAATGTGCCAGTGTTGAATTCTTGTCGCCAAACCACGTGTGCTTCTCAACCAGCAGACCCAACTTTGAATATCTTCCATGACAGTTAACCTAATAATGACCGGAAAGCTATTATCAATGAACCAATGGCGCGTACTAAGTACGATGCGCATCGAGGTTTAATAATCGGTACAGCTTCTCCCAATGATATTTATTGTAAATTGGGTACAGTTGTTGAAAATGCTGGAGGGAATGCCATGTTCAAAGATTTAGCGGAGTTTTCCTTACGTTTTCTTTAATTAACTTTGAGTAATGCCGTCATTGAATGAATTAATGAATGAAATGCACCGACCCTAGCGTGGTTGAACCAGATTCGATTGCTCGAATGAACCCAAAGATTCACACTAGCCCCTGCAGTCTCATGTTTTATGCCACTACAGAGACTATATGAACGCCACCTGTTAAGATCCTTACATAATTCTTTTGCTTTATTTACTGAATACATCTGGGGGTCTACTCGTACTCTATTCTCTCTAAGACCGTCAACGAAGATATGGGCCTGTCCAAAAGTAGTCAATGGGTCAAAACAAATGACAAATATTTTTTTTCTAACAGAAAAATACGCATTGAGATTAGAGATTAGGAACAACCGTCAAATCGTGTTGCCATTCATTCTTAGTTCGGGCCCTGAACTAATCTTATGTCCGTAAATGATACGGAGTAGAAAACGCCCAAAACTCCGGCCGAAACTACGGATTTCGTGATTAGGAATTAGACGCAAAGGATCAACGAGCACCACAAGGAATATCACAGAACCCATTGATTGTTTCTCTCTATTTATTACTAATGATATATGGTCTGTAATATCCTGACACGAATGAATAACAACGAGAAACCCGTGTCACGAGCACGACGATCGTATATAAAAGAAGTATCGACAAAACTGTCTGATGAACTTTGAAGCGATGCCTAAATAGGAAAATTGTTGAAGTATTTGGCGTAACTTCGTCTAGTAGGTTATAGAAAAAAAAATGTGATTTCTGCGATTTAAAAAAAATACGTCGAATGACAATGTTCTACCGGTTGCGAGTACTACGCACCTGACCTTTCTAAAGAACATCACCATTATTATGGTCACTAATGTCCTTCTAGGACGTTTTTACTAACATCTGCCTTGTAAATACGAAGCAATGGGGTAATATGTTATGTCTATGTGTTCAAATTAAAGGTATAGTCATTCCGTACGAGTGAGTTCCGCAATAAGGATGCTACGAGGTAATTACGTAACACACAGTGTCAATAGAATAGAATGATTTTTTATCAAGTATCTTAGACTCAAAAATGATTACTAAGACTAACAACTTAGAACGAGTGAAAAACAAAAAAATGGTAGTGAATCACCGTTGTGGCAACCCATGTGAGATGGCACAACAGCAACCCACGAAATCACAGTCAGACGACTTGAAATCATGCTTAGGATACTGTTGGAGCTGCCCCACACCCTGCGCACCATGGAACCTTTTGCGCATGGTTGTGTAGAAACAATCTACATGCGCATCCGCGAACATCCCCGACGCACTACAGAAGCGGACAGCCCCACCAGCATCCTAAACGCGTTATTATATTACTTCCTATTTATTTAGAGGTCCACAACTTGGACCTATTACAATAATTATCTAAATCTAGGTAGAAAATTCTAGGGCTATCACAAAAAAAAATTTTTTTCGTCAATGTCTTAACAGTTAAGAAATTGACGAAAACGTTTTTATTCAATTAGTTACTAATTGTGAGAAAGCTTGAAATAATTGAAACATTAAGTTTGTGTAACTATAAAAGTACAGTTAGTTAGTTTTATTTATTTTTTTATTTCATTTGAAAGCTAACAAAATTTCCTTTCAGGTGATTTATACCACAATCCACAGTTCATTGCATAGAAATTGTAAAAAATTGTCTTGAGCAACGCGCCAAGAAGTGATTCCAGTTTATTGCTCGCGAGTGTAGTCTTTTGCTGGAAATAGTACATTACTGCCGCGGTCTGTAATGACTGCGTTGCCTCGAGCTTGGCTTAGGTACGCTCTCGGCCGCGCTTTATGAGGTGTACCGCGCGGCGAAGCAGGCCCCGTGGCTGGCCATCGGCGAAGCGAGAACTCGAGGCAGGGAGGAGATGTTGGAGACTCTCGATGCGGATCCGTGGAGGCGTCCCTATCGTGCGGTTCGAGGGAAACTTCGAGCCGCGGCGCCTCCACTCACGGAGAGTCTCCAACCCGAACTGCTGGAGGAGGTAGTCGCAGCCCTCTTCCCGGCAAGAGCGGAGCATACTCCGCCGCCGATGGCTCTGCCCACAGCCGCAGAGCCTACAGAGGAGAACGCCATCAGCGTCCCGGAGGTGACACAAGCAGAGATGGGGGCAGCCGTGATGCGGCTCCGGGCCAAGAACGTGGCTCCGGGGCCGCAGACGCAACCGCAGAGAGCGATGGCCGTCAGAGTCATCAGGGGTTATCGCACGATCTCCTACGAGGCGGCTTGCGTACTGGCCGGATCCTCGCTATGGGACCTCGAGGCGAAAGTACTCGCGTCACTGTATCGGTGGCGCGAGGAAGCGAGGCCGCGGGGCGAGTGGCTGATGCAGCGACATGTGGAGTTGCGTCGGTCACAGCTTCGCGCAGCCCTAGTGGCGGAATGGCGGGACAGGCTTTCACGCCCTACCGCCGTCCTCGCCACCATCGAGGCGGTCCGGCCAGTGCTCGAACCCTGGCTCGGGAGGAGGCACGCCTTCCTGTCGTTTCGGGTGACGTAGGTGCTCTCGGGGCATGGTTGCTTCAGGAAGTACCTGTGTCGCATAAACAGGGAGCCGGACGCCCGGTGTCACCACTGCGTCGACTGCCGGGAGGACACGGCGCGGCATACGCTGGCAGAGTGTGCCGCTTGGGAGGAGCCACGCCGTGCCCTCATCTCAGGAGTAGGCAGTGACCTATCGCTGCCGGCCGTGGTCGAGTAGATGGCCGGCAGCGAGGAGTCCTAGGACGCGGTGGTGTCCTTCTGCGAAACAGTCGTGTCGCAGAAGGAGGCTGCGGAAAGGGAGCGGGAGATCTCGTCCGCTCACCCGGCCCGCAGCAGGCGCACCGGGCGTCGGCGGAGGGCCGATAAAACCCCCTTCCAGCCCCCATAAATGGGTCCAGGGACGGCGGACTTGGGGACGTCCGCCGCCCCCTATCACATTGAACCCGAGGTGGCGGCGCGTAGTGTTCCACGCGCGCCCCTAGCAGACGTCGCGGGGGGGGTCAGACACCTCACCCCCCCCCAGACTTGAGGTGGCCCGCAGAGGCGGGCCGGCACTAGCCGGGGATTGCGGAAGGAATAACAGATCCCAAGATCCCCGGTGCAAGTGTGGGAGGGGAACACTAGGGTGGTTTTTAGTCAGTAAGAGTCTGACAGACCCCTCCGCCCGCCCCAGGGCGGAAGACATCCGTGAGGATTTTGCGCCCCGTGAACAACAAAAAAAAAAAAAAAGGTACGCTCTCGGCCTTCAAGCTTGGCCATCAAGGTGTGCAATGTTGCCCGCGCTGTGTTGGCCTGGAGCTGCGCTACGCTTTGCTTTCGGCCATCATCAGCCACTGCCAGCAACGCAGTCATTGCGGACCAAGGCTTGCATAGTGCATTACTCAAGCAATACGAGTACCTAATTAAAATACAACCAGCTTATTTATTTAAAGTAACAATTTTTTTTTTTCTAATTAGGCATTTACTATTGTACTGCTGCCTGTACAGTGTACAGTACAAGGCTAGATATCAAGCTATACATTTCCAGTATAAGCTGATCTCGCTTTGTATAGAATATCCGTAGAATGAGAGAACAGCTTATACTGGAAATGAGCTTGATATGTAACCCTGAATCCGTGATACTGCCAAATTCTGAATAACATATTTTTGCACCTGACTATTTTTGGACACAAAACTCGGCAATAATAGATTTTCAATGTAAATTGCTGATGGTTAAAACTCACCAACAATGAAAGTCCTTACCACATTGCTGGCGCATAATCAAGTAGCGCGGAAAGGTCAATACTCAAAGAAGGTTGTCAAAATAATGACTACATTAAGCATTGTTGAGTATAAAAATAAACCTTAGTAAATACTTTTAAGACTGAATTTTAATTGCAGTTATTAGAGGGTAATTGGACGAAAGAATCAAAAGTAAATTGTTTAAAATTCTAAAGAAAAAAATACACTTACTTAACCTTGTGGCGGCATTTACATCGCCACATGCGAACTACGCATCACACTAACGTCACGCAAAATCCTGCATCGCAGTTTAACGCGTCACTAGCTTATAGGCAACGTCCCGACATCAATCGTTGGACAGTTGCCCACCAGACACAACTCCCGTCTGGTCGGAGAATCCTCCCTTTTCTATAGGGGATGAGTGAACTTTACACTCTGTTTTTCATACCTCTATACTGGTGACCCCATAATCTTTTTCAATACTCTCAAAGCAGCCGTTTTTGACCGCATAATCGTTGTAAGCGCCCTCGAAAACCATGAAAACGATACCCATGACGAAAAATTTGCAAATTTTCGTCGGCGCCGTCTTGAATTTTGATTTTGACGCCATAATTGTTGTAAGCGCTCTTGAAAACCATGAAAACGACACCCATGACGAAAAATGTGCAAATTTCGGTGGCACTATCTTGAATTATGATTATGACCCCAGTTTTATTATCCGCGACCTCGAAAACCATGTTAGTGTCACCCATATCAATAAGTTAAAAAAAAAAATACCTATATTTAAAAAAAAACTAATCAAAAGGTACCTACAATAAATACTCGCACTAAATATTCTATTATATTCGAGTGTGTGTGCACAACTCGATAGAATATTGAACGCCGTGTCAGTGAATTCTAAGGTCTGTAATTTTTACTTGTATTCGTAAATTGTTCGCCAGTTGGCGCTAGTAATGTTTTACGAAGTATTGTAGAGGTGGGGTGCGGCAAAGAGGGAAAGAATGCTCAAGGTTATTTTGGTCGGGGAAGCGCCCTTTGACACTCGACAATACTGTAGCTGCCCAATATTCAACGGCTACGTTGTTGCGATAAATAGAAGAAGATACACTTCGCGCACTCTCTCTCGCACACCGGTCGGTGTCTTGCTGTAAAACAGAGAGCGTGCGAAGGTAGCTCGCTTTATTAGTGATGGATTAATTAGCATTCGCATTCATTGTTAGCGTTTGAATGATCATTTAGCAGTTAGCAAATGAAATGTAGTCGCGAAATTCTTCCTAAATAGTCTAAAATAAATAAAGTAAAATCTTTTCTAAATAGTCAGAGCTTCGAGCAATCGCGCAAGCGCGTACAGCGCGGTAGCGTGGTGTGCTATAAATATATTTAATTATCGGCGATTCGGTAAGTAAACTAAACGCGAACGCGATTTTTAATTCGTTTAATAACAAAATTGACATACTTCATTATTATCAATTATCGTCATTAGCAAATATCATAGCAATAGCTATTAACACGCTAACACTCAGTTGCAGAAACGATCTTTAAATTTTAAAGACTACATTAAACACTAATGTAGCATTAAATCATTGCACAAAACCATTTTTTATTTTATTTTAATGCTCCATTAAATTTAACTAATGAAATGTCAAACCTAATGAAACCGGCCATTTTAAACACTTTTACGTTGCACGTAACTTCATTAGCGCCCATTAGCAGGTGGTGAACTTTAAGTTTGACATTTCGGATTTTTTAATTTTAATGGGCCGAAAAGCATCCATTAAGAGCAACATTAGTGTTTTCTACGGTACTTTAATGCATTTCTGTAATTGAAAGATGTCTTTAACCAGTCTTTCGTCATTATCTAATTCTTATTTAGTAGATTTACCTCGCCGTCGAATCCCAGACCGAGTGAATTCATTTTTAAAACATGATGGAAAAGAGTTTCGTGTAAAGTATAGAATTTCCAAGGAGGCAGTTCTTCAAATTTGTAACCTATTTGATTAAGATTTAGAACCAGTGACGCAAAGAAATAAATCCATTAATGGCCTGACACAGCTTTTAATATGTTTGAGATTTTTCGCCACTGGATCTTTCCAGCAAGTAGGTATTGGGTGATTTAATAAACATAAATAAATCAACAGTTTGTCGGAAACAGGTTGGGTCGGGTTGTTTGTCAGTTTGTTTATACAAAAAGTATCCCGTGAGCTAGCAAAATTAAGCCACCTCTATATTAAAATGCCAGACCGGACGGAACTACGTAGAGTTGCAGAAGGTTTTTATGAAATTGATGGATTTCCACGTGTGGCCGGAGCTCTAGACTGCACACATGTTAAAATTATTAGATTAAGGGGGATGCGCTAAAGTAGCCCGCGAAATTCAAATTTTATTACGTTTTTTGCAATTTGCAGGTCAGTAACACGTATGTTGATCTAATTATGATTCGCGGCCATAACCAATATGGCTTTACAGAATTATAATCATTAGAATATGAATCAGAAGTATAAAAATTGCAAAAAACGTTGGTAAATTTGAATTTCGCGGGCTACCTTAGCGCATCCCCCTTAAACCAGATTATTTAAACTACATTAAACCACAGAGTACACTGAATACACATAAATCAACTACATTTACTTTATTTTATTCTAAAATTGTGGTGTACTTGTACGTACGGATAATAACAGAACGCAAATGTTCACTCTTTTCGTTCAATATGGTAATTTGTTCCTGGCAATATTGTTTAAAGTCTTCTTTAACTAAAGTGGCATTAAAAATGTCTAATGCTATCTAAAATTTGTTTGTGCAACTTCATTAAAGTAATGAATTCATTAGCGATAATGTTGCTTTATGTAATGAAGTGTTAATGGTGAGCTTTCTGCAACTGAGTGTAAGACTCAAGAGTTCACACGCTAATGAAATTAATTCGAAATAGCATTAATTGCCATTACTACGCTTTATCGTGACAATGTAGCCGTAGCATTATAGAAAGAATTTTCGGAATCGGATCAGTAATTTCGAAGATACCCTACATACAATCACATACTACTTCAAATGCCTGATAAAAAAAATGTGCTAGTTTTTTAATATTGTTCTAATCCTTGACTAATCTAGATACCGAGTCTAGTCTCCACTACTGGACCCTGTTTACTTGGACCGACCGTGGACGCCCACCAAATATATGTGTTACATAATGATGACCCTCCGGAACGGCCGGACCGATTTCGCAAGTTTTTGTTTTAAATTTTTGAAGAATTGAGAACAATTTGAAAAGCGGCCGGGAAAATTGAAAGTGGATTTTTGTACGAATTAAGTATTGAAATTTGGACAGAACGTCTGTCAGGTCATAATTTCAGGCGAAAGACGTCCACTGCTAGACAACTGGACATAGGGCTCCCCCAAAATGGGGGGGGGGGTTGCCATAATCGCCACGCTTGGCAGGCCAGGCGGGTTGGCGATCACAGTAGGTATGGTGTTAAAATTCATAGAGAACGCTGCTGCCCATTCTCCAGTAAGTCCCTTAGTCGCCTTTTACGACACCCACGGGAAGAAACATGATGGTGCTATTCTTTACGTCCCGCGTCCGGCACCACACGGCGCACTACACTGACGGGTCAACTAGTACCTACTTAAATAAATAAATTGTTATTATTATTAATTAAATGTCATCCATCAGCTTTGATTATTTTATGTAGGTACCTACTTATGTCTAGCTAAAGTGTCACGCTGCAAAAGAACGAATACTTTGATAGGCTGATTTGCGTGACAGCTACGTCTTACACCCGCGCAACATCATTGTGCTGTCATTGTGTTATTCAAGCGTGCGTGTATTAAGCAGCCAACAGTTGTTCTACGCAATTTTTTTCGACGAGTTCACAGCTTCGACTGCCTATCTAGGCATTCATCATCATCATCATCAGACATAGGCCTCCCCCAAAAAGGGGGGGTGTAGTGTATCTATTAAATAGATATGTAAACGATGTAGTGTATCTATTTAATAGATATGTAAACACTGTCTCACACACACAAGTGTCAGGTAGCTGTCACTTATGTCAACTGTCACTCGGGGGAGAATGGCGGGAAGGCAAGGCAGACGTGAAGCGTACCGAGAACGAGCAGCTTGGATGTGCTGGTGAGCCTGTGAGTAAACGTGCTAACAGTCCTGCTATAGAAATACAGATAGGTACTACAGGGGGGATTTGCCATAATCGCCACGCTTGTCAGCCGGGTTGGCGATTATTATTAGGTATTATTTTAAAAATGCATAGAGAACGCTGCTGCCCATTCTCTAATAAGTCCCTTAGTCGTCTGTTACGACACCCACGGGAAGAAATGGGATGGTGCTATTCTTTACGTCCGGCACCAAACGGAACGTATCTAGGCATTCTATACGTCTTTATTTATCATCAAAAAATCTTCTTATCTCGACCAAAACAGTTAAAATGTAAGATAATTGTCTGTAATTATTAGATAAGGCAAATACGTATGCGAATAAACCGATAACTACTTGTGCCATTTGTGTGGATAGATACCTAATAAATAAACAACATTGTTAGTGATTGTTAGTGTTATTATTTCTTTAAATGCAGTTTGCTACGAGTGTATCAATAAAATTATAACAAATAACGCGATCCTACTAGTAATATACAAGCCAGTATAGACATCAAAACTAATATCGTCTTATTTTAGGTGTCCTTGATGACAACTAATACAAAAAGTCAACAAAATTGTTGTATCTCATACAACGTTACATGAATATAACCTAATAACGCATCCATTCAGATTCACAAAATCTTATGTCAAACCAGTGTTACGGAAATTTGATTCTTATTACGTACAGTACACACCTGTTGTTGGGTCGCCGACCACGACTTTATACTCCGACCATATGGAAACGATGATTCAACTCCACTTTCACTATCAACTTCACTGCCATCTTTAAACTGGTCGGGTTTCGCGCACATGCGCAGTCGAGAGACAAGCCATTATGATTATCCGAGCATCACATAAGGTACGGCACGAGTTAAATCGAATGATTATTACTTCTGTATTGCACGCGTAAATGTGATTAACAATTTTATTCGTTCTCAAGTCACTGTCGTTCGGTAGTGGTGTTATTCAGCTGTGGGGTGTCGGGAGTCCCTTGTAAAACGAAGGGAGCGCGGGGGCCGGGCCGGGCGGGCTTAGCGCACGCTCCGCGGGCCACGACTGACACAGACAAGGTCACCCGTCACCGGAACATGGACGTTACGGGGTGACTCACCTTTTACAAAAAATATTCTTTTACACACTTCAAGATAGACACAAATTGTGGTTCGATTTTTCTTATAACGGTCCGACACGCATGAGCCCGAACAGCATACTGAGCGTACTGATGAGTGATGACTTATCGTATCGTAAATTCGTAACAAACATGTGTTACCCGCACCGTACGATTAGTTACAAGTTTTTATGTAAGAAGGTAGGTATAAGTAGTTTGGAACTGGGGACCCGTTTCTCACACACCGTGTTAATTCGCCAGCGATTCACCCTTTTATGGCCTTGTCCCTCCCTATTTAGGCCAGCACTACTAAGGGCCTGTGCACACCACTTTTTTAAACGCGCCGTTGACGCGCGTTTTACAAACGTGCGTTGACGGCGCGCTTTTATCCTACAGAATAGACGGACTTGCGTGCGTATCGCGTCTGTATCGCTACAAACGCGCGTCGACGGCGCGTTTAAAAAACGTGGTGTGCATAGGCCCTTAGTTGACAAACGTACCTTAGGGACGTCTTTAGGCTCGTGCAGACTGGCGCGACTAGGGTTGCCACCTCTTGTTAGTCTGAATCCGGGAGAGAAAAAAAAACAGCGATTTTTTTTCGTTTTAATTTTATTTTGAACTTATATTTTCCATTTGAACGTACCTACCTACAGACTTAAAAATTTCTGACTTACAAAATAGTCTTGCATCTTGAACTAATTTAAAAAACACTGCAGTCTATTTTATTTCAATTTCTACCGTGACATTGTTTTTTCCGCAAAATTGGCCTTATTTGAGAGCCTGTCACCAATATTATAGATCTAACGTCTACAAAATATTATAGGTAAGTACATAGGTACTTACTATATTTTTATTTTTTTAAATAGTGACCGTATTTTTGCGTATTATTGATCGTCAGCTAAAAAAAGTGGTCATTATCTAACATTTAGGCTATTTTTGCACTTTTCCGATCATTTTTCATAATTTATGAATGGAAGTCAATGATATTATATTAAACAGATACGTTGTGAGCGCGCAATCGTGAAGTCTCGAAAACGTCCTAATTGGGACGTATTTGTTAGTCTGTGATGCCAACATTCGGTGATTGGTGGCCAGAATAATGTCTGTTTACATTCATGAGCAATTGACAACTCTAGCTGTCTCTTTTTCTCTTGTTGTTTTTATAGGTATATCTTTTCTAGCATTTTGACTTGTAGTGACATGTAAAATGAATGAAAACTGGGTATGTGTGCTGCCGCTGCTGCGCGGAAAACGTTTTTCGGTTGTTTTGTGAGTGTATAATATATCTGTTTAACATTGATAGAAGTGTGTTATTTTATATTTTGTTTCACAACTTGACTATTTAGGACCAATTTATAATTATTTTGCGTGTAAATGGCGTAGGCATATTTTGACTTGTCTCAAGTTAGCAACGCTACTAAGTGGTCGCCAACCGGCGCTACTTGGAATCGGAATTACCCGTCAACGCAAATGCATTGAGGATAAAAACCAAAGGTAGGATCTTGCGGCATATTAGCTGCAGCGTTTTCCTCATTATTAGGTATAATAGCTGCAGAATTTTCCTCACTATTAGGTATTACCATATTATATAACCCATAGATAAAACTGTTTAATGATTAAGTATACCTAAGTATTTATATGGTAGGTAACCCCATTATTAGGTACCTATAATGATAGGTATGATATTAGCTCGTCCAAATTCATTTTAAGCCAGAAGGCTTAAAACGCTGGTATGTAGAAACATACCAGCGTGAATTGTCGCGCGACGCGACGCGGCACGAAGGCCCCGCGTGTCGCGGGACGAGCGGTGCCTTTGTGTCGCGTCGCGCCGGTATGTAGAAGCCTTTAATTGAAATAAAAGTTTCTAGGTAGTGGCTGATAAAGCGATAATAATCCAAGACATAACATCACGCCTATAGTAGCGAAGTGTGGGGGTACCCTACCCTCACTAGGATTAACAACTTTTTAAATACTTATCTATTATGTACCTATAGTAATTTCGAAGCCATTGCCTGTAAAAATATTGTAGATGGCGAAACAATAAAACAACTAAGTACTTATAGTATAGTTCGTTTTTAGGGTTCCGTACCCAAAGGGTAAAACGGGAACCCTATTACTAAGGGTCCGCCGTCTGTCTGTCTGTCTGTCTGTCTGTCCGTCTGTCTGTCTGTCCGTCTGTCACCAGGCTGTATCTCATGAACCGTGATAGTTAGACAGTTGAAATTTTCACAGATGATGTATTTATGTTGCCGCTATAACAACAAATACTAAAAGACAGAATAAAATAAATATTTAAAGGGGCTCCCATACAACAAACGTGATTTTTTTGTTCGTTTTTTCTCTATATTGATAATGGCAACAGGTAGACGCTTGAAATATTCACAGAATATTTAGTTTTATATTCACTTTAAAAATAAATAATTTAATTAAAATAAAACAAATATTTAAGGGAGGCTCCCATACAAGATACGTGTTTTTTTGCCATTTTTATAGATAATGGTACGGAACCCTTCGTGCGCGAGTCCTCCTCGCACTTTGCCAGTTTTTTAATCCCAGATAGGTAGTAATTTGACATTTCAAATATTTGTCATTCGTTTCTTTTTAATTTGAAGTTTGACATTTGCATCTGTCATTACTACCTGGGATTAAAAAAAACCGGCTAAGTGCGAGTCGGACTCGCGCACGAAGGGTTCCGTACCATTATCTATAAAAATGGCCAAAAAACACGTTTGTTGTATGGGAGCCCCCCTTAAATATTTGTTTTATTTTAATTTAATTATTTATTTTTAAATTCAATATGTATCTACATATTCTGTGAATATTTCAAGCGTCTACCTGTTGCCGTTATCAATATAGAGCAAAAACGAGCAAAAAAAATCACGTTTGTTGCATGGGAGCCCCCTTTTTTATTTTATTCTATTTTTTAGTATTTGTTATTATAGCGGCAACAGAAATACATCTTCTGTGAAAATTTCAACTGTCTAGGTATCACGGTTCATGAGATACAGCCTGGTGACAGACGGATAGACAGACAGACGGCGCGGCGGAGCCTTAGTAATAGGGTTCCCGTTTTACCCTTTGGGTACGGAACCCTAAAAATGAACTTTAGTTATTACACTTTAAATTAAGGTTACAAAATACAATTAATTCAGCATTTATGACATTAATACTGGCCCTATATTGCGATCATCTCGCCATTTTGTATTAAAATAAAATATACATAGAGGTAAATACTTAAGTACCGTAACGGCGGGTTACTTTAGCTACTTTTTAGGGTTCCGTACCAAATTGGTAAAAAGGAACCCTTATGGTGAGACTAAGTCTGTCTGTCACACCTGGATATCTCAAGAACTACTTATGCTATCAACTTGAAATTTAGAATAGTTTTAGATGACGTTTGCCCAACTATTTTGCAAACAAGAAAGATATTAAAAAAAATATATCTTTTTTGCAAAAGTTACTGAATGGGGGTCTTAAAAATTTGAAGTGGGGCTACTAGGTTAAGTGGGGTATCATATGAAAGAGCGCTGTTTGCACATTCTCAAAAAAATTTTTTTTTAGGCAGCATAGTGTTCGACTTTTGATGAAAAATGTAAAAAAAAAATACCGTTCGCCCCCCCTTATCTCCGAAGTTTGCATAGATAAAAATCTGAAATTAGGTATTCTATGTGATAGAAGTTTATGTAAAGATTACAGGAAAAATAAAACAATGTCTCTAAGTAGCACAGTTTTCCAGAAATCATCAACATCATATTTTATATATGTACGGAACTCTCGGTGCGCGAGTCCGACTCGCTCTTGACCGTTTTGTTTCAAATAATTTTAGAATTTGATCTGTAGTTTTTATTGGTATTATCTTTTTAGTGTTCTTATATGTTATAAAGAAGCTCGAGGATGTAATCAACAAGATCCGTAGTGTATTTAGCAACTTTTCTAAGAGTTACGAAAACTCAAAGCATTTTGCAATAATTTAAACAATTTACAGGCACTTTTAAATGGGGAAGGCCGGTCATAGCTATTTGTAGATGGCGTGACCATTGCTAGGTCCCTCCGGCCTATACTAAATTTGACATTACGTCAATTCAATGCCTTTCATTCCATTCATGTTCATTCAATGGTTCTTTAATTCATTCACGAGTCTAGTTTTACTTCACTATTTCGTTATTTTCAGTCTTGAGTTAAGTTAATACTTTAAAAAATATTTGATGATTTTTTTGGGGGGATACGACCGCTTAGGCGCTTATTATGTTGTTACTTAGTAGTTTCAGAGATTAAGGGGGGAGGAATGGTCTTATAATTTTAAAAGTATTTATTATAAAATTATTTAAAAAAAACATCTGAAATCCTTACATCAAGCCCTTTCATTTGATATACGTATTGTCACATGGTAATAATTGCAAAACTTTTTTTTTTTTTTCTAATTTACGTTACACGTCCGTGTTTGGGTCACAAAAATCATATGTGTACAGACGGCTACACATCCAGCTATACATTTCCACTATAAGCTGGCCTCTCATTGTATGAAAATCCTATACAATGCGAGACCAGTCTAAACTGGATATGTATAGCTTGATGTGTAGCCGTGTGTACCATGTTTCAATTTAATCGGTCCAGTAGATTCGGAGTAAATCGGCTGTGATAGAAGGACAGACAGACAGACAGACACACGAGTGATCCTATATGGGTTCTGTTTTGTATCCTTTAGAGGTACGGAACCCTAAAAAATGTTGAGAAAAAGACTGTGAAGGAAGATATTATGCTTGCGACTAATAAATGTTCAGTGGACTACATACATAATCCAGATGAATTAATGAAATGCACCGACCCCAGCGTGGTTGTACCAGACTCGATTGCTCGAATGGACCCAGAGATTCACACTAGCCCCTGAAGCCTCATGTTTCATGAGACTACAGAGACATTGACATTGAATATCAGAGAGTAGACCGGGGGGCGCGTTAATGGTAGGGAAGACGTGCCCTTGGGATATAGGAGGGATTGGTGATATTTATCTATGGGAAGGGCATCTTTTAGTAGCTTCGCCACCAGGTTGGCTCAGGTTATCTCGGTTCTTGTCTGTGTCACTGCTATGCTGTATTACACGTTGCTGATTCCAAGGCAAGATAAATTACATTTATTGTCTACATATACAAGAAGAGCTAAAATACGTTCAGCCATGCATGAGAACTAGAATTTTTGCTAAAATATTAATTTGTTTATACTCTGTCAAAGGTGAAATCGAGATAGCTGACACGGAAATGACATAGCTACTTTTAATGGGTGCGTGATTGATTTCGATTTTAATTAAACACTTAACGTAAATAGCTACAAACAAACAGTAAACGATGTAATGAAACTGAAAACTTTTAACACTTTATTACTTACGTAACAAAATTATTACAAAAAATATCCTAACTATTACAGATTTTTATATAATTGTCATTTTTCTTTTAATAAAAACTTCTTACACCATTTTTTTTGTTCCTGAATGAACGAATGAATGAAATGCACCGACCCCAGCGTGGTTTGACCAGACTCAATTGCTCGAATGAGGCCTCATGTTTCATGGGACCATAGTGACCATTGCATATCAAAGAGTAGACCGGGGGGCGCGATAATGGTAGAGAAGACATGCCCTTGGGATAGGAGGGATTATTAGAGCCTACCGACTGTGCAGCCTTGAGCAAGCATTGGAATAGTGGAGAGACGGGTGATATTTATCCATGGGAGGGGCATCTTGTAATAGCGTCGCCGCTAGGCTGGCTCCGGTCCCCTCGACTGTTGTCTGTGACACTAATATGCTGTATTACACGTTGCTGATTCCAATGTCTTCGTCTGAGATCTCACTATCCGTTTCAGGTTTCTTGTAAGTCTCTCAGCGTTGTTGATCTTATCTCCGTGTTCAGCCGTGTCCATCCAAAAATCTTATTTCTTTGTTGAGGTATGTCATGTGCTGTTTTAAGTTGTCATTCCATGTGCAAATGTGCATGTACCGGTAGTGTAATGTAGGTCTGTGTGTTTCGCGGCACTTGTGAACGTGTGCGCGATAGCACATCCTGTGGTTCTTGATGCGTTTGGCTACGTTTTTGCGTCCAAGATTTCATGTATTTTCTTTTGACTGGGTTTATTCTTAGCGTGATTAATCACGTCTCTCGTGATAACTCCCATATCTTAAAATATGAATCAATTAATGTTGTTGTCATTTGTCGGCCCCAAACTTAAGAAATATACCTACCCCCAGGCTAACTAATAATATTACATAGTATATATTATGGATTTTTTATACTTTTACGAGATTATGTATTGAAAGTACGAGATATTATTTGGCATACACCATTTTTTTTTTGTTCCTGAATAATTATAATATAATATTACTGAATATTATATTATTATTATTCCTGATTTTTATAATTATGAGATATCAATCGAGAAAGAGACTGTGAAGGAAGTTACAAATCACGTGTTTTTAACCGCATTTTATTTATTGGAAAAAAATAACTTTAATTTCGGAAGTTGGTGGCAAAAAACTAAAAATACAGATCCAAAGACACTGACTTCTGAAATTAAAGAAATTTTTCACTTTGTTGTGTTTTGTTTTGGAAGATGGTTATTTTTTTTGTAAAAGTTTTTTTATCCAGACATTCTTAGTTTAGGTTATTACAAGGAAAATTTTATATATAATTTAATACACGATAGTTATTCCTATCGTGTATTAAATGGTATGGGTATGGTTCTTGTTTTATTAAACACGAATAAAAATAACTACTTTAAAACACTACCTTTGTCCCCTTAGGGATAACAAAGCGAATTTTTCCTCAAAGCCTGCAGCGACTGGGGAACCCATAACACAGCTCAAAGTTCTTATAATGACCTATTATATTATACATGGTCAAATTAAATTAGCTAGCAAAACTCTAGAGAAGTGATGGGCATCGAAATATTAACACGATAAAATAAAAAAAATAAAAGATTTGATGGATTTTTTTTAGAGGTCAACAACTGCTGTTAGTATTTTTACTTGAATTATGAGTTGGGTAATCTGTTTTTTTTTTTCATATTATAACATACCTATCATAAAGTTTATTTGTGAAACATAGGTAGGTATACAATAGGTCATACATATAAAATAGCACGCTATGTTTTGTCTTAAGACACACAAATTTGGTAACATGCAAAGTAAATATGCTAAAGTAAAAAATAAATAAAAAATGTCACTATTAAAAACAAACATTTTATCACGTCTGTGAAAGTTACACAAAAAAACAACTGATATTTCAAATGATACTACACAAACTACAGTCTATGACCCCTCAAAAAAAAATCTTTAAATAAATTTCTTTTTTGTTTCATGTTTAGACATCGATACCCATAACGTCTGCGGAGTTTCGCTAGCTAATCTAATTTGACCCTGTATATACGATTAAATAGTACAACCCAATTAGCGGGTCTAAAACACTAAGTTAGATTATACGCGGAAGTAAGGACCCGATTCAGAACCGTAAACTTCCTGCCCGCTTTTATTGTGGCCACGAATCCCATGGGTACCGTGCTTACAGGAAACCTCTGCTTGTCATAGCGGTAGGTTCAGTATCGATAAAGGAACCCAGGAAAAAAAAAAACTAAAATGAAAACACAAAAACAATATTGCAAGATCAATATAATTTAGTACCTACTAACTTAAAATACCAATCTTTTAGAATTAAAATTATTTTATTTGACGATCTTATATGGTTTGCTCGCTGCACAAGAGAGGTAAAGATTGTTTTGTTTAAATCCTATTGTCAGACGTTTTACTCGAGCAGCCTGTGGACAACATATACGCAGAGGGCTGTCAATGCTCTGCGGGTCCAATAAAATAACGCATTCAGGATACTGCTGAGGCTCCCTCCGTTTAGCAGCGCGTCCGCCATGTTCATGGAGGCACGCACAGATGGTTTCGCGGCAATTCTGGGCAAGAGGGCAGCGTCACTGTTGCGCAGAGAGCGTGTGAGTAGCAACAGTATCCTGAGTGTGATAGCGGACAGGTACGACTGTCCGTTCTTCAAACATTGTATGCGTTTATGTGTGAACTAACATAGATATAAGCACTACTTGTTACTAACAAAATGGATCAATGTTGTCTGAAAATAAATAAATAATAATAAGCCCGTTAAAGTACGAAGAGACTTATTTTTATTTAAGTTTAGGTATTTTTTGTTTGTTTTAATTTTCTCTTCCTGTGTTCCTTTATCGATACTGAACCTACACCTAAGCTATGGCACGCAGTTAATTTAACAACTTTACGGCGCATAGTAAAAATAATAATAAAAAACGCGCGTTTTTTTTTTTTAATTATTCATTTGATAATAATTATTTATTTTACTGTGTCTGTAGTAGTCATTGGATACATGAAGTGGGCTGCCGGTGTAAGACGATTAAAATGCCACGGTGTATAAATAAATAAATAAATAAAAAAACTCACACCTTCTTCGCAGAAACTACAGAACGCCACCTGCTACGATCCTTACATACCCACTCTTAGTGCTTCGGAATAAAGACGCTGTGATAAGCAAGTTGTTACCACCGACGCGCGACGTGCAGTTATAATAATAAAATAATATTTATATGTATACGCCTTGGAGGCAACTTCCCTACAACAGAATAGGATAAAATTCCGAAGGACTTAACAGGGTCAAATTAGATTAGTTAGCGAAACTCCGCAGTCATGATAGGTATCGATATCTAAACACATTCAAGCAAAAAAAATATATATTTCACTAACATGCTTGGAAATTTGAGCATTATTTTGACAACCTTCTTCGAGATAAATAGAAAATGCTATACTGGTCAAATACGTACAAGCGAGCACGCGGCCGGCAATGTTAGTATGACAATCCATATTATTTGTACTCCTTTGGGAACCTGGGCTGGGGAACCTTAAGACGCAGATATATGCCAGTGACCTTGAGTGGTTAGCTTGCGTGTTCTGTACTGAGCTCGCGCAACGCATCGTACGTTCAGCCAGTTATAGGACTCGCCCATCAAGGAGCGCTGTCCCCAATTTGACGCATTATTAATTTATTATACACAAAACAAAAGGTATTTTAATAAAACGCGTATACTAAAAGATCAATAATTAAATTATCTTTAAATTGGTGAGGTTTCAGAAAAATATGCTTGGTAGATTTTGCGCCATTCTCAGTTTTTTATCCGCGTTAGACATAACTTTACAAATTAATTTAACTATGTAATATAAACATAATCTAAAATATTCACATAATATTAGGTTATTGAGAAAATGCTCTAATTTAACATATTTTTTTTTCAAATCTTTAATATTATTCGTTTAGACGTGATCTTCAGTATAAAATCATTAAAAGTCGGTTATCGTCGCCTTGCAGGTTACCATCCACCAACAACTTATTTGAATCTAGCGTCCTAGCTAGGTTAGCTAGGACGCTAGATTCAAATAAGTTGTTACTCACTCTCTCTTTACGATTTGTCCCTAAATTGTCAAATAAAAGTTGTTTAACAGACTGTATGTTGTACCACACTTTTCTGAAAATAAATAAATTAATATAAAATTAATGTAGAC
This sequence comes from Tiliacea aurago, assembly GCA_948098905.1. Classification (NCBI taxonomy): domain Eukaryota; kingdom Metazoa; phylum Arthropoda; class Insecta; order Lepidoptera; family Noctuidae; genus Tiliacea; species Tiliacea aurago. Next base: position 10,076,336 of record OX402589.1, on the reverse strand, counting down.
GATATGATCCAGTCTACAGCTGGACTGGATTGACTCGCTGGATTACTGGACTGAAATAATGTGAACCGTGCATTCCAGTGCAGAGCAGTGGTGGCCCAGTGGTAACGACCGCGCCTAACGAGTTATAGGTCGTAGGTTAGAACCCTGACAGGCGCTTTACTTTGTGTAAATTATTTCATCACCACTGCTCTCAAAACGGTGAAGGAAAACACCGTGAGGAAACCGGCATGTCCTAGAAACAAAAATTCGAAGACATGTGCCATCTACCAACCCGCTCTTGGCCCGCGTGGAGGGATTATGGCCCAACGAGAGGAGGCCTGTGTCCCAGCAGTGGGAACATTAAAGGCTAATTAAGTGTACAACATTAATTTTTGTTTACACTAAAGCCGAAAAGGGGTCATTGTACTGATCATTTTGAAAAAAAAATTCTATCGCGAAAAAAAAGTCAGCCGTTCCATACATTTGTGTTCACTTAAATCGACAAAATGTATGGAACAGCTGATTTTTTTTTCACACGATGCGACACGAAGGTCCCCGCCTGTCGCGCGACGAGCGGTGCCTTTGTGTCGCGTCGCGAGTCGCGCCGGTCTCTTGAAGCGTTTTGTGTTTGAGTCTTACTCCTGTGGGTCGATCTTTCACTGAACAGTGTCCAAGGATCTTTCGGCGCGTGGCTAAAATCGGAATTAAAGCCGCCATCTTCTTTTATCAATATAATGGTGAAAGAAAGAAAGAAAATTAATTAATTAGAACCAGGTTAGGGCACACAATCATTCATTTTCCTCCCGTGGGGGTCGTAAAAGGCGACTAAGGGACTTACTAGATAATGGGCAGCAGCGTTCTCGATGCATTTTAACACCATACTGCGATCGCCAACCTAGGCCTATGTCCAGCAGTGGACGTCGGCCTCGCGGCTGTCGGCAACCCACTGAGGAGAAATGGGTCGCGTGCGACCTGGCGGCCGGTAGGTAGTTAGCGCGTGTAAGTACCTACATAGAGTGATTTATCTGGGGGCCTACTCCGAAGCGTTAATCCGAAGTATCCATAGTTTTCTTTTTAACCGACTTCTAAAAAAGGAGGTTACTTAATTCGACCGTATATATGCTTTTTTTATGTTTGTTCGTGCCTAACTTCGTCATTTCTGAACCGATTTTGGTCGAGGTGGTCCCATTGCCACTAAATCAGAATCTGATGAGGGGATCCCATGGAAATCGAGGGGAACCCTCAAATTTTATAGGCAAACTTATAGCGATTTGGATTTTTTTTATAGGAACTCGTGCATTTGCTCTCGGAAAGCACCATTTGGTGAAGTGGAACTGATGATGGAGGCCACAGATGGCCACCGGAACAATATAATAATAAGTATTTAACGGGTTGCGATTCGATTAGGTACGTTAATGTGGTTGCTATGCAATTTATATCACTATGCATATGGTGAGTGGCAGTTCTCCTGGTTCTTACCAGGAGAACTTCTCAACAATCAACGTCCCAGCATCGGGAAAAGCAGTATTTTGTAAAAGGTGATGAGTAGTTAACATTAGGCTATTGTAACTTAGATAAATTAAAAACTGACCCACTAAAAAGTGAAAAATAAAAAACTTTACAAAAAAAAATAACCGACTCCCAAAAATAACACTACAAAGTGAAAAATAACTTTAATTTCGGAAGTTGGTGGCAATAAACTAAAATACAGATCCAAAGACACCGACTTCCAAAATTAAAGTTATTTTTCACTTTGTAGTGTTATTTTTGGGAGTCGGTTATTTTTTTTTGTAAAAAGTTTTATTTACTTTGAATCCTTACCCGACTTAAAGTCACATTTTGACTTTGGCTTATCTCTTTGACTGTCGTTAATTTTTTTTTTTCGCCGTAGTCAGTCATAGTTAGCCGTCATCAAGCAACGGCCGAACATTCGGTCGATACTTCAGAAGTATGTTCGGAGTAGACTCCCAGGTAATCTGTGCCTCTACCTCAGATTATAGAATAGTAGCCCTCTCCATAATATAAACTCATAACTCTATTATTAGTAGGTATAGACATAGAAATATAAAGGCTTCTACATACAGGCGCGACTTATCGCGCGACACAAAGGCACCGCTCGTCGCGTGACACGCCGCGGGGTCTTTGTGTCGCGTCGCGTGTCGCGCCAGTATGTACAAGCTTTGCATCATTAATCTGCTTTTCTAGCAGGTAAGTATACAGCTATGATGATTATTTTATAAATAATCCCGTAATACCTTACGTCATGCAAATTTAACAATAATATTTAAATATATCAAACACTGGTCATGCGATCGCATAATGAACGTTTGATATGCTCTTGTTTTCTGATTGCAGTTCGAACAATGATTTCCTTATCAATAGCCTTTGTTCATCGAATACATAATTAGTGTTTTTTTATGTTGTATTTTTGAGAAATACCAATTTTTTTAGATGTTGAGTATAAGAAGCTTAAAACTTAATTTAAATAATTGAATGTTCAATTTTTTATTGTGTTCATTTGTTTATAGTTTATGCTTATTGAAACTAGCATCTTGCTATTTTAATATTTGCATGCCAATTTATGGCGAAATGTGTCATCGGACTAACAATTTTTGTACCTGTATAATTTCTTTTGTACCGCATTTAGTGCAAATAAATGACTTTGACTTGATAATTATATAATGTTCATTTTTATTTTTCTTTAGGACCGGTTCACATTATTCTAGTAGCATTCCAATCCAATCCAGCGATCGAAAACAGCGCTGGAATGCCACTGGAATATTGTGAACCGGCACAATCCAGTCCAGTCCTGACTGGATTGGCAATCTAGTTTTTCGTTCCAGCTCACCCATTCCAGCGCCGCTGGAATGCACATATACAACGTTAGTTTTTGTATACATTAAACCCGAAAAGGGGTCATTGTACTCATCATTTTTAAAAACTTTTTCTATTGGACCAACCTTGTAATCACGAAAAACAAATCAGCTGTTCCATACATTTTGTCGATTTAAGACGCAGATATATGCCAGTGACCTTGAGTGGTTAGCTTGCGTGTTCTGTACTGAGCTCACGCAACGCATCGTACGTTCAGCCAGTGATCTAGGAATCGCCCATCAAGGAGCATTGTCCCCAATTTGACGCATTATTAAATTATTATACACAAAATAAAAGGTATTTTAATAAAACGCGTATACTAAAAGATCAATAATTAAATTATCTTTAAATTGGTGAAGGTTTCAGAAAAATACGCTTGGTAGATTTTGCGCCATTCTCAGTTTTTTATCCGCGTTAGACATAACTTTAAAAATTAATTTCACTATGTAATATAAACATAATTTAAAATATTCACATGTTAAATTATTGAGAAAATGCTCTAATTTATTATATATTTTTTTCAAATCATTAACACTACTTGTTTAGACGTGATCTTCAGTATAAAATCATTAAAAGTCGGTTATCGTCCCTTTAAGAGGAAATGCGGGCGGAGAAACTTTTAGAGTAAAAAGTCATAAATCGAGGTTCGGCTCTCCTCTCGCCTATTTCCTCCTCCAATATTGGACCAATTTAAAAGATATTTTTTATACTGAATAAGAAGGATATATACTGTGCCCCTATGTTTTTTTTTTGTTATTAATAGTTGGCAAATTTGTACAATAGCCCTCTGTTGTCAGCGGTCTAAACAGGCAATTTTGAGCATTTTCAGAGGGTTCCAGCTCTTATAAAGATAATGTATCATCACAAATGAAAACATAGGGACACAGTATATATCCTTCTTATTCAGTATAAGAAATATCTTTTAAATTGGTCCAATATTGGAGGAGGAAGTAGGCGAGAGCCGAACCTCGATTTATGACTTTTTACTCTAAAAGTCTCTCCGCCCGCATTTCCTCTTAAGTGAACAAAAATGTATGGAACGGCTGATTTTTCACACACGGGGACACTGTTCAGTAAAAGATCGAACCACAGGAGTAGGACTCAAACACAAAACGCATCAAGGCTTCTACAGACCGGCGCGACACACGACGCGACACAAAGGCCCCGCGTGTCGCGCGACGAGCGGTGCCTTTGTGTCGCGTCGCGAGTCGCGCCGATCTGTAGAAGCCTTCAAACGGCGGCGGCGGCGGCGGCGCGGGTGGTTTTATCGGGCAAGTGTTAGCTTTTTCAGTCCCAAATATAATAGCAGACTTATTTCGGCGCCATACAGACGAGACGCCCATATTACCTTGAATGCCAATGAGCCCATCACTTATTGGCTAGAAAAACATTGTATTTTGGCAAGGCGTGACGTCATCAAATAAATCTGCCTAGCCTTTTCCCAACAATGATGAGGTCGGCTTCCAGTCTAACCGGAAGCAGCTGAATACCAGTATTTCACATTGAACGACTGCCTATCTGACCTCCACAACCCAGTTACTGGTAACCCTTGGTAAGACTGGTTGTCAGACTTTTTGGGCTTATTTTATTTTTGAAGTGTACTTCTTTCGGCGCTTTGAGCACTTTTTGGATGAACAAAAATCATGGAACTCGCGTCATCGTCACCGAACGCTTTCCATGATCTATAGGTATCCTGTTTACACTTCTATCGGCAGTCCCCAAAGACTGCCCCGTTTTTTTTTTTTGTGGATTTTCATACGAGGGCAAGGTTTAAGCTTCCTATCTCCTACTATTTAGCTGTGCCCGAGAGAGTCCACCATGACCTAATAAAATGTTAAGTTTTGAGTAAAAAGATTAAGTATTGAGTTACTTAAATTTCGGGACCTACCGCGCCGTAGCGCATTCGCTATGTGAGGTATCAATCTCTACACGTAGCAAAGACATAGGTACTTACTTGTCGCTCAAAGTTGACTATATGTAATCACGATGCGTAGGGACGGGATAACAAAAGCCATTAGGTATTAACTGCACGTGCATTATCTATGCATATTATAAATTACTCTCTGTTACGACCGCCTGAGAGAAGCCGAGAACCGAACTAAGTGAAAAAACGTCTTACATAAAGCCACGAAGGCCTTACAAGGACACGACCTTCAGTATTAGAGTACCTACGTGACTAAGAAGAAGATTTTATATTAGTCTCATTTCGCGTCTGTCTTTGGCCTGACCGCGTTGTTCTTCAAAGCTATGCAAAGGATTTAGTTGATTTTTTTGTTTTTTATGTTTTAAGAGTTAGACATCGATACCATCACAATCGTGGAATTTCACAGGCTAATTCAATTTGACCCTGTATACAGGATGTTAAATAAATTGCGTGCCATAGCTTAGGGGTAGGTTCAGTATCATAAAGGAACCCAGAAAAAAATAAAAATAAAAAAAAAACTTGAAAAAAATATTGCACTATCAACCTAATTTAGTACCTAATAACGATTGCTATTTTAAGTTAGTAGGTAAATTAGGTTGATCTTGCAATATTTTTTTTTTATTATTTATGTTAGTTATGTTGTTATTTGTGTAGTTTAGGTTTTAATTTAGTTTCTTTTTCTTATAAATAAAATAATTTTAATTCTAGACGATTGCTATTTTACTTTATTTATTTATTTAACCATTTATGTACACAGATATATATAAACAAACAAGAAGAAAGGAACAGAAACATCCGTTCAAAGGTGATGCTTATTTCTAAAGAAATCTCTTCCAGCATACCTGCGATAGGAAAGTCGATAAAGAGATGTAGACAACGTGTGTAAGACTAGAAGAGAAAATAGAATACACAAAATCAAAAACAATACACTAATTAAAATACAACAAATAATATGAGTATTTACAATTATACATACTTAAATACATAGATACATACTTCTAAAATAAAATAAAATCACTAGAATATTAATAATTATAATTCAATTAAAATAATAAATACATACGCAACTATGACGAAGTGGAAAGATAGTGTTATTTCACTCTTCTTTTAAATACTGCAAAAGTTTGGCAGTCCCTAATATCGGGTTTAAGGTGGAAGCATAGATGATCTCACTGCCATTTTGTCGCTAGATGGCGACACATCCACAATTTCGAACATTTTCAATTTTTACACTTAACATAGACATTTTTAATAAACAACTTTATTCTTAGCGAAACCTAGGGCATTAACTTGATTTTTTTAGATCATCACTGTGCTTGTTAACTGGTATCATACAAAGATTAGAACATAATAATGATTTAGCCGCATGAATTTACTCTTTACACACACATGCAAAGTAAATAGTAGTAACTTCCGACTCCACTAGATGTCGTTTTATTCAAACATGGTTGGAAATTAAAATGTCCAGATGGTGTTAATTTTAAAGAAAGAGGACCAAATTATTTATATGATGAATATCCTTACAGTATAGCAAAAACTGAAAACAAATATTAATTTACTAATTAAGCATACTTTAAATTACTAGAGGATTGTTATGTTCCAATCTATTTCTTAATAATATAATTATTGGGTTACCTATGCATACTTTTGTTTCTAGGCTCGATATCAGATACCTTTTCACCTTATCAAATTATTCAGATAAATTATTTTGGGTAATAAAGGTATATTGTACATAAATAGGTTGTTGTAATGTGACTGAACCTAAATAGTACCTAACGTGTAAATAAATTGTGACCTGTACTAAATAAATAAAAGATTATGTATTCAATTGTAAAGCGTTTTATTGTATCTTACTATAAATTAATAATCTTTATATATGGTTAATATTTTCATACAAATATCGTTTTATTTACTCTCACTGCATTTACCTAAATATTTTCTGGTTTGATTCGAACCATCGACTCGTACCACCACACAAAGATAACATCCTTTTTATAATATTTTGATATTTACAATTATGATTCTGAATTTAGTATTAGAAAGAATTATGTACGTAGATAACAATTTATGTAACATCACACGTAAGTGTAAGTATCTTACACAACACAAAAGTGGTTGCTAGCTAACCATAACATTTATGTTTCAAGAATACCCACTTATTATACAACTTTGAACAATAAATATTCTTTTACAATTGAATTGTTTGGCTGGTACCTAAATACATGAGTGAAACATATGTACACAGAAAAATCTTATAAACTAACAAATAACATAAACTATACATCGCTACGTAAAAAAATAGCATAATAATTAGTCTATAATGTTCCCACTGCTGAGACTCAGGCCTCCTCTGAACAGTGGTGATGAAATAATTTACACAAAGCAAAGTGTCTGCTTGGATTCGAACCATCGACTCGTACCACCATACAAAGATACATAAAAAATACTATAATAAAATATCTTCTCTTCTACACGCTACTTTTTGCTGCGCCGCCGTCGCCGCGCAGTATCAATCTTCTGCTTGTCACTTTTTACTTCCATTTATATCATTTCCGTGCGATCTGAATCAATTGCTGGGAGACATAGTTTTCGCTGCAACAAATGAATTTACACAGTTTTGTTAGACTATTCTTACTGAACCCACACCTCAGAAACCTGAGGATTAAGTTACGAAATGAGTAAGACTTATATTTTCATACCTTTTAATTCCTTGATGTCTAGACATTAGCATTTTTCTCAACTCGTCTCAAAATAATTTCCGGCAGTACACATGTTTTGAAAAATGTTACCAACTTTGGCATCATAGCGTTGATAAATTCCTCATCCCGGTTAACTTCTATGACAGTCAATGGTTGGGTGACAGATATAAAGCAAATGAAGTAACATTTACTCATTTTGGTAATTTGCAATTGACCCTGGACCTAGAATCAAAATAATAATAGCTGAGAAACAATCCAAGAAATACATTATATTTATACATACATGAACCAAGAAATAATGATCTTTGTTACTTACTTGATAATAATAATTATGCTTTTTGTTCATAACTAAAACATCGTTTTCCAAATGAATAGGAAAATTTCTATTTTCTGATGCTTCTCTAATATTTTGAGATTTCCTTTTCAAGGAGAGAAAACATTTTATTTCTACAATAGTATTTTCTGCTTCTATAATACCTGTAAAAAAGAACAGTTTTTAGGCCTACGCCACTGAACCAAATTAAAAAATCCACGCGACACACAAGATCCATGGGGGAGGAACCACAGGCAAAAGCTAGTTATTTGTATATTTTTATTATTGAATAATCTTACCATCAGGGCTAGCTGCTAAGAATCCAAAGTCTTCATCAATAAATAGACCTGATGGCTGATGACTCACTAAAAATCATTAGAAGAATTTCCATGATATCTTTTCAATGTTGCTTGCACTTTTTTCCGTGATTTTCGCGGCCCTGAATACATATGTCGTATATAGGCAAGTTTATTAGTCGGATTCATCTTAGGCAGAGTTGCAATTCAATCTGTAATCAAAAATAATAATTAAACACAACAGCAAAAGTATCGTAATTATGAAATGCTTCAAGAAATTTGTATTAGTCAGAAATAACACCACCATTTGTCACCATCAATCAAGCTGTCAAGCTGTGTGTGAAAATTTGCAAAACAACTGACAGAACATGAGAACAGACCAAATAGAGATGTCAATCTGAGATCGATTGAGCAAAGAATCGATTTTTTGGAACAAATAAAAACGTTTTTTCAAATCGATATCTAGTACTGAATCGATACAGGGAATCGATATTTCACCCTAGAACATCAGTATTTTGTTTTTTTGAATTGTTAAGAATTGTGGTGGCGGGAAAATTACGAACCATATCCAGTGCAAATCCTTTTGCGTAAAAATACGGTTTTTTTCCAATATGAGACTAGTTAAATTCTTTTCGCTCATCGATCGTTTTTTCGCCCTCGTAAACGTGTACGTTACCCTAGCAGGAATCGATTTTTCGTTTTTTTTTTCAAAACGACAAGGGGCACCAATTTTTTATGTAGGGGCACATTTACAGCAGATTAGGCACCAACTATACGTTCCACTCATATAACTATAGGAGACACTTTCTTGCTAGGGTAACGTACACCCCGTAAACCCCTACATTGCGAATTTCATCGAAAACAAATGATTGATTTTTGGAAAATTATTTCTTTATTTGTGAATCGATTTTTCATATTTCTTTCGAATCAATTCAGTAACGGATCTTTTTCGGAGAGTTTTTTTTTGGTTCCTTTCGTCCCTCTGGGACAGGCAAAGTGAGCTGAGACCATACAGCCATTTTTTAGAGAGAATTGACGTCCCTATTAGGGGGAAATATTTGAAATTTAGAGTAGGTAGGTATGTGATGTGATGACAATCAACGAGTGTTGCTAACGTTTGATTTTGTATTTCCTCTTCTAAATCTTACACTTTTTTAAGTTTTAAGGGTTATTACTATTATAATATAACTCTGTATCACCTTCAAGCAGAAAAGCATCCTTTGTACATAAAAATAACACTTACCGTCAATAAAACACAAAAACACTTCACTTTTAAATAAAAACTCTTTCACGGATGGCACTCGTATGAATGGTTCTCAGTAGTAGCCCCAGTCACCAATTCTAAACCTGAATGGTGCTTACTACTTACTTAGCTACAACCATAAATGAATGATGTACAGCAGTGGTGGCTCTGACTTGTAAGTCAGAGCCACCACTGGTGTACCTATATCATTCATCGTTTTAAATATCAGAACATCCTACAACTTACTACTAAAATACTGCCCTATGTTTTATTTCCCCTTTTTCTTGGTAAACTTCTTAGATGGCAAGACCAATTTATCTCGACGCACTTTGACGTGTGCTAATAATAATAAAATGTGCAATTGTTATGAAAAATCAATGTGGTTTGTCTGTGTATTCACTTATCTTGATGGTTTCACATAAATTAAATATGATTCAATCAATAGATGTAAGTAGTACCTACGTGTCACCATTGCGTAGGTAGGTAATTAGAAAAAAAATTGGTAAAATTGCCTACGCTGATCGCCTGATTTAGGTATACCCTAAGTTTACATGAACTTCTATTCTCTGATTTTATTCAACCCAAACCAATGAATTAGTACCTAACCGTGTCAGAAAATGTATTATCAGTACCTACTTACATTCAGTAGAAAGATTTTTAAATCTTTAGGTACTTTATATTTAAAGTAGATAATACAATAATTACATTAGTATTGTATCTGTGTGAACCAAATGCAGATCGCAGATATTTTTTTTCACTTTCTAGCATTCTTTCTCATTCCCTAATAAAAAACATTTTATCAATCATAAAATGTAAAACCCGCGGGCAAACCCGCGCGCCGGCGCTAACTTTCTAGAAACACAATTTTGGAAACGATTCGCAAGTTGTCAAGACAATCACGCATGGACTGACTGGAGCAATTTGGCAACAACGCGGGGTGCGTCTGAATGGCAACGTCGCATCGCCGGTCACTCGACGTGTAACCTTGGCGCTTGTTCCAATTTTCGAACGAAATTTCGAAGCGCCATCTATTATAAATGTTTACCGAACGTAAACTCGTAACACAACAGCAAATAACTCTTTCTTGGTGGTTCTTCAAATTTCTGTTAGATGGCGCGATTCAGGTCACTCACACATGTAAAGATTTTTCGTTTTTTATTGGGTCTAATTCTCCTAGAAATACTGTTTTTTTAATAAAATTTTGGCGTTAGGCGAACATAATACATTATAAAGTCTCATTATACTTGCTTTTATTCTGCAGAAACCGTTTATTTACGGAGATTACAACCCCTGAAAAATGTATGGCGAGGCCTGTCTAGGCATCCGCCTTAAGTGAAATCCACAACCGCACCGCGTGCACAGTGAAGGAGTAGGAATAGAAGTCGGTGGAGTGGGGAGGGGACTTAAGAAGGTTTCTAAGATGCGACCTGCAAGGTGCCTCAGAAGGACGGGCTTAAGAAAAACGTTCCTACAGATAGGATGGTGTTTTAGGATTGTGAAGGAGGTTAAATAGCAGACACAATTTCCAATCAAAATCAAATCAGAATCAAAATATTTAGTAGGTACTAAATAAGATTAATCTTGCAATTTTTTTTTTGTATTTCTTCTTTTTTTTTCCTGGGTTCCTTTATCGCTCAGATTATACTCGTAGAAAGAAGCAGATAGACCGCGCGGAACAATAAAGTGAGGCCCGTTTGTAGACATGTGTGCGTTACAGCCACGTGACAGCACTATAAGAACAGGTGCCTCTATGTGTGTGTACGGTTGCCAGGATAATGAAAAAATTAGCCATAATATTTCATTACATGAAAAAAAAAAGTTTTTTTCCTTATATCAGTTGTTTTTATTAACAGTATACGTCAAATTAACAATACCCATATAAACGATACATTTGCGATATATTTTTATTTTGAGACACCAACATTTTATTGTTTTTGGTAGCTATGTTTACTTTATGGTGACGTCTTATAACCCATGATATAGCAAATCGACTGATGTAATAAGTATTATAAAATCCATTAACTAGTTACACTTACGAAGACACATACATACTTATTTATTTATAAACATACCAACCAGAAAAGGCGATAAATAAAACACTATTAATCACAATATTTTTGTAAATCGATACTCCTGTATCCTATACTTATTTCCTAACTTAGGGGTAAATGTTTCAATATAAACTAGCAACACCGAATGATTTTAAATTAAGGTTTTGTGTTTCAAGATGTCACTAACAATAAACAGGTAAAATAAATCCAAATAGACAAATAATCAATATTTTACCTATGAAAGATACTCCATCTTATTTGTTTTGTTTTGGGAACAGTTTTTAGAATGTTTAAATATACAAGACTGCATTATTCTGAAATTATCTGTTAGAGCCCGTGACGTACTAACTATGCGACGCTTCGTGCTGTACTCAATCGAGATTGTATTCGCTTTTGAATTTGTATTTGCTTTGTTGGCCGCACTCTCGGTGTTCCGCGCGGTCTATCTGCTTGTTTCTGTAATCTGAGCTTTAAGGCTTCTACATACCGGGGCCACTTGTCGCGCGACGCGACACGACACAAAGGCACCGCTCGTCCCGCGACACGCGGGGCCTTTGTGCCGTGTCGCATCTCGCGACAAGTCGCGCTGGTATGTAGAAGCCTTTATCGATACTGACCCCTAAGCTATGGCACGCAATTTCTTTAACAACCTGTATATGTTACTGGCCAAAAAACGGCTAAGGCTTTGGAAGCAGCGCTCTCTGGCAGCTGCCGACGCGACGCACCGCTCGCTTCGCTCGGTCGGCTCGCACGCTGTTGGTCACAGTTGTAATCTTACCGAACCCAGTTGCTCGGGGTTCCCCAGCTTAATAAACCGGTTTGGCCTGACACGTTATGTCAGTGTTTTTAGGCCAGACACGTTTTCGAGAGGAAATGGTTGACCTGCCCCTTTCCTAGACTCTATTGTGAACTATCTTTATCAATACATAGTATAAAACAAAGGTGCTTCTATCTGTGTACCGCTGAGATCTTAACTTATTTAAACGTACCAATTTGATGTGATTGATTTGATTCTTCAAAATTTATTACACAATGAATTTTGATGTGGTTTTCACCATCATTTAGAGCATGTATTCCGAAAGGGTTATGTGTAATACATTTATATTAAACGTACATAAATAATAAAGGCTCCCGGAGACATATCTGACACGCACTTGGCCGATTTTTAATTAACGTTTTGTACCAAAAAAACACATGACCTAACCAAGTTACTTACCATAAATATGAAAAACAACACAATCTAAAATATTCAACTAAGTTATCAGACACCATTAGAAAAAAAGCCAAGTGCCTTATACAACGTTTAGAAATCACTACGCCATGAAATATAACTTCGATGGTATCAAATAAAATCGGTCACGATTCGAGTCATGAACAGACCTCATTCAATATTCAAACATTTTTCGTTATCGTGTGTATATCACACAATGCTAATACACGCTGAGTGTATGTAGGTTGGACATATACAAGGCAACTTTTGTTACCCAGTAATTGTTGCCGAGCCGAGTACCGACATGACAGAATCCAACTATAGCGCTACAAAGTTCTTTTGGCGCGTGGCTAAAATCGGAACTATTGCTGTCATCTTGTTTCTTCAATACATTTCACGAAAAAACCGCACAAATGTTAACCAACAGCGCCCCCCTGTCATTTTAATTGTCATTCGAGCGCCAAAAGATCCTTGTAGCAGTGTGACTGTGTGAAGTGGCTATGAGCCGGTCATAAAGTAGAACCGATGAGACGTTGTAGTAGATTTCTTGAGGTACTGCATATCGGCCTTGGACAAGGTGGAGCGACGATCTTCGCAGGATAGCTGGTAGCAAATTCTTTTTTAGCCGAAAGACGTCCACTGTTGGACATAGGCCACCACCAAGCACCGCCACTTCGACCAGTTCTGTGCTTCCCGCATCCAGCGGATTCCTGCGGCTTTCACAAGGTCATCGGTCCACCTTGTAGGAGCCCTTTCAACAGTACGTCTCCCGGTACGCGGTCGCCACTCCAGAACCTTTCGGCCCAATCGGCCATCTGTTCTGCTAACAATGTGCCCTGCCCACTGCCACTTAAGTTTGGCAATTCTTCGGGCTATGTCGGTTACCTTAGTTCGCCTTCGGATCTCATCATTTCTGATTCGATCTCGTAGGGAAACTCCAAGCATAGCCGTCTCCCTCCATTGCCCTTTGGGTGACTTTTAGCCTTCTTCTGACGGCATCAACATCGCCACACACGAACTACGCGACACACCGACGCCACGCAAAACCCTGCATCGCGCAAGCAAGTTTACCGCGCGACTAGTATATAATATACAACGTCCCGACATCAATCGTCGGGCCCCAGCCCGTCCCCAATTTGTGATCCCCCAACGATGCCCTAAGCCGAGGTCTGTACTCCACAGGGGGTGCCCTTAGTGCGCAGTCGTTTAGTTATAATATATATTTAACGCCCTGGCTGGAGGCTTTAAGCTCAACTTAAAGCAGACACAGGAAAGCTCGGTTAAGTAGCCACGGCCTCTCAAGGCCAAAAAAAAGGCAAAAAAAAACAAAATCAATCGTCGGGCAGTTGCGTACCAGACACGACACCCGTCTGGTCGGTGGATCCTCCCTTTTCTATGGAGGATGAGTGAACTTTACACCCTGTTCCTCATGCCTCCATTTTCTAATCAGACCCCATTGTGAGCGACCACGTGCCATATGTCATCACTGACAACACGCACTAGCATCGGTGCGGTAGAATCTAGATTGAAGATGAGAGTAATCGAGGAATAAGTTAATTTGCTTGAGATCAGGAAGCTTCCATACAGCAGTGAGATGACATAAGGCTGATGATGATGACCGACATGGCTTGAAGACACGTGCTTTACGTGACTTCGCATTGCTCTCGTCCCCTTAAACATTCAAACTTGAGGTACTGCAGATTCAAACTCAAAGCATTTATGTTAAAGAAACCATTTACAGGCACTTTTGAATTGTCAGAGTCGGTCAGTCAAAGAGATGAAGTTAGTTGCCCATTCGAAAGCGTACAATGGAGAAGAACGGGTAAGAAACGCCATGTATACTTTTATAAAATATTGTTAAATAATTTTGGTTATATCTTCCATGTTGATATAAAAGGTACAGACGCCAGCAGGTCAAGTTACCCGAAACTGTAAAATTTTGCCCAATCAACCTTGAACCTTATGCTGTAGGGATAAAGTTGAAAATCTATTAAAGTAGTTTGACAGATTGTAGTAGCTTGATGTGCTGGCGTCTGTACATAATATTGTGAGAACGATGCAGAAAGAGGTGCTCGTTAAAAGCAGCCGGAACAAAAAGTTGCCAAAAAAAAATAAGGGCAGCTGACCATGCAGCATGAGATGACCAGTCCCAACTGACGTCGCCTGTTCAGGAACGATGACGCATGGATCAGCAGTCAGCACCTTTCGAGAACCTTCGAGTGTGTTTTTAACATTGTGCCACGTTGGGCAACTTTGACCGTGAACAGCTTAGTGGACAACGGGCTTTATTCAAGTTATTAACTTTTCTACGGCTTTTCGTATCTAAATTACCATCTATCGATTGATCTACAAGGCAAGGTTGGACTAGGTTAAGGTTTGGATGGGTTACCACTGTGTTACTCCTCATGCGTAGAAGGACACGTTAAACCGCCATCAGATCATTCAGTTCCTGCTGTTCCAGTGCTTGACTTTAGTTTAAATTAGTTCTCATATTGTTTCTACAATCTCTTTTCTTAGAACATAACTAAGAAACAACAATAAAAAAAAAATCTGATAGCATTACGTAGGTATTTAAATAATAAATTCTACCAGTTTTTTTTTATCTGTTGTAATCAGCGCAAAAGCTTGAACTTATATTTTCATACCCTATCCTAACACACTAATATTATAAAGGCGAAAGTTTGTGAGTGTGTGTGTTTGTTACTTCTTCACGCTCAAACGGCTGGACCAATTTTGATACTTTTTATCCCGATCCCGCGGGACGCAGCTAGTACTTGTATAATTTCCATTCAAATATGTATGTAACTTAATTTTTCAACTTTAGTTCAAACCGTTCTTCTTCCAAGACCTTTTAGCCGAGTCTTTATTCAGATACAAACTTTGTTTAAAATAATTATGAAATTAATTTTATACAATGCATGATAAATGATATCGCCCCCCCCCCGGCCCCTCCACTTGAGTTTTAGTAAATATTATATGTGGCACTTTACTGAGACCTCACGCGGACTTCTTGAGAGAACTTGAAGTTGCACTGTTCTGTTTTATTTGCCTACACTAATGCACGTTCACGGACACTTAATAGTTATAATCCACCATTATTACACATTAATATTCGGCTAAATTTAGAAAATAAAATTAAACTGCTAAACATCGCTTCACTTTCCCGCCGAGATTCCCTGTCAAAGACTTTCGTCTTGAGATACCACAGTGTCTCAAGACGAAAGTCTTTGCCCGTGCGTGTTGCCAGTAATGTCCTAAATATGACACTGAAACGTGGTCGCTCATAATGAACCTCATTATTATAGAAGGCTGAAAATCACCAAAATAGCAATAAGAGGCTATAAATAAATAAAAAAAAACCATTTATTTTTCAGGTCCTTGACCCTTATTATTACATACAAAAACAATACACAGATTTGTCAATTTAATAAGTGCGTAGTTCAAGTATTGCTATGCATGAAGTTTCGTGTTTATACGCGATCGTATCAGAAATGAAGTGATCCATAGGAGAACCAAGATAACCGACATAGCCCGAAGAATTGCCAAAATTAAGTGGCAGTAGGCAGGGTACATTACTCGCAGAACAGATGGCCGATGGGCCCGAAAGGCGACCGCGTATCAGAAGACCTAGCGTTGGGAGGTCTGCCACAAGGTGAATCGATCTGACCTGGTGAAGGCCGCAGGAATACGCTGGGTGCGAGAAGCAAAGAACCGATCGAAATGGCGGTGCTTAGGGGTGGCCATGTCCAGCAGTGGACGTATTACGGCTGAAATGATTTTTATTTTATTTATTATTTTTTTAGCTACTACCATTAGGTACTACTAGGGTTGCCAATCCTACTATATGTATAATAGTATCCTGCTATGTTTTATTTATAAAAAATCAAATCAAATCAAATCCATTTATTTGCCGGAATGTAGGTTTACAATCATGTACGATCTTAAAAACTGTACGTCCACCCTTAACAAACGTCACGTAAGGCCGCAATATTGGTAAGGGAGTGACAGTACATGAAAATATAAGAATGTTAAGTTAAGGGAACCTACACAGACCTACAAGCCTAACAGCCCTACGACCCTTTTTTTTTTTTTTTTTTGTTGGGAAATCATCAAATAACTTCTCCCGCTCTGGGCGGAGCGAGAGGGAGTGTCAGACTTTTACTGACTAAAACCCACCGTGTTCCTTCAGATGCCTGTGTGTGCCAGAGCCACGATATCCCTTTCGGACAGGCTCGTAACCCTGGCAGGCATTGGCCCTTTCGGACCCCGTCAATTGGTGCTGACGTCTCTTTGAGGCGCGCGTGGAACACAACGCGCCGTCGACTCGGGCCCGGTCCTTATCGGATATCGGCTCACCGTCCGCAAGCCCGCGCCTACGGTGGCCGGGAATCGGCCTGCGATTCCCGACGCCCAGGGCGTCTCCTGCGGCGACTTAGGGCGGAAGGGCGGGCACCCTGCCTCACCCTCATGCGCTCCGCCTCCTCCTTCGCGAGCATTACTGTTTCGCAGAAGGAGGTGACGGCCTCCCATGCACTCTCGCTCCGAACCATGGCCTGAACCAGGGCCGGACGCGAGAGATCGTCGCCGCCGATCGCCTCCGTGAGGACACGACGGTGCTCCGCCCAAGCAGGGCAGACCTCCACCGTATGTTCCACCGTGTCCTCCGGGCGATCCACACAGTGGTGACACCCGGGCGTTTCCTCCCGCTTTATCCTGAACAGGAACCTCCCGAAACAACCGTGTCCGGTGAGGACCTGCGTCAGGCGGAAGGTGAGGACGCCGTGGCGCCTCTCTAGCCACTCCTCAAAGAGGGGACTTACCGCCGCAATTGTGGCGTGCCCAGCACTGGGTTGCGACAATCGCACTGTCCATGTCGCCATGAGATCCTGCCGGAGCTCCGTCCGCTGTGCCGCGATTTGTTGCGGCAGCGGAGTTTCACCCCGGCGTTTCGCCTCTTCGCGCCACACCCACATGTGCGCGAGGACTTTCGCCTCCAGATCCCATGGCGGCAGTCCGGCAAGGAGGCTCGCCGCCTCACGGGAGACCGTGCGGTAACCCCGTACCAGCCTGATGGCCATGACCCTTTGGGACGCGTTCAACCGCTGGGCTGGTCGCAGCCTCAGTGAACGCGCCCACACCGGTGCCCCGTAAAGGGCCATGGACCGCACGATCCCCGCGTAGAGCCTCCGGCAGGAGGCGTTTGGACCCCCCAGATTGGGCAGGAGCCGCTTCAAGGCAGCCCCGGCCCGCTCCAGTCTGGGAGCCAAACGTCGGAAGTGCTCGACGAAGTTCCACCGGCTGTCGAGGACGAGTCCCAGGTACTTCATCGTCACCTCGACGCCGATGTGAACCCCTCCCGCCGTTATCTGGGAACCCGACAGTGGCGCCTTCCGAGGACCATAAAAACACATGGCCTCGGACTTGTGCAATGCCACCTCGAGTCCCAATTGCTCTTGCGAGTGTCGTCAGCGTAGCAGACTACGCTGACGACTGCCGATGTCCCACAGATGCGGCCCCAGAACCGATCCCTGTGGGACACCGCACGACATCTCTCGCCGGTTCCACTCTCCTTGGTGACCGGGGTAGATGACGGCCCTGTCCGTCAAATAGGCCTCGACCACGCGACAGAGGTAGGTCGGCATCCGGTGATACCGAAGTGCCTCCCTGATGCAGCTCCAGGGCAGGGTGTTAAACGCATTGGCGATGTCAAGAGACACCGCCAAGACGACCCCACCCCTGGCCACAGCATCCCCCGTCGTGAGGGCTCGAACGCGCATGATGGCATCCACCGTAGAGCGCCCCTTGCGGAAACCAAACTGGCTCTCCGCCAAATCCGGCCCCACCCGTACCAGCCGCCCGACAAGGCGGTCTGCAATAACTCTTTCAAAGAGCTTGCCCACCTCGTCGAGCAGCACGATGGGCCGGTAAGCGGACGGAGAGTCCGCTGGGCGCCCCGGCTTCTTAATGAGGACCAGTTTCCCCGTCTTCCAACGAAGTGGGAACTGGCCCCTCTCCATGCATGCGCTTAGGAGCCCCCTTAGTCGAGGCCCGAGAGCCTCTGAGGCCAGAACCCAGGCTTTTCCAGGCAAGCCGTCGGGTCCTGGGGCGGTATTCTTGGCATTCAGCCTACGTACCGCCACTCTCAAATCTACCTCGGTCACCTCCGAAGCATCGTCGTCGTCGTCGTCGTCGTCGTCGTCGTCGGCGGTGTGGTCCGCATTGGGCACCGCAGGAGGCGGAGCCATGGGCGGGGGAGTATGTTCCCTTCGCGAAGGGAACAGAGCGCTCACCACGTCCTCCACGAGCTGGGGCCGGAGACTCTGCGTCAGCGGGGGAGCCCATGGGCGGAGTTTATCCCGCACCATATTATAGGGGCGTCCCCACGGGTCTCCGTCAATGATCTCCAGCGACTGCTCGCGGGAGAGTCCTCTGGCCCGCTGGATCTCCTCTTGGAGGGCGTTCTTCGCCGCTCTGTAACCCTCGTACAGCTCCGCCTGAATGGCTACCGTATCCGGAGGGTGGATACGGAGCCTGCGGTGCCTGGCATACCGGCGTCGCGCAGCAACGCACGCCTCGCGTAAAGCGGTCAGCTCGCGCGACCACCAGCACACCTGGCGCCGGGCACGTCCGGGCTGGACCCGGGGCATTGCCACGTCACAAATGTTGGACATGGCCTCCCGGAACCACTCCGCCTCGTTGTTGATGTCGGCAGGCCTGTCCGATGATGACACCCCGGCCTGCACGATCGAGGCTTCCAGGAGGAGCTCCCGGTCCAGCTGCTTCAGCGCCCACCGCGGACCACTCGGGGCCTGTCGGACCGGCGCACTCGAGGTCGGGGCGGAGACGTCAAACCGGATGTACCGGTGATCGGAGTATGTCTCCACCCTCTCCATGACGCGCCAGTCGATGACACGCGGCGACAGAGCGGGGCTGGCGAACGAGATGTCCACCACTGATTCACCCCGGATCCGCACACACGTGGGGACAGAACCCCGGTTTAGGACGACCAGGCCTGTCTCCAGAGCCCAGTCCTCCACCATCCTGCCCCGTGTGTCCGTATACCGGGAACCCCAAGCCACGTTTTTGGCATTGAAGTCCCCGAGGACGAAAACGGGGAGGGGATGGTACCCGACGACGACGACTCTCAGCTCGAGTTGTGGAACTCGGCGAGAGTTCGGTTCGGGGAGAAGTATACTCCTACCACGACAATCTCCCCGAACCGTGCTGCTACGCAACCCTGTCCCCTCTTGACGGCCTCGAGGGACAGGGTACCGGCGGCGGCCGACGAAATTAGGGTCACTGAGCCGCTCAGGTCCTCCACCCAGTCATCCCTGGGTGGAACATAGTACGGCTCAGCGACCACGGCGATGTTAATCGACCACTGCGCCATGCTCTGGAGCAACAGATCCTGAGCGGCGGCGCAGTGGTTGATGTTCGCCTGGAGGAGGCGTAATGGGGCCATTTATTGGCAATCCATTTGAGCTTCCTCCCGGGCCCCCTGAGATGGCCCTGCCGCGGTGTTAGTGGCGGTGACGACGATAGAGGCGGCAACGGCGGCTGCAATGGTGGCGGCTGCGGCGGTGACGACGGTTGTTGAGGGCTTGCCCCTTCCCTTGGGTTTGGGGGGGGGGAGCGCAGGCCTTACCTCCAGCCCGGTGATCGGCCGGCTTGCCAGCCGCCGCACATGCAAAACAGTGCGGCGTGGCATCACAAGAGGCGGCCTTGTGACCGGGCTGACCACAGCGGAAGCAGTGGTCGCTGCGGTCCACCTCTGAGGTGCAGCATACTCCCACGTGGTGACCCACCCGGCAGCGGAAACACCTCAGAGGTCTGGGTTCCAGCAGTTTCACCTGCGCGGATACCCAGCCCACCCGGAGCCTTCGGCCCTCCCCGGCTATTTTTTGGGCCACCGACACGGGGCAGCTCACCGTTATGGTTTGCCTGCCCGCACCTGCTCGGCAGAGCACCCCCCAGTCCTAGCCACGGCGGCCACAACGTCGTCCGCCGTCACGCAGTCGTCCAGGCCCAGGATGCGCATTTCAGCGGACTTAGTTGGTCTGGACACTCGGACCTCCTCCGCATCGAGGGACGCCCTAAGTCTTTCGGCCAGGGCGTCAGCGGTCGGGCCGCTGGCCGCACCGGGGATCTCGAGCATCCGGGCCCCCGTTGCCTTCACCTTCATTCTGAAGCCCTCGGTGACACCGATCTCCTCGAGTTTGACCACCTTCCACGCCTTGGTGAGCACTTCGCGGTACGACACGCCCCTCTTTTCCGCTTCCGGCTGTAGTGTTATCACTACGGCTGCGGACTTCGGGGCGCGGAGCCTACCTGCGGCGCTACGCTTCTTGCGTTGCTGCCGCCTCTCCTTCTTTTTGGCCGCCCTAGCTGCCTTTCCCGCCTTCCTGCTCTCCCCAGCTACCTGCCATTCGGCATCGGCCGTAGAGGAATTTGGGGGCGGAGGCGGGGGCGCCTCTTTCGCCGGAGGCGCGGGTTTGGCCGCAGCCTTGGCCGCAGGCTTAGCCGCAGGCTTACCTGCAGGCTTAGCCGCGGGCGTGGCCGAGGCAGCCACTGTGGCGGCAAAAGTGGCCGGCCTGCTCGCCGCTAGCGGTGGGCGAAGGACAATTCCCTCCAGTACAGAGAACCGGCTGCTGAGTGCAGCCAGCTCCTGCCGCACCAGGGTCAGAACCCGGTCCTCCGCCGGCAAGGGCAGGCCCTGCCCCTGCTGCGCTCCCCCCTGGGGCACCTCCCGGGGTCCAGCTCCTCGAAGCTGGGCCAGGTCCGCTCAGAGCTCCTCATTCTCCTTTCGGAGAAGCTCCATGGCGGCTGTTAAGCGGCCGATCTCATCTGACGAAGGCCCGACTTGAAGGGCTTTCGCTGCCGTCAAAATGGAGGCCGTGGCAGTGGGTACGATCTTGTCTTTGGAGGATTGAATCCTCTTCAAGGCCACACCCCTGATCGCGGCTACCACGACCTCCTCGAAGCTACTGGCCGCTCCCTTCACCTTGGAGCTGCCAGCGGCTTCCGGCTCACCGCCCGAGGACTCGGAGAGGGCCGCCTTGCGGCTGGTCTCTCCGAGTTGAACCTCCTGTTCCATCGGTTCTTGGGTGGTGAGCCCTCTGCCTACCCCCCGTTTCCGAGCTCCGCCCCGGCTGCTGATTTTTTTGCGAGCCGTGTTTGGTCCATCTTCAGAGGACGATCCCTGGCCATCCCCTGGTTTGGAGCGCTTGAAGAATTTACTCTTCCCTGCAGCCCCCTCATCAACGCGCGCCAGGCTCTTAAAAGAGCCCTTCGCGCCCTTCGCGCCAGATGCGGCGTCGGACTCCGACTCCGCATCACTCCACTCCTCTCCTACGTCTTCTGGTTTTTGGTTTTGGTTTTTAATATTTTCCATACTTATTCCCACGAGTGTGGGGGATCTAAAAAGTCATTCCTAGGGTTACCCCCTGTGCCTAGGTAAGTGTGACATTTGGAACCCAACCCAGGGATTCCACTGGTCCCTGGCTGGGGGTGCGCTAACGACTGATGCGCCACCTGTCTACGCATCATCGCCATGAGCGAGCCCACCACTACTAGACGGGAGAGGAGAGGAGTGCGGGGTGGGACGGAATTCCTCCACGCGCGGACAGTCGTCGCAGAAACCAATCGCACGGCATACACGCACATAGAATATTCCAAAATTTGTAAAACCTAAAATCATTCATTATACGCCTAATTACTATCGAAGAAGATTTTCATTTATCTCCAAAACATATTTGGACCTTCATCGCCGGATGCAGCAGAAGAAATCGTAGCGACCAGCATTAATCGGACGTACGAGGCCATCAGCGAAGTCATCCACGGTACCAGCATAAAACGGTCAGGTCAATCATCATTCTTTATTCTTATCCCTTATCTCTATAATCAGTGCTTTATTTGTGTTAATATTGTGTGAAATCCTAGTGTTTATTCTCGTTAAATAGTTAAAAACGCGTAAAGATTTTTGTTTTGTCACTACCCTCAACTTCGTTTAATAATCTAAATCTTTACAAATAAGTGTTTTCTTTTGTCTTCCACAAGCTCGAACATGGCTAAAACTCCGTCAAAAGAGGGTCGTAGTAGTGGTGAGGATATAATTAGAGATTTAAATAAAAGAAGAGGTGTTGTTCGCGGTAAATTTAGACTATTCATGAAGTATGTAGACTCTGTAGAAATAATGCCTGTTACTGAAACCATTAAAACAGAATTACAAACACGTTTACAAAAGGCAAATTTATTGTTAGACCAGTTTTCAGAAATTCAGGATGAAATAGACTTAAAAATCCCTGATAGTCAAATAGAAAAGGAATTATCTGAGAGGGAAACTTTTGAAACCCACTTTTATTCTTATGTGACTAAAGCTAAGTGTATTATTAACGTAGATAACGCTCAAAATTATTCTAAAGTTTCTAGTAAAGTTCAATTACCTACAATTTCACTTCCTTCCTTTGATGGCTCTTATGACCATTGGTTAGAGTACCGCGATACTTACCTATCTCTCATCCATAGTTCTAAAGAAATAGATAATGTGCAAAAGTTTCATTATTTACGGTCTTCTCTTACTGGCAGTGCATTATCGGTGATTAAGTCATTAGAATTCTCGTCTGATAATTACATTATAGCATGGGAGTTAATGGAAAACAGATTCAATAATAACCGTTTACTTGTGCAAAACCATGTTAAGGCTTTGTTTTCTATTACGTCACTTAATAAGGAATCATCTAATCAAATTCGTAAACTTATAGATACCGTTCTCAAAAATCTACGTTCCCTTAAAAACCTCGGCGAACCGACTGAGTATTGGGACACCTTGAGTATTTACTTAATTACATCTAAACTTGATTCAATTACCGAAAGAGAATGGGAGACTCATAAAAGTTCAATTATAAATAGTAAGAACCAGTCAAATTCACGCTTATCTCTTGATTATTTGATAAACTTTCTTAAAAATAGGGCTGACGTACTGGAGACTATTCATTTGGCACATGGTAAATCTACTACGGACAATAACGTAAAAAAACCATCACATTCACAACAACCAAACAAATCACATAGTTACACATCAACACAAAATAAACAAACTAATAATAAAAATTCCAAACGTTGTCGTATTTGCACTATGTGTCAAGCTAACCATCCGCTTTATTCTTGCGATTCATTCTTAAAATTATCTGTTAACGATAGAATAAAATTCATCAATGAAAAGAAGTTATGTTGTAATTGTTTACGCGCTAGTCATTCGGTAGATGAGTGCTGGTTCGGTCCTTGTAAGCAATGCAATAAGAAACACAACAATTTAATTCATGATAAATGTGACGATAATGCGAGTGCATCCACATCGTCAGCTGTTGGGCTTAATTCACAGGCATCGCCGCAGGATACAACCAGTGCTACCTCTTCAAACACTACCACATTACATTCTGCATCTCACACAACACAGCAAAGTGCTACTCATTCATTATTAGAGACGGTACTGCTATCTACTGCTTTAGTTGAGGTTGCAGATAAAAGCTATAATTTTCACACAACCCGCGCTTTATTAGATAACGGCAGTCAGCATTGCTTTATTGCAGAATCTTTATGCAAACGCTTAAATCTTAAATTAATACATTCCACTGTGCAAGTCTCCGGGGTAGGTAACTCGGTGACTAATTCCACACAATCATGCGAAATTCATTTAAGGTCTAAAACTACACAATATAGTACACGCTTTAAATGTTTAGTTTTAAATCAAATCACAGCTCAGTTGCCATCTTTAGGTACAAATTCAAACATGAATATCCCTGAACATATACAGTTAGCAGATCCCAAATTTTATTCGCCATCAGGAATCGAATTATTAATTGGGGCAGATAAGTTCTGGGAACTTTTAAATGACGGACTAATTCGACTAAGCAGTGGTCCATATCTTCAGAACACTAAGTTGGGATGGGTAATATCTGGTTCATTGTTGAATAATAAAACTTCACACAACAATCGAGTTCAATGCAATTACTCACAATCATTAGATACTCAACTTAAAAAGTTCTGGGAGTTAGAAGAAATAGTTCCGCAAAATAAATTAACTAAGGACGAGTCTTTATGTGAAAACTTGTTTGTGCAAACTACGTACCGCGATAACACAGGTCGGTTTTTTGTGCGCATTCCATTAGCCGAGCCTAGTGACACACTAGGAGATACGTTTAAACTCGCGCTAAATCGCTTTCACGCACTTGAACTTAAATTAAATAAATCTACACCTGAATACAAAAAGTTATATTGCGATTTTATGAATAAATATTTAAGCTTAGGACACATGAGTCGAGTCAATCACTATCCATCATCAAATTATTTTCTACCGCATCACGGTGTTTTAAGAGTTAATAGTAGTACTACCAAACTTAGAGTGGTTTTCGATGGAAGTGCAAAATCAACATCGGGCAAATCGCTTAACGACATTCAGTATATTGGCCCTAGTTTACATAATGACGTTTTCTCAATTTTATTACGTTTTCGACAATTTAGATTTGTTGCATGCGCTGACGTCGAAAAAATGTATCGACAAATTAACATTCAACCGGATCAAAGAAACTTCCAGTTAATTCTTTGGCGTGAAAATAAAACGGACGAACTCGGTGTGTACCAGCTTAATACCGTGACATACGGTACCGCGTCCGCTCCATATCTAAGTATTCGATGCATCAAACAGCTGGCATCTGAGTGCGAGGATGACGTCATAAAGCAAGTAATAGACGAAGATCTGTTTGTTGATGACTTAATTACTGGTCATGATAATAAACAATGTTTATTAGACATTTGTACTAGAGTAAATGATGTTTTAAAATCTGGTTGCTTCCATTTACGTAAATGGTTGTTTAATTTGGAGACTTCCACAACAGATCAAACAAAGGAATTAGCTTTAGGCGAAAGTTGTTTAACTAAAACTCTCGGTCTTGGTTGGTTAAATTATTTAGATTTATTATACTTTACTACAAAGATTGATCAAACCTCCACTCATGTGACTAAGCGCGTTATTTTGTCTGTTGTCTCACAGGTGTACGACCCATTAGGATTGTTATCGCCCTCAATTATAATTGCAAAAATACTTTTACAAAAACTATGGCTTTGTAAGTTAAGTTGGGACGATCCAGTACCTAACAATATTTTGTTTATGTGGAAAAACTTTATCGACACGCTTCAACACCTACAAAACATAAAAATTCCTCGTCATGTTAGACAAGTGAATACAAGCCACACAGATTTACATATTTTCACGGATGCATCACAGGATGCATACGGTGCATGTGCATATAAATAATAATAATAATAATAATAATAATAATAATTAAAATAATAATAATAAAATAATAATAATAAAATAATAATAATAATAATAATAATAATATACAACGATAATTCACCAGTTACTGTTAGGTTACTTTGTGCTAAGAGCAAAGTCGCACCAATTAAACCAGTTACAATACCGCGACTTGAACTGTGTGGAGCTTTGGTTGGTGCTAAGTTATATCAAAAAATAATTCAGTCATGGAGATTAACTTTTGATAACGTATATTTTTGGTCTGATTCTACGACTGTCATAAATTGGATTAAAATATCACCTAATTTGTTAAAACCATTCGTCCAGAACAGAGTAGTTCAAATCAATGAGTTGACTGGTGAGTTACCATGGTTACATGTTGCTGGTAAAACCAACCCGGCTGATCTTGTATCCCGCGGGTTGACGCTCGACGCGCTTGAAAAATCAGATATTTGGTGGCACGGGCCAGCATTTTTAACCGAAATTAACACTAATTTTAAACAAAATAATCGCGATGAAATAATAAAATTGCACGATTTACCAGAAATTAAATCAAATGTTAATTCTTTATTTACACAATCAACTTTTACTAGTATTTTTACCTTTGAACGTTTTTCTAATTTTAATCGCATGAGACGTGCGGCCGCTTACTTGTTACGATTCATTAATAATGCACGGATCAAGGTCAAAGCAGAACGTAGCACTGGCCCGCTTACGTCTGATGAATTAAGTAAATCAACTTTAGTTTTAGTACGCTTAGCACAACAAACGTCATTTCCAGTCATTTTTAATGCATTAATAAAAAACTTACCTGTTATATCGATGAGAAATATATCTAGTCTCGATGTGTTCCTAGATTCTGATTGCATTATTAGAGTGGGAGGTAGATTATTAAATTCAGATACCTTCTCCTATAGTAAAAAACATCCCATATTGTTATGTTCCAAACATATTCTCACGCGACTTCTTTTTCAATTTGAACATAAGCGCCTACTCCATTCCGGTCCACAATTGCTCTTGGCTACTATTAGAGAAAGTTGGTGGCCACTCAAGGGTCGTGATTTAGCCAAGCAGACAGTACATAAGTGCATTACATGTACTCGCCAGAAAGGGAAGGCACTATCAGTAAAAATGGGTAACTTGCCTCCTGAAAGATTGGAACCGGGGTATCCTTTCTTGCGCTGCGGTGTAGATTATGCGGGACCTATGTTCATATTGAGTCGCAAAGGAAGAGGTTCAAAACTGGAAAAATGTTATGTTTGCCTATTCATATGCTTCACTACTCGTGCGATACACTTAGAATTAGTCACCAGTTTAACTTCTGAGGCATACTTATTGGCTTTAAAAAGGTTCCTATCTCGTCGTGGAAAACCCGAAAAAATATTTTCCGACAACGGAAAAACGTTTGTAGGCGCACTAAAAGAATTCTCTCAATTTTTAATTACTAATGAAAGTGATATTTTAAATTTTGCTGCAGGCGAAAACATTAAGTTTAGTTTTATTCCTCCCTACTCACCACATTTTGGAGGTTTGTGGGAGGCAGGGGTTAAATCCTTTAAACATCATCTCCGTCGTGTAGGAAACGTAAACCTCACATATGAGGAATTTTCCACTTTATTGACACAAATAGAAGCCCTCCTAAACTCCAGACCTATGTATCCCATGTCTTCAGACCCAAACGACCTACTCCCTCTTACACCAGCCCATTTCCTGATTGGCCGGCCGCTCGTTGCTCCTAGTTACGAAGACCTCACAGCTGCAAACACTTCACGCTTGGTCCGCTACGAACGCATCGAACAGATGAGGCAGAACTTCTGGAAACGGTGGTCGCAGGAGTACGTTTCGGAGCTGCAGACGAGGAGTAAATGGCAGTCCAACACCGACACAATAG
The DNA here is from genome assembly GCA_948098905.1 of Tiliacea aurago. Classification (NCBI taxonomy): domain Eukaryota; kingdom Metazoa; phylum Arthropoda; class Insecta; order Lepidoptera; family Noctuidae; genus Tiliacea; species Tiliacea aurago. Next base: position 10,048,544 of record OX402589.1, on the reverse strand, counting down.
CACCTAATACTTTAGTGCTCATTAAAGACAACAATCTGCCACCCTTGAAATGGCGTCTTGGACGAGTCATAAGCACTTCACCTGGCAAGGATGGACTGGCACGTGTAGCAGACATTAAAACAGCTAACGGAGTGATACGAAGATCGTACCCCAGATTGTGTCCGCTGCTAAAGGAGGAAGAACACTAACTTCTCTCAAATTGTACCTGCTTCTACTTCTTCTTCTTTGGAGCCTGTTACTCCAAGGCGGGGGGCATGTCTACGCATCATCGCCATGAGCGAGCCCACCACTACTAGACGGGAGAGGAGAGGAGTGCGGGGTGGGACGGAATTCCTCCACGCGCGGACAGTCGTCGCAGAAACCAATCGCACGGCATACACGCACATAGAATATTCCAAAATTTGTAAAACCTAAAATCATTCATTATACGCCTAATTACTATCGAAGAAGATTTTCATTTATCTCCAAAACACCACCTATAACTACAAGTTACAGATGACACTACTCCTCAGCCATTCGTACCCTCGCCGCGCACCAAAACTTGGTATTAGAGGAATTTTTTATAGAGGTTTACATCCTCGCGATCCGGGCGACCAAGCCAAGATCCTCGTCCCGTTCCGAGTCACAAAACATGACCGTGATCTCTTTCCGGATTACGATTTCGACGCTGCTAGCTCGTTGGCAGGGTGAGTGCACAACGAGCACCGCCCCTGCTTCTCCAAAATGGAGAAACGTCCTCCTGTTTTGGCCAATATTGGGCCCGTCCTCCGCGGACTATCCCGTCCCCGACTAACCTAGCTTACCCTAACCTAATTATATGTACATTTTTTTTATTCTAACTCTAACTTATAATATTTAACCTATCTTAATTTATATTTACATAATATATATACAATATATATATATATATATATCTATCCTAACTTAACCTAACTAGTGGGCTCATCCACCGCGGACTGTACCGTCCGCCTTCCCACTCTGCGTCCGCTCGACCTCCCTCTGTTAACAGAGGGGGGAGTGGACGACCGCCGATTGGCCTCACGAGACCCAAGAGCCCTAGGCTCTCCCCCCCACGCAGAAATCCGCCGCAGTCAATACCCTCTCCGACATGGAGAGACTATTGGCCGCGCCCAGGGTGCACCGGCCCGACGACTGCTCTTTCCCCCGAACGTGTTCGCAAGGAACGAGCAGCAGTCAGGCACACGAGGAGGTTTTCTGCACGCACCCCCTACGACCCTAAGCCCTATAAGCCCTACAGCCCTAACCTACGACCCTAAGCCCTATAAGCCCTACAGCCCTAACCTACCATATACCTAGTATGTGATAAATAAATATATAAATAAGTTCAGGATGTCTGCACCATGCGACCTAAGGTTACAGACAGTAGACAGGATTTTCAGGTTTTGGGAAGGGTAAACTCACTGCCAGTCGCGCAGTCTCACGAGACTGATCAGAGATGGCTAAAGGTGTCTTGGCCACAGTGAGGGGTAATGAGACAAGAATATAAAATTCAAATCTGATTTTTTTACAAAATTATACAGCTTATATACTACTTTTTCTTCACACACACTATTACATAAAATCTTTGTGTCCTATGCGTGTGAGATGCAACCAAATCAATATTTTTAACTGGGCCGCGCGTCAGCCGGGCCGAGTGCTGAGTCAATGTCCAAAGGTAACGTTGAACAAAAACTATAATGATCCCTTTACATTCTACCGTTTTTTATGGTGTGCAAATATTTAATTTTGTTCTGCACAATGTTATTAATTTAACTACATAAAAAGACAGCAACGACAAATATGAGCTCATGCATTAAGATTTTCATGGAATAAATAAATTAATTGATGTCAAAGTTACCTAAGTATACCTATGTCAGTTCAAAAGAAAAAAAATAAAAACAAAATGTCAGATTATGAACACATAATTTTGACAACACGGTTGGCGCAGTGGTTAAGCAATTGACTGCTGCGCTGCGTGTCGCGGGTTCGATTCCCGCACGGAACAAATATTTGTATGACCTACAAGTAGTTGTTCCGGGTCTGGCTGTTTGTGTATGTGAGTTTAAATGTTTGTAAACGCACCCAAAATACAGGAGAAACTCCTAGTGTGGGGCAACGTCTAAAAAAATAAAAAAATTATCTGACACATTACACTAAACATTACTTCGATAATGTTATTTTATCATTTGTGACTTCGAGTTACTGCTATAGCGGGCACGCGCTTTATGCTTGGAGGTTTTTATTTAGGTACGTTCTGTTTACGTTTTTAGTTTTTTATTTCTGCTAGTAGTCTTCGATGATTTTCTTTTGTGGTTTTTGTGTGCTATCTAACATTATGGAAAATATTTTAATTTAATGTTTTGTTTTGCGTAATGTAAATTATTGCGTAATATATATTACATACTATTGTATATAATCAAGTTTTTCTAACTGAACAGACACCCGTGCCGTTGGGCAGCTTGTTGCACCACTTCTTCCCAGCTAAAGGCTTCTACATACCGGGGCGACTTGACGCGCGACGCGACGCGACACAAAGGCACCGCTCGTCCCGCGACACGCGGGGCCTTTGTGCCGTGTCGCGTCGCGCGACAAGTCGCGCTGGTATGTAGAAGCCTTCAAGCTCTAGGAAGTGGTGAAGGGCGGGCGCTTTTGGGGGACTGTTTTATGTAATTTTGACGTTCGATAAAAGTGCTGATTTTCAGCCTAGTTTGAATCACAATATTAAAAAAAAATTGTATACGAAACTACTATATTTTAATTTTTATACAAAATGGCGAGATTACCTAATGTCATAAAAGCTGAATGATACATTGTAACCCTAATAATTTAGAGATGTAATAATTATTAATTATGACTGTTGTCAGACATTTATAAAAATAAGTAGCCGTTGTTAATAAAGGCTCAACGTAGCAAAAAAATATGCGTTTAAAAAATAAAATATGTATTTTAATAAAACAGGTACTTACACACGGCTACACATCAAGCTATGCATTTCCAGTATAAGCTGATCTCGCATTTTATACGATTTCCGTAAAATGAGAGGTCAGCATAAAATGGAAATGTATAGTTTGATGTGTAGCCGTGTGTACCTACTCCATTTTTAGGGTTCCGTAGTCAACAAGGAACCCTTATAGTTTCGCCATGTCCGTCTGTCTGACTGTCACCGGCTTAGCTCAGAGACTCTTAGTACTAGAAAGCTGTAATTTGACATGGGTATACAATATATTAATCACGTTGACAAAGTGGTAAAATAACATCTCGAAAAAAAAATGTTTTTGTTTGTTAAGAGTACACGTAAAGTGGGCATGATATTTTTTTTTTCTCGTCTATCCTATTGAGGGTCTGTGAAGATTATTTTTCGATTTAGGGGTCCATTTGCGTAATAACAAGCTTTAAGGCTTCTACATACCGGGGCGACATGTCGCGCGACGCGACGCGACACAAAGGCACCGCTCGTCCCGCGACACACGGGGCCTTTGTGCCGCGTCGCGTCGCGCGACAAGTCGCCCCGGAATGTAGAAGCCTTTAAATTGCAATTATTTGTTAGAGTCAAGTGTCCCCGCCCTGCCAGCTAAATGGTTGTTTTTGGTTAAGTGAAAAAAATCATGGCAGTAGTAGTTAAAACGAAATTAAAAGGAAAACTATCACAGCTAATTAGGCTTTACAAGTTAAGGGAGTAATAGTCGACCAACTTACATATTTTGTAGTTGGATAATTGACCATGACGTATATTCGTCATGTATGACATATACGTCATGGTCAAACATGTTAAGTTGGTTTTTGGAATAAATTCATCCCAAATACGGAACCATTCATTGTGCGTGGTCCGACACGCACTTGGCCGATTTTTTTTAATTTATTTTATCTGTCCCCTTAATTTTTGGTCAATGGCTTCGAAAATACTGTAGTGGATAAACAAAAAGTTGGCAAACCTTGATCTACGGATAGCATTTATTATATTACTAGCTGCGCCCCACGGTTTCACCCGCGTAAGTCTGGACCAATTTTATCAAAATTGGTCCAGCCGTTTGAGCGTGAAGAAGTAACAAACACTCACACACTCACCAACTTTCACCTATAAAGGTAATTAGCTTTTGCCCGCGACTTCGCTCGCGTTAATTTAGAATTTGACAATAATTTCGGGTTGTAGGTACTCTGCTTGTAATAATAAAAGGGTTGTAATAATATTAAATTGTAGATGTATTATTATTTTGAAGTGCTATTATACAATTTTATAGCAGTTTTAAAGTGCTATTAAATACTTATAATTCAATTATGATTCGAAGGATACGTGGCGCCATCTATTATCATAAGAACGTTATTGTTGTTTTCCTCGGGAACAGTACTTTATTCAGGATGAAAGGTACCCTATGTCCGTTTCTTTACACCTGACAACGTATATGCAGAATTTCAGGCTGATCGGTTCAGTGGTTTGGGCGTGAAAAGGTAACAAACAAACAAACATACTTTCGCATTTATAATATTAGTTAGGAAGTTTGGATAGGATTGCATTACAGCAAAAGCCCTAACTTTTGCTGTAATAAATGCTGTAAATAACAAATAAATGTAATAAACAACAATATTTTCTTACGACCCCATACTTTCCATTCAAATAACAGCAGCGGCTTTGATTTAAGTAGCTCTACGGTCAAACCATCGAGTAATAAATTATTCTTTCAGTCTAACCTTGAGTCGGAATCCAAGGTTTTGTTTGTATTCAGGGTGAATGTTTGCTCAAGCCTTCACTAGGCTATTATGATGAGTCAACTGAACACACTCGTATTAAGGGGGATGCGATAAGGCCCGAGATAAGTAAAATTTCTTACGCGTTTTGCAATTTGGAGGTCAGTGTCAGGTATGTATGTTGAATTAATTAAGAGCAGGCAGTCTAAATCAAATAAATATCTTTACTAATATTATAAATGCGAAAGAGTGTTTGTTTATTACGCTTTTTACGCTAAAACGGCTGAACGGATATGGATGAAATTTTGCAAATGGCTACCCATTTGCACTATGACCTGGGTTAGGACATAGTATACTTTTATCCCGATATTCCCATCTGGGATCGAGACTTATGCGATCTTATTTCAAACGGAGTATAAGTTTTTATTGAGTAACTATAGTCAGCAGATTTAGTGGATTTTTTGTCTACAAACGGAATAGGACCATCGCAGATAAAGGTAGTGTCTAAAGTTAAATGAATAATCTATAGAGGTATGAGGAACAGGGTATAAAGTTCACTCATCCTGTATAGTTTTCTATATATAGGCATAAGCCTCTTCTTGGTACGAGGAATAGGGTGTAAAGTTCACTCATCCTCTATAGAAAAGGGAGAATCCTCCGACCAGACGGGTGTCGTGTCTGGTGGGCAACTGCCCGACGGTTGATGACGGGACGTTGTATACAGCGTGTTACGGAAAGGGTATCTACATATCAAAGGCAGGGATTCTTTTGCTGCTAACAAGCTACATGTCAACATTTTTTTTAATAATACCTACATAACTTATAAAGTTTAGCAACATTTAACTAACAAAAATCAATAGTTTCCAATTTAATTCTACACACACTAGACCAAGTCAGCTGATGAGTATACGTTTTAATACTCAGACTACGTCGGTGCAGCGCCGTGTCGCAGAGCTGTGGCAGGTGTGTGTGTGTGTACTAGGCGCAAAGACACAGATAATGGATATGACCCTCGTATTGTGGTGACACGGTTGGTGTAATTTAAATTTGATAAACTATAAAAATTAAAAAATATCAAACATTTTCAAAGTTATTCTTTTTGTGCTGAAATTTTGTACAGCGATTCTGAACCAGAAGAACTCTTCACCCTGTTTGTATGGATATACCCTTTCCGTAACACGCTGTATATGCTAGTTGCGCGGTGAAATCTGCTTGCGCGATGCAGGATGAGTGACGTCAGTGTGACGCGTAGTTCGTATATGGCGATGTTGATGCCGGCTACACAGCTAGTAATTCTATACATATTTGTTACGGTCGCGAATTATAATTTAATCAACAGTCTATACTTACCCTAATATCTACTTACCTAATACCTACTTCATCATAATCTTCATCATTTCAGCCGAAAGACGTCAACTGCTGGACATAGGCCTCTCCCAAGAGGGGGGTGTTGCCACAATCAACATGCTTGGCAGGCGGGTTGGCGATCGAAGTATGGTGTTCAAATGCATAGAGAACGCTGCTGCCCATTGTCTAGTAAGTATCTTAGTCGCCTTTTACGACACTGACGAGAAGAAATAGGATAGAACACCTACTTACTTACATAAAACTGCAAAAACGTAAGAAAAAAAAATGTGAGCCCTCACGGGACGCCTGGCAGATGTGAAACATCGAAATCAAACAAACAAACATCTAAAAAAGCTCAGGGTCACGTAGCGGGGGGACAGCGCGTTTGGATTGAGCGGTGAATCGCCACGCGGCATGCGTCGCCCCGTCAGCAATCGGTTTTACGTGCGCCTATAGATGTTTCACAGCATCATAATTGAATTCGCGGGCTACCTTAGGGCACCTCCCATATAGGAGTGTGCATTCAGCGATGACAAAACGCTTGTAATTTATTACAAACTAGCTTATGCCCGCGGCTTCGCTCGCGTTAATTTAGAATTTGACAATCTGTACGGTTCACGTACAATGTATTAAACTGCATACGCAGCAACCTACTTACTTTATTCACTTATATTAGCGTTAAACATATTATTAAGTTAGTTGACAAATTACTACTAGCGCGAGCGCTGCGGATTAGCATCCAAATCTTTACTTGTAAATCGGGCTACTTAATAAACTTTCAAGTGTTACTAAATCCGTGGTTTCCGTCAACTCACCTAAACTAACTTTAACTACTTCAAGTGAGCGAGCTATTACTTATTGTACAAGTGTAAGGTGCCTACTACTTCTGGAACTTACATTTAATGATCCTTCGAGCTGGATACAAATTCGGAAATTCGGGTTGTACTCTGCTTCTACTAATATAATTCAATCATGATCCGAAAGACACGTGGCGCCATCTATTATCATAAGAATATTGTTGTTGTTTTCCTCGGGAAAAATACTTTTGTCGGGATAAAAAGTACTCTATATCCGTTTTTGTACACCTGACAACGTATATGCAAAATTTCGGGATGACCGGTTCAGTGGTTTAGGCGTGAAAAGGTATCAAACAAACAAACAAACAAACTTACTTTCGCATTTATAATATTAGTTAGGATTAGGATAAGAAGCAATTATCTATTAACTCATAAAAAAAATAAGTAAGAATTAAAGAACTGCCTCGTTGGTCTATTGGTCCCAAGCTCTACTACTGAGCATGAGGTCCTGGATTCGATTCCCTGGTCGGTCAAAATGTTATTGTGTTCTTCCAACAGAAATTTCTCAGTAGCAGCCCGGAGTCTGAATTTGTGCCCGGTTGATGGCAATAGGCTCGCCCCCTATTACATGGGACTTAAACATAACTGGCCAAATGTGGGTGTACTATAGGTACACCTCTGCTTAACCCTTCGGGGATTACAGGCGTGATGTTATGTTATGTAATCGAAAATGAAAAACAACCAAGTTCTGCATGTAAATATGACGCTTTATTGTTATTAATTTTAGCCAAGTATCTTGACACGAGATAATAATATAACTAACTGACTGACTGGTAGAAAATGCCTATGGCATTAAGACGCAGATATATGCCAGTAACCTTGAGTGGTAGCTTGCGTGTTCTGTACTGAGCTCACGCAACGCGTAGTACGTTCAGCCAGTAATAGGACTCGCCCATCAAGGAGCGCTGTCCCCAATTTGACGCATTATTAATTTATTATACACAAAACAAAAGGTATTTTAATAAAACGCGTATACTAAAAGATCAATAATTAAATTATCTTTAAATTGGTGAAGGTTTCAGAAAAATACGCTTGGTAGATTTTGCGCCATTCTCAGTTTTTTATCCGCGTTAGACATAACTTTACAAATTAATTTCTCTATGTAATATAAAAATAATCTAAAATATTCACATATTAAGTTATTGAGAAAATGCTCTAATTTAACATATTTTTTTTTTCAAGTCTTTAACACTACTGGTTTAGACGTGATCTTCAGTATAAAATCATTAAAAGTCGGTTATCGTCCCCTTAAGTCCGCCTCTGAACATTTGTGTGCTTAAAATATTAAATAAATAAATAAATATCGATATTTAGGATTGAAGGTCTAGATAAGACGTTAGTTTATCGTTCATTTGTATCCAACGTATCGATGTTTTTTTACAACGTGTTTTAGAAATAACCAAGTTTTCAGATATAACTATGTTCAAGATTAAAATTTCTTTTTCCAACGACACAATGGAAAAAAACTGTTTTTTTTTGTGTAAGGCATCTCGTAGGTAGCCTTGAGAGGCTAGGTTACTTAACTAGGACTACTTAACCGGACTGTCCTGTGACTGCCTTAAGGTGTGAGCTTAAAGCCTCCAGCCAGGGCGTAAAATATAATATAACATAAAAAAAACAAGAATATTTGGAGAATTTATCACTTGCGCCTTAAGAGAGCGTCCGAAATTTACCAAGTAGGTAAATTTCGATCGCGATTCGTAAACAAAATCAATAAGTACTAGATTTAAGTTCCATAGGCATTATTGGCTGACAGTTACTGTTGACCAATCCAACAGTGGTATTTCAAAATCTCAGGCTCACAGGCACGTATACACTCACACATACACAATCACTCACGCGTGCATTGTCGTGCACGCACACACACAAAGCTCAACATCAGTAAGTAGTTATGCTCAGTTCCCGGTAGTAAATTTTAGGACATATAACACCTCAATCAACACCCTCTTTCTAACCCATACCGCCTTATTACAAAACAAGATTTATATTTTGACATGGCTTAAACCAAGGAGCTAGATTTTGTAATAAGAACGTAACTGTGATTGAAATACCGTTCTTAATACAGAACTGAAAACTTAGTTCGGTACTAAGTTGTCAGTTCTGTGTTTAGGAACTTTACCATAGTCGGAATAAAGTTCGAAATTCAATAATGGCTCCATGTTTTAAACCTGGGTCTGAAGATAAACCTTGTTTTGTAATAAGGGGGCTTGTGTTTATTCTTTAATTAAAGCCAAAAAAATCTAAATCAAAATTTTCTCATTCTATTTTGAACTTAACCATCTACATTTTAAGGTTTAAAATCATTTGAAGAAATTTTACAGTCTGGTATAATCTGATGTGCTGGCGACTATACGCTCTCTTTGAACACATTTTTCTAACGCTTAACCAACCAAATCTGAATGCGATCAGCACTTCTAAACCGCATTAAAGAGCTCTGTGTCAGTATTTCACGACAATTTTGACACTGACAGCTCTTGAACGCGGTTTAGATGTGCTGAACTCATTCAGTTGCATTGGTCAAATTCACCCTAAGTTAATGTTCATTTAAGTTCTTGTTTAAATCAGTGTCCATCCAAAATTTATATTAGGGAACCTAGATACCACAACGTTAAGAATATGTTTGATTTACAAATTATTTTGGTATTACGTTTGTATGAACTACGCATCCATCGCCGGCCTCATAATAAGAATTTATAACACCAACGACATTAAAAACTACTTGCATTCTAATGCCTAATTACACTAAATTCAAAGTCAAAGTCAAATTATTTATTTCAAATAGGCACATAAATGGCACTTTTGAACGTCAAAAATTACAAATAAAATAGAATTGATTCTAGTCGCCCCTTCCAAAAGGTAGCTTCGTATGGAGAAGAATGAGCAAGAAACTCCACCGTTACTCTTTTAAAAATGTTTTACAATATTTAGGTATAGGTACATCAATTATATAATTATATCTAAAACTAACACTAAGCAACCCTAAATGAAAGCCTAAAAAAATGCACACCGTTCGATTCACAACTTTGGGCACTAAGCCGAGCATTGGAAATCCAACCGCGATCTAGTGTAAACGCACTTTTTTTTTTTTTTTGGGGTGGGAATTTATCAAATAACTTCTCCCGCTCTGGGCGGAGCGGGAGGGCGTGTCAGACTTTTACTGACTAAAACCCACCCGTATTCCTTCATTTGCCTTTGTGCCAGGGCCACGATATCCCTTTCGGACAAACTCGCAACCCTGGCAGGCATGGCCCTATCGGACCCCGTCAGTTGGTGCTGACATCTCTTTGAGGCGCGCGTGGAATACGACGCGCCGTCGACCCGGGCCTGGTCCTTATCGGACGGTGAGCTACCCATCGCTCACCGTCCGCAGGCCCGTGCCTACGGTGGCCGGAAATCGGCTTGCGACTCCCGACGCCCGGGGCGTCTCCTGCGGCGACTAGGGGCTCGAGGGCGCGAACCTTGCCTCTCCCTCACACGTTCCGCCTCCTCCTTCGCAAGCATTACTGCTTCGCAGAAGGAGGTGACGGCCTTCCATGCACTCTCGCTCCGAACCATGGCCTGAACCAGGGCTGGACGCGAGAGATCGCAAGCCGGGCAGACCTCCACCGTATGCTCCACCGTGTCCTCCGGGCGATCCACACAGTGGTAACACCCGGGCGTTTCCTCCCGCTTTATCCTGAACAGGAACCTCCCGAAACAACCGTGTCCGGTGAGGACCTGCGTCAGGCAGAAGGTGAGGACGTCGTGGCGCCTCTCCAGCCACTCCTCAAAGAGGGGACTTATCGCCACAATTGTGGCGTGCCCAGCGCTGGGTTGCGACAATCGCACTCTCCACGCCGCCATAAGATCCCGCCGGAGCTCTGTCCGCTGTGCCGTGATTTATCGCGGCAGCGGAGTTTCACCCCGGCGTTTCACCTCCTCGCGCCACTCCTAGACGTGCGCGAGGAGTGTAAACGCCCTAAGAGCATTGTCATCCTCTTGCGCCTATCCCAATTTATTTCGGTTTGGCGCAGTACGTGTTTTCTTCTTTTTATTTCAATTAAACCTATTACAGGCACTTTTGAATTGTCACAGTCGGTCAGTTAGTCAGAAAGTTGAAGCTATTTGTCCATTCCAAAACGTAGATCTATATGGAGAAGAACAGGCAAGAAACTCCAAGTAAACTCTTTTAAATCAAGATATTACAAAATCCTATTTATAAAATACACTCGCGAGCAGAAAAATAGAATCATTTCTCTGTCGGCTAATTAAGAGGGTTCCTACAGAGAGAGAGGAGGAGGAGGGAGGGGGAGTCTTACTACTTAAATAAAATAAAATCAGCAGCGGTACCTACCTTCATAAAAGCAAAAAAGCCCGGCTTGCCCTAATCACAATTCACAACAACAAAATGTAAGCCTATCAATAACAAAAAAAGATATTTAAAAAATCAATTAATGAACTTGAACTCAAACGAATACTAACCAAATTTTCGAAATCCCCGCTTTATCTTCCACGCGCACTGGGCTAGGTTGCCAGATCTACACACTCATTGAACTCAATCATTCATAGGTCATCTCAATCAATCATAATAAGATTAAAATTTAAGTTCCGCGCTTTGTTGCCAAACCTACTCGCCAATACGCGTTCAAGTGCGTCTTCTCGCTCACACTCGTCAGCTTCTTATCTGGCTTTTTAGGGTTCTGTTGTCAACAAGGAACCCTTCTAGTTTCGCAATGTCCGTCAGTCTGTCGGTCTGTCTGTCCCCAGCTTAACTCAGAGACTCTCAGTACTAGAAAGCTGTAATTTGGCATGGGTATAGGTACATATTAATCGCGTCGACAAAGTGGATTTTGGTTCCTCCCTTACACGTTAAGTGGTGCTGATATTTTTTTTTTCTCGTATATCCCATGACATGGGGTATTGTTCAGTAGGCCGTTCAAAAATATTAAGGGTCTGTGAACACCAGTTTTCGCTTTTTGTTAGAGTCAAACCCAGGGGAAGGTTTGACTCAACAAAAATTTGCAATTTCAAAATCACCCACTGCCAGTTATATGGTTGTTTTGGATATGTGAAAAAAATCATGGCAGTAGTAAGAAAATTAAAAGGAAAACTATCACAGCTAAGTAGGCGAGTAATAGTCGACCAACTTACATTTGCAGTTGGAGAATTGACAGTGACATACGTCACTGTCAATTCTCCAACTCCAATCGATGTGTGGGAGAACATGTTTTTCAACAATGTTAAGTTTGTTTTTGGTATAAATCCATGCCAACTACGGAACCCTTCATTATGCCTGTGACCTCCAATCTAGGAGGTCTAAACGCCTCCTGCCGGAGGCTCTAAGCGGGGGTCGTGCTGTCCATGGCCGTTTACCCACCGTGCCCCGGTGTGGGCGTGTTCATTGAGGTGGCGACCAGCCCGCCAGTTGAACGCGTCCCAAAGGGTCATGGCCATCAGGCTGGTCCGGGGATACCACCCGTCTCCGCTTTGCTGCCATTGGATCTGGAGGCAAAAGTCCATGCGCACATACGGGAGTGGCGCGAGGAGGAGAAATGCCGGGGCGTAACTCCGCTGGCGAGAGAAATCACGGCACAGCGGACAGAGCTCCGGCGGAATCTCATGGCGACATGGAGAGTGCGATTGTCGCAACCCAGCGCTGGGTACGCCACAATTGCGGCGATAAATCCCCTCTTTGAGGAGAGGCTAGAGAGGCGCCACGGCCTCTTCACCTTCCGCCTGATGCAGGTCTTCACCGGACACGGTTGTTTCGGGAGGTTCCTGTTCCGTATAAGGCGGCAGGAAACGCCCGGTCGTTATCACTGTGTGGATTGCCCGGAGGACACGGTGGAGCATACGGTGGAAGTTTGCCTCTAGGTATAATGGACGCCTCCTAAAGCGTATCCATAATCCTAAAACCATGCGTTATTTCGCTGGAGCATGTCACCACACGCAGCATAGCAGTAATTTGCCCTCTGATATAGCCATTTCATACTGTTAAATAAGTATTAAAACCAACTACCTACATAATACTAGCGCCATCTGTTATCTATTAGTGTAACTATGTCTATGTGACGTTCTCGAACATTCGTAATAAATGTCAGTCTGTTGAAAGCTATTCTGACGTTTCAGTAGGTTAAAGGTTAAGGAAAGATTTTTTTTTTTGTTTTCGACAATTTTTCTAAAGTGCACAGTTATATAAATGGTAGGAAATTACTCAATAAACGTTCTCAAGTTGAAGGGGCGAGAGAATTATTATTCGTTTGTGGTGGAAAACTAACTCATCATAATTCATACAACTGTCAACTTGAATACTTACACGGACAATTAATTTATGTAAGTAGTCATTTTCTCAACTATTACCGTGACTGCAGTACCTGTGTGGCTTCGGCCTTACCGATACCCCAAAGCCAAATTAAGTTATTCAAAGTACTAAAACTGACAAAAACCACTTGAAACGGTGATGGTGTCGATACAGACTTATTACACAAACCGCTGTTGTTCGTAAACACGTGGTGCCAACATTGTTCTAAACAACATTTTATTTAACCGCTGCGGTCGTTATGACTTTAAAATATTTTGCTAGGGATGTGCGAATGATCGAAAATAAGTATACACGGGGCCTACTCCGAAACGTTAATCCGAAGCACAGTACCCCGAGTGTAAGTTTGCAAGTGAGTAAACATAACTAGCGCGTTTGCGTTAAGGTTTTTATTCTCACACTTAAGGCGTCTACATACCAGCGCGACTTGTCGCGCGACGTGACACGGCACAAAGGCCCCGCGTGTCGCGGGACGAGCGGTGCCTTTGTGTCGCGACGCGACACGGCACATAGGCCCCGCGTGTTGCAGGGCGAGCGGTGCCTTTGTGTCGCGTCGCGTCGCGCGACAATTCGCCCCGGTATGTAAAAGCCTTTATACTCTAAGCATCAGTGGCGAAAGCACCATATAACACGATTCCTACCGGCTTCCCTTCGGAAGTACGCATCAACAATTCTACCGCTATTGAAAAATGGCACAGTCAATAGGGGTATTTAATTCACCATAACATTCAAACATCAAAAAGTCCTATTTTATTAGCTTTGAATTGAAATAACAAACAAGAAAGTTTTGTCTGTGTAGTGATGCGTCTTTTTGGTTCTGCTACTTGACGATAGATGGTGTTAAATTCAGTAAAGGAAATACTTACTTTTAAGTAAATTAATTCATTTTTACTTTACTGTTAAGAAAGTATGTTAAAATCGGCTTCGCTTCGGCTTCTCTCATACAAAAATTGACACCTCGCCGCTGCTAAGCATTATGATCTATCGGTCAAATTTTAACGCAAACGAAATAGTTACGTTTACTCTCTTGCAAACTTGCACTTGGGGTACTGATAATATAATACTACGTCCGAAGTAACGGCCGTTTTATAACTTCCATAGTTTCCTTTTTGACTTTGAATCCTTACCTGACATAAAGTCACAGTTTGATTTTGGCTTAACTCTTTGACAGTCATTTTTTTTTTTTCGCCGTAGTCAGTCATAGTTAGCCGTCGTCAAGCAAATACCGAACATTCAGCGGATACTTAGGGTTTATGTTCGAAGTAAATGGATTTAAAGTCCGAATGTACAGAGAAAGTACATACTCACACAGCACACACACTAACAGATAAGCCAAAATAGTGCTAAGTGTAGCAATTTCATTGCTAAGTTATTTTAAGTTTTTCTATTTGTTAAATTTATTTTCTTATGAAGCCATTTATCATACGTTCTCACAAGTTTGTTACTCTACGGGTCACAGCAATGAGGAATAATACCTTACTGTAATACAGTATCAACTAGTACGGGGGGTATTGTGACTTTCACTGGCGGCCTTTTATGTATATTGTAATGTAAACAGCCTATACGTAAGTAATAAATTGTGCACAAATAAATAAATAAAAAATAAATAAATAGGTACTAACTCTAAAATATTAAAGTTGAGTTAACTAATTTTATTCTCAAAAAATCAATCTGCCCGCCTGTTTCCAACTATGGGTCGGCTTCCAGTCTAACTGGATACAGCTGAATACCAGTATTTTACATGGAGCGACTGCATATCTGACCTCCACAACCCAGTTACTGGGTAACTCGATACCCCTTGGTAAGACTAGTTGTCAGACTTTTGGCCTTCTGACTACCCCGTAAGGACTGTCAAAGAGCTACGAAGCTGCTTTCCGAGGCACGGAGGAGTCTCGGTATGTATAGATGGTCACCCATCCACGGACCAACCCCCGGCAAGCGTAGCTTAACTTGATGGATCGACCCATGTGGCTGTTATTACTAGTCACGAGCTCCTCATATACAGCTACTAATAGGGGGCTATTGTCTATTGCCATTAGGACATGCAATCTCGAGTCGAGATTGGCAACTCGAGACCTCGCGTGCTGTCTTAGGTCGAGATTGGCCATTTGATATCTCGTTTGGTAATCTGACGAGGTCGAGATTTTCAAGATCGAGATTTCGGCCACTTTTTAAAATAGGTAATCCGTTTTTTTTTTATAAAAAATGCTTAAATTTAATGAAAATACTAGAGACCTCGCGTGCTAAGTCTGGGTCGAGATTGGCTATTTGAGATCTCACTTGGCAATCTGACGAGATCGAGATTTTCGAGATCGAGATTTCGCCTACTTTTTAAAATAGGTGAAGCGTTTTTGTTTTATAAAAAATGTTTAAATTTAATGAAAATACTAATAGGTACTACTGCCTACTTAGGCTATTGGTGTTATATTTTGTAAATAAAACAAATTTAATTGAATTCTAAACATAAAATCTACGATTATTTAAGTCTTAATCATCTGGGATATGCATACATAACGCAACAAGTCAGCACGCACACAACACATACACTATAAATTAATTAAGTAATTATTATTTTGAAAACTGACTTCTCAAGATGCATAGTGTGCTAAGTCGCGCGCACTCAATCTCGAAATCGCGTTCTTAATGGCGACTAATAGGTACGGTCAAGATCTCGAACGAGATTCTCTTGCCACGAGATTGAACCCCGAAAAATGGTTTCAGATATCAAGATCGAGATTGCATTCCCTAATTGCCATACACCGATCTCCAATTCAGACTCAGGGATGCTAGGTACTACAGAATTTCTGATAGCAAACACCAATAACACTACATGACCTGCACCCTAATTGTGTTACACAGTTTGAATCGGAATCGGAATGATTTTTAAGTATATTGCTAATCCATTGCTTCTTAAGTTAGAAAAAATTGTCTGCTCAACAACGTAAATACCGCAATGAATGTTGTTGAACTGTCAAATTGAAACCGATTTCTACTGATAGTGTGTTACGCAATTAGAGCCCGCATAACCAAACGCAGAAGCTCCGCATCAGACACATACATTACGACCACAGTTAAATAATCGTCGATTAAAATGAAAACAATTCTGTTCTGTCCCATCCCTACTCACCGGAAGTTCCGTTGAATTTCCCGCCGGCCGTCGGAAAACACGCCATTGTGACGGACAATAAAATAAAAGAAATAATAATAAAAAATAATGCCTCCTTTGTCAGCCGTCGCACAGGAGTGGAAAGTAGAAAATTTAAATTCGATTCACAATGGACTCACGAAAATTGTCTTTTACAAAACCAGACCTTTTTTTCTTTGAGTTATTTTTTCGGTGGCTGAATTTTAAGGAGAAATTGTGTTCAGGTATGGTCGTAAATAGTCTGAAATTTTAATGACGGATACATTGGGTTTATTTATAAATGTTGCTAACATTTAAATAATGATTACAGACATACTTAGATAATCAGCATAATTATAATGTTCCCACTGCTTAGTACTACTGCACTTAGCCCCGTATTATTTTATAGAGCGTTACTCAGTACTCAAGCATTACTTAAGAATAGTTTCCACCAATCCAATGGCTTGAATCTAGTCCTAAGTAATGCTTGAGTACTGAGTAACGCTCTATAAATACGGGCCTTATTCTGTGCCACTGCGCTGGGACAAAGGCCTTCTTTCCGTGAGATGAGAAGGAGTGGCCCGTAATCCACGCGGGCCCAGTGCGGGTTGGCGGATGTCACATGTCTTCGAATTTTTAGTTCTAGGACATGCCGGTTTCCTCACGATGTTTTCCTTCACCGTTTTGAGAGCAGGCAGTGGTGATGAAATAATTTACACAAAGTAAAGCGGCTGTCTTAGTTCGAGCCCATGATCTACAACTCGGCCGTTACCACTGGGCCTCCACTGCTTTAAAATAATGATTAGCGACTGTTTAACCACATATTTTTGGAGTTCAAACATCTCTTAACTTTAGGCAAAAGTTATCGCCTTTAGTTAGTCGCCTTTTACGACACCCACGGGAAGAAAAATAAAGGTGTAAATGGTTATGGAAGTTATACAACAAGTTTTTGGTACTATAACAAAGGGTTCTTCCATAGAAGAACATGTATTTTTCCAACCCGATTTACACTGAAAAAAAAAGTGGTTGCTTTAACAAAAATCTTCTCATCACGCATCTTGACTCCATACGAGCCTAACAAGATCTTGACTTCTGAAGCTAGGAGAACTTTGTTAAATTATCAGAGTTCCGTCTACTAAGTAATGAATTAGTTTAATAATGGGTCATCAGCATCACTATTTCAGACATAGGCCTCCCCCAAAAAAGGGGTGGGGATTTGCCATAATCGCCACGCTTGGCAGGCGGGTTGGCGATCGCAGTATGGTTTTAAAAATGCATAGAGAACGCTGCTGCCCATTCTCTCTAGTAAGTCCCTTAGTCGCCTTTTACGACACCCATGGGAAGAAATGGGATAAATATGGGTAGCTTCTAGTTATTTAATTTAGCTCAAATATTGGCCAGTTTAAGAATGATATAATGCTAAAAAGTTGCTTGTTACCATGAACTTAAATTATTATTTGTTATACAAAAGTGAAGAAGTAAAATCAAACAAAGCATGTATGATGTAGCAAAGATCGGTGATTACTCTATACATGTACATTTGTCAATAAAGATTCCAAACATTTTAATGCCAACTAAGGCAAAATGTATCTTAGTTAGTCTGCATTTTTTTCAGTGTACCTGTTCGTATTTGCATGCTGAGATACGGGCCTTTTGGCCTCATGCAGGACTTAGTTTTTATTTCTTTTTGTTTACTTTGTTTTATTTTTGGTTTTGTTCTTTTTTTTGTTTCTATGAGTGTGTTTTATTTAATTTGTGATCTGTGCGAGTCCCAATAAATGTTTTTTCTTTCTTTCTTTCTTTCTTATTTCACAATCTTAGGAGTAACATACTCAGCTCCAATAA
Organism: Tiliacea aurago; assembly: GCA_948098905.1. Classification (NCBI taxonomy): domain Eukaryota; kingdom Metazoa; phylum Arthropoda; class Insecta; order Lepidoptera; family Noctuidae; genus Tiliacea; species Tiliacea aurago. The sequence continues at coordinate 10,030,390 of OX402589.1, read as the reverse complement.
AAACCGACATAAAAATAGTAATATTGAACGTCCAATATAAAGGTTTATGTCAATCAATAGCCCGCGTTAATATCGGAGCCAGGATGTGACGAATGGCGACAGTTATGGCCGGCGGATGTGGCCACCGCTGCGTGTCCACTTCCGGCGCGCCCTGTCACTACACCGGAACTCACGAAATGCATATATCGACGGTATTTTGACAACTGTGAAAAATTACCGCTTTTTATTTATTTACTGTGCGGAATCTACAGTACCTGGCCTTCAATATGGCCTGGATACTGTAGTATCCGATCTGTGTACTGTAGAATTATACTTTTGACGTGAGAAAGTAGGATTAGTATAATCAGCCTATAATGTTCCCACTGCTGGGACACAGGCCTCCTGTCTTCGAGAGGGAATTGGCTGTAATCTATCACGCGGGCTCAGTGCGATTTGGTAGATGTTTGGTTCTAAGACACGCCGGTTTCCTCACGAAGTTTTCCTTCACCGTTTCGAGAGCTGTGGCGATGACACTATTTACACAAAGTAAAGCCACTGCCTGGGTTCGAACCCAGGACCCGACTTTCCACGATTCAGTCGAGGAGAGTTAAACTTACATAAAAATCATAAAATAGGCACTACCTAATATTGAGTCAAGATTGTTTACCTATTAGGGTGCGATTTTTTCGGCGATTTTTGTCAGAAAGAAATACATTCAAAAATCGCCGACAAAATCGCTCATGGGCGAGCACCCTTAAAAACTCAAATTTCATCTTTAGGATTCCGTAGGATCACTTCATCTTCATCATCTTATAGGAGCACTTCATTGTCCGTCTGTCTGTCTGTCAAGGCCCCTTTTTCTCAGGAACGAATGCAGGTATCAAGTTGAAATTAATATCAAATATGTAGGTATACGGTCCCGTAGAGCTCTAATAAAATCAAGCTTCTATAAGTCAACGCAATAAAATAATACGGTGACTAATGCATTAAGCATTTAGCCCGCCTCTGTACATTTCTGTATTAAATAAATAAATAATGCGTAATAATGAATTTTGATACTCGCAAAAATTTAAAACCTATATTGTACCCGGGTACTTCCCGTTGACCTAGAATTATGAAATAATAATTAGGCAAGACAAACACAAGCAAAGGGAAAAGTCCAAAAATCTTCCAAAATTGTTAATTTGTAGTTTTATCACATAAAAAACCTGTTTTTCAACTACAATGTGAAGTTTGTTTTTGGGATAAATTCGTCCCAATTACGGAAGCCTTCATTGTGCGTGGTCCGACACGCATTTGGCCGGTTTTTGAAAAGTATAATCGAAATCTTAAAGTTTAATGGAACCCGCATATAAGTTCTCAACGTCTAAATGCTCTAAAATTGGTTTCCCAAAAGCCTAGCTTACTGTAAGCAGTCAAAGCACCTCAATGGATACATCATATCATACCCTGGCACACAGAGCCTTCCCTAGTCAGCCCGAATCGGGATTATCCCGGCAAAGATTTATTGTGTTGTCCGCGCACCGTCAGCGATTCAGACCACTTTTGTGAAGATTATGGTCATCCCATCGTTTTACGAATAAGAGTAATCCTTAGGAGTCGATTGGGGTTACCCGTATTGTAATGACGGTTCGGAACTGGTATTTTTGCATGTTACAGCACTTTTTGTAGGCCAAATATTTGGTTGATCGTGCCTCCGTAGTGACGCCTCAAATTTTTCATTAGGGAATCGTTTTTGGCGCTGTATTTATGGACACATTTTAATTACAATACAATAAAGACAAAATAGCGGTATTTGTAAAAAGTAATCCTCAACGGTTTCCTCTTTTGTCAAGTAATTCCGATAGAAATAGACGTGAGAAGTATAGACTTTGGGTGCAGCCACACTCGGCCAAAATAGCACTTCTAAGAAAAAGTGTTGTATGCATGGCCCCATTATTAAACAATAAAAATCCGAATGACACATTAAGCTATTGAATTTTAATTTAGTTAACAAAACACTCAAAAAGTTACTTACTGATAAGTGCTATTATAACATTGTTAATTTTTTTAATGATAAATTTTAATTATAATGTTGATTTAATTTTATTATATTATATTGACATAATTATTTTGCTTGTAATTAATATTGACTACATTTTGTACTTACTCTGATTGTAAATTGAATTATTGACTACCTATATTTTGCACTAACTTTAATTTTATAAATAAAACTGCCATTAATAATGAATTTATTCTATATTCTATAATAATTACCAACTTAGTTATTAAAATGTTAACATTTTGTACGCCTAATGAGGCAAAACATGTTGGTCCGGTAAAACTGTCTCCATCTTTATGTGCATAATCATGTATCATGTTACACATGTTTGAACAAATAAATTTATCTTATCTTATCTTAAAAAAAGTAGGTATTATAGGTAACCTACCTACTGGGTAGTTTATTTATTTATTTATTAGTTATTTAGCGCTTACGGCAGGATGTAAAGAATATCGCCATCCTATTTCTTCCCGTGGGTGTCGTAAAAGGCGACTAAGGGGCTTACTAGAGAATGGGCAGCAGCGTTCTCTTATATGCATTTTAAGTTTTAACACCATACTGCGATCGCTAACCCGTCTGCCAAGCGTGGCGATAATGGCAACCCCCTCCCCCTGGCACCCGCGTGTAAAGCAGGCTTTCTCATATATTTTTTTTTATATAGCCTATTTTTCTTTCCGTGCAGCCCTTTTAGCGTGAAAGCGTAACATACGAGCAAACAAACTCAATTTCACATTTATAGTATCAGTTAGGATTAGGATTAAGGCACTGACAAGAGGCAAATGATCTAAGTAGCCTGGTCTTAAACAACAAAAAAACTATATACCTAGTTTGTGGTACCGAAAAAAATATATGTTATTCTTGAACATATTTCTTGGTTGTGACCAAAACCCGGTTAGAAAAAAAAATCTTGATACAAATTAACGGTAAACTTACCTTTCACTTTCGAGTTCCAATCCAAAATATCTGTATTTTGGATTGGAACTCAAAGTTCTGCGTGCTGGGACACAGGCCTCCTGTCAGTGAGAAGGCCATAATCAACCACGTGGGCCCAGTGCGGGTCTGATGGATGTCACTTGTCTTCGATTTTTGAGGTGCAAACTTCTTTAAGGCTTCTATAGACCGGCGCGACTTGCGACGCGACACAAAGGCACCGCTCGTCGCGCGACACGCGGGTCCTTTGTGTTGCACCAGTATGTAGAAGCCTTTAGGCGCGTTGAGCACTTTTTGGGTGAACAAAAATCATGGAACTCGCGTCATCGTTCTTATTTTTGACAAAACTTTAGAGGTATGAGGAAGCCGGTGTAAAGTTCACTCATCCTCTATGGAAAAGGGAGGATGCTCCGACCAGATGTGCCAATTTGCGTGACGTCAGTGTGACGCGTAGTTCGCATGTGGCGTTATTGATGCCGCTACATCACTCCTCTCCGGAGACCGGAGGTCAATAGTGGGCTGAGTCGTGTATCTTGCGATACTTGCCAGTGCCAGTAGAGGGTTCCAGTGAGTCGGAACCGGGTGGAACATAGTTCTCGGTGAGTCGGAACTGTCTGCGGTGATTACCCAGTGATTCGGGGTGGCGCTGCGTCATGCTCCAGTACGTCGGATGTAGTATAGCGCCGGGTTGTGGCTGACTGCTGGCGTCGACCAGGAGAGGTATCATGTTCTCTGCTTGTGGACCGGCCGAAAGTGCAGTGTGCTGTGCCAAGGTTGCTGATGCAGGCTGTGGGTAATGACCAGGAATGCGCGTCCGCTGCATGCTGGTGGTCAGGATACCCGTTGAAGCCGTGGGTGCTGGCTGGCTAAGTGACTCGCCGCTCGAAAGCTTGAGGAAGTGATGATGGTGAAGACGGCACGCTGAAGTAGTTGCACGAAGGCTGCGCTGACGTTCATACTCGGGGTCACTAGTTTCGAGGTATGAGGAACAGGGTGTAAAGTTCACTCATACTCTAGAAAAGGGAAGATCCTCCGACCAGACGGGTGTCGTGTCTGGTGGGCAACTGTCAAACGATTGATGTCGGGATGCTAGACATATGCTAGTCGCGCGGTAAACTCTGCTTGCGCGATGCTTTGGCGTGACGTCGGTGTGACGCGTAGTTCGCATGTGTTTTGTAGTGGCATCAGTTGTTGATGCCACTACAAAACTATATTAATGATTTTCAAAAAACTATACGACACAAAATGATCCTATTTGCCGATGATAGCACAGCTGATATAAAATGGAATAATGTGACAACTTACCAAAATGGTATTAATAAATCCCTTCTCAATATCACCTAAATAAAACTAAGGTGATGCAGTTTCAGCAACGGCAACCGCATCAAAATATATACAAATTACCAAAATGTATAAGGAGTGAAGTTAATGTCCGCAAATTCAAAAGTAAATTGCAATAATTCTAATAGGTATGACGTATTACTCTATAGAAAAAAAAAATAATGATAAAATATGACATTACCAGCCAACATAATTTACTATTGACATGCATGAAAAATAAATTACAATTTTAATAATACATTTAATTTACTTACATTATTAACAATAATGATGAAATATGACATTACTAGCCTTTTATTATAATTTACCATTGACATGCATGTAAAAATAAGTTATAATTGATTAATTATTTATTAATCCTTAATACATTTAATTGACATTATTTACTCGAACGTGACTTTGTATTGTATAGATTCAGTTATATATAATACTAAAAAAACTAATATATTTGTACACCAATTTCATTGGTAGAACATAGAGCTCGACTAAACTTTATACACAAGACCTTTATTGTAATAACTATGTTCACAAATAAAGATTGATTGATTGATTGAATACTGATGTTACTTATAATAACCATATAATAGAAGAAGTAAATAATACTAAGTATCTAGGTATTACCATCGACAGAAAGCTTACTTGGAAACCCATGATAGAAGAGCTTTGTAAACGTTTAAGTAAATCTGCATAAATATTGCTTTTCCCGATGCTGGGACGTTAGTTGTTGAGGAGTTCTCCAAGAACCAGGAGAACTGTCACTTACCATATGCATTGTGACGAGCATAAATTGCTTAGCAACCATATTAAAGTAGGTACCTAATCGAATCGCAACCCGTTAAATACTTATTATTATATTGTTCCGGTGGCCATCATCTGTGGTCTCCATCATCAGTTCCACTTCACCAAATGGTGATTTCCAAGAGCAAATGCACGAGTTACTATAAAAAATACCCAAATCGCTATAGGTTTGCCTATAAAATTTGAGGGTTTTCCTCGATTTCCATGGGATTCCCTTATCAGTTCCTGATTTGGTGGCAATGGGACCACCTCGGGAGCATACCCTTACAACAAAAAAAATATTTTCAAAATCGGTCCATCACTGACGGAGATATAGGTGAACAAACATAAAAAAAAAACATACAGCCGAACATATAACCTCCTCCTTTTTGGAAGTCGGTTAAAAAAGATGTGTCAGAGCAATGTGTAACCAACGGATAGCTGTAGACCCTATTTTAAGTCTTTAAAAATACTGACCCTTCCAGAATTAAGGCTTCTACAGACCGGCGCGACTCGCGACGCGACACAAAGGCACCACTCGTCGCGCGACACGCGGGGCCTTTGTATCGCCCCGGTGTGTAGCAGCCTTTATACATTTTGGAAACTGCGTTGTTTGTGAAAAGAAACGCACAATTATTTTAAAAAAAATCTTCCACTAGAAAAACTCCATGACGTCCCAAATAAGTAAATAAGCTATTTCATCTAAAATGTAAGACCTCATTGATGCGAAATAGTTTTTTTCGGTATGGCACCTAAACCGCCTTATTACAAAACAAGATTTATATTTTGACATGGCTTAAACCATGGAGCCAGTTTTTGTAATAAGAACGTAACAGTGATTGAAATACCGTTCTTTATACAAAACTGAAAACTTAGTTCGGTACTAAGTTGTCAGTTTTGTGTTTAGGAACTTTACCGTAGTCGGAATAAAGTTCGAAATTCAATAATGGCTCCATGTTTTAAACCTGGGTCTGAAGATAAACCTTGTTTTGTAATAAGGGGGAAAGTGTTTAATAAAATTCCTGATGACCTAAAAACATGACATTATATAAGTTTGCAAGGCAATTGCCCAACTAGGAATAATAGGAATCAGTGTTGCCATATATACAGATTTATCTGTATCTATACAGATTTTTCATCACCAATACAGATTACAGATTTAGCATAACTTTTATACAGATTTTCGCTTGCTTCCTCACATAATCTATGATGAAATGATTGAAAATGTATCTCTTTTTAGTGTATAATAATTTAGTGTTTATTTATTGCCTTCAAAATTTTTTTCCGTGTTCTGTGTAAATCGTTGTCCCTGGCAACATTTATAGCGTTTCGGGGAATCCCTTCAGTACAAATGAATGAACGGAATGAGCAGAATGAAACGATTTGTTTGGTTGGAGTTTCAACTTCTAGTTCTAGTCGAGTATCGCGAGTCGTATTTGCGCTAAGATTTCTTGACTTTCTTGTCGATTTTGTGTTGTGACTTGTGTGTGCAGTGAGTGCTGCATTCTAAGAAAATTAAAATTGATCACTCTCAGTGTGAAGTAAATAACTTGTTAATATGCTCGCGAAAAAGTTACGGAATACGCAGCGTTTTAATCAGACTTGGCTGGAAGAAAGCAGTTTTAAATCGTGGTTAACAAAAAGTAAAAAGGGAGAAGATTACGCATACTGTACGATTACTGACAAATGCTTACACTGATTGGTCAGGTCCGCTCAAATTTGCGTGGTTCTTTCCTCAAAAGACCATTTCAGACACGGATCTACATGGTCCTCACATGATCTGACCAAGATTATGTCTGGACTTTAAAAGAGACTTTGACCCCTGAGTTTGTTTCGCCATTTCTTCTCAGGGGTAGTCAGATAGGAAATGTCGGCTACATCTAGATATTTTTTTTTTTATATGACGTGTAAAAGTGATTTTAATATCCTATTTACAGAATAAACGATTTCATTTCATTTCATTTCATTTCATTTCATTTGTAAATTTTGTTTATCAGACCTTGCAATCGGTGGTGGGGGGAAAAATGATCTTGTGCGACATATGAAAACAACTAAACACCTAAACTCAGTTCCTGGATCTTCTGCCATTCAAAAACCAGTCACAGCTTTTTTTCAAAAAGGTACGATTGCTGATGATGTAAAAACAGGTGAAGTTCTATTGGCGTCTTTTGTAGCTGAGCATAACCTTTCAATGAATGTCATGGAACACCTCCCTCAACTTATAAAAACAATATGTAAGGATAGTCCCACTGCACAAGAACTTGCGTGTAGCACCAAAACCACAGCTATTATTAAATCTGTTACAGGAGACACTGAAAAAGAAAACCTAATTGCCGATTTAAGAATTCGAAAATTCTCACTGCTTATTGATGAAAGTACGGACAGAGGATGTGTCAAGCTTTTAAGCATTATTGTTAGATATTATAGAAACAAAAAAATTAAAGATGCGTTCTTTGCACTAATACCCGTTCAAGATGCGACAGGCGAAAAACTTTACGAACATCTAGTAAAATTATTTACAGATAATGATATTCCATAATTTTATAAAGAAAATTTGGTTGGATTTGCCGCCGACGGAGCTAATGCTATGATGGGTCAGCATAATTCTGTAGCAAGCAGATTATTAGAAGATATTCCCCATTTGTATGTTGTAAAATGCATTTACCACTCATTCGCATTATGCGCGTCCTATGCATGCACAAAATTACCGCGTGAACCTGAAGGCCTTTTAAGGGATGTATACAATTATATCAGTACGAGTCCGAAACGAACTGGTTTACTAAAGGGATTTCAAGAGTTTCTTGCACTAAAGCCCCATAAAATCCTGCATCCATGCCAAACACGTTGGCTCTCACTTCGCAGTGCGGTAGTGCGGATTCTAGAGCAATATGAAGTACTCAAGTTGTTTTTTATTGATGCTGTGACGACAGATCGTTTAAACTCAGCGGATTCTGTTTTACATATGCTGAACAACCCGTACAACAAAATGTACTTGCAGTTTCTTGAATTTTCTTTGGATTTTTTCACTAAATTTAATCAAGCTATGCAGTCCGCAAAGCCACAAATTCAATCGCTTCCACGACACTTCAAACCAATTGATGATCTTTATCTTGGCGCGAATGTTGCTGTATCGTTGTCTACTGCTCCTAATTTGAATCCAAATGATGTACATGTATTTAAACTACGATGTCTAGATTGTTATGTAGAAGAAGCTAAACAAATAAAATCCCGTTACAATTTTGGAAATAACACCACAAAACGTTTAAACTTTCTCAATCCCATTATTGTTAAACGGCGCATCATTGACTCACATTGCACACGCTTTTCCTAATATAATCGGACAAGAACATTTTCAAACATTGGACAATGAGTGGCGACAATTGAGAATGAATGACGACCTTTGGCATCAAGTCAATTGTGTACAAGACTTAGATGGACAATCATTATATCCAACTCTTCTGCAATTTGTTACTGCTTTACTAAGTCTCCCTCATTCTAGTGCCGCAGTGGAAAGAATATTTTCCGCAGTAAATTTAATTAAAACAAAAACAAGAAACCATTTAGGCACTGAAACGATTGAGGGACTTCTTTTAACGAAACAACTTCTTAGTGATGAACCCTGTTATAAACTCCAAGTTGATAAAAAAATGATTGTTAAAATGAATAAAAATATGTACAAAAAATAATAAATATTGTTTTCTTGAACAGATTTTGTACAGATTTTATTACAGTTTTACAGATTTTATACAGATTTTAGCGTTTTGTGTTCATACAGATTTTGTACAGATTTTTCGACCGTTCTATCCAGATTTCTCGATCTGGCGTGTGGCAACACTGATAGGAATTAGTCGCGCGCCATCCAGTGACGCGGCTACACGTCACAATCACTCGCAATTCTCAGCAATTATTTGTGAAGAAAATGCCTTCCCGTGTCTATACTACACACGATGAACATATTACACTACTACTGTGGGAGTACAGAAAACATCTCATTTCATGCCTATGTACTTAATGTATCATATTATTATAAGAAAACGTTGTTTTGCTTTGTACTTGTAGCCAGTCAGCCATTTTTCCTGACTGCTGCGACCGACGCGTACGCGCCAGTGAAGATACAGCAGCTAGTGACGTAACTAAATATGTATGTTTATCTCTCTCTAACAACAGTTATCGGTATAGGAAGGGTATAGGTTTTTCCTTTTCTTCGCACACTGCATGATTGTACGCAAATATGTAGCTACATTCATGGCTTACGCTGTTTTTGAGTGCACTAATGTTCGTGTATGACGCGTCTATTTATAATACGCTTACGAAATTATTAATTGACAAATGTTATTATACCGTAAACGACTATTTGAACGACCAATTTTATTATTATAATGATGCAATTTTTACCTTTAAGTAATAAGCACTGCAACTATTTATTCTTTTGATGTATTTGACGTTTCTTTATTCCTGTTCATTAGATTATAATATTTGAGCATGCATAATCTAATGACACCTAATGGGTCACTTATAATTTTGTATGTCATAATTATGACAAAACATAGCGCACCCCCCCCCCCCCACCCCCTATTTATGTAAACACATAAGCAAACACCTGTTTTACAAATAAATTGATTGATTGATTGATTGATTGATCGTCACCGAACGGATACAATTCACAATTTACTTAGTTATGTGAAACATTTATAGCCGCACGTAAAACCGATTGCTGGCGGGGTGACGCATGCCGCGTGGCGACGCCTCGCTACTGTACAGTCTCTAAGTAGCTGTGTGTAAATAATTTCGATGTTTTACATCTGCCAAGCGTCCCGTGACGGGTCAATTTTCACTTCTATCGGCTTCGGCAGTCCACAAAGACTGCCCCGCATTTTGTTTTGTTCGAGGACATGCCGGTTTCCGCACGTCCTCATTTCGTGACGTCCCCACGACAAACTATTTAATGAGTGGAGCTCAGTTTGTGCGCGACTGTGGATACCCAGCTTTACATACGTATCGCTTTTCGTCGAAATGTGACTTTTAATTTATAATAGGAATAGTTTTCGTGTCTGTCGGTGTCTCCGCGTTGATCTTCTAAACTACGCAACGGATTTTGATTCGGTTTTCACAATATTTAAGAGAATTTATTCCAGAGTTATAAACGAAGTAAATAAATATTAAACTTACATTTAAGAAATAAATCTCGATGTTTTGTCAAGTACCAAAAACAATTTGAAGCAGGGTCGCAATCGCAATTATCGTATAATTTACTTCGTCTAACAATCTGTGTTCTTCATACGATAAGGATAATTGCCTCCCCAGGCTCCTCTATATCACATGTACGGTAATGAGCCCTTTTTATTTAGTCCTGCTCCGTCCGTCTCCCCCTTCTAACTAACTGCACGGATTACGGGTTTTACGATTAAGCCTTTTATTAAGTTAGAAAAAATTCGTGTAAAGTTTGGCACCTAGAGTGCTACAAAAATCTTTTGTCTCATGAGTAACATTGACATTGACAAGTAATTCGTAAACCTTTGTGATATAATTATGGTCACAGAAATTGTATTGACAAAAAAAGATAGCCACGTTAATTCCGATTTTGGCCACGCGCCAAAAGAACATTGTAGCGCTGTAGGTACATAAACTCAAACTCAAAGCATTTATTTCAATTAAATCAATTACAGGCACTTTTGAATTGTCAAAGAGTCGGTCAGTTAGTCAGAAAGTTGAAGCTATTTGCCCATTCCAAAACGTAGATCTCTATGGAGAAGAATAGGCAAGAAACTCCAAGGACACTCTTTTAAATGAAGATATTACAAAATCCTGGGTACATTATTCTTGTCGCTTCTATATGTGAGAACAATGTAAAAATTTTTTTTTTTTAAAACAATATAAAATATTACATATAAGCCCTGGCAGATAGGAGAAGACCAGTCACAACTGACGGCGCCCGTTCACGAACATGACGCGTGGATCAGGACCATCCAGCTCAACCATAGATCGTCGTACGTGTGACTCTTTCTTTTCGTAGACTCGATGTGCCATATTAACATCGTCAGTAACAATATTAAGGCTTGTGCAGACTGGTGCGATATCGCGGACGCGACGAGACGCTAAGGTTTGGCACACAGATATAGTTTATAACCAGGATTAACAGATAGGATAGTTTTTATTCCGATATTTAAGGATCGAAACTTATGCGGGTGACCGGTAGTATCTAAATATAAGTCCACGTTTCTGGTAATATATCAGGTAAATATAGGTCCGAACATAAATCCGAAGTATCGGCCGAATGTTCGGCCCTTACTTGACGACGGCTAACTATGGCTGACTACAGCGAAAAAGAAAAAAAAAACGACAGTCAAAGAGATAAGCCAAAGTCAAAAATGTGACTTTAAGTCGGTTAAGGATTCAAAGTAAAACACGAGGAAACTATGGAAGTTATAAAACGGCCGAACCATCGGCCGATATTTCTAATTATCATCCTCATGCCTTCTCTGTATGAGAATAGGCTTTTGTCCTGCAGTGTGACAAAAATAGACCGGTGTCATTATGTGCGGAACACAACTGGTGCGCGAACATAGTGGAGACCTACCTTCACCTTGAATGGCGACTACCATCGCCCGAAACTGCAAGTCGAGGCGAGCGCAAAATTCGTTCGGAATATTGCTACCTCTGTTTGACAAAAGTATGCGAGCTGGGTCGCGGTGTGCAGCCGTGTGTGTGTGTGTGAGTGGATAGTTATCTATCCACCGATTACCTGTCTCTTGTTAGTACAGTAAATAAAATAAAAATACAAAAGCCTAATTTAATTTCAGCTACCCTAACACAATAAGTAGTTTAGATGACTGTCTTATCACACTATCACTTTTTAAACCTATTATACACCTATTACTTATTTACATATACGTGGGAATTTCAATGAAGTAGCATCTAGTCTGAATGCAGCTTTATCTACATATTATATTATTATTATCTGTATTATTTGTATTCTAAAAAACATAAAGAAGGAGTGAGCTAAAAATTTTAAAGGGTGGCAGAGCTTAAGACGAAAAAGATTGCTAAAAGCCAAGAAGTGCTATTTTTTTTATTTATATTTAAATTAAAAGAAGTTTAATGAGTTTTTTTCAAGTTTCTTTTCGATCTGCACCCTACATTTAAGAATAAGAGAATAAGAATAATTTATTTGTTCAAAAACATACAGACATTTAAATATTAAAGTGATATATTACATTACACTTTTATTCAATGATATGATATTGAACATCTGTGCCCGAACTAGATATAAAATATCTGTATTTCAGACATCAGCGCTCTTCCCCTGTTGTAGGCGACACTAGAAATTAAACTTTATTTGACCTCTATACAAATCTATAACACATTAAACATAGAGATAAAATAATATTAAAATAAAAGGAAATGACAAACTTAAGAGAACAATCTTAAATTATTTAAGTATACTTATAAAACTATATTTATGTAGTTGTCGCCTCTGTGGCGTAGGCCTCCCCTAAATCTTTCCACTTGTCCCTCTCACGCGCCTTCCTCATCCAGTCTGGTCCGCATGGCTGGGTGAAAATGTATCTCCATCTCATTCTGGGTCTCCCTGTCTTCCTGTCACATTCAAATGGTATCCATTCCGTAGCCCTTTTTGTCCACCTAACACTTTCCAGTCTGCAAATGTGTCCAGCCCAACTCCATTTTAACGACCTTATTCTTCTCTTTACATGTATCTGCTATTTTTCCAGCTCCACAACCACAACTAATTGATTAACATTTTTGAAAATACTGTTGGAACTGCTGAAGATTGTAAGACTATCTTTTCATTGTATAAACTCAATCTCCTTTGTATTATACAAATTGCATATCACAGGTGTGAGTACTATGTACAATAGAGCTACCATTTACCGGGTAATATGTCTTTCATCGACTTGAATGTGCCCTGGCGGCTGAGAGTATGTCATGCTCACTCAGATGTCTCGCTGATGGTGGCGTGTGTGTTGGATCATTTAGCTCCCGTCAAAACGGTTGAGCTGAATGGTGCTGATCCATGCGTCATGTTCGTGAACGGGCGCTGTCAGTTGGGACTGGTCATCTCTTAGCTGCCACGGCTTATTTTTAATTATTTTAGTTTTGAATTGTTTTTTTTTTGTTTTTAATCTTTTTATCACGGATGCTTCTGACGTTTTGCATCGTTCTCACATGTATAATTTCAATAAGAATGATGTAACCAATACTTTGTATCAATATTTTAATTTAAAAGAGTGTTCGTGGAGTTTCTTGCCCGTTCTTCTCCATAGGAACCTACTACTCGTATTTGGAATGGGCAACTAGCTTCATATTTGTAACTGACCGACATCTTGACCATTCAAAAGTGCCTGTAAATGGTTTAATTGAAATTAATGCTTTGAGTTTGAGTTTTGTCCTATACTACGCCTCCTTCGTATAAACTTTAACTGTGAAACGTCCGCGTAGTTTTTATAAAAATTGGTAAAAATTTTCACTTCACGTACCTCTTAAGGCGACGATAACCGACTTTTATGATTTTACTAGCTGACCCGTGCCCACTTCGTTGGGCGGTAAACATTTTACCGTCTTTTCATTTTTCGGATTAAATTATGGCCTTATGTTATGACACTCACAAAATAATAACGTGGCTTTCAATGGGTACAAGATTTTTCAAAATCGGTTCAGTAGATCCAGAGATTACCCCTACAACCTCACAAACTATAAAATATTAATATAAGTAGATGAAGCATCGGTTTAGCAAAATTTAAAAAAAAAATGACTCGCATTCCGTTTGCTCACTATAGGCAAGCGACTTCTCGACAAAATCAATAGCAGTGAATTGGGACTGGGATTGTGAATTCAACTGCACATTTACCGCTGAGTCGGTGACGGTCGGTGATTCTTCAATTTTGCCGGCGTGAGGGGTCTAAAGATATTTTTAGAGTTCCGTACCCAAAGGGTAAAACGGGAACCCTATTACTAAGGCTCCGCCGTTTGTCCGTCTGTCACCAGGCTGTATCTCATGAACCGTGATAGTTAGACAGTTGAAATTTTCACAGATGATGTATTTCTGTTGCCGGTATAACAACTGATACTAAAAAAACAGAATAAAAAAATATTTAAGGGGGCTCCCATACAACAAACGTGATATATTTGCTCGTTTTTGCTAGATATTGATAACGGCAACAGGTAGACGCTTGTAATATTCACAGAATATTAAGTCATATATTCACTTTAAAAATAAATAATTAAATTAAAATAAACCAAATATTTAAGGGGGGCTCCCATACAACATACGTGATTTTTTTGCCATTTTTATAGATAATGGTACGGAACCCTTCGTGGGCGAGTCCGACTCGCACTTGGCCGGTTTTTTTATTATTTAAATTAGCCAACGGAATTAAAACATCAAAATGACCTTCAATAAAGTTTCCTGAGAGTCGGATTATTTTGACTCCCTGCCGTGCTTCCCCAAAACCAGCAATAAAAATACCATCCTGAAACACCTGGAACTCAAATGAGAATAATAATATCTGCCGCTGCCATTTTTTTTTTAGGTGGTAAATTATCAAATAACTTCTCCCGCTCTGGCCGGAGCGGGGAGGGCGTGTCAGACTGTTACTGACTAAAACCCACCCGTGTTCCTTCAAATGCCTGTATGCCACGGCCACGATATCCCTTTCGGACAAGCTCGTAACCCTGGCAGGCATTAGCCCTTTCGGACCCCGTCAATTGGTGCTGAAATCTCTTTGAGGCGCGCGTGGAACACAACGCGCCGTCGACCCGGGCCTGGTCCTTATCGGACGGCGAGCTACCCATCGCTCACCGTCCGCAAGCCCGCGCCCACGGTGGCCGGGAATCGGCCTGCGATTCCCGACGCCCGGCGCGTCTCCTACGGTGACTAAGGGCGTGAGGGCGCGAACCCTGCCTCACCCTCACGCGTTCCGCCTCCTCCTTCGCATGCATTACTGCTTTGCAGAAGGAGGTGACGGCCTCCCGTGCACTCTCGCTCCGAACCATGGCCTGAACCAGGGCCAGATGCGAGAGATCGCCGCCGCCGATCGCCTCCGTGAGGACATGGCGGTGCTCCGCCCAAGCAGGGCAGACCTCAACCGTATACTCCACCGTGTCCTCCGGGCGATCCACACAGTGGTGACACCCGGGCGGCGTTTCCTCCCGCTTTATTCTGAATAGGAACCTCCCGAAACAACCGTGTCCGGCGAGGACGTGCGTCAGGCGGAAGGTGAGGAAGCCGTGGCGCCTCTCTAGCCACTCTTCATAGAGGGGACTTATCGCCACAATTGTGGCATGCAAATTCTTTGCCAAATAGTAAATATCCCTGGCGATGGCGCATGCTTATTTTCATCTCTCACCTATTTGGTGAACAGTAACGTGGCCATGTCATTGTCTTCTCAAATTCGAGACAGCATTGTGCGCCACGTGTCTAAAAACTGGGAAATATTTCAACCTTTCACCCAGGATCGGTCAGGAGGAGCTGTTTATGGTTCAAAGCGTGAATACGTCGCTGAAATGTCTTGTAATGGCACCTACGGAACCACCTGTGAACTCATGGCAGCGGGAGAACTATTCCCATTTGAGTTCCAGGTGTTTCAAGATGGTATTTTTATTGCTGGTTTTGGGGACGCACAACAGGGAGTAAAAATAATCTGATTCTCAGGAAATTTCAATGAAGGTCATTACTGACTAAAACCCACCCGTGTTCCTTCAAATGCCTGTGTGTGCCAGGGCCACGATATCCCTTTCGGACAGGCTCATAACCCTGGCAGGCATTGGCCCTTTCGGACCCCGTCAGTTGGTGCTGACATCCATTTAAAATGGGAATAGTTCTCCCGCCTTTTTCCAACCCTTACAACACCAGCCTAAACCAAAGATAAGCAATAAAATTAAAATACGAACGTAGGTATTCAAGGACACTTTTTCTAGTAAGAACGACTAATACTAAAAACTATTATAGTAATACCACAGTGTGAAATACCTACCCAATAAGTAATTCGCAAAGAAATAGAAATAACAAAATTCCAACCCGGCAATAGGTAAAAACACATTTATTATCCTCCAATTTAAAATTAGGAAGCGAAACAAACCAAAACGAAAACCAAACAACGACGATGAAAAATATTTCAAACCAAATTAGTACGAGTAGTAAGTAATAACAAAATATCGCAGAACAGAAATTTCGGTAACTATAGCTTGAACGTGTATCGCTTAGGTTTGTATTCTGTGATTGATACATGACTTCGTTTTTTGATACGATTGGCTTGCAAGCCGCGATTAAGGTTAAACATTGTGAAGTTTTCCCCTTGGCATTCTCGACTTTAATGCTATAAATGCAACGTTCAAATTACCTGAATACCAATTAGAACCTCATTTCATTATCTTTTAGCAGATGCCTGCATACTGAAAAATACTGGCCACCTAGAACTGGCATAAAAACTTTAGAACGTTATCACGCCTGCACTGAAACATACTGGCCACCTAGAAAAAAAACTAAATATAAACCTCAAGAAACTTCCAAAAATTCTCATTTCAATGTAAAATATGCATTAACGCGTTGTCGTAAAATTCAATTTAGATCTTTATCGGCCTTCGAATTCTAATTTCAATGTAAAGTATGCAATAACTCGTTGCCGTAAGATTCAATTTGGATCTTAACTGCATTTGGTAGGTACATTTTTCATACAAACATTAAAAACCCTTATTTTCACCTTTAAGCGCCGAATTTCGTAAAATCCTTTCTTAGTGAGCACCTAGAAGTCGAAGGGAACAATCAGGCCAACATTCATGTCTCTAACTTTAAAAGCATAGGAGTTTCATACAAACTTTGACACCCCTTTTCAACCGCTTAAGGTGCGAATTTATAAAAATCCTTTCTTAGTACGCGCCTGCACTCCATAGAGAGTCCTTGTGCCAAATTTTAGACCTCACGGCCCAGTAGTTTCCGAGATTTCGTGATGAGTGGTCAGTGAGTGGATTTCTCTTTTATATATATAGATACTGAAGATCACGTCTAAACGAGTAGTGTTAATGATTTGAAAAAAATATAAGTTAAATAAGAGCATTTTTTCAATAATTTAATATGTTAATATTTTAGATTATGTTTATACTACATAGTGAAATTAATTTGTAAAGTTATGTCTAACGCGGATAAAAAAAATAAGAACTGCGCAAAATCTACCAAGCGTACTTTTCTGAAATTTAATTATTGATTTTTCAGTACCTAGGTATACGCGTTTTATTCAAATACCTTTTGTTTTGAGTATAATAAATTAATAATGCGTCTAATTGGGGACAGCGCTCCTTGACGGGCGAGTTCTATTACTGGCTGAACGTACGACGCGTTGCGTGAGCTGAGTACAGAACACGCAAGCTAACCACTCAAGGTCATTGGCATATATCTGCGTCTTAATATAATGATGATGATTGACGTGTAAAAGTGGTTGTATATACAAACCTACTTACAGAAATAAATCATTTAAGTATCATAAATCTGACGAGAAATCTCGGAATAATCGTTGTTATGATTACACATAACCTCCTCCTCTTTTGATGCTAGTTAAAAACAATTGAATACTTACACACCGACACAAAACTCAGAACTCAGCTGTATCCTCGAACAGACTGTTACAAGCAGTATATTCACAACTTCGTACATTCCTACAATATGTCGCCAAGGGGACAACGATCCTGTTATTGCGCGACTTTTCAATAATTTATATCATAACGTATGGAGTGAGGACGGACCCTAAGTATCGAAAATGTTCCCTTTTCTCTTTTACGAGCGGACGCGTGTTAACATGTGTTTGGTTATGAATTTGGATATGAAAGTGATATTGCACGGCAGCATTTAGATTTACAAAGTACCTTCAATAAGATTACGTGACGTTCACTATAAATAACATCAAAGCTGATTGAGATTTTACTCCATTGGTGTAGGTAATTACAAACCGTAATTTTTTTTTTAGAAATGACACATTCTTTTTTATTTTTTTTCAAGATTTAGGTATTGTGGTTAACCCTACGACAGCGTCTTGGGATCGCAAGTCACAGCCTCTTCCCCCCGCGGAATGATTACAGACGGTAACTGAGAAAAGGATATTCTGTAAATGTTCGATTTTAGCGATAAATTCTCCCATTGTGTCAACCTTATTAAAATTTCAACAATTATATCTGCAATTTTTATGGTTTATGTACAACACTATATTCTATTGAACCGTTGATACCGTGGACTCAACTTCATCATAGCTTTTAGCCATAAGACGGAGATTTCTGAAAATGGTCAAAAATATGAAACTTAAATAATTTTTCCAAAACAAAAACAGTATGATATTTCCATGTCTTTTGTGCATACGGTGATGGAACTCAAAACATAATTAAACATAATTTAATGAATCTTCAAATACAACTCTTAAGGCGCATATAGGCCACTTCTAATGATTTTAAATTGAACATCACGTCTAAACGGCCAGTTCAATTTCTTTGAAAAAAATATATGTTGTACTAGACAATATTCTTCGTCATTTGTTATGTGAACACTTGCAATTATCTTTCGCTCAAGGTCGCTGGTCCTAATTGTCGTCTTAATTATTTATAAAAGCAGTTTATCCCTTCGTTACCAGTTATAATTATAATTAAAAGTATACCATAAAATTGCAAATGCCAAACTGCATCCGGTGATGGATTATTTTTTATTAATTAGTTAACATCTAATTAGAATGATATACGATTTTATTTGCATTTTTACGCCTTATGTTGTGTCATCGCGCATCTCTTTCTTTTGTATGCAATCTGACAGTGACAGCGGTTTACCTGTTGTCGGCGTCATAATCCAATCTTTTTACAGTCATGCAATTTCAGAGAGTATATGCTGTCATAGGGCACTAGTCTGCCATTTACTCATAAGGCGGTTGTGGGACTTCTTGGCGGGAAAGTGAAGCGTCATGTTCAGCAGTTTGTTTAATTTTCCAAAATTTGTGTTTAGCCGAATATTAATGTGTAATAATGGTGGATTATTAACCATTAAGTGTTTGTGAACGTGCATTAGTGTAGGCAAATGAAACAAAACAGTGCAACTTCGCTTCAAGTTCTCTCAAGAAGTCCGCGTGAGGTCTCAGTAAAGTGCCACATCTTTACTGAAACTCAAGGGGAGTGGGTGGGGATATCATCATCATGCATTTATAATTCATTTCATCAATACTATACAAGAACTAAAACGTGACATTGGCTAAATGCACAAACCGTGCGAAGCCAGAAGAAAAAAAAAAAAAAAGGCGGTTGTGGTTTTTTTTTTCCTCATTTTGGTTGTGGAACAACAAAAAATTCGTACCACTACATGATAGGTAAACAACAGCGACAGAAAGTTTTATAACATCATCAACTTAAAAAACCTGGATTAAATCGGATCAGTTTTTTGTTTGTCTTAGGACATTTATTCTACCTGTAATAGATTTGAATTCTTTCATACGGACCGACTTCAATGAATCCTGATAACGTATCCAATTTAACGCAATAGGGTAAAACTAAAGCGCCTACCAGAAACTTAAAAGCAATAATACGCCCACGGAACAATTATAGCTCTATAGTCTCTCAATTCACATTGCGAAGCGAGCAACCCGCGCTAGACGGTCTATAATCGGCTCTATAGTACACTTTCACTAAAAAGATAGGCACAGCAGTCCAACTCCATGCAACGAGCGAAAACAGGCGCATGTCACAAAGACTCGTACGTACGGTGATCTCGAGATGTTGATTTTCCAATTTTGACCGTAACATACTTAATTGTTTGTACAAAAAGTTGGCAACCCTTGGGGCCTACTCTGAAGCGTTAATCCGAAGTATCAGCCGAATGTTCGGCCGTTTAGTTTCCTTTTTTGACTTTGAATCCTTACCCGACTTAAAGTCACAGGTCGCGACTGTCATTCGACCGATGGTCGAGTACTTCGGATTACGGCTGATTGTTCGGTACTATGTTGTCAGTTTTGTATTAGGCACGTTATCATAGACGGAATATAGTTCCAAATTCAATAATGACTCCATTGTTTAAACTTGGGTCAAACTCAAACTCAAAATCAAAGCATTTATTTCAATTAAACCATTGACAGGCACTTTTGAATTGTCAAGAAGTCGGTCAGTTACAAATATGAAGCTAGTTGCCCATTCCAAATAGTAGGTTCCTATGGAGAAGAACGGGCAAGAAACTCCACGGACACTCTTTTAAATTAAAATATTGATACAAAATATTGGTTACATCATTCATATTGAAGTTAAACATGTGAGAACGATGCAATACGTCAAAAGCGTCCGTGATAAAAAGATAACAATTCAAAACTAAAATAATTAATAATAAGCCGTAGCAGCTAAGAGATGACCAGTCCCAACTGACAGCGCCCGTTCACTAACATGACGCATGGATCAGCACCATTCAGCTCAACCATTTTGAAGGGAGCTAAATGATCCAACACACATGCCACCATCAGCGAGACATCTGAGTGAGCATAACATACTCTCAGCCGCCAGGGCAAATTTGAGTCAATGAAAGACATAATTACCCGGTAAATGGTAGCTCTATTGTACATAGTACTCTGTCTGAAGATAAACCTTGTTTTGTAATAAGGCCGAACTTTATTTTTGTTGAACAGTTAACAGTAGTTTAGAGTGAAAAACGGTATAAGTAATACAGTTTTTAACGGTATGGTTGGCAACCCTAGTAGCGACTGCGCTTACACTCGCTGGCGACCTACGTGAAGCGTGTCTATGTGTGTGTGCGGTTTCGCTCGTAGATGGAGCCGACCTTCTGTATCTATCTATGTTGTGCTATAGACTTCAAATTTCCACTTTTCCGCCCGTTCTAACGTTCTCGAGGCTTCACAGGCCGCTTAAGCCGAAACCACACAAATACAGACGTATTTCAGATCGGTCGCATAGAGGTTCAGAGTTGAGCTTTTGATAAATTAAGAGCGTTTACACCTTACAGCATTTCATACGAAAAATAGTGTTACAGCCAAAATAGACCGATTTTAAATTTTCCATAGAAACAGAGATTCCCAGTTATCTGTTTTTAAATAAGACATTTCGAAAATGTTATTTACTAACTTTTTAGACCTTTGTATCCTGCTTATGCGTATGAAGTTTCATTAAAATCGGTTCAGTCATTTCGAAAAACAAGGGCTTGAAAATTTTTATGAAATGCTGTAAGGTGTATATTGTTCATATATGATGTTCTTCAGAAAGGTCAGGTGCGTAGTACTCGCTTAGGCGTGCGTGTATGACCAGATGTATGAACGTCATCAAGCCGAAAATCGTCCACTGCTGGACATAGGCCTCCCCCAAAATTATGCCTATTGATAATGTATCATAAACGAAGCAAAAGGAGTATGTAAGGAGCGTAGTGGGTGGCGTTCTATAGTTTTTGCCTGCCCCCATGGGAAGAAGGCGTGAGAGTAATATGTATGTATGTTCATATATATTATTTACTGTTCCTAAGCACCATTATATGTATGTATGTTCATATACAATTATTTTTTTAGTATAAGCGAAACCTGAATATAGTTTGTTCAGAATAAAGAACTGAATCGATTTCAATAATTTTTACACCATATTATTTATATAAATTGTCCCAAAAATATTTAAGTGTGATAGAAAATGTTACCACCATTTAATTACTTACTATAAAATCGCCGTACAGTTAGGTACTTACTGCCGTAGTATTATCAATGAGCGCAAGACCACCCTGGAGGCGCGGGGGCGCCGTTAATATGTTTTTGTACGGACAACCCGGTAACATAACAACCTTAAAACTTTGTGATTTTTCATAATACAGTTTTGAAACTTTGTACATAGATTCTTAACATAAAAATACTAGACACGTGTTTCGGGTTTCGCATATACTAAAACTAATATTGTATATTATTTACTGTACCTAAGCACCATTATATAAAATAACAACATGCCAGCATATTCCGAATTGAGTAGGCAGGGGTATATTATAGGTTACCGCATTTCTAGTTTCATCTTGTAATAAGGGGCAAGACCGCAAGATTAACCGAGTACAAACCCAATCAAAAATCAAAATCAAAAGTCAATTATTCAAATTAGGCTGAGAATCAAGGCTCGTGCCGACTTGCGCGATATCGCGCCAGTTTACACAAGCCTTCAGCACTTTTTGAACGTCCAAATTACACAAGACAGTCCCCCAACACGCCCGCCTTTCACCACTTCCTAGTGCTTTAGCTGGGAATAAGAAGTGACGTAACAAACTGTTCCTATTATAAAAATTCTAAAATTAAATTAAATTTAGATCATTGTGAAGATTAAGACTACAATATTACATGCATTTTTAAAAACAAAAAAAGTACACCATAACTTTTTTTTTATTTAATTTTAGTTCAGAAATAAGACTTATTGATCGGAAAAATCAGAAACACGACCTTTTGATTTGTCACTTCTAGAAATATATTTTATAATAACTTCCAAAGTTCAAAATTTTATAGGGTTGCTATTGATAATGATATTCAACGTACAGCCGTCATCTTTTGACTCGATACCGTTATTTACTCGAACGAAACGATTTTTATTAAAGTGGTTATGTATGAAAAAAAATATGACCTTTTGAACAGAAAAATAAATAAAAGATGCTATTTGTAGAAGAAATATGCCTGTTTTGTTTAAAACAATCCAAGGGAACATTTTAATGCAGAAATACATCCGTTTTGATTGGAATCCAAGTTTTTTGGATTTTATTATATGGGAAATACGCTCCTTTTGAACAAGTTTTTACGCTCATTCGATGGAGTTTTCTGCTATGAGTTCAAAAAAAAAATTAAAAAAAAAAGTTGAAAAGTGAAATACGACCTTTTGAACAGACGCTCCTCAACTGTCTGTTCAGTTAGAAAAACTTGAATCTATAGAATTTACAATATAAAACCAGATTCCGGACTACTACTGAGAAGTCCCTACAGCAAAAAATCAACCCCGGGCGTCGGGAGTCGCAGGCCAATTCCCGGCCACCGTAGGCGCGGGGGGGCTTGCGGTCAGTGAGCGATGGGTAGCTCGCTGTCCGATAAGGACCAAGCCCGGGTCGACGGCGCGTTGTGTTCCACGCGCGCCTCAAAGAGATATTAGCACCAACTTACGGGGTCCGTTAGGGCCAATGCCTGCCAGGGTTGCAAGTTTGTCCAAAAGGGATATCGTGGCCCTGGCACACAGGCAATGGAGAAGGAGAAGTTATTTGATAATTTGTTTCCCAAAAAAAAAAGTACTTCATGATCAGCAGTCGCTTGCGACCATTAGACCAACGAGGCAGTTTCATAATGATTTGCCCGACACTTTTTTGCCAGCCATTCCATTCTGATATTTTGAAACGACAACATTACAGGAGCAAAAATGTTTTAAAATGACCATTCCACTTATTTAAAAAGAACACATTTTTTAACCAAATTTTCTTAATGTTATTGTTTGGTGTAAGTTTATCCGTAAGGGCGAACTGCCCTATAAGGGTGAGGGACAAACAAAAGCACAATAGCTAGGAGCCGAGGTGAATAATATACGAACAAGGGCCAGTCAGTTTACTGACTTACTGAGTAATAGAGAGGTATTGGTGACGAGCAGAGCGGGCAGCGGGGTGGGATAGATCCGCCATACCGTGTTAAAAATTATCACGTTCCAGTTTAATTGACCTTTGAGTAACAGTATTGTCTCGTTTACTCATACTGAAAATATGTTGAAAGAAAGACAAAAAAATAGGTTAAGATGGTTGTCACGGAAACACGTGCATACTCGTACCAAAAAAGATAAGATAACTCGTACAACTTTTTTTTATTTTTATTAAAATCTCCGTTACAACTATCATTACAGGTGTATAGGTACCACATAATGCGATAGCGCGGTCTTATAATTAACTTACAATCTAAAACTATGAAAAACGTAAAAAAAACCTAGTAGTAGGTAGTTATAATAACATCTATAAATAATAACTGCTGTACTAACTTCCCTAAAAATAAACAACACAGTATTTAAAATAAAAAAAAAAACAACATTTATAGTTATAGCCTACTCTAATCTACACTTCAACATAAAATTAACAAATGTATTTTTGCGAATTCACTCAAATGGCATGTACATACATCGATCTTCACGTTCAGATCGTTAATAACCCGAATTGCGCGAGTCAATGGTATTTTGGCGAGGAGGTTGGTCCTGGCAACCGGCACGGCCAGCAGCGGCGGGCGGCGCCGCCTCCACACATAGCGGTCTGGTACACATACACTCAGGCGCTGCAGTACTCCTGGGTTATGCTCAATGCCACGAAGTAACCTAACCAGATACGCGACAAGCGTGAAATACATCTTGTGTATAATTATATCGTTCATAAGGAACTTGTATTCCGTACAAATCTATGAAAAATGCACCGTGAAAATATATGAAGTGAATTTGAAGTGATCAGCTAGCCTAAAATGGACGCTTTGGCAGAATCATGCGTGCAATTCATATAACCCGCAATTCATCTGTTTGACAGCTGATAATTGACATTAGACTTCACTATATTAATTCTTAATTTGTGGACCATTTTACGAAACTCCATAAACAACTGTCAAACAGATGAATTGCGGGATATGAATTGTACGCAATTCATATTATGATTCTGCCAAAGCGTCCATTTTAGGCCCCCTGTCGTGTGTCGTGTCTCTCTACCTGCGTCCGTGTTTCCGAACGCATACAACCCTAATCTCTTCAAAGTTAAAGTGAACAGGCTTCTTCTGGGTAAACTCACTCCATCGTCGACTTTGTCTCTGTCACCCATTCTATATATATTAGTCTATGCTGTCACCTCTGCCCTAGACTAAGGTCAAGAGCAAACCCATCCTAAATAAAGAAATAAATAAATCTGTCAATAGTGTTAATCCCTAGCATCAGGTGGAATCATTGAGGTATGATTTATGGAGATGCATATATATTCTACTATTCGAAGAATAGTTGTACAAATACCTATCATATCGACTCAGTCATGTCATAAAGCGTTGTGTTCTTTTCTAACTAATCAAGAGCTACTTAAGAAAAAAGACATCTAAATGTTTGTCTAGGACTAAATTTGGCAAGACTATTGTGTGACGTCAAAATCTGTGTATGCGTGACCGGTCGCCATGTTTAATGCCATTGAGTTTTGTGAAGTTTTTGGTTTTGTGGTACAGACGCCAGCATATCAAGCTAGTACAATCTGTCAAATTTCTTTAAAAGATTTTCAACTTTAGCCCTACAGAATAAGGTTCAAGGTTGATTGGTAAAATTTTACAGTTTCGGGTAGCTTGACCTGCTGGCGTCTGGACAAAACTCGGCAATGTGCTGTCAAACGGTTCCTTGCTTTCTCTCTCGCACTCGCAGTAACAACCCTACGAAAGGCGACCATTTTAAGTGTTCGATTTTTGAAATTTTGTAGGTATGGCAAGTCCATAGGTTTCTATGTCAATGGGTGGAATGAATAGCTCACTTTACAGTTTTCACGGTGAGATTATTAAAGAATAGACTGGCAGGAATCCGCTCCGCTTAACCACTCAGCCCTCACCCGGTAAATTCAATCAGTTTCACTGGCAAGGTGATCGCGGGATGTAAGGGTGTGTGCATAAATAACGCGTGGTGTTTCGTGTCCGCCCTTATTCACCGTGTAGAGTTGGCCTTAGCTTTGATGTTAGGTTCAAGTCGAGGTTTTTGTTAACCGTTTTTTTAAATGAGGTGATTTCTCTTTTTTAGGGATCCATAACTTTAATTTCGGAAGTCGGTGTCTTTGGATCTGTATTTGAGTTTTTTGCCACCGACTTCCGAAATTAAAGTTATTTTTCACTTTGTAGTGTTATTTTTGGTAGTCGGTTATTATTTTTTTACCCTACTTTTGAAACGTTTAAGTAACGTATATTTTTATATACGTTACTTAAACGTTTCAAAAGTAGGGTAGATACGCCATACATCGCCCCCCCCCCCCAAACTTCGACAGTCTGCACATTTTCAGCTTGCGTTCATTCAAAAGGTAATTAAGTGGCAATTTTACCATTCGAATTGCATCCTTAGTTCATACTCTATACGTACAAACCGTTACTATCCGATTATGACACTCGCTCTTCGCACACTGAGTATCAGCAGCGGTGGCGGCGTTGAAGCGTCAAGTTCGTAGTTAAAGTAGCTTACATGCTGTGAATACCCACGCTCCGGGGATTAATATTACAACGGTAAGAAGTTTTTTATTTTAAGCTTTGATAATACTAAATCTTTATTTTTACTATATTTTGAGATAGTTTTTTCAATATTTTGCGTATTGGTTTAAGGGAAAAATAGGGGGCCGCCATTACAATACCAGTTTCGACTTAAAACCGGATTCTCGGCCGGGGCCGACTTAAAGTAAATGCAGTCTGTTTTATAAATTCGAATTCTATCTACATATTTCATTGGCATATTAGGTGAATTTGAAAAGTATATAGGTAAATAAATCTATTTTACGTTTAATCGCCAAATACCGGCCGGGGTGATGTTAGTTAAATCTCGAGAAATAAGGTACACGAAACAGTGGTCGACTTTAGAAATATTAAAGATCGTAATGTCGGCCAGCCTCAAATTCGAGCGCCACTATACAGGCTGATGACTTTGTATTTTTTCGTTGATTGTATGGGTAGTCGTTTTTAATTATAATTTATTAATAAGAATAGAAAAGAAGCAAGAAGCGAAAAGTGCAAATCACCAATTTAATTTACAATTTAAGAAATACAAATGTATACTTAGTGTGATATTATACTCCTGCCAAAATAAATCGTATTAAGTAATAATATTTTTAAATGTCTACATTTAAAACACCTTTTATACCCGGCCGACATTTGGGAAAAACTTGACCGACCATGGGCCGTAAACGGCCGACTTTAGGGTTTTTACGTTCTCGACGCATTTAAACCTTACTACTTTTTTCTTTTAGTAGAAAAGTCAACTTTAAGCCTATAAACATAAAATTGATTTATCAACCTGTCTAAAACCGCTTCACAAGCTATCCTTTCGTTGCAAGCTGATGGAGCCAGAGCGATCCCAGTTAGAAAATCCGTAAGGGGGCCGACGTTTAGCGTATTTACCCTAGTAAGTTTCTTTATCAGTATAAAATTAAATATAAAAAATGGATAAAATATAATAGAAGAGAATACTCTTTATTATGTACACCAAAAAATAATAATAATAATTATAGTATTGTATCGGCCAAGAATACGGGAAAAATAAAATCTTTTAAACATTTTATTAAATTTTTAACAGCTGATCTTCAAATTCTTTATTTATTTGTTTATTAAATAAAAATGAAAAATAACAATAATAATCAATAATTAAATAAATAGTAAAAATAATTAATAATATCTAACTTTAGTTCCGTGTGATGCCGGACTTAAAGAATAGCGGAAGTGAAAGCAACGTTGTTTAGGGCTTATTGCCAAGCGTTTTACACGTGCAGCCTATGGGTCAAGCATACGAAAAAATCGTACGACACCCTGCGTGTTCTCTACAATAATGCCGATGAAGCTGCCTCGCTACTGTAGCGCGTCGGGTATGTTTGCGGACGCAAATATAGATGGATTTCCGGCAATTATACGCAAGAGAGTTGTGTCCCTGATGCGTCGCATACGAGTCAGTTCCAACAGCTACCTTCAGCTCAGGGGGGGCACACTTAGCACTGTCATCAATTTCCATGGGCGACAGCGACATCTGGAGTTTGGTGGGTTAACAAAACTTGGCAGCCATCTTGTCTTGTTTGTCAAATTGTCAGACAAATGTCATTGTCGCCATTCGGCCATTGTCAGCTCCGGTTTTACCAAGGTTTTACCGGCGTTGATGCGCTTCCCGAGTTAAACTCACTAACTCAGCTATTTCTAATAATTGTTACTTGTTAGTCTTGTTACTGTTATTTGTTTTGTTTTTATTTCATATTATTGTTATCACTTTGTTTTTTGTTGGTCATTTTTGTTGTTTTGTTAATATGAGTGAACTCCGAAGAAGATATTGTATTTTTGGCTGTGATGCTTTAGGTGAGTGTTTATTACCATACGGTACCGTATTTACTAGAAGCAAGAAAACAGTTTTATGTTATTCCATAATTTCATTTTATTTAGTCATACTCTGATATTCATAAATTTCGTTCCATTTTCAGTTGCATACGGTGTACCCCTTCACCGGTTTCCAAACCCTGAAAACCGACCTGATTTGTTCGCTGCTTGGATAGCGGCTGTTGGCAGCAAGGTTACAGAAAGGGACCGTACGAAGATATACAAGAACAAAAGAATATGTGATCACCATTTTGATCCTACATTCAAGACAACTGGAGGTCATCTTATTTGTTCAGCCATACCATCAGTTAATTTGAATCGTAAGTAGAATTAAATTAGCTCAATATTTGTGAGAAAATAACATTTATAACAATACCAAATTGATTCAGATTATCAATTTTATTGATTTGTTGTACTCGTCAGAGTAACATAAAAGTACTCTGAAAATAAAATTGTGGAATAAACAGGGATTTGGGATCTATTATTTTTGCATTTGAACCAAATCCCTGTAAGACTAGTGAGCTGCTGCTGTACAAGAGATTTGTCAACTTAACCTGTCAGGTGTCATGGCAAAACTTTGATTGTGTTTTTTTTGTTTAATAATAAAAAAGTTAATCTGAAGGTTATTATAATGAATGTAAGGGATCCCTGTTTTGCTCTATTAATACAGAAACCAATTAAATTATTATTTTATTTACTCAATGGTGGGTTTTCATTGGGATCAAAATAAAGGCACTTTTTGTTCCTTTACTTAAATTCTCTAATAAAAAAGAATTAAAAGACTTATTTCTCAAAGTATCAAAGGTACAAAAAGGCAACATAGATATAGTTTTAATATTTATGTTACTGAATTATAAACAACTATTTTATGTAGTAAAAATGGAACATCTTAGTTACTTCACACAGACTGAAGTTGCATCAAAACACAGAAATATCAGAAAAAAAGTAATTCAACTGATTATAATATTGCAATGTTATGTTACAGGTGTTCAGCAAACAATCAGTACCTTTGTGGAGACAGACCATAGCTACTGTCAACCTAGAAGACAATCTGGTCATGGCGGACCTATGATTGATATCACCAACGTGGCTGGGTCATCGGTTCAAACTAAACACCTACCTGGTCCATCCAGATCTGGACCTTCATCCGCTGTTGGTTCTACAGAATTCTCAGGGCCATCTGGATCTACCTGTTTAATGTCAAGTGAAAAGTGCCATGCTCCCATACCATTGACAAAATTTGATGCAGGTACTTTGTTTTTTTTATAATTATTATTATAAATGTGAACTGGTCTGTCTGCTTGTTTGTTATATATTCACATAGCACTACCTAACTGGTTTAATTTATCATTTGCATACATAATTTCTTTTCCAAACGGTGGGATGTTTTAGGCTGTTTATCCATTTAACATGATGTGTGTATTGTTAAGTTTATCCAAACTCAATTAATCTGCCCAGCCTTTTCCGAATTATGTTAGGGTTGACTACCAGTCTAACCATATGCATATATTACATAGAACAACTGCCTATCTGACCTCTGCAATGTTACTGGCTCAACACTATACCCCTTGGGTAAGAGTGGTTGTCAGACTTTTGGGCTTCTGATTATCCATAATAGATGTCAAAAATCTACAAATGATAGCCGAGACAGAAGGCTTAACGTGCTTTCCGAGGCACATAGGGGTCTCGGTATGAAATGGATGGTCACCCATCTACGGACCGACCACGGCAAGCGTAGCTTAACCTTTGATTGATTGACCTGTGCGGCTGTTTCCTAACCACGAGTCCCTCGAGCTCGAGTTTATCTAAACTTTTGGTAGATAAGGATAGTGCAACACTGACCTTGAGGTTTATTATTATAAGTCTCACATTTTAAATATGTATAATAATAAATATGGTGGTGGGCAGGCAAGAGCAGCAGTGGGAAACTGCACAAGATAGTGAAGCTTGAAAGGCAAAAAGGGAGGCCTTTGCTCAGCACTGGGACATACCATAGGCTACAAAAAACGAACAACTTTTTATTTCCATCCATTATACATAATTCATAGAATTTAGCAAATCTTTAGTCTCTTACGTAAACAATTTTATCTAATATACCTGAACATCTTAAATATGTATGTTTTAAAATTTTAAATTTAATCTTTCAGGTAAAACTGTCGAGTTTCTGCAGAAAAAGGCTGAAACGCAGTGTGCTAGAAAAGTAAGACAAACGCAAAATGAAGTCAGGAGATTGCGCCAAAAACTTAAAACTTTCAAGTTGCGCATTAAACAAATCCAAAAGAATAGTGCGAACAGAGATTTTGAGAAATTAACTCGTAACATGTCCGAGTCGGCTAAATTGTTTACTCGAATGCAATGCATAGAAGGACGGAAGAAAAAGAAGGGGCATAGATTTACCGAGGAAGAAAAGATTTTATCGCTTTCAATTTTTAAGAAAAGTCCTAAAGCCTACAAGTTAATGTGTAAACATTTTACATTACCATCTAAGAAAGTCCTGAAGTCATTGCTTGCTCAAGTAAAATTGACTCCAGGCATAAATGAAATCGTTTTTAAAGAGTTAAAGTCCACAGTGTCGAAAATGTTGCAACAAGATCGTCTGTGTACGTTAGTATTTGATGAAATGTCCATATCTCCCCATATCCATTACAATGTATACACAGACGATCTTGTTGGTTTTGAGAACGATGGGAAATGTAAGATGCCAAATTTTGCCAATCATGTTTTGGTGTTCATGGTCAAAGGGGTGAGGAAAAATTACAAACAACCAGTAGCTTACTACTTTACCCAAACATTAAAGACATCAAAACTTAAAGAAATGTTAGTAGACGTTATAGCCAACGTACAAGCTACTGGTCTAAAGATAATCGCAACTGTATGCGACCAAAGCTCGGCAAATGTAAGCACTATAAATAGCTTAATCTCCGAAGCCAAAACTGCATATTTCCAAGCAGGAAAAGAATGGCGAAAGGACGTAATACGTGTTAACAAATATGATATAATCCCGCTGTTTGATGTTCCCCACTTATTAAAAGGAATTAGAAATAATTTATTAAATAAAGAAATGCATTATATGTATTAAAAATATACGAAAATGTATTAAAAATAGTAAAGTGGGAATACTTTCAGCGGGTTTTTGAAGCCGACAGGTCGCATGGAGAGTTGCGTATGCTACCCAATTTGACCAATGAACACATAGATCCTGTCAAAATAAAAAAAATGAGGGTGAAAAATGCGGCTCAAGTATTAAGTTATAGTATGGCAGTTGCTACTGATAATGTAATTGCAAGAGGAGATTGTCCCTCAGAATGTCGGGATCTAATACCGTTTATACTGCTAATAGACAAATTGTTTGACACATTTAACGCGTCATCTTTTACGCCGCCAAATGGAAAAATATACAGAGCTGCTGTAAAGCGAAATTCTCCTCATCATATGTTATGGCAAGATGCGTTGATAATGTTAAAAACTGCCAAATTTATGGTGAAAAAAGGTGATGAGAAAATTGAAAAGTCTGTCCCAACTTTAAATAATTTTATTAGAACAATAGAAGGTTTTAAATCGATTTGGCAATTATTATCAAAAAAATATTCCTTTGACGCGATGCTGACACGCAATTTTAACCAAGACCCACTCGAAAATTTCTTTGGATGTGTTCGAAGTTTGGGTGCGCGAAATGTTACACCCAACTGTGTGGGATTTGAGGGAGCATTTAAAACATTATTATTAAATAATTTCAGCACGAATCATTCAGTAGGCTCCAATTGCGAAGAGGATTCTAATGACTGTCTACAATCTCTCTCCTTTTTCCTTAAAAATAAGGAAAAAGGTAATGCTCCCTTGCAATCCCAAAGTATTGTAATTGATCAGCCCCTAAATGTTATGCAAAATACAAGAAATATTTCTGATTCAGGGGCTGATCAAAGAACTTATGTCTGTGGGTGGGCCTTGACGAAGTGTCTACAAAAAGTCGTCAAAGGTTGTAAAGATTGTAAAAGCAAACTACTGGGCAATTCGAACAATGAAATGTACAAATATATACGTGCCAAAGAATATTGCCAAAATAAGAAATGGCTTTGCTATCCCTCCGACTGCCTAGTAGCTTGTTTTCAAGAAATACAAGAAACAACTGTTGCATTTTTGAATAACGATTGCCACGAAAAGAACATCAAAGAAAGAATAAAAAGTTTCATTGAATTATTCACCGATTTTAGTTTTATAGACTGTGAAATACATCATGAAAAAGTAAAACAATGTTTTGTTGACACTTCCATACATATAATTATTTATAGTTGGTGCAGGTCTATAAATAGAATATTAGAAGGAAAAATCACCTACGAAGGTGGAGATGTGACAAAAAACGCAGCTCAGCTGTATTACAACAAATACAAAACGAAAAAATATTAAGTCGTTTGATGTTAATAAAATGACACTAATCTGAACATCTTATGTGTTTTTTTTAATTAGGTGAACCCACCCCCAGCTGACCCTAAACAGACTCGCTCTACAGATTGTCCTAATTTCTCAGTTTCTGGTACTTTTGACTTCGTTCACTATTGAAGACAAAAGTAATTTGTAAATAAGAGAAAAATACTAGGACAACAAGTTGAGTAAGATGTCTGTAAATTGAATAAGAATAATAAATTCTCATTTGTATACACCTACCTATAGGTATACATACTTATTAGTATACATACCTATATGTATATTAGAGCCTTAGTTCACCCACCAAACTCAAGGTGGCACCACTTTCCGTACATGCAAATTTTACCACAGAGTTGTTACTCTTTCCGTATATAGTTACTCTACTCTTTGCTTCAGCTGTTCGCATGGAGAATGGATCTGGATTTGGATTGCCCAATAATGCGGTACTGGACCAGGCTGCATATTGAGCATTCCGGATCCAAACCTAAATTTTATTCTAATTTAATTTATTACTTAATTGTAATTTATTTTGTTTTTTATTAATGACTTTTTAGATGTATTTTTAATTCTCTCAGATATTGACCAAAAAGATGTGACATTTGTGTGTATTTTAAATTTGATTTGAATGATAAGTGTAGATAATGTATTTTAATTTGATTTGAATGTTTTAGTATAATATTATTGTGTATGTGTGATTTTTATATCAATTTTGTGATTTTATTTAATGTAATGTAATTTAATGGACTATGTCTGAAAAATAAATGAATTGATTGATTGATTGATAGCCCATTTCTTCCCGTGGGTGTCGTAAAAGGCGACTAAGGGATTTACTAGAAAATGGGCAGCAGCGTTCTCTATGCATTTAACACAACACCATACTACGATCGCCAACCCGTCTGCCAAGCGTGGCGATTATGGTAACCCCTCCCTCCTTTGGGGGAGGCCTTTGTCCAGCAGTGGACGTCTTTCGTCTGAAATGATGATGATGATGATGAACTTTAGTTAAACTAACTAACTCTAACTTTTAATAACTTAAATTTTTCTTTGATAAATACTTCTATCCCCGATCTTTTTTATTTTCTTCGTTATAGTTGTTATGTAGTACCTATTTACTTATTAAGTTTTGATTGAGGAATACCTACTTTTGGCACTTTAATAAGTGCCAAAAGTAGGTATTTTGTCATCAATAAGGAAAAGTATTATTAATTAATATTAATAATATTTTTACATAGGTAATGATGTCAAAATCAAAGTCAAATTGCACTTTTTAACGTCAAACTTTACAAATAAAATAGAATAGATTATGTGAGTATGGAGAAGAATGGGCAAAAATATAAACACGATACCATCAGATATATTCATTATGCGGAAACACTTGTAAATCTTGTAATCCACGTAGAACACTTTACATTACGTACTTGCAAGGAGTGTTATTTTACTTTGTTGGGTACATCCGGTATTACAACCAATTGACCGTCGCTGCATTGATGGTACTTGTCGTGCTGTCCGTCGCTGCATTGATGGTACTTGTCATGCCTTTTATTATTACTGATAATAGTGCACTCGTCTGCAAGTTGAGTCACTCTGATAACTAGAGTGGAGGGCTCTTTGTGATAAATGAATGAAGGTCGTCGGGGTAAGTACTTCCTTATAGCAGCATCGCTTAGTTTGAAGGGTAAACTTAAGTATACTCTCCACTGGGCACGCCACAATTGTGGCGATAAGTCCCCTCTTTGAGGAGTGCAGAGACGCAGAGACGCAGGTCCTCACCGGACACGGTTGTTTCGGGAGGTTCCTGTTCAGGGTAAAGCGGGAGGCAACGCCCGTGTGTCACCACTGTGTGGATCGCCCGGAGGACACGGTGGAGCATACGGTGGAGGTCTGCCCGGCTTGGGCAGAGCACCGCCGTGTCCTCACGGAGGCGATCGGCGGCGGCGATCTCTCGCGTCCGGCCCTGGTTCAGGCCATGGTTCGGAGCGAGAGTGCATGGGAGGGAGGCGTCACCTCCTTCTGCGAAGCAGTAATGCTTGCTAAGGAGGAGGCGGAACGCGTGAGGGAGAGGCAAGGTTCGCGCCCTCACTCCCCTAGTCACCGCAGGAGACGCCCTGGGCGTCGGGAGTAGTTAGCCGATTTCCGGCCACCGTAGGCGCGGGCTTGCGGACGGTGAGCGATGGGTAACTCGCCGTCTGATAAGGACCAGTTCGACGGCGCGTTGTATTCCACGCGCGCCTCATAGAGATGTCAGCACCAACTGACGGGTTCCATTAGGGCCAATGCCTGCCAGGGATGCGAGTTTGTCCGAAAGGGATATCGTGGCCCTGGCACACATGCAAATGAAGGAATACGGGTTTTAGTCAGTAAAACTCTGACACACCCTCCGTCCGGCCAGAGCGGGAGAAGTTATTTGATAAATGCCCACCCAAAAAAAATTCAAAAAATATACTCTCCACACCTCGATAGATTGAGCTACTTACCTGGCCCATGATATTCTGTAAAGTTGCGCGGTTGAGGGTTGTCTGCGGCTTTATTAAAGTTAAACCAATTTTTGGTCGGTCAATCGGAATTTGCAAAATGGCTGACAATGGATAAGTATATCGTGTTACCATTTTTAGGTATACGAGTATAAACCCTTTTTAAACAAGAAAGTGTCGTCAAGAAAAACCCTATTTATGATTTGTTTACCTTTATTTAATTAGGTACCTAAACCAATGGAGTATAAGTAACACGATATCCTTTGATAGGCCAGGTTGTCACACTTTCGGGCTTCTGACTACTTACTTCTTACATTACTACTATCGAAGACCTACGAATGACAGCCAGGACCAAGGCATGGAGGGGTCTCGGTATTAATGGATGGTCACCCATCCACAAACCAAACTCGGCAAGCGAAGCTTACGAACCTTGAGCGACCTACGTAGCCCCGAGGGGTCTTAAGGCGACGATAACCGACTTTTAATGATTTTATACTGAAGATCACGTCTAAACGAGTAGTGTTAATTATTTGAAAAAAATATATTTTAAGTTTGAGCATTTTCTCAATAATTTAATATGTGAATATTTTAGATTATGTATTACATAGTGAAATTAATTTGTAAAGTTATGTCTAATGCGGACAAAAAACTGAGAATGGCGTAAAATCTACCAAGCGTATTTTTCTGAAACCTTCACGCAATGAAACTTTATACGCATTTTATTAAAATACCTTTTGTTATGTGTATAATAAATTAATACCAAATGCGTCAAATTAGGGACA